>CM060329.1:39123877-39136377 GCA_030674155.1 Stramonita haemastoma | reverse complement strand
AATGCATTGCGCTGCCGTTAAGCGCCTAGTAAGTCAGGCCCAGCGCATCCATTTTGCTTTGAACACATCCAAGATGTAAGAAAAAAGCATAGGTAGTTGAAACAACAAATTTGGCATACTTGTGCACTTAACAGTGGTCAGTTTGCATACAAGTAAATACTGTAGAGGATAGGCTCTGCCACCTTGTGCAATGATAACGATTAAGGCATTCATCCCTAATCAGAGAGAGAGAGAGAGAGAGAGAGAGAGAGAGAGAGAGAGAGAGAGAGAGAGAGAGAGAGAAGAGACGACATTTACTAAAAGAGAGAAGAAAGACAGGAAGAGAGACATAGATAGAGAGAGGGAGTGTGTGTATATTGGGTGTGAGTGTGGTGTGTGTTCGTGCTGCGTGGTGGTCCGCGCGTCGTGCGTGAATGGTGTGTATGGTGTGCGTGCGCGCGCGCGTGTGTGTGTGTATGTGTGTGTGTGTGAAGGGAAGGGGAGATGTCAGTGAAGAAGAATGCATGGGAAGAGTATCAAGTTTCAGACAAAAAGAGCATGGAAATGTCATGGACAGAGTAACTGCAGTCAGTACACACATCAATGTTCCCCTGTGTGGTGCAGATAAGACATGCTGTAGAGCAACAACAAAACCTTCCCGCCTGCAAAACGAGCAGGAAATGCGAGCAGTATCGTCCTGAAGAGAGCGGGAGACAAAGAACTAAAGACAGGTAAACAGACATCACGAAAGGGCAAGGCAGTATTTCAGGAAACTGAACATCCCCTTACCTTGTAGAAATAACCTCTTGATGGATCATTCCGGCCTGACTAGTGGAACAATAAACCGGTAGGTAAACAAAAGAAGTCGAAACGGTTGGGTTCACAACGGGGGGTCAGATGGAAAGGAGAACACTAGATGAAAGGAACAAAAAGCAGCCTAGATGTAGAGGGACCCCCCCCCCCCCCCCCCTCCCCCGCCCCTTGGATGCCGGGGGGGGGGGGGGGGGCGTCAGTATAAACAGCATTCCCACCTCTTAAACTCTGTGCTAGGAATTCCTTTTTTCTAACCCTCCCTTTGTTTATACCCTTTTCCTTTTCTTCCTGTCACCTCCTTCTTGTCTATTTTCTCTTTCTGGGTTCATTCTCCTGCTTTTTTTTTCTTTTAGAAAGACTTAAAAGAGAACAATTCTCTCCCACACCGAACTCAGATGCGCTGGGCCGGCCTTATTAGGCGCTTAACGGCAGCGCAATGCCTTTACGCTCATATGACAGATAGTAATAGTTCCTCTCTGAGTGTTTGATGAAGAAGAAGGAAACCATAAGAAAAAGAAAAACTAGATAGCATGGTGAACATGTGAAGTATGCACGTAAAAAGATCAAAGAAGTGTGAGACAAAGACATTTGATTCAAGGTAAAAAAAAAAAAAAAACGGCAGAAGAAGAAGAAAGTGGAGAGAGAATATAACATGACAAGAAGTGAAAATCCGGTCAACTGGTATAAAAACTATAATAGTGGGGGTGAGGAAAATTGTTATACTAATAGGAGAATAAAGGATGTGCAATATAGTGAGTGAGAGAGAGAGAGAGAGATAGAGATAGATAGAGACAGACAGACATACAGACAAAGAGAGACAGAGACAGAGAAAGAGAGAGAGAGAGAGAGAGAGAGAGAGAGAGAGAGAGAGAGAGAGAGAGAGAGAGAGAGAGAATTGCTTTTTTTGTTTGAGTGGTTTGCAGTGAGAATTCAATTACAACTTCATCTTTTATGAATTAAAGTCATTATAAGTCTGTCGTGCTGTATCAGCGACAGTGGAAACCCCCCACCCCACCCCTACCCTAAAACAACAACCCTACTCTCATTTCGAGAAAACAAAGTAAGTTGTTTTTTTCAATCAGGTGATTCAATTCACCTGAGAGACAGACAGCAGATGAGGGACCAAAGGGTGGAAAGATCAGGGGATAAACAGGTGTGGATTGCAGTTAGGCGTGCAGACACATTACCAGCACAAAACACCACAGGCAGCAGGGAAACAGAAAGTCGGAAACAAACATTGTAAAAGTTCAAAAACAGAGGCGGGAGGGGAATTTGACAAGGATAGTACAATATGGGGAGAAAAAGAGAAGGAAGAAGTGTCACATACTCACACTCACACACACACACACACATACACAACACAGACACAGACACACATACAAACACGCGCGCGCACATACTTAGAGGGTAATGGAATAAGCAGTCATGTGCTTTTTTTTTACATTCAGTCCCCGTGTGTATGCAATATTGTAAATTTTGTCATCCGTTCCCACCGGCACACAATGGCCTACTCTTTTAAAAGCGGAATGGGTTTTAACGTGTGCGCAAGATGTTTTGCGTGCATTTCCTCACGGTAACTCGTTTTATAGTCTCATCCAAAGGACTGTGATTGAGAAATTAAGACAGATAAAGACAGACACATGGAGAGAGAGAGAGAGGGGAGAGAGAGAGAGAGAGAGAGAGGAGAGAGAGAACACGAAAAAAGAACTATCACATTCGATTGACACCAGATAGGGACAAAGTAGAAAAGAGATGAAACAAAGAACAGGTTGCCTGCTTAATGACGAAGCCTTACAGCGGAACAGCCTACCGAAGATGTGGCTATTGTCGGTAAGCCCCGGACTATAGGCGATGGCCCATGACCCCCTGTTAGTGCACACGATAAAACAGGGGCTCTCCTGAACTTCAAAGGACAGCACTGTTACGGCCAAACGACCACACTGATGGGTGAGTTGTCGGTGTGTGAGGGTTCTTGATGGGTTTGTTATGTTCAGTTAAAACCTTCATGGTAGGCCCCTCAAAAACCGATCCTGTACGCAAGATCTCTCACCATTTGTAAAAAAAAACTTTTGAGATTTAGTTTAGGAACCAGAATGAATGTTCGCTTAATCTTCCTGTCTTTTTGTACTTTAGAAGAATGAAGTGTGGGGTATTGAAGGTGGTGTGTAATCAGAGAAGGGAATAATACAACTTCACACTCAATGTTTGGCTGTTTCTCCGTGTCTGTCTGTCTCTGTGTGTCTTTCTCTCTTTTACGTGTGCCTGAATGAGTGCATAAGTATGTGTGCAGACACATTTGTGCGTTCGTGCGCACGTACAAAAGGGTGCAAGCGTGACTGCACACAAATGCGCAGCCACGCATACACATTCTCATTTCCCCCTCCCCACATGCGCACAACTCACACCCCATACTGTTAGTGTAGGAAATAGCAAATGCACATTAAGTGTATGATTTACGGTTGTGTTTTAGAAATGGCAATCACAGAATTGTGCATAACGTTTCCAATGTTTGCCTCACAAAATGAGTTTATCAAAAAATGTGTATGTATGTATGTATATATATATATATATATATATATATATATATATATATATATATATATATATATTATATTTGTGTGTGTGTGTGTGTGTGTGTGTGTGTGTGTGTGTGTGTGTGTGTGTGGTTGTGTGCTGGTGGGGGGGAGGAGGCATGTGGGACTGATGTGTGAATGTGCATAAAAAGGAGTGAAGGCAAATCACACTCCCCATTAAGTATTACAACTACCTCTGACCACCACCACCACCACCACCTATCTCTCTGACCATCATTATCACTGCAGCTGCTGTCGCCACCACCATCGCCACGACTTTTTTATGGTTACAATAACAATGTTATCTGGTAGTTACTTTCATTTCAGCCCAGCGTAGCTACTTCCACAGTCTTTTCATCTGCTCTTCTCAAGTTACTGCTTTTAGTGCTGCTGCTACTGTGAAAGCCAGAACAAAATAGAAATATAATATAAAAGAACATTGTCGTAAAAGTCTGACTGAGGTTATTCGCCTCTCTGTGGTGGGTGGTACAGGGGAAACAATAGCCATGCCAGTCTCTGTTGGCTCTGTTCTGCGCGGACAATGGTCCAAACTGTGTTATGGGGAAACAGCAGTAGCAGACGTGATGTAACCAGAGATGGGGCGAGCCTGTCACTGTCCCTGATAGTATTGATCTCCACAAAGAGCTTCGTGATGAATGCCTGTCACTTAACCCTGTACCGCTCCCACTTACTTCCTGCCTATGTTTTGTTTTATGCATCGTTTTGTTTGCTCTCTCTCTCTCTCTCTCTCTCTCTCTCTCTCTCTCTCTCTCTCTCTCTCTCTCTCTCTCTCTCTCTCTCTCTCTCTCTCTCTCTCTCTCTCTCTATAGATGAAATCGAATCACATCCATTGTTATACTTGTGCATTACACCTTAGCACGCTTGAAGTCATGGTTGGTAGATTGCCAACGGAACAAAAGCAGACGAGATAAATATGGACACCCCCATCAGGTCTGGTGCATGTATATTTAAACTGATAAAACATTGACTCCCACCGCCGACAAAAGCCTCTGCATTTGCATCTGTTATGTGCCGCGGAAGGATTTCTCCCCAGGCAACAGTTGTGTGTGTGTGTGTGTGTGTGTGTGTGTGTGTGTGTGTGTGTGTGTGTGTGTGTGATTGTGTGTGTGTGTGTGTTGTGTGTGTGTGTGAGAGAGAGAGAGAGAGAAGAGAGAGGAGAGAGAGAGAGAGAGAGAGAGAGAGAGAGAGAGAGAGAGAGAGAGAGAGAGAGAGAGAGAGAGAGAGGAGATTGCGTGTGAAAGGCAGGTCGATAGATATCATTTATTTGTTCTTTTATTTTCAGGATAATGGAATAAACGCTTATGTGCTTTTTTTTTTTTTTTTTTTTTTTAAACATCCTATCTCTGTGTGCTTGCCTTTTTGTCAGTTTTATTATCTCGTCCCACCGGAACATGATGGCTGACTTTTTCGAAAGGAGAAACAAGTTTTGACATGTGGGCAAGATGTTCTGCGTGGGTCGCACACGGTACCTTGGCTTCTAGTCTCATCCGAAGCAGAAGAGAGAGAGAGAGAGAGAGAGAGAGAGAGAGAGAGAGAGAGAGAGAGAGAGAGAGAGAGAGAGAGAGAGAGAGAGAGAGAGAGAAGCGAGTCACTAAACAAACTGGTAGAAAAAATGAAACGAAAGTGAAATTATGGTGGAAAAAAATAAACGGTAAAAGTCTCATCCAGGGAGAAAAGAGACAGAGAGACAGACAGACAGACAGAGAGACAGACAGAGAGACAGAGAGAGACAGAGACAGAGAGAGAATCAACAAAACCCACTCAGAAAAAGGAAAAAGAAAACACAATTTCATGTAGAGTTAGAAATGAAACCCGAAAACCCCGCCGCGCCAGACACCAGAGACTGTATTCTGTATACCCACGGAGAACACAGAGGTAACGCTGGGGCAGCAGGGATGTATCAAGGCTTAGCAGACGGAAGGTTGCAGGCTTTGCCAGAGGATCGCGCCGTGACCCGTTTCTTAGCCCTCGTAAAACATCAGCTTTCGCCTGTAAAGAAGCTCCGGTGCGTGCTTGCCAATACGCCACAGAGATTGAGAGAAGGCCGAAGCAGATTTAGTTTTAAACAGTTCAAGTTCAGTTATTTTACTTGTTTTTTCTTCTTCTCTTCGTCCAAAGAGATGTTACGTTGCGGCTGCGTTACGTAACTGGAAGTTTTCTGACTGTAAGGATGGGGGCGGATAGCTCAGTGATCAGAGCGCTCCCTTTCGGTCAAGTTAATCAGCATCGAGCGTGGTCTACCAGTTGGATGGGTGACCGTTTGCGCGCCTTGGCTTCAGTACAGTCCCCCAGTTTACCCAGCTGTAAATGGGTACCTGCCCTATTTAGGGTCAGGAAGGTAAAGCAGTCGAGGGAGAGGAATGGGCGCCACCCTCAATATGCTGGCCACTAGTGAAGCTGAGGTCTGTGACGCCTCGCTCCTCCACGACCGCCTAGGTTATGGGACACCTTTACCTCTTTTTTTAAGGGTGGGACGGATGATTGAAAACCAGCCATCGCCCATCTTTCTCTGTCCTGCCAGTGCTTCCTTCTCTCAGCCTCAGGCCTGTCCAGTTGGGATGTTCTTCTCCTCCCATCTCCTATTCTGTATGTCCCCTCATTTGCGCTGTGCCTCGTAGGTACAGGGAGAGAGGGGGGGGAAAGAGAGAGAGAGAGAGAGGAGAGAGAGAGAGAGAGAGAGAGAGAGAGAGAGAGAGAGAGAGAGAGAGAGACAGACAGACAGACACCACAGACAGACACACAGACAGACACACAGACAGACACACAGACAGACACACAGAGAGAATGAATGGGTGAGGTAAAAAGAGGATCGTCAAAATGTCACATTCTCGAAAGCTTGAGACAGTCACCGTTTTACGAGTCTGTTCCACCTGAAGCGCCGAGGAACTAGTTTTAAAAAAGTACAAATGCAGTACAGTAAAAGGTAAAAGAGATATCTTCCTGCACATGAGTGTGTAGTGTGCAAAGAAAGAACGCGGCCTGTGTACACAAAGAGAGGGTAAACCGCTAGGCCACAAAGGAATCAATACGAGTTAAAAGACTAGCTAGAAAAGGGCAAGATAGTGACTGTGATGGCATATGACTCCCTCAGAACAAAACACTATCAGTACAGTGGTAGAAGAGAACGTGCAGCAAAAAACAGGTAAAGCGAGATCTGAGGTCTGAAGAAGCCATGGGAAGGTTTGGGCAGAAGAGAGAACGAGAGAGAGAGAACGAGAGAGAGAGAGAGAGAGAGAGAGAGAGAGAGAGAGAGAGAGAGAGAGAGAGAGAGAGAGAGAACTCGAACCTGAACTCGACCTCGAACTCGAATACTTTATTGATGGTAAATGGATAAGCCAGAGGCTTGGTTACACCAGGCCCTCAGAAAGACAGAAAGAAAGAAGAAAGACAGACAGACAGACAGACAGACAGACAGAGAGTCAGAGAGAGAGAGGAGAGAGAGAGAGAGAGAGAGAGAGAGAGAGAGAGAGAGAGAGAGAGAGAGAGAGAGAGAGAGAGAGAGAGAGCAGCACTGAAATTAAAAACAGGAAAAATAGCATGTTTGCTCGATCACAATTAATGCTTTGCATTTCAGGTGTATTCCCCATGAGGGGCAGAGAGAATGTCCTGTCACACAGGCTGCTAGAGTTGTCTGTGATGGGCAAGTAATCTCCCTTTCAGGTTCGAAAGGTCAATTTAAAGCTTTACCTTCGTCAAAAGACATGGGGTTATTAACATTCATAGATGACATTATCATGTGAAATTGAAGTATATCGTAGCTTTTTGATCTAACCTGAAAACTCGGAAAACTACCCCGGGGAGAAGTGAATGTGTAAACACACACACAAAACTCTCCCGAAAAACAGAAACAGACAAAATTGATCAAAGAAGAAAAGAAGGGGTAGGGGGAGGAACACAAGAAAGAGTGGAAGAAAGGTGAGGGGGGGGGGGGGTTAAGGAGTTGAAGACATAAGGGAGACAGACAGACAGACCAGACAGACAGACAGACAACAACAGACAGAACAGACAGACAGACAGACAGACAGACAGACAGACAGACAGACAGACAGACTGAGTGTGTGGTGTGTGTGTGTGAGAGAGAGAGAGAGAGAGAGAGAGAGAGAGAGAGAGAGAGAGAGAGAGAGAGAGAGAGAGAAGAGAGAGAGAGAGAGAGAGAGGATGCACCCCTTGATCCGTATTTTTCAGATCGACAGTGTTTGCTATTTGAGAGGATTAGTATCTGTTACCTGACTGGTTATAAACCAGTAATCTCAAGGTGGGTGTTGATCTTTTGGATTGTTCACAGGTTTAGAGGTGTCAGATGTTAGATTGTAAACTTCGATAAGCTTTGCAGTAGATCTTGGAATGTTGTTTTTTTTCTCTCTCTCCCCTCTCTCACACAGTATATGGAGTAATCCTGGGGAAGCTAGCCGCTATTTCAACTTAAGTGGATTGATGCTGTTGTTGTTGGTCAGTTGTGGCTCCAGCTTTTACCTTTAACAAGTGTTTTGTGATTTTTCAGTGTTGGAAATAAACAGGATCGCAACCTTTGACTAGGCTTTTGTGCTTGCACAGTCATAAACCACCATGAAATGAAACTGAAAGCAGCGGTGACGGCAGGGTAGGGGGTATAATATATATCCCTCTCTCTCAGCAGGGAAACAGGGTGAGTAATGAAATGAGTGCCAAAAGAAAAAAAAGATTCGTCACATTTGATGGATCGGAAGGCCTGTTTTAGATTAGTAGCGGTGTGAAATAGAGAACATGGTTACCAGGGATTCATTACCGCCATTGGAGTTACGTGATACACTGTGTCACAGTGAAATTACGTGATACACTGTGTCACAGTGAAATGGATGATGTTGGTGTTTGATATAATTATGGAACAAGACGGGCTGAGACACAGATGGTGGGATTGGTGGTCTAGAGGTAAAGCACCTGTCTAAAAATCGAAAAGTCCGGGTTTCCAGTGTGTGGTGGTTCGATCTCCGTTTGTACCTGAAACTTTTCCCCTATCCACTAGACCGTGAGTAGTAGTCTGGGTGCTAGTCTTTCGGATGAGAGGATGAACCGAGGTCCCGTGTGCAATACTTATTTAGTGCACGTAAAAGACCCAAGTAGCCAGAGAGTTGTCCCTGGCAAAATACTGTAGAACAAAAAGCCATTCTGATAGGAAATGAAATACATATGCAGAAGGAAAAGTAACAGTAGAGTCATCCTACATATTGTCAAAAAGTATTTGTGACTAAGTTTAGCCTGTCGCTAGTCTGGCTGATTGAGGATGAGTAGGTTCAGTGGAGAGTGAGATGAGGCTTGCTGTTGGTCATGACTGCAAGTACGACCTGACACATAACTTGGAAAGATAGAGAAAGGTGGAGGATGAGGAGGAAGAGAGAGAGAGAGAGAGAGAGAGAGAGAGAGAGAGAGAGAGAGAGAGAGAGAGAGAGAGAGAGAGAGAGAGAGAGAGAGAGAGAGAGAGAGAGAGTGAGTGTATGGTGTGTGTGTGTGTGTGTGTGCATAGGTAGAGTACATAACATCTGTAATCTGTGAATGTAACCAGAGGTATAGGTGTGGTAGGGTGGTTACAGCTTTACCGTTTCATCTTTTTTTTGTCACCAATCATCAAACCCTCTAAACAAGTACACAGTCATGCGAACCACCATCGAAAGTCCTTGCCCTCCTTTACACTCAAAAGAAAGTGCAAACACATGAACGAATCGCCCCTCAAACAGAGAAGAAAAGCACAAGAGTATCAACGGATACGACTGGCAGTAATCACCTAGGGAACAATCAATCGACGACTCGCCCCAGCCACCCCCATAAGTATTGTCGATCATTTGGCCATAACACTCTCCGCCTTTGAAGTGCAGCAAGGCCTCCCCCCCCCCCCCTGTTTAATGGTGGGCACAGATAGCGGCTGATGGTCCATCGCCTAGCGTCATGCGCTTGCAGACAACACAGCCGCTTTGACAGCGTGCTCCTTAGTAAGGCATCGTAATAGCTAGTGTGCATCCTTTTTCTTCTTTCCTAGCATCCCTCTCTGTGTCTCTGTCTGTACGTCTGTCTGTCTGTTGTCTGTCTGTGTGTGTGTCTGTGTCTGTCTGTCTGCTGTCTGTCTGTCCTGTCTGCTGTCTGTCTCTGTCTCTCTCTCTCTTCTCTCTCTCTCTCGTCTGCTCTCTCTCTCACTCTTCTCTCTCTCTCTCCTCTTAGCTTTATCCTGATCAGGGCAATGCCCGATGAACAAAAGTAGAATACTTACTCTGTAACCCTTGAAAAATAAAGATTATTCATTCATTTATCTCTCTCTGTGGTGTGACCTCTGTTTTCTTTCTGGCCTTGCCCAGTATCTGCCCTTCTCTTTCTGTATGCTGTTTCTGTCTGTTGTCTCTGACTGTCTGTCTATCTCTCCCCCCCCCCCTCTCTCTTTCCCCTCTCTCTCTCTCTCCCTTCTATCTCTCCATATCTCTCTCTGAAATTTCATCTGGTTTAAACATCAGTGTCGACTTCCATTCTCCCCCCAAAGTCCTTCGAATGAGACTTTAAACACGAGGTCCCGTACGCAAACGCACGCAGAACATCTTGCACACATAAGCAACAAGCAAGCTACTGTCACTTATACTGCACAAGAATGTGTAAAGATAGACTAATATATACATATATCGTGTGTGTGTGTGGTTGTGTGTGTGTGGTGTGTGTGTGTGTGTGTGGTGTGTGTGTGTGTGTGGTGTGTAAGGTTGGATTAATCAGAAGAGACAGCTATATTCAGAGTGACAGACATACATATGCAGACACGCGGCGTGCGTGTGCGTTCATGCCACACACACACACACAAACTACAGACACACACACAAACAACAACACACACACACCACACACACCACACACACACACACACACACACACAACAGACCACACACGATGCATACACACACCACACTTATCACACAGACACAACACACAACACACATACACACACAACTCATCCAATACTTCACACACACACACACCACACACACACACACACACACACCCACAACACACACACCAGTGACAACCCCGCCCACGACACACCCACCCCACCAACACACACACACACACACACCACCCACCCCACCCCACCCCCCACCTCATCCCCACCCCCAAACACACAAACAAAAGGGGGGTAGCAACACTCGGAATATAAAAAAGACATCCCAAAAGGAAACGTGAGCATTATAAAATCAAGATCAGAGAGGCTCTATCGGAAACCATTGGTCTGTGCCCCCTACTCCCCCTGAAGTGCAGAGCCCCCACCGGTCACACCGAACTGTCACAGCCATAAAGCGCCAGAAATAAACTCCGCCCCGAAGGAGGCCCCCACAAAAAAGATGTTTAGAAAACGTAGGTTTGGCAAAGGGGTCATCAATGAAGAAATCCGGATTTAAAGGAGGGGCAAAAAACCCCACTTACTGAAACAACAAACATTCAACACACGCTTGCGTACACTCACTGACACACACAACAACACACAACACAACAACAGACAGACAACACACACACACACACACACACACACACACATACTTGATTAACACACACACACAACACACACAACATCACACACACACACACACACACACACACAACACACACACACACACACTAATGGTGAACATACATTAAAGTGAATGCTACGACTACAGCTATTACTACTGCTGCTGCTACTACCACCCCTACATTAAATTCGAATCTAACACCACACGTACACGCGCACATCGCGCGCAACACACACACACACACACACACACACACACACACACACACACACACACACACACACACACACTCGCAACACACACATACATATATACACACACACTCTCGTTAAACCCTGTTCTGCTTTTCAGAAGAGTAGGCCATTGTGTGCCGGTAGGAACAGTTGACAAAATTTACAAAACTGCATACACACGGGGACAGGATGTAAAAAACTCACATGAATGCTTATTCTATTATTCTCGATATAAAAAAAATAAATACATATAAAAAAGATAAATAAAGTCACTCACACAGACATACAGACACACACACGCGTGCACACGCGCGCGTGTAACACACACACACCACACAGCCGGCGGCGCGCGTACGCACGCACCCACATACGCACGCACGCACCTACGCTTACATGGCGAAAAATAATTGCACCGAGAGATTATGGGGGCACATGATCCCAGCGCTAGGTAAATAGAAAATTGATGAACAGGGAGAGAAAAAGTGTAAGACCAAATCGCTAAAAAAATATTCTCAAGGGATGGGGGGATAGGGGTGACATTAAGATAGAAAATAGAGACTCCAGAATGATATCAAACTGAAAAGGAAAAAAAAAAAAGGCGAGAAAGAAAAACTGGAGATGGTTTCAAGACACACGCATGCATGTGGACACATGCACACACACACAACACACACACACACACACAACACCAACACACACAACACACACACACACACACACACACACACACACACACAACACACACACACACACAACGCACACACACTTACCCTCCACACACACACACACAACAAACGCACTCTCTCTCAACACACACACACAATCACAACACACACAACACGCGCGCACACACACAGTGAACATAAAGTGACTGCTACTACTATGATTACTGCTATTACTACTACTACTCACTGTTTTTATTATGGTTTTTCTTTTCTCAGTTTAGAAATCGTAGATGGTGTCCTCATGGAAGAAAAACTCCATGTGTTACACCACATGCTTAGACGTACCAGACCAATTGCTCATTAACTAACTAAAAAAAAACTGAACAAATCCCCCCCCCACCCCACGATCTATTCATCAATCAAGATTTCATTAGCCTGTGACCCTTGCCCCTACTGGAGCATGGAGAATGTGAAGAAACAATATTGATCGAAACATACATAATGTGCTGTAATAACCATGCATTTAAACATTGTGCGTGACTGAAATATAAATATAGTCAGCGTTTTAGATAATTTTAACACACATACACACACACACAACAACACACACACACACACCACACACACGCAACGCACCGCCAACCACATCACACACGCCACGCACATACTCACACTATTTCTCTCTCTCTCACACACACACAG
>CM060329.1:39116377-39118877 GCA_030674155.1 Stramonita haemastoma | reverse complement strand
TCTCTCTCTCATTGCTTTACTCTGTCTCTTTCCCTGTCTCTCAGTCACTGCCCCCATTTGCCACTCTGAATTCTTGTTGGTAAACAAAAAGATTGAAGCTAACTCTAACTGACTGGTTCCATTCATTTTATTTATAATGTCTGCTTTACCAGACACCCGACTCGTGTATTTGATGTAAGACGCACTCCTTATGGAAAATGCATACAGTTCTTGTGTCCACACAACCTCTGCTTGTCTTTGTTTCATTTGCATTCATGCTGCATTTATATTCATTGTGTCGCACGTATTTATGCATGCTAGAATAGGGAGTTGGTTCATCAGTCAGATACAGAAAAAAACCCAAATGAATGTAGAAATAATGCAAAAAGGATGAAAGGGAATACAAAGTATCAGACGAAAAGTCAGAAATTAGATGTGAGGAATGAAAGAGGAAAATGACGAGAAGGAGAGCAAAATTAACCGAGACAAGAGTTAAAGCACAAACAAAATGAACAGAAGCGGCAATAAAATATTGATGCCTACTAATCTCGGCAAAGTATGTTCATGCATGATTTGTGAGGAAAAATGGGGAACCTGTTCAGAGTGATGAAATATTAAGTCCCCTAACAAAACATTCTAATAGCGTTCATTCTCTGCAAGAACCAACTGTTATTCAGACATGAGGCTTTTATCAGAGAGAGAGAGAGAGAGAGGGGGGGGGGGGGTGGAGGCAGACAGACAGACAGGCAGGCAGACAATCAGACAGACAGACAATACAGGCAGGCAGACTGACAGACAGACAACAGATAAATAAAGGAATGATTTTCACTGCGCCAACATAAAGATCTTATGTCAGATCTTGTCATACAACTTGAGAGAGAAGGAGAGAGAAGGAGGAGAGCAGCAGCAACAGCAGCGGTAGTAGTAGTAAGTAGTAGTAGTAGTAGTAGTAGTAGTAGGCGGGGAAGGAGGAGGAGGACTTGTAGTAACAGTAGCAATAGTAGAAGTAATAGTCGTCGTCGTCGTCGTCGTCGTAGTAGTAGTAGTAGTAGTAGTAGTAGTAGTAGTAGTAGTAGTAGCAGTAGTAGTAGTAGTAGCAGTAGTAATAGTAAAAGTAGTAGCAGTAGTAGTAGTAGTAGTATAGTAGAGTAGTAGTATAGCAGCAGCAGCAGCAGCAGCAGTAGTAGTAGCAGTAGTAGTTGTAGTAGTAGTATAGTAGTAGAAAAAGAAGATGAGAGAAGAAACAGCGGAAGTGAAGGATTAGTTAATCATTTCAAAGACTTGGCATTTAAACACACCTGCTTAGAGGGTTAAATTGTTTACCTAGCTACACCTTGACTGCTTGGTGTAAAAATCCTTTGAAAGAAGTAAGATCACCAAAGTTGGGTAGGCACCACAAATAAGATAGACGTAACAAACTGATGGCAACCTAAGAGATGTTGTAGCATAAGAGTATGGTAAAAACCCATTCTTGCATGCAGACAGTATAGTGAATACGTAAAGACAATGAGAGGCTACTGTCAAATTTTATCAACACACACACACACACACACACGTACACACACCACACACACCCACCCACACAGACACACACACACACACACACAATTGCATATATCACCAGAAAACTCTCTTTTCTGTGTGTTCTCTCTCCCTCTCTCTTTCTGTGTGTGTCTCTTTCTCCTTCATTCAAAAGATACAGCTGCCATCATTCTTCATTGCTCTCTAACAAACACGAACAGTGCCTGAGGGTGTGTATGGGCGTTTTACGCTTCACGGCAGCAACAGGCTTGGACGGAAAGCAGCCTGACACGGCACTGCATCGATTGGGGAAATGGTCCTTTGGGATCCCCTTCACTCCTGTGTCAATAGCCGAAAGGTGGTTACATGTGTGTGTGGGAAAAAGCCTTTTAAATGATATTCCTGAACTTCCTTGTCAGCAGTGCCCAGCTAATGAATGGAGAGGAGAGGCTAGAGTGTCATTTAGACTTGAAGGAATGGAGTGATGGATGGGTTATTAGATAGTGCGATACTGTCCTCAGTTGCTTTGTTTTTTCGTTGTTGTTATGGGTTTTGAGGTAGGATTGCGTGGTGAGGTTTCCGTTTGCGCAAGTATATCGGCGAGTGCAGATAATTATGCACTATGTGTTCATACACACACCTGCCTGCAAGCAGGTACACAGTCGTGTGCACATACATACATCGGCACACAGGTATTCAAGTATGCACGAATGTAGGCAAGTATGCACACACTTAGGAACGCGTACATACAGATATGCACACATCCATGCAGCTTCGGGCACACACACAACACACACACACACACACACACACACACACACACACACACACACACCCACACTCAACACACCACGCACACACAGCACGCACGCACGCATGCTCTCTATGTTTTTCTCTGTAGCTCTCCCTCTTTTCTTGTCTGTCTGTCTGTCTGCTTCTCTCTCTCTCTCTCTCGCTCTCTTTCCTCCTCCTCATTTCCCCTCTCTTTCCTCCTCCTCCT
>CM060329.1:39103877-39108877 GCA_030674155.1 Stramonita haemastoma | reverse complement strand
TCTTCCTCTTCTTGGTGTGTTTGTGTGATTTGAAAGTTTTTGATTGGTTTCGATGAAGTTTTAATGGTATTGATTGGGTACTGGGCTGATGTGTAACTTCCATGATTTCTGAAAATGATGGCTATATGTAAATCATATGCATAAACTGCATGGTGTGGTAGCTAATAATATAGTTTATTACACTCGGAACTGAGAAAGTAGAGAGTTAGAGAGAGAGAGAGAGAGAGAGAGAGAGAGAGAGAGAGAGAGAGAGAGAGAGAGAGAGAGAGAGAGAGAGAGAGAGAGAGACAGTACGTACGTATCTAGTAATCGAGAGGTTCAGTGTTTATTATATGAAACCTCCCTGAAGTATGAATGCAGCTACCTTTATGGTGGGCTAAGACGGTCACATACGCAAAAATCTCATCATTGGTATACCTAACAGCTTTAACCGAGGAAAGATAAAAAAAGTGAAACAATATTATTCTTTTTTTCATTATTTCACCGGTCACAGGTGACAGGGTCCTATTTCATGAATAAAACCATAAACGAGTTGTGTGTCGAGTGCATTTTAGTGCCATAACCCAAGACAACAAGAAAGTTAACCATAGCATGTTTTTTTTTGCTCGCATAAACGGAGACGGAGAATGAGGAGAAAGAAAAGACTTAAGAGTGGGGAGGGGGGGGGGGGGGTGGGAGATGGGAAAGGCTTTGCCTATGCGCTGTCCTTCGGAAAGGAAGAAGACCAATGCTGCGTAGAAAAACTCAGCTAGACGTGTGGAAGGTTGCAAGGCGACGGGAAAAAAACAACAACAAAACAATACAATACAATGTACAACAGTACATACAATCTGATGCAAGTCAGTACAGTTAGTTTTGCTGGTAAGGAGATATACAAAGAGAGAGGGAGAGACAGAGAGAGAGAGAAGGGTGGGTGGGGGAGAGGGAGAGAGAGAGAGAGAGTGGAAGGTCGCACGACAATGAAAAAAAAAAAGCAATATACAGAAGTACGTACAATATGATGCAAGTTAGTACAGGTAGGTTTTTTTGGTGATCATAAGGAAAGAGAGAGACAGACACATAGAGACGGCTTTAAGGACTCCGATTCACCGCCATACCAAATTATAAAGTGAATTTGTTTATTATGCAAACCCTTTATGATATCTTTTTGTTTTATAATACCCCCTCAATTTTTCAAATAGAATGAAAATGACAGAAAACTACGAGAAAAAATATATCGTGCGAGATACATCAAAAACAAGGACCAACTTAGCTGAAACAAAATAAAAAGGGGAGATTTCAACCTGAACACAAAATTTATAGTTGTTGGGGTGTTTGAATCTTTATTCTGTAAATCAAGGGTATAAATTATAGAGATATTTTAAATAGAGCAAAATTCCATCTTAATGCAAAACACACAACCAGCTGTTGCTATTGGGTCTATAAACACTTATACCCTAGTTTAAGACTAATATCGTGATGATAGTCTTATTCAAGTCATGACTGTATAATATTTTCCTAGAAACAGTAATAAATATCGCAGAAGGTACATTTTCTTTTTCTAGATTGATACATATACATAGCTCCTGTTTTTATGTACAAGAGGAAAATAAATATACATAACTGGTATGTTCCTTGATGATAATATTATGTAGAATACGTTTATCCGCTCATTTCCTATGTATGCTCATATTTTGAAGATAACAACTATTTGATATCTAAGCGCCTGTCAGAAATAAAACAAAACAATAAGCACCATTGACAGGTGCATGAATGATGATAAAACTGTACAATATCACTAAAATCATATTTAGCTTGGACAGAATCCTAGCAACCATCAGGAGCATTGCGTCTGTGTGTGCGTTGAGCTTGCATGGCTATTTTTAAAGCCAGCTGTTGACACATGGCCAAAAGCAGCTGTGGACACATTGACAAAGCTGATCTGACTCAGTGTGGGGTCGTGATTTTCGACAGGTATTTGCAACAGGTGGGGATTTACTGTTTAGCGCACTGATGATCAGCAATCTAGATGAGTTTGCATTTTCATCCAAGTAGAACGACACAGTTCGCGTTTACACGTGCTTTCGAACGTGCACCTAGTCGTCGCGCGTGAGCGCGCACACATGCACACGTGTACACATACAGACGCAAACCACCTCCTCCCCCTCATACATACATGCACATGTATCCAATCTATCTGCCTGTCTGTCTGTCTCTGTCTTTGTCTGTCGGTTTGTCTCTCGCCCCCCCTCCTACACACACACACACACACACACACACACACACACACACACACACACACACACACACACACACACACACACACACACACCACGCACCTTTATTGAAGCGAGAAATCACGTTGACAAATGTATCTCTTTCTGGAACACATTTGTTACAACACGAGGTGATATTACACCTTGAGGTATGACGTTAACGTTGATATTTTTAACCAGATCAAGCCTGTTGGTTCAGTCACACAGTTTAGCTGACCCGCACCATGACTTTTTATAGCTACTTACAACAGATGGATACAGTCGAGCTTGAATTAAAATGCTGAAAAGATGACGTTGTATTTCTACCAAAGTAGAAACAAATCATCTGCATGCATCTGGCGCATCTGTCAGTATGTGATGCTTATAAAAGCAGGTTTTACAATTGTTATTTATTCAGCCTGATGAAGCTTCAGAATAGAAGCGAAAATTTGCTGTCAAATAAAGAGATGAAGTTGAACACAGTCGTGTTTTTATTATTATTTTACTATATATATATATATATATATATATATATATATATATATATATATATATGTATGTATACACACATATTTATAGCAATCTATACTTATGCAAGAATAATAGAATCCTGGTAGGAAACGAGGTAGGATTGTCAGTTTTTAGCGTATTATTGATGACGAAGTATGATTGTGATCATAGTATTTTGTTTTTGCTTGTGTTGAATCAGTGTAGCGTGATGGAAGGAGTAATATAAGATAATTAACGTAATATACAGTTTTATATAAAATTATTTATTTTTCTATTATTATATTTTTTTAGATATACCCGTGTAATGTGCTTTTAGGGTAGTTAACCTAGAGTGAAAGGTGCAGAGCAAATAAAGTATGTTACAGTCATCATTGTTATTAGCATTATTACTACCATCCCAACTGTCATTATATCATTACCATTATTTTTATCAATATTGTATATCATCATTTTATTTTAATCAGTAGTAGTAGTAGCAGCAGCAGCAGTAGTAGTAGTAGTAGTAGTAGTAGTAGTAGTAGTAGTAGTAGTAGTAGTAGTAGTGGTAGTAGTAGATAGTAGTAGTAGTAGTAGTAGTAGTAGTAGTAGTAGTAGTAGTAGTAGTAGTAGTAGTAATATCCTCCTCCTCCTCCTCCTCCTCCTCCTCCTCATCATCATCATCATTTTTTTAAAGAAGTAACAGCTTATCAAATGCTTTCTTCAGATTCATGATGCGTAATGTGTAATTAAGAAAGCACAGCGCACTTCAAATACGTGATTTAGACAAGTTAATTAACAATAACACCGGCAAGAAAATTTGTACACGGGTAACTTTCTTACTTGTATCACTGTTGACGTAAAGACACCTACAAAAAAGTAAGATTCCGTTAATATTTATTATCTGCCAGTGAAATGTCTCTTTAGATGCAAAGAGATAAGTTCACACCAGTAAATTAGGATATATCATATCACTAGTACTCGTGCATGTTTTGATAAAATATTCTATCCTGATGATTGAGAGAACTGTTTTGATTGTTGGTAGATAACCCACACACAAGAGTGGGGAAAAACGGAATACTTTTCACATCTTGCAAACAGAATATGTCAAAGAACCAAAGCATGCTCGACACCATGTGAGATGGATATAAATGGATACAGACAACCTGTTAGTTTACACCAAGTACTTGTTATCCTGCAGAAACTGTGACAAGATCTCACACTGTACTTCCTTTTAAATTCTCAGTGTACTTTTCTGGATTCTTTAATGGATGCTGAATTGGTTTAGAATTTCAAATGCTTTTTCAAAATCTGAAAGCATCTAAACGTAGTAGCTTCTGTAGCTTCTTTTCCTGTTATCAGCTAGTGATTAACCATAGTGATCAGGTCCTTTTTCAAAAGTGATATTGCTTGAAATTTTATTTCAAACGATCAGAAAACATTTTTTCTTTGCATGATTTCAAAGTGGTTTGAATAGCGAAGAAAGATAAATTTGTAATCGTACAGACCGTCTTGGACCAGAAGTGATGTAAAGGCAGTAGGTGTTGACAAGGACTCCTTGGATTGAATACGTCAAATACAAATTGCATAGGCATTAGGTGGACCTACAGTTTTTATATAAGTGCTAGACGTTTGGGTAAAACGATTGAGGGAAAAGTCTTGCGTTTCCTTCCCAAACGTGGAATCATCCGAAGTCGTACACAAACACGTTTCCCCCTTTTCCCTAAAAACATTTGATTAAAAATCACAAAATAATGCATATCAATAATCAAGAGGGAACAGGCATGGAAAAAATAACCTCCCCAACCTTTTATCTTCACAACTATTTTTGACCTACCAACACCAACAACATCACATAAAAAACAAAGCCCATAAAAACAACAACCAAAAGAACAAGGAAGAAACAAGCACAAAAAAACAGAACGAAACAAACTATGGCAAAGAAACAACAAAGAAACAGACACAAAGAACAGCGGCACAAAAACTCTCCCTGTTGTACCAGTCAGAAACCAGCATCAGTGATCGGGTCACACAGCGCGAACTCGCGTGACCCTTCGTAATTTAGCATCAGAAGTAATCCTTTTCCCAAATTATGACAAGGATATGCCCTCTGACAAACCTCCATAAGCCTATTAATATCCGTCAGATTATTAGGAGCAACTGTAGCCTGTTGTTTATTTCTCATGGCGTTTGATATGTTGACAGCGGAACGCTCCCCTGTCTGTCTCCACAGCTTTAGTTGTTGGTTGCTTTTTTTTTTCTCTCAGTCGCAAAAGCGAA
>CM060329.1:39096377-39101377 GCA_030674155.1 Stramonita haemastoma | reverse complement strand
AAGTGTTGACAACACAAGAGAGAGAGAGAGAGAGAGAGAGAGAGAGAGGAGAGAGAGAGAGAGAGAGAGGAGAGAGAGAGAGAGAGAGAGAGAGAGAGAGAGAGAGAGGCACAAATACGTCCTATTTCCGAACCAAACTTAGAAGGGTTATCGAACCAGACCCAACTTCCATTATCACCCTCACAACCCCCATCCACACAATGTATCTGTGCATCAGTTTGATAAAGAACTAACTTATTTAGCCTTAAGTCAAATACATGTAATCTAGTCTCCGCTCTCACATTACGGAAGCGTTCTTGAACTACCCCAATTCCAAGACAACAACAACAACATCACCAAAACAGAAACAAAGCGCAGAGCCGCAATTCTCCGCGTCAGAACCAATGCGTAACGTAACACAGTAACCTCTGCAACAAGTTCAAGCGCCAAGTGCTCGGCTTCAACTTGACAGACAATTGATCAGTAGGCAAAAAACAGCAACAGGGCCCCGACTGTCTGAGCCAATGCATTATTGTTTGCATGCAAAGCACAACCCGGCCCCAGGAGGGAAGCGCAGGTGCGTTCGACATCCTGACAAATTGCTGGCATTCCTGACCAAAAAACTGACAAGAACGCCAACAGCGGCCACATGAAAAGCCTGCTGACACAAACAGCGCCTGGCCCAGGGTTTAGGTAGGGGGGCCTTTTGTGCACCGAAGAATTGGTTCTTTCCTGTGAGTTTGTTGTCTGAGTCTTTTCTTCCTTCCCTTGCACAGTTTGTTGCTTCTCTGTCGCTGCATCTGTTGTGATGCCGTCTCGGGTAGAAGCACACTCGTGGCTGTTTCCTTGCGCTCTCAGAGTCGACCATCCACAAGGAGGGGTGTTGATTAGACGCCAGGAGGTCATTAAACCAAGAGAGGTCTAGCAAGGTTGTTTGAGTACTTCAACAGGGAGGGACTGGGGGCCTGTTCTTACCCAGTTTTAGAAAACTTTCCCTCCCACATTCACTCACTAAGCCCCGTCAGACATTGATACATTTTACCACTATTGATGAAGGAGATACCTTTTTCTGATGGTGGTGGTGGTGGTAGGGGGGGGGGGGTGATATTAGCTGCACTGTTTCTACGACAAACCTTCAAGGATCTGTTTGTCAGGTAATTTTAACATAACAGTCATGTTGGTGCCCCTAAAATTAATAATGGCTAGCAGGCTCATCTTTAGAAAGTGGACTGACAGTCTCCTAACTTCTCACACACTAAAAAAAAACACTTAACAGGGGCTAAGCCAGTAGTTCTCTTGAATTACATTTGTAAAACGGTTATAAACTAAAATATTTTGTGTGTGTTTTTGGTTGTTGTTTTTTTCTAGGAGATATAGACTGACCTAGATCATGTAAACGGATTTCAAACTTGTCTCCTTAGAATATGACAGAAAGAGGTTTTAACTTAAGTTAGCTCCATAGCGTGTCAAAGCTTCTTTAGATTAGTTTTTTGCAACATGTACAGATTTGTATTTAGTTTTAAACCAGACATTTGAAAATTTTTCAACGATCCTGATCCTTTCAACTAAATTACTCAAATTTTCTCTTTTATAAAAGTGAATTGACTTGCGCAGACACACTGGCATCTCAACATCCATAGTCTATGTGTAAAGACGAGACATCATACCTTTTTCTTTTATTTTGTAGAGGATAAAGAAAATAGAGTACATTTGAGGCATACCAGATCCTTAAGTGAAGGCTTTCCAATTGTATCATGGGAGGAAAATCAATAGAATATTGGCTATCATAAAATCTGAGCCAACGCAAATGTCAACCGGCCATAATGTAAACAGAATGTCTTTTTCATTGTTTAAAATCGTCAAATTATCGTTGCCTTGGTGTTGCTTTAAAAGGTAAAGTAAAAAAAATCGTGATTGGGGTTCGTCTTTTCTCTCTGATCCTCATGTACAGCTGAACAGTCTCACACACACGCGCACACGCGCGCGCGCGCACACGCGCACACACACATACACTCACTCACTCACACACACACACAAATACACATACACTCACACACATACACACACCGCGCGCGCGCGCACACACACACACACACACACACACACACACACACACACACACACATTGTAGCATTTATCTTACTCAAGTTCACTTGCTTTTATTTGTTATCTTTTTGTACGTATAGTTCAAGCAGTTTCTGATTGTTAGACCTGTTTTTTTTGTTTTTGTTCCATTCACCTGTCCACACAAACAAACCGACTTTTTTTCCAAATCACTTGTCTAAAATAACTTTTTAGTCGATAGGCGTTAAAATGAAGAACACCACACACACACACACACACACACACACACACACACACACACACACACACACACAACACACACACACACACACCACCACCACTTTGACATTGTCAAGAATAATGTGCAAAAAATTAATTCAGAAACTGGAGACTGTTTGCAAAGGATTTTTGTCAACTCGGGTAATCATTTAGTGTCTAGTCGTTTCCTCAAAGACAGGAAAATGAAAGCGGGCCTTCAAATGCCAACGTTCTTGTAAGTACCCCTGAATGTCAAATCGGCATAGTCGATTCGTGGTGTTATTCGCCAATTTCTGGAAATAAAATTGGTAGTACGTAAAGGTTGTTAGTAATTGAAAAAAAAAGACTTGTTACGGGAAAGCTAGGAGTTCTGTTCATTTTCTGGCAAGAAGATGTACCAAAAGCATCAAATAACAAACATTCTTAAAAAAAACACCCCAAACATTCTTCATTTTTAAGGTGAGACTCGCGTCATACTTCAAGTATAATTATAGCTATAACCTAGGTGAGGTATTGTTTTGGTTGCGACTTTCTTGTGTATTTTTGCTTCCTAAAAGAGTCCATGTTTCCCTGTTATATTATCCACTCGTTTGCCCACCTAAAAGAAAGTACCAGACTGCAAATAAACAGCTTCGCAAAAAATGTTTTGCAAACGTACACGAAGTGATAAACTACAAATAGAACTGTCTTACAAGAAAAGAGTATTTTGCAAGTAGAGAGAGTTTTTTTTGTTTTTTTTTTTACGTGACGACTTACATGAAACTATGACATTTACACTGTTTTTGTCAGTTATAAAAGTAAAGTCACTGTCAAAAAGTCATGGATCAGATTTTAGTATTGTATTAACGATTTATGTGGGCTGAAAGATGGCGTGGAAAGTAATGAGTAAAGTAATGGAGGAAGGAGAAGGAGTTACATGTTTACCAATATAAAGAGATTTTATGCACTATTGTTCTTCCCCCCCAAAAAATTCTGTCTTTGTCTTTTGGCCTCTAGAAATGACTGTTAGTTTCTTACAAGAAGGCAAAGGACTTAATGCAGGTAAGCCGAGCCAGTAATGAGAAGCAGGAGGCCGTACAACCTGACATTTGATAACAAAAGGTTGTTTTGTAATATTTTGGCTTTGAAACTGCTCATATGTATGTTGCTCAGGTTTAGATTTTATTCTTTCTTGTTTTTCTTGAATTTAAACTTCTCCTTGTGTAAAAGGTGTGGGGAAGGTGGAGGCAGAGAGGGGAGAGAGGCAAACACAGTACAGAAAAGTCAAAGGTAACCCCCCAAACATCAATTTTACCGCACTTAGACACACGGCCTATTTTCCTTTTGTGGTAGGTTTTGATCTCTAGTATATACCAAACTTGTTGGATTAAAAACAATGAGTGACATTTGTTTCTACAAATCAGAGAGAAGGCAGCCCAGACAACAGTAGTTAGTCAATACCCGTCGGTGCTGCCCTTTTCTGTAGATGAACTTTAGTGAGTATCATCAGAACCGATTTCTGGAAATTAGCAGCAGCACTACCACTTCCCTAAATCAATCATTTTACCTAGAATTTTTTTTTAACTACTGAAAGACAATTCATTCCCTTCCATTCGTGAGTATCATCAGAACCGATTTCTGGAAACTTAGCGGTACTACCACTTCACCGAATCAATCATTTTACCTATAAAAAAATTTCAACTCCTATAAGACAATTTGTTCCCTTCCAAGACTGATTCATAAAAAAACCCACACCCTAACAATGGAAAACACCCGAACGCGAAACCCTTCACCATTACCTACCATGAATCCCCCCAACAAACCCGCGCTGTGCAAAGTCTCGGCGTGGCTGATGGCGGCTTCAGCCTTGTGGGGTGCTTTCCCTGGGCTCGGGTGTTCAGGGCATCAACCTGAACGTGGCGGTGCTGTTGCCCTTCGACGACTTCTACGTGTTCTCTTACCACCGGGTGGCCCCTGCTCTGGAGCTGACCATCAAGAAGCTGAACGAGGACACCCGCCTCCTCCGGCGCCATCATCTCATCGTGCGCTACAGCGACTCCAGCTGTGACATCGCCGTGGGCATGGACAGAGCCTTCAAGTTCTACATGAAGCGGGAGGTGAGTGAGGGGACAGGGTTTAATGTGTTTTTTTTTTTTTTTTTTTTTTTTTTTTGGGGGGGGGTGTTATCGTTTTTTGTGGTGTCTTGTAGGGTAGAAGGAGAGGAAAGTGTATTGTGTGTGGTGGGGGTGGTGGTGCTGGGTGTGTGTGTTTGTGTGTGTGTGTGTCTGTCTGTCTGTCTGTCTGTCTGTACGTGAAGGATGAATGGGAGGGAAAAAAGGAAGGAAGAAGGAAGAGAGAGAGAGAGAGAGTGAGAGAGAGTAGATGGAGACGAGAGAGAGAGGAGAGAAGATGAGAAGAGGAGAGAGAGAAGAGAGAGAGAGAGCGGCTTAAGCACGCTTTTTCCTGACTAGAAGGCTCTGGTTTTCCACATGTACAATGCCTTTTTATTCTAACCCAATAAGTTATGGAGCAAATAAAAAAGGCAAGGGAAACAAGTCACGAATCTAAAGTTGCTTTTGTTATGTAAAATCTGTATAAAATGTGCACTAAGTTAAACATACCATTATAAGTATGTAAGAGGGGGCGATAACCTAGCGGTTAGAGCGTATTGAGCCCGGATTTGAGCCACCATCAAGACTCCAGTTTATGAGAATTTTTAC
>CM060329.1:39081377-39091377 GCA_030674155.1 Stramonita haemastoma | reverse complement strand
CAGTTTTGAGAAGCAGAGAAGTCAGAGTGTACCTGCCCCTGATTTTGATATAAAAAGGAGAGGGATTGGGGTAGAGAGGAGGATGGCAGTTGTCAATCGTTCCTCCCCATCCCCCCCCCCCCCCCCGACTTTCCTCCCTTCCTTTCACGTTGCAAGATTGCCATGCTAAAAAGAGGCAGAGAAAGGGACGGGAATAAACGGAGGAGGAAGAGAACGTTTAGTTTATGGAGGTGAGAATTTGAAAATTGTTGGCAATAAGATTTTCCATGAAAGGGGAAGCCTTTTTAATGGCTTCAGATTAATGATGGTAGTCAGCTTCTGAGAGTTTTGCCTCCAGTTATAAACACCCTACGCATCAAAGAACCGGCCTTGCTTTCTGTATTGGTCTAAGCGTCCTCACCACTCCAGCCTTTCTAAAAAAAATCAGCAGCCCACTTTTGTTGTCAAGTTTGCCTAAAACGTATGTGCAAACAGGTTTATGCCCAACTTAAAAGTTGCATTTGATAAAACAGGTTTTTATGTACCGTTTAAACTACAACACAGGTGCTTTTCTGCAACATGAGCATTTTTCTTCACGTCGTTTTGATCTGATATTTAGACTTTTACACAGATGCAGATCCGCAATATATTTTTTATGCATTTTCTTTCGTGCTCAAGTACTGCATGGAGTATAATAACTCTTGACCAAAGTCGCAGTTCTTGTCAGCTATCTTGAGCCCTCTCTCCCAACTAACCCCTACCCTCAAACTGCCAGATGATGTCTGTTATTCTTTTCTTTATTGTCGTTTTTTTTTTTAATTTATAGGACAATACAATAAGTACCCAAGTGCTATTCTCCACCTAGTTCCGACGGTTCTGTAAAAATTGTCATCCAATCCAAATTTTTAGCACCGCGTAAGAAACCATCATAGTTATTACCTAAAGTTGATCTTGAGGTTAGCTGGGCGATAGGCAAACTTAGGAGGACAGTTGTGTTAGGTTTGGCACTGCCGTATCTTAGCTGTTGTGTGGTGTGCAGTGATGGTGGGGGTAAACCAAACACGGCATCAGGTCAGGCGTGAGAAATAGCCAGCAGCTGTCACTCACCTAGACACACGCTGAGAGGCAAAACAGCACACACAGCAACCTGATTACACACATGAATGCGCAGGCACAAACATGAATGTCGCGTTGTAAAGACATGTCGATACTCATGCATGTCCAATCACGTGCTTATGCACAATCACACACACGCAAACATAACACAGACATGCGCGCACACATTACACACATTACACACACAGACACACACACAGACACACACACAGACACACACACACATACACACACAGGCACACACGTTGTGTGATTGAAGGAGAGAGAGAGAGAGAGAGAGAGAGAGAGAGAGAGAGACGCTTTAACGCTTTAACGCTTTAACAATTTTATTGTCATTGCCTAACTAGGCCTTTTGACAAGGGAGGTAACACTTTTTTTCCGAAACAGTAAATAGAAAGTATAATACGTGATCAATACAACTGAATTTGGCAAAAAGAAATGACCATCCACTTGTAACAACCTAATTATAATACTGACGTCTATACAGTTACAAATCACCCTGTACATACAAAGAAGAGAAAAAAGAAAAAGTAAACTGAAATGCAATAACAAACGACCATTTTCGGATCGACCATCCATTCAAATTACATATGATAGATAACAACCTTTTTGAAATCTACTTACTCGATAATACATTGCTACTAGTACTATATCAATTCATATTAATACAATTGGTGGTGACTTGGCTTTGTCTTAATTTTTGTGCTTCTGCTATAAACTTAGCAACAGATTTAATCACATGTTCATTTTCAGATGACAAAATAGAAACAATATCTTGAATTTCTGCAGATTGTAAACTTAGAAAAGTATGTTTAGAACGTATAGTTTCATATGCTTTACATTGGAACAGAAAATGAACTTCATCATCAACATTATGACCACATAATGGACATGGTAACTGTATGGATGTCTCAGTCTGGAACCATCTTTTGTTAGCATTAAAACCCAAAGTTCTTAACCTGAATCGAGCATAATTAATCCTGTGCCATTTATCATTTATCACTTTTAGATATTTTTCCGTCTGAAAGACGGATTTGAAAGAAAAGAACCAGCTGTATTTATTTTTACTTTCCATATCTGAGTGCCAGTTTTGTTTAAAAGAGCAAATAAGCCTATCTTTAAATTCCGAAAGAAACTGACGCTCATTACCTACTTCCTGAGACATCCACACAATCCCAAAGCCATGTTCCGACAAAACTCTTTTAACTTGATAAGCCCAGTTCTCTTTACCCAGTTCCATCTGTATGATCAACATTTCATATGACTGTCTGCATAAACGTGTTTGTGGTAGTGTCAACAGTTTTAACCAATATTTAATACCTTTCACAAAAGTTCTTATATATAAAGGATATCTTCCTGTCTCTCCATAAAGTACAGTGTTAGATGAATGTATTGGTACATTTAAAAAACGTTTCATGGCATATGTGTGAACTTTTTCCATTTGTGTATTTACCTTAAATCCCCACATTTCTGAAGCATATGTAAGCAAAGGTTCTATTTGTGTGTCAAACAATTTCCAGAAAAGGGAACAGTCTATCGTATTAAGCTTTCGTAATGTTTTTAAAATTTCTATTACACCTTTTTTCCCCTTCCTACAAGATTCTTCCCATGCAAAATTTAGACTTAGCCTTGTTGAAAATATCATCCCTAAATATTTGTAAGTATTGACTATTTTTACTTCAGTATTTCCATAAAACCATTTTTCACGAGCTGATAAATGACCACCCATTCTAAAAACAATAATGTTTGTTTTATCCATATTTACTGATAAATCAAAATGATCTGCTTCCTCTTTTAGGATATTTAACTGATTTTGTAAACCAATAACAGTCTCAGACAAAAGAATAATATCATCAGCAAAAAGTAATAAAAATACCTCGATTGTTCCAGGAATCATTTGAATACCGTGCTTTCCTTTTTTAGATATCTCAATAGCAAGTTCATTTATAAAAAATGAAAACATTTGTGGGCTTAAAATACAACCCTGCTTCACTCCCTTGGGGCATTCAAAAAAATCGGAATATCTGTTACCTGCACGCACACAAGCTAAAACTGAATCGTAAATAGCTCTAAGGGCGAAATACAGTTTGCCATTTACACCGTTTTTTCGTAGTACATTCCACAATATATTTCTATTCACAGAATCGAAGGCCTTTCTAAAGTCCACAAAAGCAACGTATAATTTTTTACTGGAAAGTAAATGTTTTTGAACAAGAGAGTATAAAGTAAATATATGGTCCACAGTGCTGTATTTTGCTCTAAAGCCTGCTTGCTCTTCAATTAATTTTTCTTCGTTATCCGCCCATTGAGTTAATCTTTTATTCAAAATGTAAGTATAAAGTTTACTTAAGATACTGGTTAGAGCTACTCCACGATAGTTGTCAGGATTATTAATATCTCCTTTTTTATGAATTGGAATTATAACGGACTTGGCCCACTCTAAAGGGAAAGCACCTGTTTCAAACAGATAGTTAAAAAGCTGAGCAAGAAAAGTAATTACTGTGGAGTTAGTGTACTTGAGCATTTCTCCTATTATTTGATCTGGACCAGCACTTTTCCCTGTTTTTAAATGTTTAATAGCATCAGAAATCTCATTATGAGATATAGCATTGTTAAACAGTGGTTCAAATATTTCATCATCCTGCAGTACATCCACAGTCTCTTGTGTTTTTGCACAATTAGAATCATTAAAGACCTTCAAAAAGTGATAATACCATTGTTGAATAGTTATATTATTATTTACTAGTGATTTACGGTTAACCGATCTGATAACAGACCAAAACGTTTTGGAGTCCTTAGAAGAAGCCTCAAGTTTCTCTAATCTCTTATCATTAAAATCTCTTTCTTTCGTTTTTCTTAGATGGATGTATTCTTTTCTGGCATTAGTGTACTTTTGTCTTTTTTCTGTTTTATCCTCATTTGTTTTACAACGTTGAAATCTTTTTAATAATCTCTTAACTTCTTGTTTTTTTCTTTCACATTCAGCATCAAACCAGTCATTACATTTTTTTCTACCTTTACTAACTGTTCTAACCATGCATGCAGCAGCTCCACATAACGCTTTAACAAAGTGATCTAAGCTATTATTTATATCTTTGTTCAATAGTTGGGAAGCTACTTCTATTCTTTCTTGAAATTCTGCACTATTAAGCTCTTGTTTATATACTTCTACAAAATCTTCTGACCATATGATTTTTTCTATGCTCTCCTGTTCTCTGCTCTCCATACTAGTGCAGTCATTATTTACTTTCCATGTTGACTCAACAGGGAGGTGCCATGAATAAACACACTCTCCAATACACATATCAAAACCTGATAATATTTCACTAGGAACAAGAAAATAATCAATCACACTGCATCCATTAGGAGACACAAATGTATACTCCCCTTCCCTATCTCCCTCACAACAACCATTCAGAATCCCCATGTCAAACATAAAGCATAAATCTAACAAAGACCTGCCAAAATTGTTCATCGTGTCATCTTTAGAAGCACGCACACACAGTTCATCATTCATTCCATCATACTCTACATCATCCAGATAATTTGACATGACTTCAAGGTCGGCTTGTTCTTGACCTGTCCTGGCATTCAAGTCTCCTACAATCATGAAATGAAAATCATCTTTTTGAAAATACTGTAATAATGCTTCCTCTAATAATAAAACACCATCCTTAATTAGTTTTTCATTGTAAATAGGACCACCTTCTGGCACGACATAGCACGCTATCAAAATAACATCTTTTTCTAAATTGAAAATACATTTGTTTACTCTAATAGCAATAGTGTTGTCACACTCTATTTTAATTTCTTCAACATATTTCTCTAAAGTCTTTCTCACTAACAACAGCACTCCTCCAGAATTTCTTCCATGATGGGAAAACTTTTGAGCAGGGACATAAAACTTTAGATAATCAAGAAAAACACCACTGTAATCAAAATTAGAGTCCAGAAAAGTTTCTGTGAGGCAAACAAAATCGAACTTATTTACATAGTTTACAAAGGATACATCTTTTAATTTATTGTACAAGTTTTCTACGTTATAATTCAAAAATTTGTATTGACATGGATGGCCGGGCCTGTCCTAGCTCTTCCTCAAGCTGCTAGGACGCTGACTCCTGCGACAGTTATTGTTGTCACTGGCTACTTTGCCGCGAGCAGACGTCTTGCGCGAAGGGTTAGGCAGGAAATCCCGCATCCCCGTCTGCTGGTAGGATAGCCGCCCGTCACGTGCAGCACGCCCCTCACCGTCAGCAGGACACGCCACGTCACAGCGGGGGAAATCCCCGCCAACCGGCGCTGAGCTGTGGCGTTCACCTCGTGGAGTCGCCCCGTGGTTGCCATGGAAACGCCCACCCGTACTGCCTTCAGTGACGTCACGCCTGTCGTGGTCCCGTGCTGTCCGTGTCCCAGAGCGAGAGGAGGAGGGAGAAGGGGGCCTGCCGCTCGTCGTCTTCTGTCGGCTGCCAGGCGTGGGGCCACCCTCTGACGTCACGCTCGCTCCGCTGGTGAGGAAAGGGGAATCCCCATGATGACTGCGCTGTGCGGAGGGGACAGGGGTGGAGGACTGCTGTGCACCCCCACTCTCCACCACCTCTGCGTAGGATCGGGGGTCTGGAAGGCTGAGAGAGAGAGAGAGAGAGAGAGAGAGAGAGAGAGAGAGAGAGAGAGAGAGAGAGAGAGAGAGAGAGACAGACAGACAGACAGACAGACAGACAGACAGACAGACAGACAGACAGACAGACAGACAGACAGACAGAGACACAGAGAGAGACACAGAGAGAGAGTGACAGACAGACAGACAAACAGAGAAAGAGAGCAGGCCAGGGAGCTTTAAACCACGTGTGGGCAATCAGATTGGATAGTTGATCAATCAGCAGGTGTTGCTTGAGTTAGCATTTGTTTGTTCAGGTGTTGTTTGTCTGCTTTTCATGCTATACGTTTTTTTTGTTTAAAGATATTGATTTGACAGGATGTGTGATCTGTCAATTAGCTTTTAATCAAGAGACACACCCCTACCTTTTGTCGTGGTCTTTATTCCTCGTCTTTGTTTTCTTTTATCTTGTCCTTTTGTTGTTCTTTTCTTTCAGTGTTTCTGAATTGCACACAGTGAATAATGTACGACATTTGAGCCGATGCAAAAGTCATAACTGTTTATGTTATCTTTTACAGACAGTTTTGTAGAAAACATTAGATTCATAATTATTCTTGCATAAGTATGCTAAGGATGTTTAGTAGAAAACGTTTACACACACACACACACACACACACACACACACACACACACACACACACACACTCACACACACACACAAACAAACAAACAAACAAACACTCACACATACATACACACACACTTTTCTCTTCCACCTACCTGACTTCGGGGGTTCCCCAAGAGAGAAGCAAATGCTATCAGCGCCATACATACCAGCAGAAAGAAGAGACCATTGTCCTGGAGAATCAGCCAGAACACCACTGACTGCTTTGGGGGCAGGAACCTTGCTTTCTGCAGACAGTGAATAATGACCATTTCTACTATCTCTCTGCACTGTTTCAACTTGTGCTTATACCTCCCACCCACCCTCTCTGTCTCTCTGTCTCTGTTTCTCTGTCTCTGTTTCTCTGTCTCTGTTTCTCTGTCTCTGTCTGTCTGTCTGTCTGTCTCTCTCTCTCTGTGTCTCCCTCCCTCCCCCTCTCTCTCTTTCTCTCCCTCTCTCTGTCTCCCTCCCTCCCTCTGTCTCTGTCTCTGTCTCTGTCTCTGTCTCTCTCTCTCTCTCTCTCTCTCTGTGTCTCTATCTCTGTTTCTTTCTTTCTGACGTCTCTTTTAAAAGACATTCTCTTCACATCTCATGATTTGTACACAAGATATGAAGCAAATCTTCTAAAGACATCGCTAGCCAATGTAAAAAAAAAAGGAGGAAGTTCCCATAATAGATTTATAGTCTGTGTGATATATTTTCTGGTAACATACATTTCGATTTTAAACTGAGTTTCAGTGTCATGCTTATTCAGACTTTTGTCTGCTTTAAAGAAAAAGTGCTATGTCAATTTGAAAGGGAAAGGGAAAGAGAGAGAGAGAGAGAGGAAAAGAGAGAGAAGAGAGAGAGAGAGAGAGAGAGAGAGAGAGAGAGAGAGAGAGAGAGAGAGAGAGAGGAGAAAGAGAGAGCGAGAGAGAGAGAGAGAGAGAGAGAGAGAGAGAGAGAGAGAGAGAGAAGACAGACAGACAGACAGACAGACAGACAGACAGACAGCAGACAGACAGACAGACAGACAACAGACAGAGACAGACGGACAGACAGACATAGATAGGTAGATAGATAGACAGACAGACACACAGATACAGATAGACAGATACAGAGACACAGCTCCAAGCTGAACATAATCTGCAGAGTATAGGAATAATATGAAAAATATGCACTAATAAAAGGAATATTTTTAAACTGTCAGAAACTTGTGCAAAAGTAAATAGAAAAATATGTTATAATAATGAACGTATTGTATCATTCATTTCATCTTTCTTGACGTTTTTTTTGTTGTTCATTTTGCTTCAGAATGATGGCAATTCTGATGAAAATGTGTATGACTTTTTGTGTATGAAATTGCCTCAGTAGAGATCAGCAATGATTTAGTGAGTGGAAGAGAAATAAAATGTCGATGATGACCTCTCTTACACCCTGTGTAATAACTCTTCATTCTGCTTGTCATTTTTTGTTTTTTATGTTTTTTAAGCCTTTATCTCTCCTCCATCTCATCTTCTCTCTCTCTCTCTCTCTCTCTCTCTCTCTCTCTCTCTCTCTCTCTCTCTCTCTCTCTCTCTCTCTCTCTCTCTCTCTCTCTCTCTCTCTCTCTCTCTCTCTATATATATATATATATATAATTGAGAAAATATAGTGGTGAAAAACAAGTGCAGGTAACCAGTATTATATATACATATATACATTATATGTATATATATAGATATGTATATATCTGTTTGTCTCTGTCTGTCTGTCTATCTATCAATCTGTCTATCTTTTCTCTCTGTGCTGAACACACACACGCACGCACGCACGCACGCACGCACGCACGCACGCACACACACACACACACACACACACACACACACACACTGCAGTTGAAATGTGAATATTTTAACAAGAACTCACAGGTTGGAAAAGAAGAGTGGGCAGGAGTAAGTTTGACTGTACCTGCCTTGATTAGGAGGAGGGGGGGGGGGGGTGGTCATGTTTTTATGCACCCTCCCCCACACTTTCTCCCCTTCATGTCAAGATTACCATGCTAAAAAAAGAGAGAGACAGGAATAAAAAGGGGAAGGAGGATTAAGAGGGAGGGGAGGTTTCATTTTATCTGGGCAAGAACTTGAAAAAATGTTGGCATTAAGATTATACATAAAAGGGAAAGCTTTTTAAATGGCTTCAAATAATTAAAAAAAAGTTTTTGAGGCCACATATACACACCACATGCATCAAAGATGCGCCCTAGCTTTCTACCTTTATGTAGGCACTCCAGGACTCCAGCCTTTTCTGTTTAACACTTTTATTGCTCAGGTTTCCCCAAAACGTTTTTGGAAAAAAGTTTACACAGAATTTATAGGGTTGCAGTTTATATATCAGGCCGTTTATAATCTACTATTAAAAATACATACAGGCATATCTGCAACAAGTTTATCTTCTTTTTTTTGCCTTTTTTGAGTTACTGTTTATCTACCACACAGATGCTTCTTGCAAACTATGCATTTTGCTTTGCGCTTCAGTAACTGCATAAAAGGAACTTTCATTTTCACGCAGTTGCACATCCCTGAAGTTGAAATACGGCTAGCTTCATAAAGTCTGTCCCGAGCCTAAGGCTCATCAGGCCGGTGCTTAACCCGGTTTATGTGGCGTTAAGCGACTGAGAGTCATAGACTCCCCCCTGGATAGGACGCCAGTCTATCGCAGGGTTAACCCCCAACACAAGGTTGGTACCCCTTTTACACCTGGGTGGGGTGAGAAAATAGCCGTAAAGTGCCTTTCCCAAGGGCACAACGCCATAGCCGAAAGCTGGAATCGAACCCGCAATCTTTAGATTACGAGTCCAACGCCCTAACCACTAGACTATAGCGGCGGCCGGCTAGCTTCATGGTAGGCAAAAACAGTCGCATACGCAAAATCTCACCATTGGTGAACCTCAGACCTCTAGCTGAGGAACTCAAACAACAACAAAACAGTTGTATACCTTTAGGGGCTTTTGGGGGAACCACACAACCACTGCCCACCCCTGATTTCTGATTCTAGCAGCTTCGAGCACCACTCTATAAAACACATAATCCTTACTGTCCGTTGATTATGGTGGTTAGCTGGAGGATAAACAACACAAACAAATCAAGGAGGACAGTTTTTGTTGGGTTTGGCACCGTATCTTTGCTGTTGTGTGGGGTGCAGGGATGGTGGGGGTAAACCAAACACCGCATCAGGTCAGGCGTGAGAAATGGGCAGCAGCTGTCACTCACCTAGACACACGCTGAGAGGCAAAACAGCACACACAGCAACCTGATTACACACATGAACGCGCTGGCACAAATACACACTTGGTGTTTTGAATGTATGCCCATACTCAAGCAAGATTGTGTGCTCATGCATAAACCACTCGCGTGCTTATGCCCATACAAGCACACTTCTGCGAATCGGAGATGTTTTTGTTTAAAATTAGGAAAAGTTAGAAAACATAAAATACACATTCTTATAATTATCAGTATGCTAATAGGGTTTTGGTTTGTTTCTTTGAATTATGTTTGTTTGTTTGTTTTTTGGTGTGTTTTTTTACATCAGAGAGAGAAAGATTTGCAAAGCACATGCACACACACATGCACACACACAAACACATGCACACACACAAACACATGCACACACACATCATTTAGTTGAGA
>CM060329.1:39068877-39076377 GCA_030674155.1 Stramonita haemastoma | reverse complement strand
CACACACCACACCACACTCACACTACACTACACTACACTACATGTGTACCGAGAGTAGCCATAGAGGTTCAGCACCGAAAAATACATCCATTTCTCCATTTTTGACAGTCGTATACCAATGCCTGGATCACGGCAAACTTTGCTTCGGTCCATTCGGTGACACCCACCCTTGTTTTTCTCCTCTGTCCGTCTTGTCCTCTACATTCCCAAACTATGTTTTGCGAGATATTCTTTCAAAATGCTGTTGACATGACCAAACCACCTCAGATTTTGTTTTGTTGACTATGCTAGGTTCGGAGGTCTTAGTACTCAGACATTTTCTAGGCATGGGGTGGGGATGAAAGGGTAGATGGGGGGAGGGGAGGGTAGAGTAGCTTTGGGGAGGGGGTAGAGTAGCAATCTGCCAGCCAACGAAAGCAGTGGTTCCTTACAGATGTTTGGATTCCCGTTTGACGTGACCAGCATCGATGGCAAATAATTAGCGAGCAGAATTTGCATGCATGGTGACGGTTGAGTCGTGTGTGGGTGGGAGGGTGGAAGGACGTTTTCTTTCCGTTTACTGACTCTTGTCTGTTTGCTTGTCATGTTTGGATCTCTCTCTCTCTCTCTCTCTCTCTCTCTCTCCTCTCCTCTCTCTCCTCTCTCTCTCTCTCTCTCTCTCTCTCTCTCTCTCTCTCTCTCTCTCTCCCTCTCTCTCTCTCTCTCTCTCTCACTCTCTCTCTCCTCTCTCTCTCTCTCTCTCTCTCTCTCTCTCTCTCTCTCTCTCTCTCTCTCTCTCTTTTTTTTTTTTTTTTTTTTTTTTTTTTTTTTTTTTCCCCTCACTGCCAGGGCATGGGTAGTCTATGTGAAATTTAACAACGCTTTCACTTTTCTTTGCTATAGTATGTATGAAGTGCTCCCATGCTTTGATTTTTCATTGTATAATATGTGTGAAATTTATCCATGCTTTCAATTTTTCGCTGACATAGCGTATGTAAAATTTATTCATGCTTCCATTTTGCATTACACTCACACCCCCGCCCCCCTTCACATGGTGTATTGTGGTCCAAGGCCAAGGTACCATTAAACCATTTCAGTGTTCAGTGTTCAGTGTTTCTCTCTCCTCTCTCTCTCTCTCTCTCTCTCTCTCTCTCTCTCTCTCTCTCTCTCTCTCTCTCTCTCTCTCTCTCTCTCTCTCTCTCTCTCTCCTCTCTCTCTCTCTCTCTCTCTCCTGCGTGCGCGCGTGTGTGTCTGTCTCTGTCTTGGTCACTCTTAATCTGTATGGCTGTTTATGTGTTAAAGAGACACACATGTAAACAATGACGTAAAAATGAGAGATATCAAATTAAATCAAATCAAATTCTCTTTTATTGAAGATAATGAATATGCACTCATGTGCACGCACACACACAGAGGGAAGGAGGGAGAGAGGGAGATTGTTTTGTTTGTTTGTTTTTCATTTAAAGTCTGTTCACTCTAGGTGATATCAGACTTAAACAAGCATTAAAAGTAGCTAAAACAAACCCAACAAATAAAACGAATAAATTAAAAAGAAAACCTATTAGAGAACATTAATAGCAGATCGAGAAATAACTTTAGCAATATCAACAATTTCTAGTCTACGAGTCTACAGGCATAACATAAAACACTCTTCAAGAAACACGAAGAAAATCAGGGACAGTTTTACTTGAAATTACACATGTCTATCCACGAATAAGGCTCCACCCTTGTCGAAATTAGAAAGAGATTAAAAAAAATTGCTTTTGTAAAATGAAGATATTTGGTGGTGGGGGTTTTGTGTGGTCATTTCATAAAATCTATAAAAACAGACTTCCTAGGTTTAGAATTTTGTCAACATCTACTTCAAATTTCAAATGTCAGAGATTCACATAGGCGTGGCATGTAAAAAAAAACAAAACGTTGTCATTTTATTTTTAACGGTTTTCTTCGTTATCTTTTTATTATTATGTCTTTACTGTGCGTCACTGCCATCCCTCGTTTTCCGTTATTCTATACGGAATGTTGGCGAATTTTGCCTTTGGTTTCATTGTTCTTTTTTATTTTTATCCCCGAAGTCGTGGTGCGGCTACCCTCATGGTAGGCAGAAGTGGTCGAATACGCAAAACCTCACTATTGGTGAACCTCGAAGCTCTAGTCGAGGAACGAAAAAAAAAATCAGTTCTTTAATACTTTCACATTATTTTTGTTCAGGTCATTGCCCTGATAATCCAACAGAATTGGCTTTGTTGCTTGTTTTTTTTTTAATCCCTTTTTTGTATTTTGCTATTAATTTATTGGTCCATTTGCGCGGAATATTTTCGTACAAGACTTTTTTCCCCTGAAAATCTGATTATTGGCATAACTTTTCCTTCTTAATCTGATAGTTGGCAGTTCTTGTTAAACGGTTTGATGCTGTTGTTGCTGTTGTTATCGTTGCTGTTGCTGAGCATTTTCCAGATTTAGGTCCCTGGAGGTCATCTAGGAGATGCACCCCATAATATTATGTACACATTGGGTGAGAAATTTGGTTGCATGGATGTGTTCGAGTACCTCGCCATATAGGTAGCCACATTTTGACTTCAGAGGATTGTTTCTCACTTAACGTAGAGTGCAGGTTGTTATGCTAAGAACTTGTTATCAATTAGAATATACTACTTACTACGAATGCAGAATAATTAAATACGAATGATAATAATAATAATACATTTCAAGACATAACGGCGTATTAGTTTAGGCTTTTGCGCTTTGATTAAAGCATATATATCATTTGAATGAATAAGATGTATAGGTTGTTTGTTAGAAGTCATGCCATTGTTTGTGACTTTGTCATTTTAAAGGATATTTTAATAACTGTTTCAAAACAAGCAGATAGTTGCGTGCGTGCGCGCGCGCGCGCGCCCGTGTATGTATGTATGTATGTATGTATGTATGTATGTATGTATGTATGTATGTATGTATGTATGTATGTATGTATGTATGTATGTATGTATGTATGTATGTATGTATGTGTGTGTGTGTGTGTGTGGGTTCATAAGAGAGAATGAGTGAGACAGAGAGACAGAGGCAGAGGGAGAGGCCTGTCGGTATAAATAGCATCCCACATTCTCCCACATTCTGGAAACTTTATGCCAGAAATTTCCTCTTTTCTGTCACTCTCGTTGTTTCTGCCTTGTTTCTTTTCTGTCACGTCCTCTTTATCTATTCTCTGCCTTCTTGGTCCATTTTCCTGCCGTTTTTTTCCAGAAAGACTTAAATGATAACAATTGTGACGCTCCAACACCAATGATAATGAGACGAGTGCACATGAGGTCAATTTTTTAGTTATTGACACGTTATTAATGTGCAACAAAGTAGCTATCAAATACAAAAAACAGATTGAAAATCGGACAATTCTGTGCAACATTATTACAAATTGAAATGATAGACTGCAGAATGTGACAAAATGAGAAACGGGCTAGTTTATTTTAGTAACTGGTTGTCAGAATGAGTGCTTTGGTATTTTCAAAACACATTTAAAAGCAAAAGGAATAAAAATTATACCTTGATATTTCATTATAAGATAAATAAACAGATCTAGTTTAATAATCAATCAAAATCACAATATTGACAACTTGACCCCACCTGCCTTTAAAGGCTCCTAGCGCAAAATTGGATAATGTGCTAAGCGACTCATTTCGTGGTGGAGCGCCACAATTTTCTTTTACGCCGAAGTCGGATGCGCTGGGCCTGACTTGTCAGGCGCTTACAGGCAGCGTGACCTTTTTTCTCTCATATAACAGACAACAACAGTTGCTGTCTGGGCGTTTGACGAAGAAGAAGAGTAGATAGGTACTGGAAACAATATATTTTCGTTGGTCAATTTTTTTTTTAATGTACATACAACATTAGTATTGCTTGGACTGAGGCCAAGGTCTGACATCAGGCAGAAGACATTTGTGTTTGTCTCCGTCTCAGTTTCCCTTTCTGACTCTTCTTTGTCTGCCTGACCCCCTCCATCACCCCCACCCCATCCACCTCTCCTAACCTTCTCCTCACACGCCTTGTCTCTCATTTCTTTTCTCTTCCCCTCTCCCTACCATGCTTCTCTCTCCTTCTCTATGTCTCTCTGTCCCTGTCCCTGTCTCTCGCTCCTGTCTTTCTCTCTCTCTTTGACTCTGTGTCTCTCTGTGTCTGTGTCTCTGTCTCTCTCGCTCTCTGTGTCTCTCACTCTGTGTATCTCTCTCTCTCACTCACTCTCTCTCTCTGTGCCTGTCTGTCTCACTCTCTTGTCTGTCTCTGATCCCTGTCTGTCTCTATTTCTTTCTTTCCTTCTTTCTCCCTCTCTTCTCCCTCTCTCTCTCTCTCTCTCTCTCTCTCTCTCTCTCTCTCTCTCTCTCTCTCTCTCCTCTCTCTCTCTCTCTCTCTCTCTCTCTCTCTCTCCCTCACCCCCTTTCTCTTTTCTCTGTCTGTCTGTCTCTGTATCTGTCTGTCTGTCTGTCTCCTCTCTCTCTCTTTGCCTCTCTGTCTCCCTGTCTGTCTCTGTCTCTCTGTCTTTCTGTCTGTTTCTGTCTCAGTCTCTCTGTCTCGGTCTCTTTATTTCTCTTCTCTTCTTCTCTCTCTCTCTCTCTCTCTCTCTCTCTCTCTCTCTCTCTCTCTCTCTCTCCTCTCTCTCTCTCTCTCTCTCTCTCTCTCTCTCTCTCCCTCCCTCTCCCTCTCCCCTTCTTTCTCTTGCCCACTTCTGTTTTCATCCAGATAGAGTAGACTGTTGAAATCATTCCTTTCACAATAGTCATGACAGTAAGAATCAATTCAGTGACGCCGCCCGAAGCAGCTAAGACAGGTAGGGTTACGTCTAAGAACACAAGAAAGCTGCCAACACACAGACCAAGTAAGAGGATGATGAGAAGTTGAGGGGGGTGGAGGGAGGTCCAGAGACAAAAATACTACTTGGAGAGGGTGGGGGGTGGGGGGGGGAGAAAACATTTCATTTGTCACAGGAGACACAAAGATGGGAATGTGATTTGCCACGTCTGTCTGAGAAATAAATCTGGCTGGTCATCCGCAAATGTTGAAATCAAACAAAGTAAGTGATTAAAAAAAAGCAATTAGTAAAAACAGTTTTTAAAAAAACACTAGCAATTGTCTCCGCAAAGGTTGGAATAAAACAAATAATGTGATTAAAAAAGCAATTTAGTAAAAATACTTTAAAAAACAAACAAAATCCGATGTCTTTAAAGACATATTAGCAAACAAAACCAAGCAAAGGAGACGAACAATAACAAGCAAAATAAAACGAACAAAAAATGAAATGGTAACGTTTGAAACCAAACCAAACCAGTCAAACCATGCCAAAGTAGAGCCTGTAGAAAGTAATAGATATTTTTTTTGGATAGTACGAACAAATAACAACCAAAGAAACAAACAAAAGAATCAAAATGGTTCAAAATGTCGCACACAGAAAATCTAACATTTGGTGAAACTCTAAGCTTTAGCCAAGGAACAGGGGAAAAATGGAAATATGAAACATTAATTTCAGAATTTATGACAACCGACACAATTAAATACATGATAATTAGAATCAAAGAAATCAGAGAAGGGATTCACTCCACCTTGTTTTATTTTCACACGCGGCATTGCGTGAATAACCAAAATCAGTGCAGTGCTCCATTCACTCCGTAAGGAGTTACGATAGAAGTCAAAGGCCTGCAATTTTGGAACTGTTTTATGAATCAGTTGAAGCAGAGTAAGATGTTGTGACTGTGTGCTTGTCAGAAAGTCTGTACATGTTTCTTGTCTATCCCTTTCCCTGCCATAGGGTTCGGAATCTCCCTGTTCCACTCATAGTCCAGTGTGTGGTGTGTGTGTGTGTGTGTGTGTGTGTGTGTGTGTGTGTGTGTGGTGTGTGTGTGTGTGTGTGTGTGTGTAGTATGTATGTTGTATGTGTGTATGTATGTATGTATGTATGTATGTATGTATGTATGTTTGTGTGTGTTTGTGTGTAACCATTAGATATGTGTGCGTATGCGTGCATCTGTGTGTGTGCTGTGCGTGCGTGGATATTTGCGTGAGTGCGTGCACGCGCGAGCCCTGACACGCTTTTCTAATGGAATGGAGGAGAATGGGAATTCCATGTCAGACTAATTGAAGTGCCGCTGCTTCCGAGAGCATCAGAATAGGTGATAGCGATTTGAGAGTAATGACAGCGATAACCTTGTAAACGAATCGCTCTTCCCGGCATTCGAGGGCAAGGCCACGTAAAAGCAAGAATTTCTTCAAACAATTTGGTAAAGTAAATGAGATATTGTATGTTTTTGTAAAGTTTTTTTTTGGGTCATTTTGAAAAAAAAAGCAAACCCTCGAAAGAGGCGCACTTCAAACACTGCTGATTTAAAGGAACAGCAAATTCTTTTGAAATTCGATCCCTGTTTATAATGCCACTCAAGATTGAAACATTGATTCACATGGAAAAGAAACGATTATTCTTAAAATCTCTATAATCTCCTTCTTAAGAGTTTTTTGCGTCAAGTATTGTCTCATTCTGTGATTCTTTTGGAAACAGACTCTTGTGTTGTTTCAACACAATTTATTCCCACTTTATTCCAGTCTTGTCTCTATATCGCCAACCAGTACCGCTCGCTCCTTCGTGCTCTGTATCCTCTGACAGAATTTGATCAATGTAAGACCATGCAATTTTAATCTGAAGACGTGTACGGCTATACGGCTGTACGGCTGACAACCCAATCTCCAGAGTTGAATGACGACTTCGTCTTTAATTCGTATTTCAAAATTATTTTAAACATATCATTTCTATACAACTGCAGAAATGCATTTTTGATTCCTGGATGCATGGCTAGCTTGTTAAATTATTTGAATCCTTTTTGCAACCTGTTAGCAAAGCTAAATAAGACGTTCCACTCACATACACACACATTCCATTGTCTTCGATATAAAAGAATAAATAAATGAAAGAATAGATGAAACAATGAATAAAATAAAACACACACACACGCACACACGGACACACACGTACGCACGCACAAATTCACATACACAGATACACACACACACACATGCACGCACGCACGCACGCACGCACGCACGCACACACACACACACACACACACACACACACCCTGCATATGTGCCCTGTATGGCACAGAAAAGAGACACTGTCTTGAACCTTTGCTAGCTCAAATCTGAGCTCTCGGTGCAAGCGAAGTAATTACCAAAGATGAATTATAAAACTGACAACCAAAAAGGCGCAATATGTCATACCAGGCCACAAAACTGTAAGAGGGCGTTAAAACGTGAAGTGTTTGACAAAACGTGAAGAGACCGTTAAAACGTGAAGTGTCCGTGAAGTGGGTGACAAAACGTGAAACGGGCAACAAAATGATGAGAGACAGAGACAGAGGCAGAGAGAGAGAGAGAGAGGAGAGAGAGAGAGAGAGAGAGAGAGAGAGAGAGAGACAGACAGACAGACAGACAGACAGACAGACAGACAGACAACCAACACACACACACACACACGACACACACACA
>CM060329.1:39053877-39063877 GCA_030674155.1 Stramonita haemastoma | reverse complement strand
TTCATGCATGGCTGTATGTGTGTAAGCACATTATGTGTGTGTATGTGTGTGTGTGTGTTGTGTGTGTGTGTGGTGTGGTGTGTGTTGGAGAGAGAGAGAGAGAGAGAGAGAGGAGAGAGAGAGAGAGAGAGAGTGAGAGAGAGAGAGAGAGAGGAGAGAGAGAGAGAGAGTTAGTTTCAACAGACAGACAAACAGACAGAAACAGACAGAGACAGAGGAAGTGAGTGAGAGTGTGGAGAGAGTAGGAGAGAGTAAGAGAGAGACAAAGAGAGAGAGGAACGCACAGTGTTATGTCTTACTACTGAAAAGACCAGTGGCATAGCATAAGGTTCTGTTGCTGTATAGTAGAAGAAGAAGAAGAAGAAGACAAACTGAAAGCAATTTTCCCAATTGAATTAGTGATGTCTGGCTAAGGCGAATCCTAAGTAAAAGCCATGATGTGTATATCACTGGGGAGCCCCTTCAATGCAATTTCCAATGGCCAAGGTCACCAGCCCCTTGGTTATTTAATCATCGTACTCCGCCATCTGACTTGATGTAGGTACAGTCGTGGGAACACAGGTTACTCAGTCTCTTCTTGTCGCAGTCTCAGCCTGTCTTCTTCTTCATCACCACCCTCCTCCCCCTCTTGTCTGTCTCTGTCTGTCTGCCTGTCTGTTTTTTGAAGGTTTTTTTCTGTTACTGTATGTCTGGCATCTTTCTTTTTCTTGCTCTGTTTCTCTCTGTGTGTCTGTGGTTTTTTGTCTGTCTGTCTGTCTGTCTGTCTGTCTGTCTGTCTGTCTGTCTGTCTCTCTCTCTCTCTCCCTCCCTCCCTCCCTCCCTCCCTCCCAATCTCTCTCTCTCTCTGTCTCTATCTCTCTCTTTCTCTTTCCCCCTTCCACCTCTTCTCTGCCTTTCTTTCATGTTTGTTGCTTTTTGTGTATTTTCTCTCTCTCTACTGCAGCCCCATAATCTACATATTGTTTCTCAATTACATCACCAGGCTTTGGCGAGCGAGAGCCTCACTGGTTTTACAGAACCGATAATAATGGTGAACTGGAATTTCCGTGTTATTTCAAAAACAAATTGAAACAGACAGGAGATATGGGAAATTGTGTAGATGGGCCTGCGGGAAATCAAGAGAATCCCAGAGAACAAAAAAAAGAAGTTATGAAATGTAAAGTATGAGGTGGTGGGTTGTGTGTCAGTGAGGAGTCTGTGGTGTGGTGTGGTGCAGTGCCAATATGTCAGGTGGGATGACGACCAGCTAGCTAGCTAGCTTACTGTTCACCAGAGGAGAGGGAGGACTTGGGTGGTGGAATCAGATGTCTGGTTTCAGCTGACAACCTGGACACTGGAGTGATAACACTTTGTTTTTGTTTTTAATTTGCTGTCGTTCTATCTCAGTTTGTGCTTTTTCTGTGTGTGGGTTGTTTTGTTTTTAGTCTTTTATCTTTTTTTTCATTGTGAAGGGATAAATTGATGTATAGGGGAGAAAAAAACCAAGTCAGATGTGTGTGTGTGTGTGTGTGTGTGTGTGTGTGTGTGTGTGTGTGTGTGTGTGTGTGTGTGTAAGTGTGTGTGTTGTGTGTGTGTGTGTGTGTCCTTGAATCGAGGTACATTTGCATCCGTCTGCACTTAATAGATTTATGGGAGCATGCTTTTAATGAGCGTATTTAACATACATTTGCACGTCTACACACACCAAACATTCACACACACACACACAAACACACACAGACTACACACACATACACGTGCGAGTGCGCACACACACACATGCACACGGACAGACATATTATATGTCTGTATTATATATATATATATATATATATATATATATTTATTATTATATTTATATATATATTTATATATATATATATTATATCTACATACAGAGAGAGGCATATGTGTATGTATACACACACTCACTCACTCACTCACTCAGTCACTCACTCACTCACACTACACCACACACACACACACAACACACACACACACACACACACACACACACACACACACACACACACACACACACACTTACACACACACTTACACACACACACACACACACACACACACACACACACACGCACGCACTACAACTCCCCCCCCCCCCCCCCCCCCACACACACACACAAACACATCATTAACGATCCTCCTCCTCCTCCTCCTCATTCTGATTCATCATCCTCATGGCCAGTTGTCTTCATTGACAACACCGAAGGTACTGTCTGGTCAGCGTGTTTGGCAGCCATCAGACTCTGTTGACACTGGGCCCTTATCTAAAGATTAGGGGCCTCCCCTCACCACCCTGGCCCCAGCAACGATCAGCCTCGTGTTTCCTCTGTACACAGCCACAAGGGGAAAATTGCTACGTCTTAGCAATATGTGTAGTAGTAGACGAAAGTAGCATCATATATAAAAGATGTGGTAAAAGACAGTATTGTTCTGTATTCTACACAAGGGAAATATTGCTATGTCTTAGCAATATGTGTAGTGGACGAAAGTAGCATCATACATAAAAGATGTAGTAAAAGATAGTATTGCCCTGTATTCTGTACAATGGAAAACTTGCTATATCTTAGCAATATGTGTAGCAGTAGACGAAAGTAGCATCATATAAAAAGATGTGGTAAAAGATAGTATTATAGCGAAAATAACGAGATAGAAGTTGATTTAAGGGAACAGTGTACATATTATCATGGTGTTATCACAGTCTTTATCACTATGTTATCACAGTTTTATCAATGTGTTATCAACATTCAATCAAAGTCTTATCACAATCTTATTGTTGATCACAGATTTATCAGATTACTGTGTTACGAATTCATTACCACCGTGTTATTATTATGTTATTAAAATCCTATCGTTGTCTTATCACAATCCTGTCATGGTCTTTCCGCTGTCCTATTAACTGTCAGTTTGACCACCGTCTTGTTATTGTCTCATCATGGTCCTAGCTGTCAAATCACCATCCAATCACAGTCCTACCCCTGTCTTACCATCTCTGGCTGCTGCTAGTCAGAGACTCATCTATCATTCATCATGCTGCCATTGACTGTCACTTGTTCGGGAATTGAAACTGTGGGAACACAGTGGGCACCACATGTCCATTCGAGGGTTTAAAGAGGACATTAAAGAGGGAAAAAAGGGGAGATGTAGATAGTTGATTTATGCCAGGGCTTTTTGGGACTGCCTTGAGTTTGTCCTGTAACATATGAAGGAGGTGAAAGTTTATGTGTGTCCGATTTTTTATCTCTATTATTTGATAATTGTATACTGTCTCTGTCTCCATGTTTCTGTCTGTCTGTCTCCTATGTACTTACTCCTTTATACATACAGTTATAGACACATATAGATAGACATGCACACAATTCATGCACGCACAAATTCACCCGTGCATATGTTATACACACACACACTCAACACGCACACACACACTTACACACAAACACCACAACTCCCCACCCCCCCCACCCCTAATCCTCCCCTCCCCCACCACACACCCTGCTGCATACCCCCTGGTACCTTCTCTCTCGCCACCTGCCAGTGGGCTAGTAGCCTTTTATGTCTTTGCCCACGCCATCCATTGAGCTGTGTCCTCTGCACAGCCCCCTCAGGACACGAGTCCATGGGGAGCAATTAAGGAGCGCCATCACATCGTTACTAGGCCTACCCACTATTGCTCCCTTAGCCTACTGCATAGCGCAACACTAGATGGTCAGGATGTGGTGTGTGTGTGTTGTGTTGTGTTTGTTGTGTGTGTGTGTGTGTGTGTGTGTGTGTGTTGTGTGTGTGTGTGAGTGAGTAGTGTTTGTGAGTGTGTGTGTGTGTGTGTGTTTGTGTGTGTGTGTGTTGTGTGTGTGTGTGTGTGTGTGTGTGGTGTGTTGTGTGTGTGTGTGTGTGTGTGTGTGTGTGTGTGTGCTCGCTTCTGCCTGTATTGCCTACCGACGCTCTGTGGCAGATTTTACCATCAGGTTTTGGAATCATGGCAGTACTCAATTTGCGTCGCATGTTGATGTTATTGAAAATATAGAGAGAGAGAGAGAGAGAGAGAGAGAGAGAGAGAGAGAGAGAGAGAGAGAGAGAGAGAGAGAGAGAGAGGGGAGAGAGAGAGAATGTGTGTGTGTATGAGAGAGAGAGAGAGGGATGGATGGAGGGAGGAAAGACAGGGATAGAGACAGGAGACAAGATAGAGGTGGGGAAGAGTCGCTAGGAGCTAGCAGCTGAATTCAGTGGTATGTTTATTGAAATCACACCAGAACAACGTCGAAAGGTAACGGTGAAGACAAATAAATTACAGTTATAAGTGAAATACCAATGTGAAACTTCCTTCCTCCTCCCCCCCCCCATTCAATCATTGCTATTTCTAATAAAAAGTACCGTGATAAAATTATAGTGTACATAAAACTCAGGAGGCACACAAAGGCAGCTGGGATTCTAATGTTGCAAGTTTGTTAATTTGCTTTGCACATTGCACACTAAACACAATTTAGTGTGTATAGCATTTTACCATGTATCACTAAATCTCTTTGTCTAAGGTATAGGTAGCATCTGTTTTGGTGCCTCTTTGTCTCAGTGTTTCTGTCTTTGTTTTAGAATACATCTGTCTTGTCCATCTGTCTGTCTGTTTGTCTGTCTGTATGTCTGTCTGTCTGTCTTTCTGTCTGTCTGTCTGTCTCCTTCTTCCCTCCCCTCCTCTCTCTGTCTCTCTGTCTCTGTTTCTGTCTCTCTCTCACTGCATTTTTTGTGCGCGTTTCTCCTGCAATCTCTTAATTCACGTTCAGTTTTGGTATTTATCATCAACCCTCCTGTTCAAGATTCATTCTGCTACTGTCTTGGGTCAACATTAAACCTCTCACTGTTCTAACCAAAGTCGTGTCACAAAAGAGACGACCGTGACAATAAAAATGTCACAAGTAACGATGCGATAAACTGCCGCTGTTGGAAGCACGCAGAGATATAGGGAATTGTTTCAGTGTGCTCACAGGCCTAGGGGAAATCAACAGAAAGCTAAAAAAGAAAAAGAAAGAAAGAAAAAAAGAAAAGTTATGTTCAAATTGAAGCATGGACTTGATTGTGTATCATTCGAGTGGCTCTGGTGCAATACCAATATGCCGGAATGGGTAACGCACCATTGATTCATTTATTCAGAAGAGAGCAGTTCGGGAAGATTGCGATGAACACTTTTTGTCTGGCTGACTAGACTTGACACTGACTCGTTAACGTTTTTCATCTTTCTTGGTTATGTTTTGCTGTTGTGTCTTTGCATTTGTATTCGTATAACACTTTAAGTCACGGCAGCTTTCTCTGCGTGAAGCAGGGTTGTGCGCGCTGCCTCCTGAGGAAGAGCACGGCGCCACAAGAGCAGCGCCACCTCTTTGTTTATGTTAATGTCTGGGTGTGTATTTTTTGCTATCAGAATGGCTTTTTCTACAGATCTTGTTGCCGTGGGTTCTTCTACTTGCGCTGAATGTGTGTTGCACATGGGACCTCGGCTGATCGTCTCACCCGAAAGACTAGCATCCGGACCACGACTCAAGATCTAGTGGGTGGGGCAACACGTTTCGAGCACTCTCTTTCAGGGCATGTGCGTTACCTTTAGACCACCGAGCCACTTGCCTTGTGTTTCTGTTTGTTTGTGTTTTGCTTCTCATCTCTTTTCAGAAAATAGGTCTTGCAGTGTGCAAGGTGGGTAGAAGGATGGGCGTTGCCAGTGTTCTTGTCTTCAAGCCACACTGCCTGGTTATGTACAGCATTGCACCTTTGATATGACTTCTGAAGAGATTCGGGGAGAAAGTGAGGCTGTAAGCTAGGGTATCGTAAGATTTGCCTCGCTCGAAGTGTTATGCATAATGTAAGGCAAAACAAGGGGAATCATTGGGTATAAGCATTTTGTTGTTTGTCTGTCTGTCTGTCTGTCTGTCTGCCTGTCTCGTCTGTCTTGTCTGTCTGTCTTGTCTGTCGCTCTCTCACCCACTCTCGCTCTTTCTTTTTTTTTTCTTCTTCCTTCTTCCTTCTTCTTCTTCTTCTTCTTCTTCTTCTTCTTCTTCTTCTGCTCTCTGTCTCTCTGTCTCTCTGTTTCTGTCTCTGTCTCTCTGTCTGTCTGTCTCTCTCTCACTCTCTCTCGCTCTCTCTCTCAGACTCTCTTTCTCGCTGTCTTTTCTCTGTTTCTTTCTCTAGTCTCTCTGTTTGTTACCCCCCTCTCTCTCACTACTCTGTCTGTCTGTCTGTTGTTGTCTTTCTGTGTGTGTGTGTGTGTGTGTGTGTGTGTGTGTGTGTGTGTGTGTGTGTGTTTGTGTTAGTGTGCGCGTGTGCCTGTGTCTTGTCTCTTTGTCTGTGTGAGTGTGCTTTAGTCACAAAAGTACATAATACTAAATTATCATCATCCCCAAACGAAGCGTCCTCTCCACAAGAAGCGTTCCAATGCTGCTAATGGTAGGAGGTTCATCAATCATTCAGCATCTTGACTTTCACTGTCACCCTCCTGACTTGAAGCTAATTGAAAGTGCGGGTCGCCCTCCTCCCTCCCTCCTATAGGCTACTGTACAGGTACCCATCCTCTTTCACTTTAGGAACAGGAGGGGACGATTTAAAAGAGAAGAGATGGGAAGAGAGAGAGAGAGAGAGAGGAGGAGGGGAGAGAGAGGGAGAGAGAGGGGGAGAGAGGGAGAGAAGGGTGGAGAGAGAGAGACAGACAGACAGAGACAGAGACAGACAGGAGAGAGAGAGAGAGGAGAGAGAGGAGAGAGAGAGAGAGAGAGAGAGAGGGGAGAGGAGAGAGAGAAGAGAGGTATAGTGACTGTACACAGAGGTAATCTGGGACTAGCCTCGATTTACGACAGTTCTGTCCCACGAATATATTCGTAAAGAACGTACTCAGGTTAACATCTTTGTATGCCAGAAGTTTGCCTTTGACTGGAGATTGTTTTCTTTGCTTGTCAGCTTGTGTGTGTGTGTGTGTGTTGTTTGTGTGTGTGTGTGTGTGTATGTGTGTTGTTTGTGTTGTGTGTGTGTATGTGTGTGTATGTGTGTGTGTGTACCAGCCTGTACAACTGTATCTTTCTTATTCGCAAACATGGAAAAAAGATCGTAACAAGAGTTGCTCTGCGTGTCACGCACATGCAAACATCAGATGGCAAAAAAATTGAAGTATAATTTTCTTTTGAACTGCGGCAAATCAACCTCCCCCCCAACACACACATACATACTTGAACACACACACACACACACACACACACACACACACACACACACACACACACACACACACACACACACACACACACACAACGTGCGCGCACGCGTACGTATCTAACATTCAAAGTTTTCATACTGGTTTTTTTTTCTTTGAGACTGTTCAGTATGGCTGTAACGATAATACCAGCGTTGATACTATGGCTTGTTGTGGAGGCCTGCAATGGCTCATTACCTACTTCACTGAAAAACAACAATGCCTGGTTAGCAGAGATAAAGTAGGAACAGTAGCAAACATTCCTACGCACAGCAATAAGCACGCACAAAGATGCGTCGGGGGAAAACAGTGAAGACATTAACCATGTCTCGCTGCTGGGATTCTTGTAAATAAAGTTGGTCTCAGAAAATAGTAGTTAGCTTTATTCGTCTCTCTAGTAGAAATGTAAAGGACCTCATGATTGTACATACCTTTTGCCTGATGTCGATGCTTGTTAGATAATTTTTTTCGTCCATAGTGAAAGGATGTAGTTAATGCTTGTGCTGTGTGTATGAAATAGAACGTTAAGAAATGACCTAATAATGTTTGAGTGGATGAAAGTTAGACAACTGTGTGTAATGAGTCATACATGTGGAGGTAGTGTGTGTACTTGCGAGAAGTTTGCAGAAAATAATGTCAAACTTTTATTTGGTGTTGCTTTGAAGAAGACTGCGATAATAACTATCGAATACCGCCATCTTTTCGAAAGAATGCTACGATGATCATACAACTACATACACTTATTTTTGCTTGAAATATACTTTTTTCGTAAACAGCACATATTAACTACATAAAATAATCTAATCAAGAACTTCGATTCAAATATATATGTTCACACACACACACACACATACAAACACACACACACACACACGCACCATGCACGCACAGCACGCACGCAAACACCACACAAAAACACCCACACACAACACTCACACACGATGCACGCACGCACACACAACACCACACAACACCACACAACACACACACACACACACACACACACACAACACACACACACAACACACACACACACACACACACACACACACACACACACACACACACACACACACACACACACACACACGTTACACAAAAAGTCTGTGGAAAGAAAAATAGTTTTAGCTAGTTTTAACCTTTAAAACTGCACCTTCTTATCATCAGCCTCAAATTTAATACCATGCCATCTTGTTTGCTAATGAGCTGTGATAACAACTCCAGACTCATTTTAACCCCAGCTCTGTGCGTCAATTACGCTAAATTCGTTTACAGTTAATTCTTATTGGAAACATTCAAATCGAATTATCTTGCCTGTGGCAGAAACCATTTCGCTGCTGATTGGATGAAATCATTTTCTTGTGGTGACACATCTTGAATGGCGCTCGAAGACAACTTAGTTGTATCATTAATCAGGATAGTTCATTTTCATGTAATCACGTTGGTTGGATGAGTGTTGTCAAATCCACATGGAACTTGCACAAGAAAAACCATGTCAATGTGTCAAGCTTTTTTTTTTTTTGATCGATTGCATGGATCTTAGATTTTCTTTTCTATAATTATTGTCACTTTGAGTTTGAAAGCTCTAGTCCTACGTGTCTGTATGCTGTGGTTGAATTAATCAAGATTATCTTTTTTATTAAAAGATGAAAACTCAAATTAGTTTGTGTTTCCGTATCAAAATTAGTGGATTTTTTCAAGGTTTTGCTGATATATATCTATCTATATATATCTATCATATTATCTATCTATCTATTATCTATCTATCTATATATTATATATACTATTATATCTATCTACTCTTCTATCTCTCTCTCTCTCACTGTCACTTGCTTGTTTTCTGCCTATCCAACCCATTAAAATTATTCTCCTGCTTTTTTCCAAGCAAATTGATTTTTTTCTTATGAATCTTTTAAGGAACTAGTCTGAAATCGGAATGTGTTGGTTGAAGCCAGCAGGCAGACCTCCTGCAGAGTCGAAAGCGGATGAGAAGACCCGATACAACACATCCTATCCAGTGTGGCGATGGTTAAGGTTAAATTTGTCACCAAAAATCGCCTCTTTGGGCCTTTATATACGTGATACGTAGGTAGATAACTTGAAATTTTTTGATCGAACATAAGCAAAAGTATCATGTATTATTTGAAAACTTGAAAATAAACACATACCTGTACACAAACATGGACACGCACACATTTTTTCCCTCTCTCTAACTCTGTCTCTGTCTCTATGTCTCTCTCTGTCTCTCTCTGTCTCTGTCTCTCTCTAGCACACGAATGTACACATAAAAAAATATTAGTTTCTCTCTATCCTTTTCTCTCTCCCTCTCACTATATAAAAGATATAAAAGGATAAATAATTAAATAAATAAATCACTAGCACACACACTCACACAAAACACACACACACAAACACACACACACACACACACAAACACACCTACGTGTACACACACAAAAAACACACACACGTGTACACAAACACAACACACACCACACACACACACACACACATCACAAACACACATACACACACCATACACACACACACACACACGTGTACACACACACACACACACACACACACGCACCACCATGCCACAAACACATACACACGCACACACACACACACACCACACACACACCACACGCGACACACACACACACACACACACAACACACACTCACAAACACACACACACACGCATACACACACACACCACACAACACACATCACACACCAACACACATACACACACACACACTCACACACACAACACAT
>CM060329.1:39046377-39048877 GCA_030674155.1 Stramonita haemastoma | reverse complement strand
CACACACACACACACATACACACACACACAACACACACACCACACACCCCACGCGCCACATCACCCACGCACACCTAGCCCCATTCCACCGTGGTTGTTTATATCTTTCAACACGCAATGAACTGAGTGTCTCTCTTTAGTAAAGGCACAGGACATAACCCACAGGGACCAATTAAGTGTGTGTGGGGGTGGTGGTTATCAGATGGTTACTAACTGGGCATTGCTGCCCTACTGTGCTGTTGGGGTCTGAACTGTTCCTTTCTCGCCTGCCACTTACAGAAAATGCCAAATAGGTAAAGGTGTCCCATCACCTATTGGTCGTAGGGCAGCGAGGCATCAGAGACCTCAGCTTCTCCATGGGCCAGCATATTGAGGGCAGTGCCCATATCCTCTCCATCGCCGCTTTACCTTCCTTCCTGGGGGACTGTACTGAAGCCAAGGTGCCAAACGGTCACCCATCCAATTGGTAACCATGTTCGATGCTGTTAACATGGCTGGGGGAAAGTGAGTGCTCTGACCACTGAGCATCCCGCCTTTAGCATAGTATACTATGGAGAATCAATTTATCATACTTTGTCTATTGGTGAATGGTATAATCTGTCAGAGGTGCGCCTGTGTGTGTGGTGTGTGTGTGTGTGTGTGTTGTGTGTGTGTGTGGTGCGTGTACGTGTGTGCACGTGTGTGTACGTGTGTGTGTGTGTGTGTGTGTGTAGCTATGTAAATGTGCATTTGTTGTGTTGAGGTGTGTTATGGGGGGTGGGGCTTGGGTTTTGTGTGTGTGTGCGTGCACGCGCGCACGCCTGTCTGCCCTCCTCTCTCTCTCTCTCTCTCTCTCTCTCTCTCTCTCTCTCTCTCTCTCTCTCTCTCTCTCTCTCTCTCTCTCTCTCTCTCTCTCTCTCTCTCTCTCTCTTCCCCCCCTCCCTCCTTCCTCCCCTCCTCTGCTTTACATACATCAACGGTCCTGACACCTTAAAATGAGCGAGGGTGAGGTGCTTTTCTGGTATGGGCAAATGAGGGCTGTGCATGCGGGCAATTATAAATTGAATAGCACTTCAGCCATGACCCTCTTGCAGAGAAAACCACTCTGCTCTCCTGGGCAGCGGATACATCACTTAGGCTTAAAGCGGACAAGCTAGGAAAAGAATTTGGGGTGCGTAGAAGTGTCTGGTGAAAATTAAAATGGAGCAGAAAAGGTTTATGTCGGCGTGAGGGATGGTGTGGCGTAATTTGCAAGGAAGGAGGTGGTGGGATATTGTATCCCGTTGTTCGTCATAAGGGGTATCTAGCATCATTGCCAAAAAAGCCAGGATAAAGGAGTATGATGGATTCTGATAAGGAATTTTTTGTGTGTATGGAGTAGAAAGTAACGATGCCGAAAATGGTTTGGAATATTTTTTTTGTTTTCTTTTCTTTCTTTTTTTTTTTTTTTTTAGTAAGGGTTGTGTGATTTGAACCTCATTATATTTGAGTGTCGTTGCTTTGTTTTCATAGCTTGGATTTACCTTACATGCGGACAGATTTTTTTGTTTTTGTTCGTTTTGAATAATTTACAAATAAGTGTTCTTCTTCATGTTTTTGATGTTGGGTTTTCTTTTGCAAATATACAGTTTCTCTGTTTACTTTCATGGGCGTGATTTTGTTATCTTTCTTTCTTTAGCCTACTCGATACCCTTCTCTCTCTATCTCTCTGTCTCTGTCTGTTTCTCTCTCGCCGTCCTACTCAACTATTCATTCAAGTACTCCTTTATAATGGAAAGGAGATTTAAATAACGCATGCACAAACACATACACTCACACACACACGCACTCAGTATACACGCACGCACGCACACATCAACACATGCACACACATATAAGCATACATACATTCGTACGTATATACATTCATACATACATACATACATACATACATACATACATACATACATACATACATACATACATACATACATACATACATACATAACTACACAGCACGCACACTTACACATACTCACACACACACACACACACACACAACACACACACACACACACACACACACACACACACACACACACACACACACACACACATACACACACACACCATAAATAAACACATATATGTATTTGATACGTGATTTTTCATACCTTTCTGCACTGCACTCTCTTCCCTAATGGGTCGTTATCCTGTGACAGTTTCATTACTTGACTAAATATAAAAAGCTTCCTTTTTCATCAGTGCAAAATATTTCTTTTTTCCCCTCGAGAAAATCAAAAGATAATGACTTTCCATCTCCATGCAACATTTCATCATCTACTCCCAGTCCTTCCAACTTTTCATTATCCATGGTTCCACATTCATTTTGTTTCTCACTCACTCAGTCCCATGTCCCAAAGGACGTAGGGGGGACATGAGAGAAGACGCAACAGAGATCTTTTTCCATGCTTCACGATCCTGTGTGGCTAGTAGGAGGCGTTGCAGGGGTTGGGCAGTCCAGTCTTTGATGTTGTCAACC
>CM060329.1:39028877-39031377 GCA_030674155.1 Stramonita haemastoma | reverse complement strand
TATGCAAAGATTTTAAAAAATCAGAGGAAAGAAGGAAGAAACAAACACAAAAACCCAAACGTTCGTTAAAGAAAGAAATGAAGAAAGAATGACAGAAAAAGGAATAGAAATAAAGAACACAAAAATTCGCAAAAAGAAAAATAGCAGCGAGGAAAGAATACAGGCTGCACATTTAAAATGAAAGAAAAAATATCCCCAAAATCGGATTGCGTGTTACTTTAATGCTGGGTAAACGATAGCATACGCTAAAAAAATCTCACTGTTGGTGAACTTTGAAGCTGCATTCATAGAACAAAAAAGCAAGGACAGAAAAGAATAAACACAAAGAGAAAAAAGAAAGAAGTTAAAAAAAACAGCAACAAAAAGACACAGAAAAGTAAGATTAAAGAGAAAAAAACAAAGACCAAACAAAGACAAATAAAAAGGAACCACAGCAAAACAAAATTAAACCATGAAGAAAAACAGTAACTAAAACAAACAAAAAAGATTCCAAACAAGAATACCCCTGACTGGTAATTACAAGTGCAGCCAGCACCCGCCCAGCAAGCTCCCTCAGCCTGCCATACCCCCTAGTTCAGATGATGCTGTCATAAGCCACGGGAAAATCCTCATCCATATTTCAGGGGAGGAAAGAGGGCACCAGGGCTAGCTACCTACCGATGTGGGCCATTTCCATTCTGTCCTCTGTATGTTCCATGCCATTTCCATTCTGTCCTCTGTATGTTCCATGCCATTTCCATTCTGTCCTCTGTATGGTCCATGCCATTTCCATTCTGTCCTCTGTATGGTCCATGCCATTTCCATACTGTCCTCTGTATGGTCCAAGCCATTTCCATTCTGTCCTCTGTATGTTCCAAGCCATTTCCATTCTGTCCTCTGTATGTTCCAAGCCATTTCCATACTGTCCTCTGTATGGTCCAAGCCATTTCCATTCTGTCCTCTGTATGTTCCAAGCCATTTCCATTCTGTCCTCTGTATGTTCCAAGCCATTTCCATTCTGTCCTCTGTATGGTCCAAGCTATTTCCATTCTGTCCTCTGTATGGTTCAAGCTATTTCCATTCTGTTCTCTGTATGTTCCATGCCCTTTGGAGCTGACTCTGTGGCCACTAGGCTCCATCCTCAGTGACATCATGCAGGGCAGGGACCCTTGGATGCTGGAAGACTTCGGGGTTACAGGGTTTATTAGAGTCGTTGAAATGGGTGACTGTGTGGCCGTCAGGTGCATGCATGGGGATTTTTTTTTGCGCTTGCATGATTGTTTGCGTATGGTGAAGGATGCGTGAAAGATAGAGTTTTTTTGGTTTGTGTGTGTGTGTGTGGGGGGGGGGGGTATGTGTGTGTGTGTGTGTGTGTGTGTGTATGTGTGTGTGTGTGTGAATGCGTGCGCGTGTGTGCATGTTTAATCGTGCCTTTACCAAAATGTGAAGCTGTAAATGAATTTTTCTCTTGCAGTTTTTACTTATTCGTTCCATCAAACTCTGTGCAAACAAGGTCTGGGTAACCAATACTTCTTTGTCTTTTGTTGTACTTCCAGCAGGAAACAATTGATAGCGTTTCACAATACAAGATTTACCAGAGTTTCTTTTCAAAATCAGACATCAACTGAGAGAGGTAACATTTATTTCTCTATTCATAATTCATTGTCGCATTTTGTAAGCATTTACAACAACTGTTTATCTTTCATACACAGTTATTTCTTCGAACAGAAGAGAAGTGTAGTTTGAAATGGCTTTCAAACTGAAGAACACTACCAGAACCTTCTCTGTTCTTTCTCTCTCTCTCTGTGTAAATGCCAGAAGCTTGTTCAAATACATACGATATCCTTACGTGTACAACTTATGTCACAGGCTTCTTTGCTTTTATCATGCTCTATATTTCAGCTTCTGTATTTTGCGCTTATCATTTAAAAAAAAGAGAGATTGCCTCTCCAGCCCATTCATACACCATTCTTTTCATGCTTCAAGCCTCCTGTTATTCTGTTAGTTTGTATGTGTCTCTATGTCCATGTCTATGTTCCCCTATCTATCAAGCTCAATATCATCTTTGTTTCCTGTGCCTTGGCCTCAACATCTTTCTCTTTTTCACGTCACCCTGTTTGTGGTTTCCGTCAAATTGTCACGCTTTCGTGTATTTGCCAAACAGCTGTATCTCCTCTCATCAGAGAGGCACTCAGTCAGGTCACGAAATTAGTGGAGACATGTGTGTGGGCTTGCTATACTTCCTTACAATAACGAGGCAATTTTCTTTTGTAGTAAAGGCGAAACAGTTTCGTGACTTGAGACATTCGTTGTGTTTTTCTTCTTTGTGGTGTGTGTGTGTGTGTGTGTGTGTGTGTGTGTGTGTGTGTGTGTGTGTGTGTGTGTTGTGTGTGTGTGTGTGTGTGTGGGGTGTTTACTTTATTTTCTTGCTTCTTTTTTTGTTTTCTTAGGCGTTTGTGTTTGCTTTTGTTTCTCAGTCAACATTTAAAAGATCACATTTAAAATTTAAAAGAATATAATC
>CM060329.1:39016377-39023877 GCA_030674155.1 Stramonita haemastoma | reverse complement strand
AATAAATGATCAAACCGCCCTCTACGACATTATTAAATTGCTCGCAGTTGGAGATGAAGATCTTTTAGAATGTGATTAATTTTTCTGCCGGTTTCAATTTTTACGCATCCCCTCACGCCCTTTTCCATCCCAAAGTTCCATTTGAATCGTATATTCCATCAGTTATTCCTGTCATCTATCTTCCTGATTACTGTGTTTATTTTGGTAAGTGCCCCTGTCCTAAGAAGGAAGATATCTTAAATGAGTTTTCTGCAGAAGCTGACTTTTATTTTTTGTGTGTGTGCGTTTGATTGAATTTCGATTAAATTTTAGTCTATCTGTTTCCGTTTATTTTGTTTTTGTTATAGTGGTGAGCGTTTTGTTTTTGTTTTTTTTTGTTTTGGGTTAGACAAATTTGCGTTGTTATTATCATCATCGTCGTCAGTGTCATCATCATCATTATCATCATTATTATCATCGCAGTAGCACCACCAGCAGCAGGATTATTATCATTGCTGTTATTATTGTTACATTGCTGTTATCATTATCTTAGTTATATTAAATTTTTATTGTTATTGTACTATTAGATTGTTTCTCTTTTTGAATCAGTATTTCCATTATCATTAAAAGACGATTAATTTTATTTTTTTCTTTTTTATTTTATTCTTTCAGATTTCAATACTTGTTTATCTGCTTCCAATTGTTTTGTTTTTGCTATGATGTAAGAATTTTTATTTGCTCTTTGACAAATTTGTGTTGCTTACATCATGTCGTCGTCGTCGTGTCATCATCATCATCATCATCATCATCATCATCATCATCATCATCATAATCATCATCAATCATCATCATCATCATCATCATCATCAATCATCATCACACATCATCATCATCATCATCATCATCATCATAGTTTAACAGCAGCAGAAAGATGATGATTATAGTTGTTATGATATCGTTACTACCACTATCAATTTCTGTTAGTGTCATCATTGTCATTGCTATCATAATGATATGACAATTCACTTTCGTTTTGCATCATTAACTATAAACAGTTTTTATCATTACGTGACGATTCATTTTTACCGCATCAATAACGGAACACGACAAAATCCTTCAAGATTATTCCGTTGTTAGATATAACACAAAAAAAGAGAAAATCTCGTAACGTCAAATCTGGAAAATATTCCTCCACTTTCATAATGAAATTAATCTCATTAAAGGGAGAAAATTGGTGGAATATGAGTCTCATTAAAGGGACAAACTTGGTGGAATATGAGCCTGCACTTGCACAGAGAGAGGAGAGAGAGAGAGAGAGAGAGAGAGAGAGAGAGAGAGAGAGAGAGAGAGGAGAGAGAGAGAGAGAGAGAGAGAGAGAGGAAGAGAGAGGGTGAGGAGGATGAGGGGGGGGGGGGTTGGTTTTGCAGGAAATGAGAGATGGTCTGTGCACGATAAGATTAGCAGTGCTGCTGCTGCTGCTGCTGCTCTCTGTCGCTCTCTCTTTGTCTCTATCTGCCTGACTGTCTCCCTAATCTTTCCCATTCTTCTTTCTCGTCTCTCTGTCTCCCTCTCTGATTCTGTCTATCTATCTGTCTGTCTGCCTGTCTGTTTTTCTGTCTCTCTGTCTGCCTGTCTGTTTTTCTGTCTCTCTGTCTGCCTGTCTGCCTGCCTGTCTGTCTGACTGTCTGTCTCTCTGTCTCCTTGTCTCTATATATAGATTGATTGGTTGGTTGATTGATTGATTGATCGTTCACTCTCGTATTCTCGTCTCTATCTTCCTGCCTATTTGTCTCTGTTTGTCTTACGTCTGTCTCTCTGTCTCCCTGTCTCTCTGTGTGTCGTGTGTCTGTGTGTGTCTGTGTCTGTCTGTGTGTCTGTCTGTCTGTGTCTCTGTCTGTCTGGTCTGTCTGTCTGTCTGTCTGTCTCTGTCTCTGTCTTGTTCTCTCTCTCTCTGTCTCTCTCTCTTCTTCTCGTCGTCTGCTCTTCTTCTCTCTCTCTTCTCTCTCTCTTCTCTCTCTCTCTCTCTCTCTCTCCAAGCAAGTGTGTGTGTATATATATGTGTGTGTGTGTGTGTGTGTGTGTGTGTGTGTGTGTGTGTGTGTGTACGCCCGTGCGTGTGTGCGCGTGCGCGTGCCCTCTTTAGATCCTAGATTCGCTGCTCTAGCTCCAGGTAAAATGACAGTTATTTTAACGAACACTAGGGCACAGGATAGCCTAGTGACTCAAGCTCTTATTTCGTAATGTTCCATTAACCAAGCGCATGGGTTCGAATCTCCACTGAGATCTCTGTTCAAGGGGACTTAAACCCTGGAGTTAGCAGTGGTTTTGTCTTCAATTATCACCCGAAGTCAGATTGCTGCTACCTTCATGGTGGGCAAAAACGGTCGCATACGCAAAATCTCACCGTTGGTGAACCTTGGAGCTCCACCCGAGGGACAAAAAAAGAAGCTTCCTCACTTTTCTGAAGCTCATCAGATGAGGGCATGAACGAAAGTCCTGAGTGGGGACGCATGCACATCTTTGGCAAACATTCAAACCGCATCAGGTCCAGTTTTTGTAGGAGGGTAGGCCAGCTATGACTGATGGAGCTGGTAAAACGAACGTGCCTAGCATGCACTTTGCTTCATGGGGTGGCATGGACTCTGTCAGGTTCAGCTTGTCTACCATGCACTGTCTGAAATTGTTAGTGCAAGTGAAGTCATGTTTTGTCAACGGAGAGGATAAACTTGTCCAGTAATATAAAAAAATATTGTCAAATATGTCTCAAAAGTTGTCCAATATGCATCAAAAGTTATCCAGTATGTCTCAAAAGTTGTTCAACAGGACTCTAAAATAGATTTAAATTTTGAGGTGTGTGCTTTAATCTAGTCAAGCCTCTGTATTTTATGAAGATTTCATATTGATTTACTTTTGTTATTTCTCTCTGCTACTGGTATTACTTCCATCCTTTACTTGCACTCCCCCTTGCGCAATCTAGAGAATGATGATAATGATAAGTGTAACGATAAAGAAACAATAGAAGGGAAAATTAGGGGGAAGAGAAGAAGAGGTATATTAATGATGGTAATGTTGATCATGGTGATACAGATGATTTTGCAGATCATGATGATGACGGTGGTGAGAAAGAAAAAAGCTGATTTTGTCCAAGATTTACAAACTAGTGTGTGAAATCTCCTAAAAACTTTGTCCTTTTAGAAGTGAGGCGGTAAGGTGCCGGTGGATGTATACACAGCGAAAAAAGGCTGGTCCAGCGAGGCCACAGTTTTTGCATGTGTATGTCAGATCATGTTTACCAGCTGAGGTCTTGGGAGGAAAGGAAGATGCTGATGGAGGCGAAAACGTAAATGGATTTGCAGGCAGCGGAGCAGGAAGACCTGATCGTCTTGTGCCCGTGGGAGGGGGAACAATGGAGTTGCTAAAAGGATTTGCCTACTGTCCACTGCTCGCACTCTTTATCAGGGGAACTCAAAGTATCTAGGCTGTAGTCTTTGGGGAATTTTTTTCGCTTGCTCGTTTGCACTTTTCACCAGTCGTAGTTAATGTGGTTAGGCTCTCCCGAACTTAACACCCTGGGGGCACCCGGGGTGTACACTCTCTTTCTCTCCTCACACCTGGGAATCACTTGCACTGTAAGACCCGTAAGTACACAGGAGATGGGAAGTTGGCAAGTGGGATCCGTTTTCAGAAAGGCAGCCAGAGTCCAACTTCAGGACATTTTCCATCCTTTTACAGAGCGCACAGGCTAAAAGCCTTTTTTATGGATGAAGACGGTATCAGCATGTCGTCTTTAAGCATGACACAATTTTAATCTAGGCCTTGGTACTTTGCATGCACTGATAAGAGACAAAACGTCTGGCCAGCGTATTCATATGACTGGGAAAATATTTTGCATAGATGCGTATACTTGTACCCACATGCATTTACACAGATCAGTTTGCTTGCACGTTTGTCAGTTTGCACAAATCAGCCAGTAAGGTGTGCCAGCAAGATCGTAGCGAGGTCAGAATAGGTCAGGTCAGGTCAGGTTAGGTCATATCAGGTCAGGTCAACTGTCTCCATTTCTGCTGTCGTCGGTAGAAGCTGTACACAACCCCACCAGGGTTCTCCATCTGTCTCTGCCAAGTTCCAGAATCTCCCCCCCCCCCCCCCACGACCACTGATCTCTGTGATGTTGGCAATGTACGATGTTGGTGGTCTGTCTCTTTTCTTTCTGTCCTTGACCTTTCCTTGGAGAACTGTCGTCCTCAGATTTAATCTGTGTCTATGTGTTTCTGTTCGCTTGACCAACAAAAACAATGTCTCAGTCTGTGCTTATCGGCTTCCGCCAACATTTTGTATTTGCACTTTGAAATCGTTAGTGTTGACTCCGAAAGCGTTTGTCACTGAATCATAGAGTTGCAAAAAAGAATCGACACATGTGTCTTTGAACTCTTTTGAAGACCTCTTAACCGCTATCACAAAAAAAATCCTATGCTGGTAAAGGATTTGGCTTTTGCAAAGAGCAGACTACGCACACGGCACTATGCCTGGCTGCAGAAAGAAAAAAACACCAAGAGAGAGGTGGATGAAACAACACAAAAGAGAGGCAGCCTTTTACCGTTCCTAACCACCAGAGAATGGTTGCAGGGAGTGGATGTCACCTTTCATGTTGTCCTTACCATCCAACATTAACTATTTGTAGTGATGGAAAATGCGTGTCTTTTTGAACACGTACGTTTCTTACCGTGCTATTTCTTTACTTTTTTCATATTTGTGCTTTTCAATTTGTTTACTTTTTCCTTCTGATCTTAGTTTTTTTTTTTACTTTTTTCATGAAAAATTGTTTTGTATTAATTTTTCATTTCTTTTCTTATGAATTCTAGATAGAATCGCATCTCAGAAAAATAAGAACCGTATGTAAAAAAGTGTAATTTGGTTAGTGTTGCCATTTATTTCTTTTGAATTTTATTTGTTTTGTTTTGCCATTTGCTATCAAGTAATTGCATTCCCCAAGAATGAATATTTCATGTTCCTTTTTGACATGTATCATAATTTGCGTGGCATGATTTCTGCTTGGTTTTCTTGATGTAGATTTTCCTTTTCTTTTTCAAAATATGGGAGATGGGGGGCTCTTTTTGGAATTGTCGCCACGAAGAACAACCTGAGATTTGTTGTGTTTTTTTTTTTACAAAATAAAGGGGGAAAGAAAAGCTCACGTTAAAAACCTGATAATAGACCAACTAAATGTGTTAGGTGTCTTCCATTGTCGTATCATTTTGCCGTGGAGAAAGCAAATGTCTTCAGCAAAAAGAACTGTCTTCAAATTCTTTGGTGAAAGAAAAAAAAAACAACTACCAAAGAGGTGACGAAAGGAAATACGAAGCCGGCTTGTCTAGCATGCAGCACGTGAGAGAGAGAGAGAGAGAGAGAGAGAGAGAGAGAGAGAGAGAGAGAGAGAGAGAGAGAGAGAGAGAGAGAGAGAGAAGAGAGAGAGAGACAGACAGACAGAAGACAGACAGACAGACAGACAGACAGACAGACAGACAGACAGACAGACAGACAGACCTTCTACTGCGCCCTGGAGAGATGAACAGTAGTAGGGCAATTTCTACGGTGCTTCCATATGTTTCCATTTCAAATCAGCATTTTCTTTTCTTTTCTTTTTGTCTTTTCCTATGAGGATGATGGAATATGCACTTATATATTGCTTTTTAGCTCCAGCTCCATGCGGTTTTCTTAATGTCAACCATTCCCATCGGGACTAATGGCCTACTCTCCCTAAAGACGAAACAGGTTTTAACGTCGGCTGCAGTGTGTGTGTGCGCGTGCGCGTGCGTGCGTGCGTGCGTGCGTGTATGTGTGTGTGTGAATATCTGTTACCTTTTTATACATATCACATTCACCGTGACATAATCATTTTGAAATGTTATGCTGCTTATTTCAGCGATTGGATTAAAAAGTTTGCATCCTGTCATAAAGATCATTTTATAAGAAGATACGTGTCTGAATACATAGATTATATAGAAAAATAGTATAGCTTTACGCTACATTTATATTGAAAGTGTGGGTCCATTTTTTCCCCTAAAAGATGATCAGTACAAAGTAAAAGTAAAATATTAAGAAAAAGCTCATGTTGAACTTATAGCACAAAAGAACAAAAAGAAAACAACATAATCATTTTAGCAGTCAAATCAGTTTCATAATCATTTAAACAAACTTTACTAATTGATTCCTGTTTGTTAGTCAGTCTGCCTCTCTCTCTCTGTCTCTGTATCTCTCTGTTTCTGCCTGTCCGTCGGTCGTCTGTCTGTCTGTCTGTCTGTCTGTCTGTCTCGTCTGTCTGTCTGTCTCTTCTTCTCTCTCTCTCTCTCCTCTCTCTCTCTCTCTCTCTCTCTCTCTCTCTCTCTCTCTCTCTCTCTCTCTCTCTCTCTCTCTCTCTCTCTCTCTCTTCTCTCTCTCTCTCACTCTCTCTCTCGCCCGTCCTCTCTTTCTTCTGTTTTACCTCTTTTTCTCATTCTCGCTCGGTGATAATTGTTAAATAAGTATCATTGTTGATGTCTGTATGTCTGTCTGTCTGTATGTATGTATGTATGTATCTCTCTCTCTGTTTCTGTCTCTGTCTCTCTCTCTCCTCTTTCTCAGTATAAACCAATGAATTTGTCATTGTTAAACGAAAGAAATGTCTCACAGCAAATGTCAACCTCGTACTTTTTCTGTAGATTTAATAAAGTTCAACGCAAAACTGTAATTGGAGAAAAACCCACTGTTTTATTTTGTTTTTCTTATTCATGGTACAATTCAAAGAGAATGAACGGAAATGGGAGAGAGGGTTGAGACAAAATGAAACAATGTCGATTTGTTCAATATGAGTTAGAAAAGCCAAATAGTATGGTGTAGCTAAATACTAAATAAAAGTCAAATGTCAAGACACAGCCAAATTTTAGGGAATAGCCAAAGACAAAGTCTTATCTAAGCTGATGGCAGATAAAATCTTTGAAATAAATCTCCGTCTCGTCTGTCTGTCTGTCTGTCTGTCTGTCTGTCTGTCTGTCTGTCTGTCTGTCTTGTCTGTCTGTCTGCTCTCTCTCTCTCTCTCTCTCTCTCTCTCTCTCTCTCTCTCTCTCTCTCTCTCTCTCTCTCTCTCTCTCTCTCTCTTCTCCTCTCTCTCTGTGCCTGTCTGTCTGTCTGTTTATCTCTCTCTGTATCTCTGTCTCTGTCTGTCAGTCTATCTCCCTCTGTCTGTCTGTCTGTCTGTCTGTCTGTCTGTCTGTCTGTCTGTCTGTCTCTCTCTCTCTCTCTCTCTCTCTCTCTCTCTCTCTCTCTCTCTCTCTCTCTCTCTCTCTCTCTCTCTCTCTCTCTCTCTTCTCTCTCTCTCTCTCTCTCTCTTCTTTCTCCAACCCCCACCCCACACGTAGCCACTCGCCCTTCTCACATCATACCCCCCAAAATTGGTAAACCTAAATGAAATGATTTTTTTTGTCAGAAAAAAAACCATACTTGCTGAGCAATCCGGTTAGGGAAGAATGGCCAACAAGAGAGCAG
>CM060329.1:39001377-39011377 GCA_030674155.1 Stramonita haemastoma | reverse complement strand
CCAGTGGTCAGAGCACCTCGCTCTTCCGAAGCTAAGGTTAAAAAAGAGTTTAGCGTGGTTACCAAAGTGCATGGGTGACCGTTTGCGCGCCTTGGCGTCAGTAAAGTCCCCCAGTTCACCCAGCTGTAAATGGGTACCTGCTCTCTTTAGGGTCAGGGAAGGCAAAGCAGCGAGGGAGAGGAGATGGGCGCCGCCCTCAACATGCTGGCCCCTAGAGAAGCTGAGGTCTCTGACTTGCTCCCCACCGTCTGCATAGGTTATGGCACCTTTACCTTTTTTTTAGTTTCATAAACTACAGTGGATATACATATAGAAAAAAATGCTAGAACCAAAAGATTGAAGGACTAACCATTCCAACCACCATGGAGAAGATGGAGAAAAGACAAAGCTAACGACTGGTATTAAATTTCCTACTGTTCTTATCAGCGAATGCCAGCCGTTTGATTTGTTCTTTTACGAAAAAAAATCTGCGTCTTTGATTGAAACAGATGCATTTTGTCCTTTTCTTGTTTATTTATCATTTTGCTGCTTTTGTTTTCTAAGTCTTCTTCTGCTGTTTTAGAAGTACTGATTTTTTTAAATTCAAATTTCTGTGGACACAATTACTGGTCCCTAGTTAGATTACAAAATAAATGAAATGAAACAAATGAAAGGGGAAGATATTTCAGAGGGAACGTGTGTCTTAATTTGCGACTTTTTACTTTTGTGTGATTTTTGTTCTAATTACAAGTCGTGTTTTCTTTTCTTTTTTTCAATTTACTTTCAAGTAATTGCATTCTCAAGAAAGGCACACCGTTTATTTCTTTCTAGCTTATGACTTAGATCTAAGATGTTTGTTTGTCAGATTTGCCTTCTGCTAGCTACACATGACAATTTTTTTAATGGATACACCGCCTTAAAGTACAAGTAGGAAAATCTTGTTTAGAAGAAAAGGAGGGGAAAAAGTGTGTATTTGGGACAAAAGCTGAAAATCAATTTACTGCAATGTTTTTAGTGTTTGTCATTGCATTTTATGTTTTCAACAAAAAACAACAAGCCGGCTAGCCACTAATTAACCAGCCAGACAGACAATACCAGACTTCTCTGACAAAAGAAAACAAACTATTTTTAGAGTCTCCAGGATCAAGCAATGCAAAACAGGAGCAAAATTAGAGAAAAACAACAACTAAAAATAGTCCATCACACATAATTACAGAGAGAGAGAGAGAGAGAGAGAGAGAGAGAGAGAGAGAGAGAGAGACAGACAGACAGACAGACAGACAGACAGACAGACAGACAGACAGACAGACAGACAGACAGACAGGCAGGCAGGCAGGCAGGCAGGCAGGCAGGCAGGCAGGCAGGCAGGCAGGCAGGCAGGCAGGCAGGCAGGGGGTGTCATGATTCATGATAAGCAGCCTGGGAACAACCCGACAGAAACGTCACACATGACGAGACAGGATTTTGTATAAAACTATGCAGCCTAATTGTTTAGACTGAAAACATTAATCTTTGAGTTGAAAACAAACGTAATAGCGGATAAGGTAACAGCGGATTTGGTCATTGTGCTGAACATGTTATAATCAAAACACCAAACATGAGAAAAACACCATAAGAACCACTAGGCCAAAGAACTGAAAGCAAATTTGAACTTACAGTGGAGAAGTTTATACTGAAACCCGTATCAATACCAAATGTGCATCCAAACAACAGGAACTTCTCTGTTCTCTGTCTCTCTGCTCCTCTCGTCTGTCTCTGTCTGTCTCTCTCTCTCTCTCTCCTCCTCTTCCTCTCTCTCTCTCTCTCTCTCTCTCTCTCTCTCTCTCTCTCTCTTCTCTCTCTCTCTCTCTCTCTCTCTCTCTCTCTCTTCTCTCTCTTTCTCTCTCTCTCTCTCCCTCCTCCCCTCTCCTCCCCTCCCCCCCCCCTCTCTCTCCCTCCCCCCCTCTCTCTCAGTGTAAGTAGACTTGTTATACATACATTCTCAAAGAAATCTGAAATAGGAAATGTTGATACATAAAAATATCATGCTGCCTATGTGTGTTCATGGTAAATCATAAGAAGTCTGGCAGTCAGAAAAAAATGACAAAGTATGCAACAACGTTAGACAAAAGAAAAGCTGTGTAGAAAATCTGACTTTAACTATCAGCAACTGAATTTTGTGTGGAAGTTGGGTTTTTTTTTTGCATTAGTCAGGTGATTATATCCACAAGTGGGCCAGATGTGTGAAAACTACTTCTTGGCACTTCGACTGATTCGCCAATAATTAACTTAAGCTTCCAGGAGACAGACTAAGCTTTCAGTGACATGACACGTTGTCTGAAAGTGTGTACTGACTCACCCTATGCTGTAGTTTGGTTTATTGATATATATATATATATATATATATATATATATATATATATATATATATATATATATATATATATATATATATATATATGACTGTAACTGTCGGCAACTAAATTTTGTGTGGAAGTTGGGCTTTTTTGGCATTTGTCAGGTGATTGTGTCCACAAGTAGGCCAGATGTGTGAAAAATACTCCTATACTGTACTGAAGCCAAGGTGAGCAACAAACAGTCACCCATCCAATTGGTAACCACGCTCCATGCTGCTTAACCTTAGCTTGGGGAAAGCGAGCGTTCTGATCTAACCACTGAGCTATCCCGTTCCATATATAATTATATATATTACATATCTGTTTGTGTGTGTGTGTGTGTGTGTGTGTGTGTGTGTGTGTGTGTGTGTGTGTGTGTGTGTGTGTGTGTGTGTGTGTAGCTTTCTTCAATTTAACGTCTCTTCACTCATAGTGATATTAGACGAGAAACAAAAGTAGAATAAAATAATTGTGTCACTTGTGTGCTTGAGTGTGTATGTGCGAGTGTGTGAGTATGTATGTCATGCACATGCCTGCATGTGGATATGAGCAAGTATGTGTGAGCGTGCATGTGCAAAATCATTTGTGTGTGTGTGTGTGTGTGTGTGTGTGTTGCATGCAAAGCTGCGCAGAGTAGATGGTTGACAAATAAACAAAACCAGCATTTTGCTGTGGAAGCTTGATCCTTTCCCTAAAAAAATTCTTAGTTGTATGATAAATAGTTTCTAGGGCTTCTGAGATCATGGCAGTCTAAACAAAAATAAACTTTGATGTTTTGGGTAACATGAATACCATGAGAATACTTTTCTGTAGAGTCCTTTTTATATTCAGAATGATAGTTTCATGAAACAGTTTGATTTATGTCTGTTCCGATTTATCATAGACTTTGTTTGATTCATTTTCTATTCTTTTTTTTTTTACAAGTGGCTGCCTTCTTTCCTCTCCTTATCTCTTCCACAACATTCTCTTAATTTTGCACTACTCTTTCATCTACATTTCAGCACTCGTAACATCTTTCCAGTTAGCTTTATTTTACTCAAGATGCAGAAAAATACATTTTGGCCACAGTGTTTTTCACCAACCAGAAGCGATTTCTGTTGACACTAAGTTGATGAATTATTGTCTGGTAGTAACTTGTTCTAATCCACCATAGGCTGGACATCACTGCAGCATCAGCTAAACCCCTGACTGGCAACATTCACCTTACTTGGTGCACTCAGTAAGCAAAGTTGAGAACATTTGCATCAGCAGAGAAGTAAGGGGGGGGGGGGGGGGGGGGGGGGGGGGGGGGAGGGGAGTTTGGCGAGACGTTGTAACAAAACCGTCAGGGTTAAGCGACTTGTCCTCCCCAACAATGGGTGTGTGTTCTGGTGCCCCCGTACTGTCCGTCACGTCCTGGAGATGGGGGGAGAGAGAGTGAGTGAGGGGTTTCATTGTGTCGACATCAGAGCTGCACTCTCTATCTCCCACACAGTCAGTCTCCCCTCTGCATCCATTGAAGACCGCCACTTCTGGACGTTTCGTCCTGGCATTTTTTCAATCCACTCTCTTCTGAAGAAAAGAGCACAGAGAATCAAGAGGGATCTACTTTGTGTTCTTTGTGCCTGTCTGGTTTTTTGTTTCCTTGTGAGTTTGCCCTCTGTTTTTGTTTTGTGTGGCTGTCTGACTGTCTGTCTGCCTGTCGGTCTACTCCTCTCTTGTCTCTCTGTCTGTCTCTCTGCCCCTCTCTCTGTCTCTCTGTCTCTGTCTCTTCTCTCTCCCTCTCCTCTCTGTCTGTCTGTCTGTCTGCTAGAGAAGTGAAAATTCAGCAAACTTATCTAATCAGCACCTTACATCTGTTTACTTATGCTATAAATGCATGAATATGTATCGAATGTTGATTACTGTGTGTTATGCAATGCGTTACATAGTGATGCTTTCCCAAATCTATTGTGCATTGTATTGTGGCCTAAGACCGATGTGCAATTAAAATCATTTCAGTCTCTCTCTCTCTCTCTCTCTCTCTCTCTCTCTCTCTCTCCCTCTCTCTCCTCTCTCTCTCTCTCCCCTCTCTCTCTCTCTCTCTCTCTCTCTCTCTCTCTCTCTCTCTCTCTCTCTCTCTCTCTCCCCCCTCTCCCTCAGATCCTTCTCTCTCCCTTCCCTGCCCCTTCCCTGCTCTTTGTCTCTCTCAATTCTCTTTATCTTACTTCCACTCTGTTTATCTGACAGTCTTGTGTCTCTTTGTGCGTTACCTTTCTACTCAATAACCTTGTGTTTTCATTCTTGTTGGAATAAAAGATTGCTTGTAATGGCATAATTATAAAAGAATTTTTCAGCATTAAGCGGGTGCAACAATTCAATTTTAACAAAATAGTTGTAATTCAATAACATTGTTAATAGTTTTTGAACTGTTACTTCACATCAGTAGATTTTTCTCTTTTGTCTTTCTTTTTACAAAAAAAGTTTTTATTGTGGTTTTATGTATCCGACAATTCTGGGCTTGTGTATCTGCATGAGATGTAAACATCCTCTATGGCAACCAAGTTGATATTGACGTTATACATAAAAACTACAGCTGAAGTGTTTGTTTATAAGATATTCATTTTCATGTATATTTTGTTGAAACCTTTTATTTTGAAGACAATGGATGGGCACACAAGTGCGCGCGTTTGTGTGTGTATGTGTGTGTGTGTGTGTGTGTGTGGTGTGTGTGTGTGTGTGTGTGTGTGTGTGTGTGTGTGTGTGTGTGTGTGTGTGTGTGTGTGTGTGATTGCATTGATAGGATGTTTGTAGACATAGACAGGTCTGCCAGTTTCGTCGACTGAAACATTTCTGCCAGCTTGACTGCTTTTCTCTCCTTTGTTTGTTGTTGTTATTGTTGTCATTGCCTGTTATTCTCTGTTTTCATGTAAAACAGAAAAGCGTAGAGAGGCAGCACAGTTTTGACTGAAGCACAAAGATGATTGTTATCCTGCTACTACTAATTTTAAGCCAGTACACTGACCAAAATATTGTATTCACTGGACGTACTATTCACTTTGTTCTTGTTCTTTTGTTCAATGAAAATAACCTGTTGATATGTTACTCATTGTTTCGTGTTTATCATTATGCTCAAGGCATTATCTTTTTTTCTGTTGCATGTGCGGTGGATACCTACTGACCTCTCTACACAGGTAAGCGATGTTTTTCTTACAAATTTTTTGGGTGGAGGAGGGGGGAGGGAGGGGAGGGAGGGTGTAGTAGTTTAGTGACATGACATTAGTTCGGACTTTGATATTTTGAATATTAATTTTAAAAAACTACACAAAAGACAATGCTTTCTTCCTTTCTTTGTTTTATTCCCAGCAAAATCTGTCCTATTTTGGGGGGATGGTTTTATCCTTGGGTTGTTTTTTGTCTTTTCCTTAGTTTTCCCTTTCTTTTTATGTATCGTGTCCCGTTTTTTCTTCATTTCTTCTCCGTTCAGATTGTGTGTTGAATTCTTGATTATATTTATAATCCCATTTGGTTTGTTAAGCCCGTTTGATGGATGGAGTTATTGATTTGCTGATCTTCTCATTCACACACACAGACACACACACACAACACACACATACAGACAGCACACGACACACACGCGGCGCGCACGCACGCACTCACGCACGCACGCACGCACGCGCTCTTGAGTGAGTGTGAAAACACACACACGCGCAATCACATACACAAACACACACACATACACACACATACGCGCGCGCGCACACGCCGCACACGCACGCACGCACGCATGCACGTACACACACACACACCTCTCTCTCTCTCCTCTCTCCTTTCTTTCTTTCTCTAAATCTTCTTTCTCTTCTCTTCTCTTTCTTTCTTTCTTTTCTTCTTTCTTTCTTTCTTTCTTTCTTTCTTTCTTTCTTTCTTTCTTTCTTTTCTTTCTTTCTTTCTTTCTTTCTTTCTTTCTTTCTTTCTTTCTTTCTTTCTTCTCTTTCTTCTTCTTTCCTTTTCATTTCTTTCTTCTTCTTTCTTTTAAATTTTTCTCAGCATGCAAGTGTTCTCATCATAAACTTCCTTTTTTGTTTCTTTATGCTTTTATGTTGTACTTCCTCTTCATCATAAACATCTTGTTATTTTGCTTTCTGCTTCCTCTTGATTATCATCCTGACAGGGTTTTTGTTGTTTGTTCAGCCTGTTATTCTTCACACACACACACACACACACACACACACACACACACACACACACACACACACACACACACACACACACACACACACACGCTCTCTCTCGCTCTCTCTCTCTCTCTCTCTCTCTCTCTCTCTCTCTTTCTCTCTCTCTTTTTAATAAAAATGTGCTTCATTCATTCATTCATTCATTCATTCATTCATTCATTCATTCATTCATTCATTCATTCATTCATTCTCTCTCTCTCTCTCTCTCTCTCTCTCTCTCTCTCTCTCTCTCTCTCTCTCTCTCTCTCTCTCTCTCTCTCTCTCTCTCCTCTCCCTCTCTCTCTCTCTCTCTTTCCTATGCGTGCAGTCGCGCACGTGCACACATTCAAAATTGAACAAATCAGAACAAAACAAAGAGATCATTAAACACCCCAACCGAGAACTCAAAGAGATCTTGGCTAAGGTAAAGTAGAGATGCCATGCATGATTCACACACCGACAGGCAAGAACAAGAACATTCTGGCAGATTTTTGTAACTAAAAAAAAACTAAAAAGAAAAATGTTAAAAAAAAAAAATGTATGGCAGGGCAGTTAGAGGGGAGGATAACTAGCCTCTGTATCTTACAAAGCGAGTTCATTAGCTGACGGTTCATTGATATGCATAGAGGGGTGAGTATTAGCCATCAGGGGTTTTTTTTCGGTGGCACTTAGTGATTGCACATTGTTAATAGGCTTTGTCACCAAATTATGTGGATGTTGTTGTTGTTGTGTTGATGTTGTTGTTGTTGTTGTTGAGCGTTATCCAGGTTTAGCACCTTAAACATGCACTCCGTCTCACTCATCACATCTGGGAATCCCTGTGAGACCTTCAGAACGCACTGGATGAGAAGTGTGTGTGTATGGCTGGTTTTAAAGCTACCTCACCATGCAGGCGGCTCAACCACTGCTTCGAGCTTGTCATGGATAAAGACAATACCATAATACACAGTATAACATGTCAAGTAAAGCTTTTTACTTCTGGTTTTGGCACTCAGCATGTTCGGTATCAGGCAAAGCTTTTGTTCTGGGATAAACTCAGTCAGATACTTGTTTGACGATGGTCTTTATTGTATCTTGTTTATTCAATATCTTGGAGGATTTTGAATGGAGAGAAAGGGGAGAAGAAGCAAAAAGGAGATACGGGCTGGATCAGATAGATAGATAGATAGATAGATAGATAGATAGATAGATAGATAGATAGATAGATAGATAGAGAGAGAGAAGAGAGGGTGGGTGGTGGGTGGTGGGTGAGATGGATGGATGGATGATAGATGGATGGATGGATGATGATAGGATAGACGACGAGACGACGGACGGACGGACGACGGACGACGGACAGACAGTAGGATAGATAGATAGATAGATAGATAGATAGATTAGATAGATTAGATTAGTTTAGATAGATTAGATTAGATTAGATAGATAGTTTAGATAGATAGAGAGAGAGGATAGAGAGAAGAGAGAGAGAAGAGAGATAGACAGATAGACAGATAGACAGATGATAGACAGATGGATAGATAGATAGAGATAGATAGAGATAGATAGAGATAGATAGAGAGATAGAAGATAGATAGAGAGATAGAAGATAGATAGATATAGATGATGATGATGGATGATGGATGGATGAGATGGGTAAGGTAGTAGGTAGATAGATAGATAGATAGATAGATAGATAGATAGATAGATAGATAGACAGACAGATAGAGATAGATAGATAGATAAATAGATAAATAGATAGATAGATGGAAATTCGTTTATTTATTTATTTGATTATTCTTTTATTTCGAGGGTAGTAGGATAAGCATTCGTGTATTTTTTTCATCTAGTCCCCGTGTGTAGGTAATTTTGTAAATTTTGTCATCTGTTTCCATATATATACAGACATACAGAGACAGAGAGAGACAGAGAGAAGATAAAGAAGGCGGAGAAGAGTCAGGAAGCTAGAAGCGAAGTAAGAATAACGTACGTGCCATGTTTATCACAAAGCAAAAACAAAACAAACACTGAGAAAAAAAAACAGTCATCAAAAGAAAGGATACAAACTACGCAAACAACAGAAGCATACATGGGTGATGCATCAACCGACTAACAAAAAAAAACCTGAAAAATGATGAACAAAGGAACAAAGATAGAAAGTTTAGGCTTAAGAAAGAAGGAAAGAAGGCATAACTCACCGACACACAGACATAAAAAAAAAATACTGGCAGGCTTTTAGAGGTGAGGATAGCAGCTGTGGCCGCCTGACAGAATTCATTAACTTAGCAGTTTATTGGCCTCCCTTGACAGGGGTCTCAGCAAGGAATGACCACATCAAAAGTACCCCTGGCCTTTATTTATATGCCTGTTGTTCAGAAATTTCGTCAGTTTGAAAACGTTAGTCGGTAAATAGGTCAGTTAAGATCAACACTTCTTTTTTGTATGTTATGTTTGAGTTCATGTTTTTGTTATTACATTTAAGATTATTTTTTTTGTTCTAGTATTAAAGTGGAGTGTTAATTGAAGGATTATAAAAAAATAAAAATAACAAATAAATAAATATGAATAATAAAGGAAAGTTCTTACGAGTTGTGCTCTAGAGCATTTTACGATAGGTTTACTATTTGTATTTGTACACCTATTTAAACTTGTCAGATTAAAATGGGTAGAATTCGGGATGTGCCACCCCCCCTCCTCTTGGAGAAAGTGTCGTCACAAGAGCAGCACCACCCATTCCTTTTTTCCCTTATTTTTACTTGTCTGTGTGAGACTTTGTTTTTTCTGCTTAGTTTTGCCAGTAACAACGGTCGTTGCCGTGGTTTTTTTTTTACGTGTGCTCAATGCGTTGATATGCTCAATACCAGTTCAGACAGCTGGTTTTAGACTATAAATAAAAGAAAAGAAAATGATTAGTCCTTTGTTTTTTAAAATAAAAAGCCTGAAGGTTTTGTTCTTTACTAAATTATTTTTTTAATCATTTTTTTGTTTTCTTTTGTCTTCAATTGTCTTCAATTTGACGTCTGTTCACACCCAGTGATATTAGTTTTCTTTTGTGAATGCATTTCCTACACAATTTTTAAGCATCTTAGATCGATTGAAACATTTATCATTTATTTATTTTTATTTATTTATTCATTTATTTATTTATTTATTTTATGTATTTATTTATTTATTTATTTATTTATTATTCATTCATTTATTTGTTCTTTTATTTCGAGGGTAATGAAACGTAAACTGATGTGGGTCATGCTTCTTTTTATATACAGAATGAATTATTGTCAAAAGTAGTTTATGTAGCTTTGCCACATTTTTGTAGACCGATAACAAGTATTTATGCATTGCTATACAAGTACATGAAAAACCATGAATATTTTACCATTCATCTAAGGAAATTTCTGCATTCATTCCTAAATTTTCCTCAATTCCTTTAAGCATTCCAGTTTCCAAAACAAAAGGACAGTGGCTTTTTCGGGAGGAAGGGGAGGGGGAGATAGGGGG
>CM060329.1:38969304-39001277 GCA_030674155.1 Stramonita haemastoma | reverse complement strand
ATAGGCAAAAGCTAAAACGAGATCCATTTTGTGTTAGAAAAAAAAGCTAAAAACGAATGCATTATGTTTTAGCTGCTCACCACGAAAGAACTAGAAACTTGCTTTCCAACATGTTTGCCAAGTGTCATGAGCGGGAAAACTACCTAAATTGCAAACCGGGGCATTACAAATGCCGTTTGCAACGTATACTGCACAGGGGGGGGTATGCTGTGAAAGACAACAAGAGATTGCCCTTTACTCCCTAAGTAACTTACAATTTGCGATTTGGGGGAAAGATCTGGAACTGTCTAAACAGTTGTGGGGGGGGGGGGGGGGGGGGGATTTTAAAAAAAAAGAAACTTGTTGGGGGGGTGGGGGGGATGGGTGGTTACGGGGTTTGTGTTTTTTTTAAAAACGGTTTCATTTTTAAATTTTTTTGTTGTTTCCAAACCCCCCCCTCCCTGACTTACACAAATACAACATTATTTTAAGCCTTAATGTTGAATCGAGATGAATGTCAGTATGTATGAAAGTATGATGTGGACGTCAGTATTTTTCCAATATTTGTTTAAGGTATTGTTAGGCTGTTGTTGTTGTTGCTTGTTCCTCGGCTAGAGCTCGTAGGGTAACTGAAGATGAGACTTTTCCGTATTGGACAGATTTTGCACACATTGAGGTAACCGCTTCCCGCCTTCGGGGATGGTTCTTAGTTGTGAAATCAGCGTGTACACCTTGACACACTATTATTGGCGATGATTGTTCAAAGTGTCAAAGCATTTATGTCTGTCTGTCTGTCTCTTTCTCTGTCTCTGTCTCTTTCTGTCACATTTCTTTCTCTATCCTTGCATCTATCTGTCTCTGTCTCTCTCTTCTCTGTTTTTCTTTGTCTGTCTCTTTCTCTGTATTTTCTTTCTTTCTGTTTGTTTCTCTCTCTCTCTCTCTCTCTCTCTCTCTCTCTCTCTCTCTCTCTCTCTCTCCTCTCTCTCTCTCTCTCTCTCTCTCTCTCTCTCTCTCTCTCTCTCTCTCTCTCTCTGTGTCTCTCTGTTTCTATGTCTTGTCTGTCTCTCTGTCTGTCTCTGTGTGCCATCTTCATTCTTACTGTGACCATTTTCTTTCACTCAAACACCATCAAACAAGTTTTTTTGGTTCTTATATTTCTTTTTCTTTACACATCCCCCCCCTCCCCCCTGTTTTCAGCCAAGACTTCAAAAACATCGGTATAAAACTGAGAAAACTACAGTTGAAAAAGTTCAGATGGATACTTTACACAACTCTCATGTCTACGTAAACATTTTCACGGCACAAATTTCGGGTTATAAAAGCAGTTTTTGATTCTTTGAATAGCCAAAAAAGCACCAAAAAACATACGTCTGTGTACCTCTTCTCTGTCTCATTGTCTCTCTCTTGTCTCTCTCACTCAGTATCTTCTTATCCCTGTGTGTGTGTGTGTGTGTGTGTGTGTGTGTGTGTGTGTGTGTGTGTGTGTGTGTGTTGTCGCTGTGTGTGGTGCGCCGTGTGTGTGTGTGTGATGTTGTGCTTTGTGTGGATGTGTTTGTGTGTGTTGCGTGGCGTGTGGAATGCGCGTGTGTGTGCGCTGCGAGTGTGTGTATGTGTTGTTGTGCGTGCGTGCGATGCTGCGTGGTGTATGTGTGTGTGTGTACGCGTGTGTGTGTGCACTTTGGAGGCTTTTCTGTTTTACCCCTACAATGGTATTCTTTATTTGGATGATCCCTCAAGGATGTGGGCCAGACGTAGTAGAGGAAACCGATACCCTGCAACATCATGTAGAATGTAAAATTTTAAAAGACAAGGAGATAAACGCGGTCTGAAGTTATTGCCTCACACGAGGAGACTGCAAGATAATATGTGGAGTTAGCCACCCAGATTGTTCCAACAGTTTAGGTTTTTCTTTTATGCGTATTGTTTGTGTTAGAAGTTTTCTTCTGTCGTTTTCGCTTCTTTTATGTGTTGTGGATTTGTTTTTAGCAATTTGAAGTGTTCTCCTTACAGGAAACAGAGGAAATTTGCGATAAAAGTTTGGCCAGCATAGGCTCTTTTGTCTGCCGGTTCTGTCTGTCATGTCAGTCTGCCAGTTTGTCTGTCTCTCGTGTCTGTTTTCCATCTCAGCCGCTCTGTCTCCGTGTGTTTCTGTCTTTGTTTCTGCTACCTTCCTGTGTAGTCTCTTTTTTTCTTTTTTCTTTTTTTTTTCTTTCTTTTCTATTTTCTGTCTTTCTTTCTTTTTTCTTTTTTCTCCTTTCTTTCTTTTCTCTTCTTTCGTTCTTTTAAGTCTCTCTTTCTCTCCTTTGTTTCTTTCTCTCTCTTGATCTCCCTCTCTTCTCTCCTCTCTCTCTCCTCTCCTCCTCTCTCTCTCTTCTCTCTCCATCTACTCTCCTACTTTTCCTCTCTGCCTCTCCCTCTTCTCTCGTCTCTCGTGCGTTGTTCATTAATTTTGTTTTAATTATTTATCCATTTCTCTCAGATATGCCTTTAAAACAAAAAAGCACGTCGCCAGAATGTTCAAATGACACCTTAATTAAGCTTGCATGATTTGTGTGTGTGCGGTTGAGCGCACGCGCGCGTGCGTGTGTTTGTGTCTTTGTGTGTATGGTTAGGGAGAAAGGAGAGCTGACTAGAAATGGTTAAGGGTACTTGGAGGAAAACAAAGGGAGGGAATGAATAGAAGACAGGAATGGATAAACTTTAAACATAAAAATTTAATGGTGTTAGACATTAACCTTAATGCACAAAGACAATCAGATGGACGGGAATACTAGAGAGTTTATAGCAATTCAGAAATGTTTGAAGAAACTGTGCACACATACAAATTAAGTATTGAGTGAATAGAAAAAACGAGTTGAAATGAAAACGAGAAATGATGGACTTAAAGGTCAAATAGAAGTAAAAGAGAAAAGCATCATGTAAGTCTAGGAAGCTTGCCTAACATCCTCAAATCTCAATATTATACGGTAAAACTGTGTCTCCACATATACGAATTTGTGATGAGAGATGGGGAATCAGGAGGAGGAAGAGAGAGAGAGAGAGAGAGAGAGAGAGAGAGAGAGAGAGAGAGAGAGAGAGAGAGAGAGGGGGGGGAGAATGAATAATTATGCTTGTCTCTCCGCCTTTGTACACAAGAAGACTAAGAATAGTACCTGTCTGCCCAACGTATCCCTACATAGAACTACCAATCTTTTCCAAAGCGATTCAAAAGTTAGCTGCAAGGCAGGCACTGGAATACAGAGACGGAACAGCAGCAGGAAACAGAACAAAGACCACCCTAGGTCCTCACATGCCTTGCAATAAGCCACAGCCAGACCAAAAGCTCTTCCAAAGAAGCCAGTGATTAGATTTTCATGACATTCCAGTTAGCCACCAAGTGCAAGTTCTACCAACCCCTAAGAGAGAAAGTCTGCACTTGGGGGGGGGGGGGGGGGGGGGGGGGAGAGAAAAGATGCTGCTTCCTTTTTTTTCAGTAAGGGCCAGTAACTTTTCAGGAATCTTGATAGGGATGTGGACCAGACTCGGGAGGGGAAATAGATAGCGACAATGCTTCTCTTGGCGGTGAATTCGGGAACAGGATCGGACGAGCATACCAATGGCGTTGGTTCTGGGCGGGTTAAGGAGGGATTTATTTTCCGGATAAGTTATTGATGGTGCGGTTTAGGATCAGACTTTTTAGATACATAGTGGTGTCTGGTTGTACAGGTTTTATTTTTCATCGCTTGTCTGAAGGGAGATATTGGTCTCGCTTAGAGGACAAAGACCTAGCTCGTTGCGGGGAAAGCGCAGAATAGATTGCCTACAGAAACTGTTTTCCTTCTCTTCTGTTACACGCTGAACAATAGGTTTGGAAGCACATCAAACGCCGTTTTGGGATGCATTTGTGTCATAACTGTTTACGTCTGTGCAATTTCAACATATATGATACTTTTTAGTGTAAAGTTTACGGCACAATAGTTGATAAACACGGGCTCTTGATTCAGATATAGTTCAGAGACAATATGGCAGGATGATGATGATGATGATGATGATGATGATGATGATGATGATGTGATGATGATGATGATATGATGATGATTGTTGTTGTTATTATTATTATCATTAAAATCATCATCGTCGTCGTCGTCTCATCATCATCATCATCATCATCATCATCATCATCATCATCATCATCATCATCATCATCATCATCATCATCATCATCATTTTCATCATCATCATCATCATCATTGTCCAGAAATGGAGCTCACAATTAATGCACGAGCGAAATTTATCCGTGGAAGTGCAGCATCTTCGGTGAAAGCAGAGTGATATTGATAGCAAGAGAATATCGAACGGCGATTCATTATTGGCTGTTAATGATCTAATTTAGGTGATGACGTGTCCGTTGACATTTTGCATCATTTCTTTACCACAAGGTCGATTTACATGCATCCTAGTATGCACGCTTTGTGGCGAACGCGTGTGTACTCTCCGGATGAGCCTCTGTGTGTGTGTGTGTGTGTGTGTGTGTGTGTGTGTGTGTGTGTGTGTGTGTGTGTGTGTGTTGTGTGTGTGTGTGTGTGTGTGTGTGCGCGCTCGTGCTCGCGATTATTTGCCTATCTTTTTTATGTTTGAGTGCGTGTGTGCTCTCTGGATAAGCGCGTACGCATGTGTGTGTGTGTACGCGCACGTGCATGTGTGTATTGTATGTTTGTACGCGCGCGGGCGCGTATGTGTGTGTATAGGTGTGTGTTTTGTATGTATGAGCGGGTGTGTATCATATCTGTCAGTGGATGTGTGTGTGTGCGTGTGTGCGTGCGTGCGTGCGTGTGTGTGTGCGTGTGTGTGTGCGTGCGTGCGTGTGTGTATTTTTGTGTGTGTGCGTGCGTGCGTGTGTGTATTTGTGCGTGTGTGTGTGTGTGTGTGTGTGTGTGTGTGTGTGTGTGTGTGTACACAAGCTCGCGACATACTGAATGAAGACTTCATTATGACTATAAGTGTGTGCATGTCTGTTTTTGGAATTTGTTTTTGCTTAGGACTCTACGACTTGTTTTGTAAATGAATACATGAAGGCCTTGACTAATGGAACTAATTTCATGTAATCATTTTATGCATAACTTGAAATGTATGTCTATCATTTTGTATTTGAGTGCTAAAGCTAAAATTAACGTTAAACCTCTCAGCATACATATGATCAAGTTGGCTATCATAAGCACTGTTAGTGTTCAGTGTTTACTGTTCAGTGGTTTCTCTGTCTGTCTGTATTTCTCTGTCTCTCTTTCTCTGTCTCTGTCTCTCTGTCTCTGTCTCTGTCTTTCTCTGTCTGTGCCATTTGCTCGCTTCCGATGTCTTTCTCTTTTTGCATCTTTCTGTCTCTCTCTCTTACTGTCTTTGTATTTCTTACTCGGTACGCATGCATGCGTGCGGGCGTATTAGCACGCACAAACTCACTCACACACATATGCATGGACGAAAACACACACCACACACACCACACACACCACACACACACACACACACACACACACACCACACACACACACACACACAACACACACACACACCCATCCACCCACCCACCACCACCCACCACACACACACACACACACACACACACACACACACACACACACACACACACACACACACCACACACACACACACGTTCCCTCCACTCCCCACTCCATCCCCTCCCCCACTACACACATATACATTGAAAACAGATCGACATTGCTCGTGTAATCGTTATGTTTGTGCTTAAGAATTATTCATGCAAAGAATAACAAGAACAGCAAAAAATAAAACAACTTAAGCCAACAACTGCTATAATCAGCACACTGGGTAAATGTCAGAATTTGTACTGCTGTCTTGTTCAACTTTTTTTCAAAATTGTTTGTTTGTTTTTTGTTTGGTTTGGGTCTTTTTTTTATACTAGACATATTTTTGAAGCTTTGACAGTAGGCTTTCAAAGAAACGAAACACACATACACACGCACGCACGCACACATGCATGCTCGCACGCGCACGCACACGCACATACGCATGCACGCACGTACGCACACACATTTTTACTCACTCACTCTTACTCACTCACTCACTCACTGCTCTTCATGGCGAAAAGAAAAATATCGAAAATCAACAAACAATGTTTGGGTTTGAAATTGTGTAGACACAAGCAATTGCACATATTTACACAGTGTCAATCTAGTATGCGTCCATATTGTTATTGGAAAAAATCCTGAACGTTTTCTGAAAAAAACTTCGTTTTTCTTTAAAGCACTGAGGAAGTTAGAGTCTGATTCATGAACAGACGTGCGCACGCGAGTTTGTGTTGTGTGTGTGTGTGTGTGTGTGTGTGTGTGTGTGTGGGGTGTGTGTGTGTGTGTGTGTGTGTGTGTGTAGTGTAGTGTGTGTAGCGTAGCGTAGCGTAGCGTAGGTAGCGTAGCGTAGCGTAGCGTATGTGTAGTGTAGCGTAGTGTAGTGTAGTGTGTGAATATAAGTTTTTCTGTCTGTTTGTGAGTAGGAATGTATGTCTTTTGTAATGTTCAGTATGTATGTATACATATCATATCTACTTTACGTTTCTATGCGTGTGTGCATATAAGATATCTATGCACTATATACACACTATATAAACATACTTTTAGGCGTGAACACGTTATGTGTGTGTTTGTATGTATGTGGATATGTTTGTATGTGTGAATGTTTGTATGTGTGTAGTTTTTATTATTATTATTATTATTATTATTATTTATTATTATTATTATTATTATTATTATTATTATTATTATTATTATTATTATTTTTATATCGAGGACAATGGGAAAAGCATTCGTGTGCTTTTTTCATCCAGTCCCCGTGTGTATGCAGTTTTGTCAGTTTTGTCATCTGTTCCCACCGGCACACAATGGCCTCCCCTTTCGAAGAGCGTAACAGGATGTTCTGCGTGCGTTAGCACACGGGGCCTCGTTTTTAGTCTCATCCGAAAGACTTTTGGGGAGAGTGAAGTCAGCACTGATGTTAACTTCAGGGGAAAAATCCCCTCCAACGGGAATCGAACTCGGGTCGTCAAATTGCCAGCGCAATGTTCTGACCACTAGGCTATATGTGTGTATGCGTGCGCGCGCCTGTGTGTGTGTGTGTGTGTGTGTGTTTGTGTGTGTATGTGTATGTGTGTGTATTGTGTGTGTATATATATATATATTTATATTATATATATATATATATTATATATGTGTGTGTGTGTGTGTGTGTGTTGTGTGTGTGTGTGTGTGTTGTGTGTGTGTCTCTGTTTGTCTGCCTGCCTGTCTGACTGTCTGTATGTGCATGTATGTATGTATGTATGTATGTATGTATGTATGTATGTATGTATGTATGTATGTATGTATGTATGTATGTATGTATGTATGTATGTATGTATGTATGTATATGTAGGTGTATGAAATGTGTAAGCATACATCCGGTGTAACTTGTAAGTAAGTAAGTAAGTAAGTAAGTAAGTAAGTAAGTAAGTAAGTGTGTGTGGTGTGTGTGTGTGTGTGTGTGTGTGTGTGTGTGTGTGTGTGTGTGTGTGTGTGTAAATTTGCGTATGCGCTTGTACGCGTGCGCGTTCGTGAGCTCATGTGTGTATGACCTTTCAACCGACTATTCCAGAATGAAATTCTATCAAAATTTAATTAAATTTTGTCTGAAACATACTGTGAAAGGTCACACAGAATAGCTAAAAAATAAATAAAAACACTGCCATACTTTGTGAGAAATAACGGCTTCCTTTCACGCGCAAAAAGAAAGAAACGAAACGTCTAATCCGAAAACTAAAGGAAGCACTGTTAAAGTATTTCGTATTTTAGATACAGAAAGGGGGGGGATGGGGAGAGAATGGAATATCAGTTTTCCTAACCGGTGTTTTTCTTGAACAGACTGTTATGTGAGGGAACTAAGGAAGGAAATCAGTTGTTTTTGTTGTTGTTTGTTTGTTTGTTAGTTTTGTTTTTCTATTTTAGAATATTTACAGACGAAGTAATCATGATTATGTATACTAGTAACTGTACAAGTTTTGGGTTTCTTTTTTCTTTGTCGTTTCTCGACTATCTCTCCGAAGTTCACGAATGGTGATTTTTTTTTTACGTATGCGACCTTTTTAGCCTACTACGAAGGAAGCCGCATTCCGACTTCGGGATTGTGATACAAATTCATCACATTTTTTCATTAAACATACACTCTTATTATTGAAGACAGTTATTGAAGAGACGTCATGTCACAGTGTTGGCAATGAGGGTGGCTACTGTGTTGGAGGGCAGACGGTCAAATCCCATCCAATTTATGTTGAAGGCTAGGACAGGTATGGCTTCTGGAATGGATGGCATGAAACGCACCGAGCATGCATCGTGATGCTTTGGGAGAAATGGACTCCCCAGGTTCTGCTGGCTGACGATAATTGCCTGAAGAAACAAACTGTACAGATCCCTAAAGACTCCTCAAGGATTTCGGGAGGAGTCAAGTGATAATAGTAAGAAGTCAAGTTCTAATATATATATATATATATATATATATATATATATATATATATATATAATATAATATATATATATTATATTTTTTTTGTGTGTGTGTGTGTGGTGTGGGTGGGTGTGTGTGTGTGGTGTTTGCGTGGGTGTGTGGGGTGTGGGTGTGTACGTGGGTGTCGGTGAGTGTACGTGTACGTGTACGTGTGTACAAGCTGTGATGACACGCTTACTTGTACATGCGCTATGTACAAAAATAAGTTCATCTCTTATATTGCTAGATAAAGCATTGAATTACGGAAAAGCTGGAAGTTAATTTGATCAGAAAAACGCCGAAAGATCTGTGCTTAGGCATGCTACTTATTCGTGAATTTCTCTGTTCCTTAGACAATAAAGTATTAGAATTTGGAATTTGAATTTATTCTTCCTTGATTCACGAAGGAAGACAATTCCAGCATGATTATGAAATCTACGTTGAAACTTGCATTCAATCTTTACAAGAAAAAGAGAATTACATTATTAACATTCTATGAACATAAGTATTCTTCTATTGTCTCTATAAACGATTATAGATTTCTAATATCCATGTAAAACATCAATTAATAAGATACGGTGTGCAATTAACCGCTCTAAGGGTAAATGCCGTGGAAATTCCTATGTCGCATAAAAATAAAGTTGATGAAAAGTTGAAAAAAATAGTGTTTTATTCTAAATGCCCATAAGTTGGTATCAAAGGAAAAGAGCAACAACAACAACAACAACAACAACAGCCAAAACAATGATAGCAAATCAAATGGATTTATTGTTTCGTTGTATATTTCTTCGTTCATTTAACTAAATGCTGTATTTGCAATATCTTGCTATTTTATTTGTTTTGTTTGTTTTAATATAATGCAGTTTTGTTTTGATTTGTTTATCATCTTACAGGATCTATTGTTCATTTGATTATATTGGAGTTTTCTTTTTCATTATTTTTCATAAGTACATTTTTCTTGTTTCTCTCTCTCTCTCTCTCTCTCTCTCTCTCTCTCTCTCTCTCTCTCTCTCTCTCTCTCTCTCTCTCTCTCTCTCTCTCTCTCTCTCTCTCTCTCTCTCTCTCTCTCTCTCTCTCCACACACACACACACACACACACACACACACACACACACACACACACACACACACACACACACACATACACACACACATACACACACACACACACACACACACACACACACACACACACACACACACACACACACACACACACACACACAGAGAAAATCTATATATCTATATGGCTTTACTTATTTTTTTCTCTCTGTATTTCTCTTTTATTCACTTTTCTTTCTAACACGAACATCAATTTTCGAAGCACTACTGTTTTTCTTGTTTTCATTGTCTTAATTGTTGCGCAAACTTATCCAAAAACAAAAAGAAATATAATTTTTTGCTTCCTCTGATATACAAAAAAAGACCATCTTGTTCAAATTTTGTGCGAACGTTGTTTTAGGTTGGGATTTTTTTTTTATAGCTCATCGACGATATACGCTGCTGAAATTATACAAGAGAAATAGGAATAAAAGTGGAAAGAAAAGAGGAAAGGAGTGCAGAGACAGTTGAGACAGAAAGAAAGAAAAAGAGAAAAGGAGAAAGGAAAATATATCTTCCTCCTCCTCCTCCTCCTCCTCCTCCTTTTCTTCTTCGTGTTCTTTTTGTTTTCAATTACACACAATTACACGTGTATGCACGGTCATTTTGTCCTTCCCCCTTACCACACACACACACACACACACACACACACACACACACACACACACACACACACACACACACACAAAACACACACACACACACACACACACACACACACACACACACACACACACACACACACAAGAGAAATAGGAATAAAATATAATAAAATAAAATATATACTCATATACACATACGCTCACAAGCGCACACGCGCGCGCACACACACGCACACATACACACACACACGCAAGCTCACACGCGCGCGCACACACACACACACACACACACACACACACACACACACACACACACACACACACATACATCCTTTTTACCTTGGCTCGCAAATGCATACCTTTAGATATATATTCTTGTAAACACGTTCACTCGTACGCACTTATGCTCTCTCTCTCTCTCTCTCTCTCTCTCTCTCTCTCTCTCTCTCTCTCTCTCTCACACACACACACACACACACACAACACACACACACACAACACACACACACACACACACACACACACACACACTCATATGTGAGCGCGCACACATTCTTTGAATGTGACACATTTTCATCTTTCTTTTTTTGTGTCTAATATCACTTCGAGTGAACAGACGTTAAACTGAAGAAAGTACACACACACACACACACACACACACACACACACACACACACACACACACACACACACACACACACACACACACACACACACACACACACACAGTCCTTCGGATGAGACTTTAAACCGAGGCCCCGTGTGCGAACGCATGCAGAACATCTTGCGCACACGTTAAATCCTGTTCCACTTTTCGTAAGAGTAGGCCATCGTGTGCCGGTGGGAACAGTTGACATTTACAAAACTGCATACGCACGGGGACTGGATGTAAAAAAGCACAAGAGTGCTTATTCCATTATCCTCGATATAAAAGAATAAATCAAATCAAATCAAACACACACACAACACACACACAAAACATACACACATACAAACACACGCACACACACACACGCACACACACAACACAACACACACACACACACACACAACACACACGACACACACACACACACACACACACACACACACACACACACACCCACCACCACACACACACACACACACCACGCACACACACACACACACACACACACACACACACACAACCACACACACACACACACAGCTGACCTGTAATTATACACATGGTAACAATGGTAATCATAAGACGGGCTTTACTCAGACAGGCAAATTATTACTAATTTGCTAATGCGTTTATCTTGAGAGAACACAGTCAGCTAACCGTAATGATTGCAATAGTGATGTAATTGTATAGGTATGTGTGTTCTCTTTCCTGCAGGAAAGTTGTGTAAACTTGGCGCTAGACTTGTAGTCTAACTGTCCATTTAATAGCTGAAAGATAACTGAAAAAAGTACTCATTGATAACCACATGGTTTTTGCTTTCTTTTTCTGCTTTACCATCGTTTGCAAATGAATAAAGGTGTCAAAGATGGACCTGCCGGCTAAAGGAAACAAACCTGAGATTGTTATAATGTGTCCATGCTATTCAAACAAACGCAGATCTTGTAATTGATAAGATAGCAAAACCTTGTGATGGAAATGGCACACTGAAGTGCTGTGTATACACGAAAATGCAAAAATGAGGATAGAAAACACAATCTTCAGCAAAGATCTCACAGCTCTACATGGCTCTCAGTTGGCGGGAAATAGCTTTAAAGAAAGAAATCGATTTGTTTGCTAATTTATCATTTGTACCTCTTTTTTAAGAAGCCGAACAGCAATTATCAGCGTGAATGGTTTTGTTTCTGTGGGGTTTTTCTTGCTGTGCTCATTTTTGTCGAATAAGAGATACAGTTGTGATTGTGGGTTTTGAGTAGTGTAACATCACTTGTTTTTTGGTTTTTTTTAATGTAACATCACCTTGTTTTTGCAGTACTGGTCTCATACAGAGCTTTCTTTTGCCAAAAATAACAAATGAAAAAGACTGTGTAAGCTAGGCAAATATGTCTCGACAACCGCTCAATTGATGGCAATTACAATTTCAGACAAAATTGCGCGGATTAAAAAAAAAAAGAAATACACCAGATTCCCTTAGGGACCCGCCACCATGAAGCTGATTGCAGGGAAGCTATTTTGTTTCTTTGTTTCTCGGCTACACTTTCGAGGTTCACCAATGGTGAGATTTTTGCGTATGCCACCGTATTTGCCCATCATGAAGGTAGCCACATTCCGTCTCCGGGGAAGAGAAATCTTTTTTTTAGAAAAAGCTTAGAAAAGAGAGCGCTCTACATCTTCAAGTAGCATGCGTTTCTGCAAGCAGTGGTTTCATGCTGTGAGGTCTGTCCATTCCTTCACGTTGCTAAAGCCAGCTCTTCTCTTTCGGCGTACGCAGCATTAGCCTCCGGCCTCCTGTGCTATGCCCTGCCTGCAGAATCGATGAAGACAGATGGTCAAGGTGAATCGTGTGGTCAAACCTAGCAACCTGTCACCTGTTGCCTATTGCCGAGAATGGCTCTTAAAGGCTCAAATGTGGGATTGATCTTGTTCATGTATTTTGGGTTTTTTCTGTCTGCACAGAATGAGATGCATAGAAGATTACTGTGGTTTTAGCTTCCAAGGCTTTATTGTTCTTTTTCCCCGTTTCTGCTAGCAAGTCTTGCTTTTAGAGTCGTACTTGAGTAGGGGAATCGCCATCGATTTGGAAAAAGTTTGTATGTTGATTGAAAACTGATATATTTTACTTGTCCATTTTCTGTTGCGCCTAACCAATAAGTCAGTGGTTGTGGCAAGTCTAATTTTAAATTGCTGAAATCGTTGATATTTAGTGATGGTGGCTTTTTTGCATTAGATCAGTGCTGTATTTAAGACGCGGCTTCCTTAAGGTGTTTGAAAGAGTTCCTATCCTCAAATCCTGTCCAATTCATGCACATGTTTGCTTTTGCCTCAATTATGTTGCTGACCGTTACTTTGCATTTCTGTGCTAATTCTTTGCCCTGTAGCACCGGCACTGCTGGTTTCCCTGTTTGTCAGGCCCTGAAGTTCAGAGTTGCTTCCAGCCAGAAGGTAAATATCGTCAGAGAAGCGAAGTTTACAAATTGGTTAGCGCCATCCGAGAGTGTTGTGTGATGGTCAGCAAAAGTTGGGGGGGGGGGGTGTGTTTCCTGTCGAGGTGAGGTGGATCTAGAAAGATGCTGAAAAAGGACAGGGGAAAGTAAACCTCCCTGTCGCCATGCCGAGTGTTGTCTTGAAATGCTTGCCTTGCCAATTTCATTAGAGAGAAGCACAGCTAACACTCCTGCAGATTTCATTTGCTGATCCTGTGATTAGATCTGACCTTTCTCGCTACAAATAAATCAGTTACCCCACTCCCCCCCAGAAAAAAAACCCGAACAAACCCAAACCACTGTCAACAATAAACACAAACACCCAACAAACAAACAAACAATTCCAAAACTAATAAATAAACAAAAAGCTATTACATATAGATGAGAACTATCGTTGTATAAAACATTTCAAAACACTCCACTATTCATAAGTGCGTGCACTTAAGTGCACTGCGCTTATTGCTCCCTACTAGACCATGCTTTACAACACCATACACACTACATTGCACTGCGCTCTGCTACTCTAAACTCCACTCAACTCCACTCCACTCCACTCCACTCCATTACTGTACACTAACACTTACACTAATACTAATACTGACACTACACTACACTACACTACACTACACTACACTACACTACACTACACTACACTACCTACTACACTACCTACGCTACCTACGCTACGCTACGCCACGCCACGCCACGCCACACCACACCACACCACACAACACACTACACCACACACACCACACACACACCACACTACACCACACTACACATTAGCATTCCAAGTTCGTGGAAAGGGAAGTCCTTAGGATGAGACTATAAACCAAGGTCCCGTGTGCGAGGCGCGCAGAGCACACGTTAAAACCTGTTGCAGCTTTTTGAAGTGTAGGCCATTGGGTGCGGTGGAAACAGATGACAAATTTACAAAACTACAAACACACAGAGACTGGATGCATGAAATCATATGAGTGTTTATTCCATTATCTTCGAAATAAAAGAATAAGTCACATCACACCACACCGCACCACATCATATCACACCACACCATACAAATGCCACACCGTACACACACCATACACACACTACACTACTTTCCATAACACCACTAGACACACCACATACACTACATATTACAATACCACAAGTCACACTCACCACCATACCACACACACACAACACGACCCACATTCACGCCCACACACACACCACACCACACCACACCACACCACATCGCACTATACACCACTCCACACCACACCACACCACACCACACACACACCAACCACACCACCACACCCACCACACAGCACCACACCACACAGCACCACACCACACACCACACCACACCACCAACCACACCACACCACAAAACACCCACCCAACCCCACTTCTTACATCCCCACCACCCCAAACGTATCATTATTCAAATGAGCGCCCGCATGCTTGCCAATCTGAGGGCTTCCCAAGAGCAATTCCGATTGGCATTCCAGTGGAGTGTGTGGCATGACAGGTGTAACGACGTTACATAGCAGAGTATCAGCCATCTCCGGGACACGGAGGTCAACAGAGGGGTCACATTCCGAAACTGTGTCCGCTTACACGCTATGGGTTTGTTATTCCTTTTGGATTTAACGGGCTTTTCATTTCTCCTTTTTTTTTTTCCTTTTTTTTTTTTAGAAGTGTAGTGTGCTAAATGTGAGGTGGTGGTGAATATGGTGATGATGATGATGATGAAGAAGATGAGATGAGATGAGAGAGAGAGAGAGAGAGAGAGAGAGAGAGAGATGGTGGTGTGTGAGTGTTATGTGTGTGTGTGAGTTGCGCGCGCGCGTAGTGTGTGTGTGTGTATGTGTGTGTGTGATGGTGCGCGTGCGCGCACCACAAGCGCGCGTGTAAATACCCTCAGAAAACATCATGTGTGTTGGACAGAGAAACAAAACTTCAGCATATTGCCTATTCAACGACTAATAATGGGAGCGGAACCTAAAAATTATGGGGAAAACCCAACCGAATGATAATGACATTATTGAACCCACCCTCCCCCGCCTCACGTGCCCCATAATTCCTTCTCCTTCCTCTACATAAACATAATGTCAAATTACTAAAAAAGCTTTAAGATGGATGTGCTGATTACCGGAAAAGAAAAAAAAACCCTAATATAATTCTTCATCCATGTAATCATAGTTGTTGGCATTTTAAACAAACGAAGTCTTATAATTGATTGAAAAGCAGACCCGGCCGACGAAAAGGCCGGCCTGAAGTGCTGTGTATACACAAGATGCAACACGATGATAACAAAAAACAATGTAATCAACAATGCTCCTCAGCTCTTAAATGGCCCTACCTCAGCTGCTAGCCTCTGAAAAAAGGAAATCGATCTTTGTGCCACTTTATTCTTTTATTCACACCTTGTTTATTGCGAATCGAGAAGCAATTATTGGTGTGATAGGGTTTTTTTTTTTGTTTCTGCACTTCTCTTGTTCGTGATTGTTTGTCGAATACGAGATGATTGTTTATAAAGTGTTTGTACGTAATGTTTTTTTCTCTCTCATTTTCTGTTGCGTGGATTTCATACACTAGTATTGTTTTGCCTTAAAAAGATATTACTGAAGGTGTTCAAATTATTAATATCTATCAAATGGGTTGCCTTTGTTAATTGCTAAAAAGTGACGGTTAAAATTCATAGTGAAAACGTGATGCGTAACTGTACAAATACACCCAGTATCAAAACAACAACAACAAAGATCATGCTGTCTATTATTACATTAATTAAACACTCCACTTTACTCTACTTAATTCCACTCCCCCCTCCCGCCCTCTCTATCTCTACTTTAATAATTTGTTTATGGAAGGACGTCTATTTAGATGTTGTATGTTGTTATACTTCATCATGTGCAACTTAATGGTTGTGTCGATATCATGTTTATCCCCTTCGGAAAGGGGCTTTTGCCTAATCTAAATAAACATTTCGCATTCGCATTCTCTCTCTCTCTCTCTCTCTCTCTCTCTCTCTCTCTCTCTCTCTCTCTCTCTCTCTCTCTCTCTCTCTCCCTCTCTCTCTCTCTCTCTCTCTCTCTTCACTTCCCTTGAATGGCTCTCCTTACCAAATAACATTTGTCTTGTCATTGTCTTGTCTCTCTCTCTACCTCCTCTCCTCCTTATTATAATTAACGAATAAATAATAATTATTTGCCATGCTAGTCCAGTTCAACTTAGTCAGTTACTTACATAAGTCAAGTGTCAAGGTTTATAACTATGAAAGTACTGTCATGTCTTAAAACTTGATGTTGAAATGGTATTCAGTCGTGACAAGCTCCCAACAAAACAAGCTACAATCTCCCTTAAAGAAGAGAAGTCGTCTGAAGTCGGTGTATGGCTGCCTGTGTGGCGAGGTACTCCAAAAAGTCATACGGCAAACATCTCATCCAGCGAGTTCTTGTGATGTTTCCTTGATATCCAGGTAGTATGGGTGAGTTAACAGCCATGTTCTGGGTGACCTACAAAGTGTTAAGCTAAGAAACGCGTGACAGAAAAATGTACCGCACAAAATCACACCAAACTACACCACACCCACACCACGTCCCACCCACACTACACCACTTAACACCACATACACCCACATCACAACCACACCACAATTACACCACACTGCACCCACACCACGCCTATATCACACCCACACCATACCCACACCCACACCACACCCACACCATACCACTCCACACCATCACACCCACTCCACATCATACCACATGCTGTTTCAGCGAATACATGCATGTCTATATTGAAGACTGCATACTCAAGTGCAATTCTGATTGTCATTCCAGTTTCGTCTCTCCCATGACAAATGACATTACATTCACAGCGTATCGGCCATCCCCTTGACATGTAGATAGAAATATAGAGAGATAGATACATAGGTGGATTTCTAGGATTTTAGTTTTTTGGAGTGCACTCTATTTTGGTAAGTTTAATTTGTTTTGATATTTAACCGAGTTTTGTTGCTGAGCTATTTCTGTGGCTGTTTCTCTGGTTGGCTGGTTCTCAGTCTCTATGTTTCTGTTTCTCTTTGTGTCTTGTTCTATGTCTCTGTTGTTGTGTGTGTGTGTGTGTGTGTGTGTGTGTGTGTGTGTGTGTGTGTGTGTGTGTGTGTGTGTGTGTGTGTGTGTGTTTAAGCAGTTTGCTTAAATTTCTTTTCAAAGCAAGACAAGAATTATTGATCTTTTAATGAGCTATGGTGTAGTTTCATTAAAATTGATTACTGTTTTGAAATAGCAGAAAATCAAAACATCTAACTGCGCCTTACAGTTTGTGTTCAAATCAGTTTAATTTCAAAATATATTATCATCATGCGCAGCCTAAGCTTATTTGACGCGTCTTTTAGAGACATTTTCAGAGAAATGATACGAATTGTATGTTTTGGGTTTTTTTTTACATTTTAAAGGCGTATGTTATCTTGGAAGACATTATATGTCTATAGTATTCGTCTAATAAAAATGAAAGCAGACTAAAATCTTTATATAAAAGACTTAAACAAGAACGGGAAAATCTATGAAAATACTGATATAGTAGTGTCTTTTTTTAAAACAAAGGGTTACTCATAGTTTGGTCTATAGACATTCAGGAGCCTTTAGATAGCTGACACTCATGATTATAAAAGCAAGTATGTCTGTGACACTGAATTATTGTGACAAAAAGATCGGTTTATGGTTAGCTAGAATCTTAAGATGCTGTATTTTCTTCTTCGTCGAAAGCTCTGACAGTAACTATTTCTATCTGTTATAAGAGAAAAAATGCATTGTGCTGCAGTTAAAAGCCTGGTAAGTTGGACCCAGCACATCCGACTTAAGCGTAAGAGATTGTGTGTTCTCATATCTCGCCTTAGTTGCTTGTAATTATTTTCTCAAACTACATAAAAGCCACACGATCGCCAGCAGCAAATTAACTTTACATGGCTTGTTGTTGTTGTTGTTGTTGTTGTTGTCTGGCATTTTATAACTTCACATTCTAGGGATCACCCAGAGTAGTATGCACTCTATCTCACTTTGGAGAAGGTTGTAAGACTATAAGCTTACAGTGTGTGAGAAGTTTGTTTGTGTGGGTGTTTAATAAGAACTTTACCGTGTAGGCAGCCATTCTCCGACTGTGGAGGAGTTTTCTTCTTCAATAATGCGGAGTACAACACACCTGCGAATTGTGCGACGTTCTGTATCGTTGAGGTAGTGGTCAACAACCGTCCGTTGCATCACTTTGCCCGTAGCGGTAAATGAGTATTTATGCAGCCTCTTTTCAGATGTCACATTCCCACTGTCTGACCGTGCTGTCGACGCCGAGAAGTTGTACAGAGACGCAGCAGATCAGAAATATGCACTCTGTTACATTAAACAATGCAGAGTACATGTTGTTATGCTAAGAGCTTGTTATGGGTGAAATCTATCTCAAAATGGAGATCAAAAACATCACAGCATTTCAGTGTAGGCCAAGGCAGTTTTCCTGCAACAATGACCAACCCAGCTTTTGGCCTGGACCAACTCACACAGCTGACTTGTTCCTGCTGCAGCAAGGGGGGGGGGGGGGAGCTGTGCACTGGTGTCTGCAATTGGTAAGGTTTCTGTTTTCTCTGGAGGGGAAAGAGGAGGGAGACCATAGAAAAATCGTCTCTGCTTTAAGGCTTTAAAAGAACTATCATGCTGAACATCAGTAAAGAGAGGGGATGGAGGGAGGTAGAGAGACAGAGAGAGGGAGAGAGAGGAGAGAGAAACACAGAGACAGAGACAGACAGAGATTTGGAAAAGAAAATCCAACGATTGCATTTAGGTTCATTCGCCAAGAGACCATATATTGCAGTAGATTTTGCCATACTATCAAATCATACAATGTTATTTATTCAATTTTGGGCACACCACAAACACCAAGTGATAAACCTGTTGCAGTTATAGCTGATTTTCTATCATTTTTAGCTGTATAATAGCACAAAAAGGGCTAGTTGCAAAATAGAAGAAATCCAAATCATTATCGATTTTTGGTGGAATCCTTTTTTGAGCTGTTAGAATCTGCACATATCATTAGGCATGTATTGAAATGAGCAAAACTTCGTATTGGAACTCGTTCTGTCGACATCTGAGCATGCATTAGTTTTATGACACAATACAATTCAAGTAAAGCATAAAGATGACAACGAATGAGGTCAGAAAGTAGGGGAGAGGGGCGAGACGAAAACATGACCATTGTTGATTGGTCAGAGCAACAGCCAATGGAAGAGTGAACGTCATGGGTTGGTTTACCTTTTAAAATCTGTTGGTTTTTGTCGTAACGAGCAAGAAAGTCGATCTGCATGTACCTAGTCTTTGGGTGTTTGTTTTTACCCATCATCAGTCTGTACATTTCAGGGTGTTTTGTTCCTCATTTTGCTTCTTTAAAGTTTCAGACAGACAACGTCACTTGTTTGAACAGAAGCGACTGACTTGGACAACGACTAACTACCGTACATTTTCTCCCATTTTGGATAGCTGACACCTAACAGACATTTCAGACACTTTGCTAAACTTTTCACACACCCTCCATCTGGCATAGCACATATATGCATTCGTTCAGTCAGTTTAGCTTGTCTGAAACAACGCTTATACGCCAATCTGTGAGGGTGCTTACACACAGTCCCGGCAATGTTTAGACACCAAACAGTCGTCTGCAAACTACGCTGTCACCTAGGAGAGCAAGAGTCGACACACTATCTATTAACCCGGTCTGTGGAGGACCGTTGGCGTGCTATTCTGTCTTCATCATTATTTGCAGTGCACGGCCTTTGAAGCAGATGGCCAATTTCCTCCCGGCCCCTCTGCTGTTTGCTTTGTTTCTGCCTGTGCAATTTGCCTGTCCTCTTCCTCTGCTCTTGTTCTCTGGTGTGACTAGTATAGGAGTAGTAGATGACAATGATGTGACTGAAGTGTTAATTGAGAGTGACGGAGAGAGAGAGACAGAGAGAGAGAGAGAGAGAGAGAGAGAGAGAGAAGAAGATAGACAGACAGACAGACAGACAGACAGACAGACAGACAGACAGACAGACAGACACAGACAGACACAGAGTGAGAGTGTGTGTATGTGTGTGTGCGTGCGTGAGTGTGAGTGAGTGTGTGTGTGTGTATGCATGTGTGTTCGTGCGTGCGTGCATGCTGCATACACGCATGTATATGCACACTTGTGAAAGAATTACAGAGGATTAGGATTACTCATAATATCATTAATCTATGATTTATGTAGCAAACAGCACTTAATGCACATCACCCCTCTTCACCAAGAACAAAATTTAAAGAAAGTGGGCGAAGTAAGTTTGAAAACCTGCATCAAAATGCTAAGCTTCAAAGTGCTATGTTGAAGCTGTCTTCAGTCATAATAATCACATAGCATAACAAAAGTTAAGGAAAAATCATACTCTGAAGCTTGAGCATGGCAGCACATATGGCGAGCTACACGAAGACACGTAAACTGCTCATGCAGTTTCATGGTGATTTTCAGATGTGATGAGCGAGACAAGGAACGTGTTTTAGATCACTCCTACCTTTCCCCCTCCCTCCAGAAACGTACGAAGCTAACAGGAAGTAGTGTACATGCTGTGGTGATTTTTTCCCTTTGAACTTTGCATCGAGATGCACAAACAGACAGTATTGATGTTGTTGAAACCAGGAAGACATTTTTGAAGAACTACGAACCATCATACTTTATTTTCTCATATGAAAACTTCACTCTACCCTCCCTCCCTCCCTCCCCCTCCCTCTGTCTCTCTCTCTCTCTATCTCTCTATCTCTCTGTCTGTCTCTCTCTGTCTCTGTCTCTCTCTGTCTCTCTCTCTCTGTATCTCTCTGTATATCTCCCTGTCTCTGTCTCTCTCTCTCTCTCCCTGTCTCTCTCTCTCTGTATATCTATCCGTCTGTCTCTCTGTCTCTCTCTCTCTGTCTCTGTCTCTCTCTCTGATCATGTGAATGCGTTACTGCAGTCAATTCATTGTGTCTCAGCAATGCTTAGATGTCAACCTTGGCAGTGTTTCTGCATAAGTCTCGGCAATGTTTATACCCCAAACAGCTACCTATAGCTACGCAGTCTCTTCAGAGGCAAGAAGTGGATTCACGGTATAATTATTATAGGGTCTATCGGAGACCTTGGGCGTGCTTTATTTTCTTATCATTATTTCCTGTGCACGGCCTTTGAAGACGATGATCAACTTCCTACCACACTCCCCTGCCGTTTTCTTTGTTTTACGTACATGAGCAATATTTGTGTCTTTTTCCTCTTGTGTTTGTGCCTGAAAGTGGGAATAGTCAACTACATTGTGACTGAAGTGACTGATATATATACATATATATAATATATATATATATATATATATATATATATACATAATATATGTATATATGTATATAAAGAGAGAGACACACACACACAGAGACACAGACAGAGAGAGTAGAGAGAGAGAGAGAGACAGACAGACAATGAGAGAAACAGAGAGAGACACAGAGTACAGAGAGAGACACAGAGAGACACAGAGAGAGAGAGTATGTGTGTGCGCACGCATGCGTTGCATGCATAATTATTTATATGCACACTGCATTCCTGCATGTGTATGCTGCCTTCCGTGAAGAGTGTACAGAGGCTGAAAGAACCTTTCACCCAGTGACTACCCAAAACTCTCACAGTGATTTGCAGGGGCGATGAGCGAGACAGAGTGCATACTTATTCTGGGTGACCACCAGACTACAAACATACGAATGCCAATATAACAACAACAGCACTACGATGTTGAGCTGAGGCGTATAAACAACGCCAACATCTACGCATAAACAGCATCAACATGTTCATAAACACAAGACAAACTTTCAGAGTTTTATGAGTTTTAAAATGTGGCAGGGTGACAGCCCCGATATGCCCTGTGTGGTCGGCGGGGTTATAAGCAGTATGATTGAATCAGATTGGAACTTCCTGACAATCAGTGACAATCACGTGTTTATTTCATTCACTCCGTGTTGCATACAGTCATCATCCTCTCCCATCTGTGCGGTGTGTGCATTCCCACAATCAATTTGTTTTGTCTGAACAATGCTGACACACCTACCTCAGTAATGTCTATACGCCAGTATCGGTGATAGTTTTTTTTTATCGATCTCAGATATATCTTACACCAAACAGTCCCCTTAAATTGTGCAGTCGCTTTGGAGACACAAAGGTGACACCCTATCCATTATTCGGTCTGCTGAAGACCTTAGGTGTGTGTTGCAGTGCATGGCCTCTGAAGCAGATGGCCAATTTCCTCCCAGACCCCTCTGCTGTGTCCTTTGTTTCTGCCTGTGCAATTTTCCTGTCATCTTTCTCGCGTGTTTGTGTGACTGGGAGTAGTGATACACTATGCGAGTAAAGGGTCAATAGACTCTGTGTGTGTGCGTGTGTTTGTGTGTGTGTGTGTGTGTGTGTCTGTGTCTGTGTGTCTGTGTCTGTGTCTGTGTGTCTGTGTGTGTGTGTGTGTGTGTGTGCGTACACAAATTTACACCACATGTGTGCATGAATCTTTTACCTCTGTCTATGTTTGTCTATGCCTGTCTATATGTCTCAGTCTCTCTCTCTCTTCTTCTCTCTCTCTCTCTCTCTCTCTCTCTCTCTCTCTCTCTCTCTCTCTCTCTCTCTCTCTCTCTCTCTCTCTCTCTCTTTCTTTCTCCTCTCTCTTTGAAGGCCAAGTCTAATTACACCACACTGCACTACACCACAAGTACTACACCCCACCCCACCCCATCCCACCACACCACACCAACACCACACCCACACCACACCACACCACACCACATCGCTTTACTCATAAAAAAACGAAATCTCTCTTAACTCCAGCGCAGAGAAAAACGTGTTGTGATAAAGAGTATCACATGCTGTGTCAGCCACAGTCTTCACATTGACAAACCTTTTTTTTAACCCTTGGGGATTTATCTATCTTCCCCCTCACTGACACACGTTCCTGTAGTTTCACACTGTACTGCAATATCAGTATTTGCTGTTTTGTTTTGGGTTTTTTTTACCTGCGTGAAATCAGATTATTGTTTTCTCGTCGTTTGTTCGTGTGTCTGTCTAACTCTTTCTCTTATTGTATGCGTCTCTCTCTCTGTCTCGCTGAAGTCTGAAGTCTGCACTCTCTCTCTACCATCCTCTCTCTGTGTCTCTGTCTCTGTCTCCCTCTCTCTCTCTCCCTGTGTATTTGTCTCCGTCTGTCTGTCTGTCTGTCTCTGTCTCTGTCTGTCTGTCTGTCTTTCTCTATCTCTCTCTCTCCCTCTCCCCTTCTCTCTCTCTCTTCTCTCTCTCTCTCTCCTCTTCTCTCTCTCTCTCTCTCTCTCTCTCTCTCTCTCTCTCTCTCTTCTCTCTCTCTCCTTTCTTCTCTCTCTCCTCTCCTCTCTCTCTCTCTCTCTCCTCTCTCTCTCTCTCTCTCTCTCTCTCTTGATGTATCCCTGAAAAGGGCGGGGACTGGATGTAAAAAAGCACACGAGTGCTTATCTATTATCCTCGAATAAAAGACTTTGCCTTGCCTTGCCTTCCCTTGCCTTGCCCTTGCCTTCCTCTCTCTCTCTCTCTCTCTCTCTCTCTCTCTCTCTCTCTCTCTCTCCTCTCTCTCTCTCTCTCTCTCTCTCTCTCTCTCTCTCTCTCCTTTGTGTCTCTTTCTTTCTTTCTTTGTCTCCCTCCCTCCTTTTCTCCTTCTGTCTCTGTCTCTGCCTCTCTCTCTCTCTCCCTCCCTCCCTATCTCCCTCTCTCTCTCTCTCTCCTTCCCTCCCTATCTCTCTGTCTCTCTCTCTGTCTCTCTCTGTCTCTCTCTGTCTCTCTCTGTCTCTCTCTGTCTCTCTTTCTCTCTCTCTCTCTCTCTCTCTCTCTCCTCTCTCTCTCTCTCTCTCTCTCTCTCTCTCTCTCTCTCTCTCTCTCTCTCTCTCTCTCTCTCTCTCTCTCTCTCTCTCTCCTTCGTGCATGCTAACAAACTTCTTTTGTCACGTCATTATTCTTTCAAGCCCCCTACCGTTTGTACACAGTCGTTATGATTTTTTTCTGTAATAATGATGATGATGATGGTGATAATTGTGATGATGGCACTCATCGCTGCGATCGTTGCAACAACCTTTATTGCTGTTGCAGTTATTGTTGTCATTTTTTCTTGTTGATGCGTATTGTTATGATATCATTGCTGCTGTTGTCATCACTATTACCATTGTCGTTGTTATTAGCATTGGAAGATTGAATGTTGGAGGAATTTTGTCCTAGTTCTGTTCACCCTTAGGAGGTAACTATTCGTTCATTTGCTCCCCTTCCACCCCTCTCTTCTTTCATTTTCTCTCCCTTATGGCTCTTGAATTTTTTTTTCTGTCTTTCTTTCTTTTTACTGTATTTTTTCTTTGATAAGTTTTTTTCGTATTCTTCTTTTTTTTGCACTGATTTCTTCTGTTCTATTCTTATGCACTTTTATAGTGTGTGTGTGTGTGTGTGTGTGTGTGTGTGTGTGTGTGTGTGTGTGTGTGTGTGTGTGTGTGTGTGTGTGTGTGTGTGTATTTTTGTGCTTCAGACTTTTGTATCGTTATCGTAATTATTCTGAATCACTGTCTTTGTTTAGTTCTTATTTCAAAGTAATGAATGTATTAAAAGTCTTTAACTCATTCTATTACCCTCAGAAAATACGATTTCATTATCGTAAATTTCCTTCTCTCTCTCACACTCTCTCTCCTTTTTCTCTCCCTCCCTCTCCAAATCAATTAATCAATCCCCTCCCTCTTCTCTTATACTGCACTTCACTACACTACACTGCCCTGCCCTGCACTGCCCTGCACTGCACTGCATTCTACTGCACTGTACTGCACTATACAACACTGTACTATATACTACATTACATCCCGCCCCACTTCACTCCAAGACGTAATAGCAGTGCAGAGAGCGATATGCTGTGACAAATAGAATCACACGCTACTGCAGTCACACCCCGACATCTGCTAAGCTTCAATGACCCTTGGGATATATCTGCCTTGAAACTGTCAAATTTGGCTGTATTTTTTTGATTTTATGTCAGTTTTGTATTTTTTCAGTGTCGAATGAATTTTCTTTTCCAGTTTGTCGATGGCTGCTGTTCCCATATTTCTTTTTTCTTTCTTCTTTTTCTTGTCTTCTATCTTTCTTTCTTTCTTTCTCTTCTCTTCCTCTCCTTCTTCCTCTTTTCCTTCTCTTCTTCTTCTTCCTTCCTTCTTCTTCTTTCTTTCTTTCTTTCTTTCTTTCTTATCTTTCTTTCTTTCTTTCTTTCTGTCCCCCCTCTCTTTCTTTCTTCTCTTCTCCCCTTCTCTCTCTCTCTCTCTCCCCTCTCTCTCTCTCTCCTCTCTCTCTCTCTCTCTCTCTTCTCTCTCTCTCTCTCTCTCTCTCTCTCTCTCTCTCTCTTCTCTCTCTCTCTCTCCTCTCTCTCTCTCTCTCTCTCTCTCTCTCTCTCTCCTCTCTTCTCTCTCTCTCTCTCTCTCTCTCTGTTTTGTTGATATATGGTGGTGAGGTGATGTTTTCAATCGCTTGAATCGCTATGTTATTTTCTTTTGCTGCTTTCTTATTTGCTTTTTTATCATATACAATCAATGTGGTTTTGTATGGAGTGTGTGATTGTTTTATTTGGTTTTTTTTGTTATTGCTTTTCTGTGTTCTTTCTTTTTTTGTGTTGTTACATTTTTTTTGTTTTTGTTCGTGAGATTTTTGTTTTTTTTTTTTTTGGATTTTGTTGGGTTGTTGTTGTTTGTTGTCTTGTTTTGTAGTCTCGTTGATTCTCAGGTGTGATGAATGAACAGAATATGTATTTTACCTGACTCCCAAGAAATAAAAAGGGGGAACTTCTAGCAATAACCCACCTAACAACAATAACAGTAGATACAATGTGTTTTTTTCTTCTAGAAATCAAGAATTTTGGATAACTGACTAAACACATACACATCACTGCAACACACGCAGTTATGGAAGTCCATGCATGTTAACTCTTTGGAGACCAGAGTGGGAAGAAAATACTAAAGCAGGCGGAACCTTCCACAGATTTCTTGGCACTGGGGTAGGCAGACTCTGACCGGCTTCTGCTGGAGGGATTGCAAGCATCAAGAACGCTGAGGCGATTTTATGGCCATTGCTGACTGCTTTCTTCCTCCTCATCATTCGTCAGGGGATTTTGCAGCGTGTGGGCAGAACTTTTCTTTCTTCCTTCTTTTGTTTTCACAGACTTGGAGAAAGGTGGGTGGGTGGAGTAGGTGGTGGGCTGTTTGAAAGAGTTTGGTCAGGAACAGGATGCAAAAATAGGAACCCTTTTAGCGCATCGTCAAAATGTTATCGTTAGTTTTTTGTCTTTTCATATTCTTTCAGTAGGGATAGAAAATTCTCAGAAGTGTTGGCATTGTCGGTATTCTTGTGTGTGTGTGTGTGTGTGTGTGTTGTGTGTGTGTGTGTGTGTGTGTGTGTGTGTGTGTGTGTGTGTGTTGTTGTGGTGCAAGAGTCTGTTCAGCAAGTTCCCTGTGTGGGCAGCATCGATGGGGTGGGGTTTGAAAAGAAATCGAAACGATCCATCATCATCATGGTGGCTTATGATGGCCAACACCGTAAGCTTAGTTACCACAGAGTGCAAGCTGCCAGGCTTTTCGTGGGGAGGCGAATATTCCTTACAGCATCCACGCTGATATGCGTGTGATAAAGGAAGGTGTCCCATACCCTATGTGATTGTTGGGGAGCGAGATGTCAAGAGACCTCAGCTTCTCCAGGGGCCAGCATATTGAGGGCGGCGCCATTCCTCTCCCTCGCTGCTTTAACTTTCCTGACCCTAAAGGGGCAGGTACCCATTTACAGCTGGATGAATTTGGAAACAGCACTGAAGCCAAGGCGTGCAAACAGTCACCCATGCAGTTTGTAACCACGCTCGATGCTGCTTAACCATAGCTTGGGGAAAGCGAGTGCTCTGACCAGAGAACTGTCCAGTCCCCTTAGGTGTGTTGTCCACTTCTGAATTAAATGGCACACCTCTGCCATACCTTGGGTGTAGGAATTTTAGGACAGGCAGATTGTGGGCAGGTGGTTGAATTTTCTTCGTCTGCATTAATTTTGTGTTCTTTGTTTTCCCCCTTGTGCCATAGGCCTGAGTTTGTTTTAGAGTCACCCTTCATATCCTGTTCTTTAACAGAGATTTATGTCTTTGGATAATAGCAAACAGGGATAGCTTAGTAGTCACAGCGTTTGCTTTTCCAACGCTAAGGTTAAGCTGCATTGAGCGTGGTTCTCAAGTAGATGGGTGATCGTTTGCGCGCCTTAGTTTCAGAACAGTCTCCCAGTTCACCCAGCTGTCAGTGGGTACCTACCCTCTTTAGGGTCAGGGAAGGTAAAGCAGCGTGGGAAAGGAGATGGGCACCGCCCCAAAAATGCTGCCCCTGGAGAAGCTAAAGTCTCTGACACCTCACTCCCCAACGACCAGATGGGTTATGGGAAACCTTTACCTTTTGGTTAAAAGCAGACTGCACGTAGTTTGTGTTTTAACTGAGCCCTTCAATTGCCAATATGAGGTTTCTCTGTCACATTCACCTCAGTAGAACTCTCCATACAGCTCACCTTTAGGCTTAAAAAAAAAAGGTTTTCGATGTCGTAAATTATTCGCAGCTATGCTTAAGGTCATAATCATGAAACAAGTGTCCAAGATTGTAATAATTATAAAAAAAAGTTAACATATCAGGGCTTTTTGTAGTAAAGAAAACGAAAGCAGGCTGCACTGTGTGTGTGGTGTGTGTTGTGTGTGTGTGTGTGTGTGTGTGTGTGTGTGTGTGTGTGTGTGTGTGTGGTGTGTGTGTGTCAATCAATCAATCAATCATCAATTTTATTTCCAGATGTACATGGTAAGCTCGATTTGCTTTTTTCCATCAAGCATCTATCTAAGGAAAAGAAAACAAAATCAAGAAACTGCAAAAAACAAAATAAAGCAACAAAAAAAACCATAGAGTGTGTGTGTGTGTGTGTGTGTGTGTGTGTGTGTGTGTGTGTGTGTGTGCTTTGTGTGTGCGTGCGTGCGGCGCGCGCGCGTGTGTGTATAAATGTGTGTGTGTGTGTCTGTGTGCGCGCATGTACTGTCTTCACGCGCACCTTTATAACTCCACTTTTTGTGCATTTTCTTCAATTTTTTTCACATCTTTTTCCTTTCTCCTCATCTGCTGCCTTTGTTCACATCTCTCTCTCTTCTCCTGTGGGCAAACAAAGAATGTTGCGATAACAAAGCCTGCTGGAAGCCTGCTGTAGATTAACTTGCTCAAGCTGATTGTTTTCTTCTTTACATGCAATGGATTGTTCATTTTCTCGGTTCAATCTGTGGGGATTCTTCTCTTCTAACCAGCAAAAATACAAACGACAAATACACAATCAAGGAGAGGGAGAGGAGACCATACTAATGCTTTCGCCGCTTTGTAAAGGAAAACCTGAATGACAGAACAAATTTCAATCTCTCTGTTGATGTTTCTGTTTCTGTATCTTCTTTTATTCTTTTTTCTCTCTTTTGCTACTGTCGGTCTCTTTCCCTCTCTTTCTGTGTCTCTATGTTTATTTTTCCGCTCTATTTCTCCCTCTCTATTTCTTTGTCCTCTTCCTCTCTCATTCTCTATCACTTTCTTTTCGCTCTGCCCCTCTCTATCTCCATGTTGTGTGTGTGTGTGTGGCTGTGCGTGTGAGTGCATGTATGTATGTGTGTGTGTGTGCGTGTGTGTTGTGTGTGTGTGTGTGTGTGTGTGTGTGTGTGTGTGTGTGTGTGGGCGCGCGCGCGCGCGAACGTGCGTAACAAAGAGAGTAAGAAAGGGAAAGAGGATGGGGTATTTCTGCCTTGTAGTCATGTTCTCTAATTTGCAGCGAAAGAAATCAGTCCTGAAGACATCTGAAGAACTTGTAGAGAGCACAGTCAGTACAAACGATTAACTCCAGAACAACGAAAAAAAAAACCAACACCTTCAAACATGCACTGTAGTGGGGACTCGAACCCACGCCGTGCAATTTCTGTCAGATCTCAAAAGTACAACGCTCTAACCCAATCTTTCTTTTGTGTTCCCTTGGAATGAAACAGTGATATTCTCAAGGACAAGCTCTGGGTTCAATTGTGTGTACAGTTGAGGCTTCTTTCTTCAACATTGCCGAGTGTTTTGGTTGTTGGTGTTTTCTTCTTTCTAAATCAATGAAATGGTTTCTCTAAGACTTCCTAAAGAGTTTAATCCATTGGCGTGTTAGGGAAGGTTTAACAATGATTCCGTCTAGCTCCACCACTTGGTTTGTCTATGTCTGTGTCTGTGTCTGTGTTTCTCTTTGTGTATCTGTCTTTCTGTCTCTCCTCCTCCACAACTCTCCCTCTTCCTGTCTCTGTGCCTCTTCTGTCTTGTCTGTCTCTGTCTGTCTGTCTGCTGGCTGTCTGTCTGTCTGTCTGTCTCTCTGTCCTCTCCCCTTCTCACCTCTATGTCTCTGTCTGTCATCGTGTTGTGCTGTCTGTCTGTCTGTTGTCTCTTCTCTCTTCTCTGTCTCTCTCTCTCTCTTCTTTCTCTCTCTCTCTTCTCTTCTCTCTCTCTCTCTCTCTCTCTCTCTCTCTCTCTCTCTCTCTCTCTCTTCTCTCTCTCTCTCTCTCTCTCTCTCTCTCTCAATCTCGTTTTCTCTGTCTCTGTCTCTTTATATGCAAATGCTTTTCTGTAGCCATTAAAAATAAAGATTCTTTGTGTGCAAGTTTGTGTCGGAGTGTCGGTGAGTGAGTGAGTGAGTGATGATGATGATGAATGAATGAATGATGAGCGAGTGAGTGAGTGTGTGTGTGTGTGTGTGTGAAGAAGAGAGAAGAGAGAGAGAGAGAGAGAGAGAGAGAGAGAAGAGAGAGCAGAAGAGAGAGATGTTTGTGTGTGTGTTGGGAGAGATGAGAGAGAGAGCCAGAGAAAAAACCCAGAAAATAGAATGGTGCTTGCGTGCGTGCGTTCGTGGTTCGTATTTGTGTGTGCACAAGTGTATATGTGTGTTTTTGTCTCTCTCTCTTTTGTGTTATATATATCTGTGCAATTATTGCTTTAAAATCTAAAAGAATATATCCAGAATAATGCAGAAGTACTCAAGTGGGTTTGTTGAGTATAAATCCTTGTGTGCATAAGGTTTTAAATTTGTTTCTTTATTCTCCCATGTGTGTGTGTGTGTTGTGGTTGTGTGTGTGTGTGTGTTGTATGTGTGCGTGTGCGCGTGTATGTTGTGTATGTGTGTGTGCACGCTAGGCGGGGGTGATGTTCATTCATATGCGAATACATGTGCGTAAAAGAGGAGGTCTAAAATGGGCGCATGGAATAATGAATAATGAAAACAACAAACACAACACAACTGCCAGGAAATTCCCACGGGACAGGGGTGTAGAAAACAACAGGTCTGCTATTAGAATTAATCATCATAAAAACCCCAACCTTCAATGAGTATTGACAAGGGCTTGAGACAATAATCATCCCGCTAGATAATGCAACATGTAACGAATGAGTTTGAGGGGAGGTATTTATGTAATGTGTTTTGTATTTTACTTGGTTATCATGATGATAATGTTGATTGCGTTGGTGATGGTGATGGTGATGTGTGATGATGATGATGATGATGATGATGATGATGATGATGGCGATCATGGTGGTGATGATGATAATGATGATGATAACTGATAATTGTGACGATTGTGACGATAATGGTGGTGGTGATGATTATGACAATGATAATGATGGTAATGCCGACTATTAAAAGCCAAAACTGGTTTAAATGGTAAAAAAGCATATCTGTAATGAACATATGGATAAAGTGACTGAATGACTTAGAAGTGAGCAAATGAGTACATTTGTGAGTGAGTGGTGAAAGGGTGTGTGTGCGAGTGAATGAGTGAGTTATTGAGTGAAAGAAGGAACGAATACGCGAATGAACAAATGAACGATTGAATGACTGACTGACTGACAGACTGACTGACTGACTGAATGAATAAATTAATTAATTAATGAATGAGTTGGTACCACTACACACAACACACACACACACACACACACACACACACACACACACACACACACACACACACACACAACACACACACACACACACAAAGAACCCCCCCCCCCAACAAAAAAAAAACCCCAACAACAACAAAAACCCAACAATACACACAAAACCAAACAAGACCAAAGCAAATGCAACAAGAACCAAACAAAACAAAGCAAAAAAAACAAAACAAAAGCCAGAAATCTACAAAACAGCCGGGAGAATAAAAAAAAAAGTTCCAGTGTCACACACAATCATCTCGAGCGTTTCACTAGGTGTCCATTTCTCACCTCATTAAGTCCGCTAACTTTGACAATGCTCCGTGCTAGCTAATTAACACTTGGATCGCTTTAACACAGTGTCCAGTGTCCAGTTAGCGTGTCAGGACAGAGAAGGAGCGAGTGAAGAAGAAAAGAGAACACAGAATAAAGAAATACAACGAAGATAAAATCGTAGTGTCTTTAAAATAGCGCGGTTTCTGAGGAGAAAACATTTTATCCGATTGAGTCGGGACTTTTTTCTGTTTTTTTCGGATTTGTTTTTTGTTACTCGGCAAGACCTTCGAGATT
>CM060329.1:38959304-38964304 GCA_030674155.1 Stramonita haemastoma | reverse complement strand
TCATCCCAAACGGATCAGAGAGTGTACAGCGGTGTTTTTGATGTGTTTGGCCTGTTTTGTGACAGTTGTTTTTTGTCTGTCTGTCTTCCTGTCTGTCTCTTTCTATGTCGGTCTTTCTGTCCCTGTTTCTGTCTCTGTCTGTCTCTGTCTCTCTTTCCCTCTCTCTGTCTGTGTCTCTGTTTCTTTCTCTCTGTCTGTCTATCTGTCTCTGTGTCTTTCTCTCCGTCTCTCTCTTCTCCTCTCTCTCTCTCTCTCTCCTCTCTCTCTCTCTCTCTCTCTCTCTCTCTCTCTCTCTCTCCTCTCTCTCTCTCTCTCTCTCTCTCTCTCTCTCTCTCTCCCCCCCCTATTCTTCCTCTTCTTCTTTTCCTAACTCTTCTCCCCCAACGTCCTCCTCCTCCTTTCACCCCTTCTCCTCTTTCTTCTTCTTCTCCTCCTCCTTCTTCCACATATTCTCTAATATAATTATTATAGTACTTGATCCATACCAAAAATGTTGACAGGATTTGATACTTATAAGAAAGCACTAAAGCCTACATTAGAATGTTACGTCTTGAATTTTTCTTGCTTTCTTCTACTACAAGCTTCTAGCATAACAGCCTGCATTTGCCATCTAAGGAGAAAAGGATTCCGAAGCTGGTGTATGGCTGCCTATATGGCTAGATAGTTGTGAAAACGGTAATGCATACACCATTTCCCATACAGTGTGTACTTGTAGTTTTATTCTGAATCCCCATTGTGACATATACGACGGTGCGTATAATTCTGGGTGATCCCCAGAGTGCTTAAGCAAAGAAATAATCAACAGTAGCAACGACAACAGTAACAACGTCAACAAAAAACAACAGCAACCAACAATATCATATACGTATACACAAAAGTAATCTCCCTTTTCTCAAGCAGCCTACTTTTACCGCTTTTGAGGAAAGAGAATGAGGGAAAATTCTAGACAGAAAACGGGTGAGAAGCCTGTTTGCAATTAATCAGCACAGCTCCATTGTTCTGTCTCTGGAATAGGGTGTGGGTTGTGGGGTGGTGGGTGGTAGGTGGCATTGTTTGTGTGGATCCAGTGTTTTGAAACGAATTTTTTTTTTCATTTCTTGTATTTGAATGGAAGGTAGGATGAGAGAAACCATACACATGAATCATGCCCTTTGAAATTCCAACATAATGTTGACGGGTATCAATTGAGAGAGAGATGGTATGAGAAAGAGAGGATAACGGGAGGGATGGAAGTATATGATATATATATAATATATGTATATGAATATATATATGAATATATATATGAATATATATATGTATATGTATGTATATGTATATATATATGTATATTATATATATATATATATAATATATATATATATATATATACATACAGAGAGGGGGGTGGAGGGATGCCAAACAGTCATTTCGTTACGTGTTGTGTGTGTGTGTGTGTGTGTGTGTGGTGTGTGTGTGTGTGTGTGTGTCTGTATGTGTGTTTGTGTTCGCGCGCGTGTGTGTACGCGCGCGTGTGTATATGTGTGTGTGTATCCCACGTATGCATATTTTCTCATTGTGTGTGTGTTTGTCTTTACCGGGGTGCCCGTAGTACGCGCACCTATGTATACACAGTGTGTGCGTATCTGTGCGCCTACGAGGGTGCACGCGCAAAGATACCATCGTGCTAATTTGATCCAAAGGAAAAACTTTGTCTGTTATTAACATAACTGATGCCAAATTCTTACGATAAAAGTAGTGGTGTGATACTTTGAAATGTTATTTTGATGTTTTGTCTTAATTCATGACCAGTTCCTAAGATAATTCTGCTCTAATCCGCGACAAAACCTTAAAACACTTTTGTCTTAATCCATGTGGAACTCCTAGTATATGTCTGTATTTTTCCTGATGAGATCTTAAGAAAACGCTTTCTTAATCTGTGAAAAGCTTTTAAAATAAAACTGTCCTAATCCACCATGGCTTAATCCATTATCATTGAAATGAAAGAATAAGATTAAATAAAAATATAAAACCGACAAGTTCTCAAAAATAATAATGTCTTAATCAGTGGTAAGCTCTTAAAGTAACACTGTCTTAATCTATAGAAATCTTCTTGAGATAGCAGCGCCTAATCCATGACACCGGTTTTGAAGTAGACAAGTTCTTAAGATGATAATGTCTTTATTCACAAGTAAGTTTATGCTGATGGTCTTACATTGATGCCCAGTGGTCACAAAAAGTGCGTACTCAGGATGTAAAGCCTAGGAACGCCCAACACAAACAACTTTTCAGAGTACCACTTCATCCTTATTGTCTCTCTATGCACTTGCCCCTTCTCGTCTATGTTGACTTGCGCGCGCGCGCGCGCGGGGTGTGTGTGTGTGTGTGTGTGTGTGTGTTTGTGTGTGTTGTGTGTTGTGTGTGTGTGTTGTGTGTGTGTGTTGTGTGTTGTGTTGTGTTTGTGTGTTGTGTGTGTGTGTGGTGCGTGGCGTGTGGTTGTGTGTTCGTGTGTCGTGTGGTGTGTGGGGGGGGGGGTGATGTATGTGTGTATGTATGTTATGTATGTATGTATGTATGTATGTATGTATGTATGTATATGTATGTATGTATGTATGTGTTGTGTGTGTGTGTGTGTGTGTGTGTGTGTGTGTGTGTGTACACACCATTAGCACTTTGCAATATACGTGCACTTTTTTTTAACACGGGAAGTCCTTCCTGTAGGGTTTCTATACCAGCTTTTAATCTACCGTTCCTCTTAAGAAAATTCCATCACTGGATTAAATCGACCAGCAGTATATTAGGCTTTTTCTGCCTCTTTCTCCGTCTCTTTTTAACTTTGTGTGTCTGTCTACCTGTCACCCATATTGTATAGTACACACCCAAATGATATAATAGTACACATGATATTTACAAAGAAGCTCTTTCATTTGATTGCCATACAACATTCAGCGCTCTAGAGATTCCGTTTACTCATAATAATAATGATAAAATACGATGATGATGATGATGATGATGATGATGATGATGATGATGAATGATGATAATAATAATTAATAATAATAAATATATTATTGTTATTATCTTATTGAAATTCATTTATTGTATCTATTTTTAATATCTTTTTCATCAGTTTATTTCGTGTTATTTGGTACTATTTTATTTGGTGTAACTTTGATTTTAGTCTTGTTTTACAATATTTTCTAAATCTGTTTTGCGTAAACTATATATATATTTTTTGTTTGTGGTAAACAATTTGTCGTTTGTGTGCTTTGTAAAGAAAAGCATCTTCACTTTGAATATGCTGACAGATTTCTGTTGATTTTGTTTCATGTGCGGTGACGTGCGTACTGTGCTACCTTCTGGGCTCAGGTAAGAAATTATCATTTTTTAACTTCTGGAGATGGAGGGGGAAGGGGCGGTTGCTTTCTTTTTCTTGATACTCTTGTTGTTTTATTAGGTGGGGGGGGGGGGGCAGAGGTGAAAAGAGATAGAATAAGTGCTGGTTGTCATAAAACAAACACGTTTCTTTCTTTCTGTCTTCCTTTTATTTTTTACATTTTAGATATTTCTTTGTTTCTTTCTTTTGTTTGTTTGTTTTCTTTCTTTCTTTAGTTGTTTATTTCTTTTTATTTTTATTTCTTTAGTTCCGTGTTTTCTTTGTGTATTTCCTTCGTTCTTTCCTCCTCTCCTTCTTTCTTTCTTTCTGTCATCCTTTACTTCTGTCCTTTTACTCCTTCACTTTCTGATTTCATTTCTAATGGTTTTCTCTTTTCTTTCTTTCTTTCCTAATTTTTTCCCTTTTATTTGTATGCTTCTTTTCTGTTTTGTCTTCTTTAATTTATCATTTTAGAACATTTTCTTTCTTCGCGCTGTTTGCAACTTTTAAATCATCCACGAGTTTATGATTTGATGCGGGTGTATTGTTGAAGTGCTGTTGCTTTGTTTTGATATTGTTTTGTTTGTTTTGGCATCCATTGCTTCCCATAAGCATTTTAATCAGTCAAAGTTGGTGCCTTCAGGTGTCTAGAAAATTATTGTGGGAAATTCATTTCAGCACAATTTGTTTTTTATATGTGCACACGTGTGGACACAGAGACAGATGATAGTCCTCTCTCTCTGTGCCTCTTTCTTCTCTCTCTTCTCTCTCTTCTCTCTCTCTACCTCTTCTCTCTCTTTCTCATTCTCTCTCTCTATCTCTCTCCCTCTCTCCTCTCTCTCTCTCTCTCTCTCTCTCTCTCTCTTCTCTGTCTGTCTGTCTGTCTTTTCTGTCTGTCTCTGTCTCTGTCTCTCTCTCTCTGTCCTACCCCACACACACATGCACACACTCACACACACACACACGCACGCACGCACACACACACACACACACGCACCACACACACACACACACACACACACACACACACACACACACACACAACACACACACACACACACACACACACACACACACACACACACAAAAGAAAAAGAGAAAGTGTAAAAGAACGTGGCTGAAATCTGCGTAGCTACGTACTGTACTTGCAGGCAACATTGTGGCAGTGAATAATTAAAGATGATGATGCCTAGTCCCCACAAGTGAAACAGCAAAACAGAGAGACTTGCATGTCAGTAAAGACGGGGGAATGATGCTGAGAAGCACTTTTTCTTTCCAGATTAAAATGTCTGTGTTTTGTCCTATATGTCTGCCTGTCTGTCTGTCCGTCTGTTGTTTGCTGGCTTTCTCTGTCTGTCTGTCTGTGTTTTGGCTGGCTGCTGGCTTTCTGTCTGTCTGTTGTTCGCTGGCTTTCTGTCTGTCTGTGTGTCTGTCTGTGTGTCTGTCTCTCACTCTGTCTGTCTCTTTGCCACCCACCACCACTCTCTCTCTCTCCTCTCTCTCTCTCTCCTCTCTCTCTCCTCTCTCTCTCTCTCTCTCTCTCTCTCTCTCTCACTCCCTCCTCTCTCTCTCTTCCCCCCCCCTCTCTCTCGTTCTTCAGCTGGAACTCCAAGGTTCACCAAAGGTGAAAGTTTTGCGCGTATGT
>CM060329.1:38944304-38946804 GCA_030674155.1 Stramonita haemastoma | reverse complement strand
TTCATTCATTTATATTAAAGCTAGCTACCAGTCACTGTAAATAAGCAAACACAACACAACGCACACACAGACACACAGAAAAAGACATACACACACATACACCCACCCCACACAACACAACACAACACACAACACACACACACACACACACACACACACACACACACACACACACACACACACACACACACACACACCGGACATAGTACATTTCCTGCCCTATTGCAGTGAGGACGACACAAAAGGAGTTCACCACACACGTTCTCTTTTGATCATAACGTCCTGCCATTTCTGGCTTCTTCCAAATCAAATGTTGACAAGCTTCTGGAACCAGTGATAAAGAAAAATAATCGATTGTTGGCATCAAAATTGATGATGTGGTTAATAGGATGCTGCGAAATCATCTGTGACCCTATGGAATATTAGATTACATGCTAGGATTATGTGAATACTAGTTGTAGGATGAGGCTGTGGTGTTTATGGTAAAAAAAAAGATACATAGGTGGAACGGATTGGTAGGGATGTATTTTTTGCTTGTGGTGTGTTTGTAACTGTGTTCTGTTTGCTGCATCGGCCTGATCATGAGTCTTTCTTGTCTATGTTTATGTCTCTGTCTCTCTCACTCTGTCTCTGTCTCTCTGACGCTTGTACTTCTCTTCCCTTTCTCACTCTCTGTCTCTTCCTTCTCACTCACTCTCACTCTCTCTCTCTCTCTCTCTCTCTCTCTCTCTCTCTCTCTCTCTCTCTCTCCTCTCTCTCTCTCTCTCTCCCCCCCCTTCTCCTCTCCTCTCCTCCCCCCCTCTCTCTTTCTTTCTTTCTTTCTTTCTTCTTTCTCCCTCTCTATCACACTCTCCATTCTCCTAAGTAATTTACTCTGCATGTACTTCCATATAACTGTCTGTCCATTGTAAACCTTTCTTGTGTATGGTTTTAGGTCAGAATGGGTAGAAGAGAGAGAGAGAGAGAGAGAGAGAGAGAGAGAGAGAGAGAGAGAGAGAGAGGAGAGAGAGAGAGAGAAGAAGACAGACAGACAGACAGACAGAAGGAGCAGACAGAGACAGAGAGAGACAGACAGAGAGACAGGCAGAGAGAAAAATGAGAAGGGAGATAGAGAAGAGAAGAGAGGGAAGAGAAGAGAGAGAGAAGACGAGAGAAGAGAGAGAGAAGAGACAAGAAGAAGAGAGAGAACAAAGAGAGAGAGACAGAAGACAGACAGACAGAGAGACGAGACAGACAGAGAGAGAGCACTTTATACGTAAAAGCTAGTTCCCGGAACAAAAGTCAGGAGGGTCATAATATGCCTCTGTCATTGTAAAAGCAATTACACGCTCTGGTGGGGCATCTTGGCTTCCATCAAGATTCCCTTGCAGGAGGGGGAGGAAGCCTCTCAGACACTGTGTTTCAGGTCCCAGAGGGGAAGGGAAGGTGGGAAAGGTGAGAACTGCTGTGACATTGCAGGGCAGAGTCTGTGAGAGTTGAATGCTTTGTGAGCCAGTGCAGGTTGATAATAATGATATGTGTGTGTATTGTGTGGTTGTGTTGTGTTGGGGGTTGTGGGGGGGTGGTGGGTGGTGGTTGGGTGGTTGTGGTGTGGTGGTGTGGGGTGTGTGTGGGGTTTGTGTGTGTGTGTGGGGTGTGTGTGGGGGGTGTGTGGTGGGGGTTTGGGGTTTGGTAAAAAGCAGAAATCGAAAAAAGAGAGAGACAATAATCAACGGGAGAAAGAAAAAAAGAAAGAGAGGAAGAGACAGACAAATATTAAAGAGCACAATAAAAAGAAAAAAAAAATCAGAAAAAAAAAAGAAAAAAAAAGAAAAGAGAGAGAGAGAAGAGAAGGGGTGGGGAAAAGGGAGGGAGAAGGGCAAAAATAAGACCCAGACTTTACGGTACATCCCCTTGGGCAAAACAAAATTCAATTGTTAATAAAATAAACCTATAACTATCAACGTAATTGTATATGGAAATAATGTTTTTCCAAAAATAAAGAAAGTTATATAAGCCATATTTAAAAGTTCATTACAAAGCAATCAAGTGGGGTCATAAATCAACAAATTTTTAAATGTAAATTCACAAAACGGGGAAATCAATTTTAAATTATCTTTTTTTCTGTTGTTGCTGAAAAATAAATCGTGATAAATATTAAAATTTACAGTACCTACTGATAGAACAAAAAAAAAATGTACCAATCATTAACGTAGCTTGAAACCCACATGTAAAGGAAGTCTTTTGGAATTTTAAGAAACTTTTCTCTCAAATCTTCAAAAAAGGGAAACAATGCAAAAAAATGTTTTTCGTTTGAAGATTTTAGAGATAGGAGAAAGGGAAAAGAAACAAAAAGAGAGTGGGGTGGAGAGGCCCGGAAACAAAAAACAGGTGCTGTTTGTCCTTACAAGGTCACTATTGATTTGTGATCAGTCGGACACGCCCTCCTCCTTCATCAAACTGTCTGTCTCCTGTCTGTCTGTTTTCTTCTATTTTTGCCTGTCTTTTTTCTGTCTGTCTC
>CM060329.1:38939957-38942457 GCA_030674155.1 Stramonita haemastoma | reverse complement strand
GTTTGGTTAAATAATAGTAATAATAATAATGATAATAATGATGATATAATAATAATAATAATAATAACAATAATAATAATGATAATAATAATAATAATAGTATAATAATAATAATAATACATGGAATTTGTTTAGCGCTATATCTTGTAAAACCGCATTAGGACATAATTATCCAGAAGAAAAATATCTTAAGAACCGAATAGGTCATAGCTCGGTAGGTAGGCGGGATATCAGAAAGAGAAGAAAGAAAATGGGTAACTCTCAGTGTCTGCATTTAGCTGTTAGTTTTTCCAGGCCCTAATGCGTCCTTTGCTTGTCCTCCCTACCCACCCCCTTTCTCCTACCATCACTATCAACAGAACTTAACTATGATGACCCTCTTTTTCTGATGTTTTGTCATTGTATTGGTTCGTCTGTCTGTGCCTGACTACCTGTTTGTCTGCTTGTCTGCATCTGTTGAAGCTCTCTGAGTCTGTCTCTGTCTCTTTCTATCTGTCTCATTCTTCTCTCTCTCTCTCTCTCTCTCTCCTCTCTCTCTCTCTCTCTCTCTCTCTCTCTCTCTCTCTCTCTCTCTCTCTCTCTCTCTCTCTCTCTCTCTCTCTCTCTCTCTCTCTCTCTCTCTCTTCACTCCTCTCTCTCTCTCTCTCTCTCTCTCTCTCTCTCTCTCTCTCTCTCTCTCTCTCTCTCTCTCTCACTCTCTCTCATTCTCACTCTCTCTCACACAAACCCACTAGTTCCTTTATCTCCTCTAGAGCCTCTGCCAAGTGTGACACAGGTAGTTCCTTATCTCCATGTCACCCTAAAGCAATTACACGCTCCAGGTGGGGCATCTTGGCTTCCATCAGGATTATCCCCTTGCAGGAGAGGGATAGAAGGAAGCCTCTCAGACACTGTGTGTGCTTAATATCCCAGAGGGGAGGGGGAGGTGGGACACTCCTGGTAGAGTAAAGGGGACCGTGAGAGCATGGGAGGTCAGAGGCTGGCCAGTGCTGAATGCTTTATGACCCTCCAACACACTCTGAGATGGCGTGTGTGAAGGTGAAAGAGTAAGAGGTGACATAGTTGAATATTAATTGCAATACGTTTATATTGATGTCTGAACAAAGCATGAATGGTTTTCTTTCTTTAAAAACGGCAACAAGATAATATAATTATTATGTGTAGGAGGGTGGGCAGGTGTATGTGTGTTGGAGTGTCCATTATGAGAGATAGAGAGGGAGAAAGAGGGGGTGGGGAGAGGGAAAGAGAGGAACAGAGACAGAGGCAAAACGACAGAGGGGAACACACACACACACGCACCACACACACACGAGCGTGCGCGCGTGTGCACGTGCGCGCACACACGCACATACATACACGCACGCACACAACAAACACACAGACATAGACACAGACACAGACAGACACAACAGACAGACAGACACACACACACACACACACACACACACACACACACACACACACACACACACACACACACACACACACACACACAAACACACACACAGGTTGGATAGGGAACATGGTACGATAATTTATGCATACAAAAATGGGAATTTGGGTATTCCTTTACAAGTTTGTAAAAATTTCAATATGTCTGGGCTAACATAGCAAACGGTATGCAAATAGTGTAAATGTTTCCACATTTCTTGTTCTTAGCTTTATGGATTTTGAAGGAATGGCTTTAGGTACATTGACCATTATTCACGTTATTATTATCCTCGATATGAAAGAATAAAGAAATACATAAACATAAGTAAATAAATAAATAAGTAAATAAATAAATAAATAGATAAATAAGTCTTGGTTCTCCAGGACTTCAACATATCTTAAGTCTCAGTTTTGCTGATTATTATTACAACAAAAGTTTGAAGTTGCTCTCTAAATATGTTTTATGAACTAAATTTCGGCTATGAATGAAATTTCAGTTGTTAAGGGTTTATTACTTGCAAAGATATGACTGTATTCAAGATCTGACATATATTAAAACTCTTAACCCAGGACAGAAGAGCAAATTACTTAAAGCACAGTACTTCATAACAGTAAAGTGAATTTAAAAGCATCTAACGCATAAATGTTATAATGCTGGTGTATCATTTGTCGATATTGTGCACAGATTTATATGCTACTACCTAAAACGTTTTACTCAAACATACATAAGAAATATTACAATCTTGAAGCATTATTTGGAAACATTTTTCACAGATTTATGTATCTTTATCACATTCAGTTTTTATCCTTAAATCTTTATGACCAGAAAAGGAAGTCATTGGGTCAGGAAACTTATGTGACTTATACTAATCTTGTAACCATGAGACTAAGTGTGGGAGTCAACTTTGTCTGGGACCAGCACTGCAAGAAAGTCGTCACGACTATTTGGACCATTGTAGTCCCCAAGTCCACTTTAAGCTTTTTACCCTGACTTTTTCAGCTTAGCAGCAGATTGAGGGCGGACTGGCTGTAGTGTATAGCAGCACATTGATCTTCAGCCCTCATCAAT
>CM060329.1:38927457-38929957 GCA_030674155.1 Stramonita haemastoma | reverse complement strand
GTAAATCTTGTCATCTGTTCCCACCGGCACACGATGGCCTACTCTTACGAAAAGCAGACCAGGATTTAACGTGTGCGTAAGATGTTCTGCGTGCATTCGTACACTGGGCCTCGGTTTATAGCCTCACCCGAGATACGCATGTATGTAATTATGTGTGTGTGGGTGTCTATCTGTCTATATGTCTGTCTGTGTGCGTGTGCAGACATGTGTGCATGAATATGTGCGTGCATGTGAGTATGTATGTGTGTGTGAGTGTGTGTGTTCGTCCGTGTGTGTGTGTGTGTGTGTGTGTGTGTGTGTGTGTGTGTGTGTGTGTGTGTGTGTGTGTGTGTGTGTGTGTGTGTGTGTGCGTGGGTGTGTGCGTGCGTGCGTGCGTGCGTGTGCGTGTGTCTGTTTTATAAGCAAGAGTGTGGACATAGATAGCTGAGAGAGGTCTGAGAAGTATGCTCTCTGTGAACAAACATTATTGAGACAAGATAAACACGTGGCGAAAAACACATCAAAGCGATACTCAATGCACATACAGCATAAGTATGTAAATAGAAGCCCCCCAATAGTTGTGAAACGCTGTAGTTATGCAATTTTTGATTCATTATTCTGTCAAAATCTTTACCCCAAAACTCTATCTTGGGTTTGTCCGAGTGCAAACTTGAAATTTACGCTTTTCCGTTTGACTATTCGGCTTAACGATGCTTTATCATTCCATTGTGATCACAGAGAGATGGAGGGAGAAGGAGAAAGAGAGGGAGAGAGGGGAGAGGGAGAGACAGAGAGGGAGAGACAGAGAGAAAGAGAGAAAGAGAAACAGAAAGAGAGAGAGACAGAGAGAAAGAGAGAGAGACAGAGACAAAGACAGAGACAGGAACAGAGAGAGAGAGAGAGAGAGAGAGAGAGAGAGAGAGAGAGAGAGAGAGAGAGAGAGAGAGAGACTAGGACAGAGACTAGGACAGAGAGAGAGAAAGAAAGAGTGAGAGTTTGTTTCAAAGTTTCAAAGTTTTTGAGTTTCTGAGTTTAGACACAAAAAGACAGAAAAGTGAAAATGATACTATACATTGACAAAATATAAAAAAAACAGAACATCTATTTTTTGTTGTTGCTTTTGTATACGATCAATCGGCAAAAAATAGATTACATGACAGAAGATTTGGAGTATTCTCACACCTGCAGTAAAATGTAATAATAAAAAAATAAAAGCAAACCTGACCCGATATTAAACACTTACGCCTCCACTTCAGAAAAAGTTGATATTTTCAAAATTGTCTTCCTTTTTCTTATTCAAATATTCATAAATATTGAAGAAGAAAGTAAGGCTTTTTTCAAAATAGATAGAAAAGGGAAAGTTTATCCAAAACATAAAAGGACAGGAAATATCTGTGTGAGTGTGTGGTTGTGTGTGGGGGTGTGTGTGTGTATGTGTGTGTGTGTGTGTGTCTGTGTGTCTGTGTGTCTGTGTGTCTGTGTGTCTGTGTGTCTGTGTGTGTCTGTGTGTGTTCAATAGTGTTATTTCATGTTTTTAAACTTTAGTTTCAGTGGCCCTGTGCTATAGTTAAATCATTTTCGAACTTTTTGTACCGTCTGTGACGATTCTGCGGTTGTTGTGTGTTCCCTAGCTTAATCAACACCCTAAGCTTCATCCAAAATAGTAACTATGCACTCTGACTCTCTCATCCCACATGAGAACCACTGTAAGTGCATTTACTAGATGAATAATTTGTATGTAAGACTTTTCAAGTCTCTCACCATGTGTAGCTATATACCTACTTCAGAAGAATCTTTCTTCTTTACTTATTTTTTTGTTTCCTCCGCTTAGTGCTCGTAGAATCACCAGTGGTGAGATTTGTGTATGCGAATGTAGGTTTGGGTTTTTTTTGGCCAACCATGAAGGTAGCCGCATTTCGACGTCGGGGATACAGCTGGGTTTGTTCGTGTTTCTTTGACCTACCGAACGCTAACGTGAATGACGGGATCTTTAACGTACATATCTTCTGCCTGTGTGTATATTATACGAAGTGAATTATTGCACTGGTAGGTTTGCACATGAAGTTGACTTTGGAGATCGTAAAAATCTTCACATTTGATTCACCAGACGCCGCGGAGATTCAAAATCCACGACTTCATGGACCCATGGGATCGAAAGATGGGCGGTCTTACCCACTTGGCTATTGCGTCGGTCTCTTTTTATGCTTTCAAGAAACACAAGCTTTTATGTTAAGAACATGTCATTTATTTATTTATTTGTTTGTTTGCCTATTTCCTTACTCATGTATTTATTCTTCTATTTCGAGGATAATGGAATAAGCACTTGTAGTCTTTTTACATCCAGTTCCTGTGTGTATGCAGTTTTGTAATTATGTCACACTTTCCCACCTGTAAGCAATGGCTACTCTTCCGAAAAGTGGAACAGATCTTAACGTGTGCGCAAGATGTTCTGCATGCGTTTGCACACAGTACCTCGGTTCATAGTCTCATCCGAAAGACTTTTCAGGGGAATGGAGTCGGC
>CM060329.1:38914957-38917457 GCA_030674155.1 Stramonita haemastoma | reverse complement strand
GTTTGTTCTTCTTCAATATATATATTTTCCACACATTATGCTTGATGGTGCCGGTTGTAAGGGGGAGTGGGAGTCTGTTTGGTATTTTAAGAACTTTTATACCCAAATTATACCTTTTCATTTTGGTCTGATTCTCTATTCCTGGTCACCTTTTCTCGGTGACTTCCCCTACGTGTCATTAATTAAATCATTCACTCTATTCCGTCTAAACCAATAAAAGTGGAAGAAAATAGAAATGCAGCGTAATCTTTGTACCGAAAGTGAAAACTCAAAGATAGTGAATTAATGGATCTGAAAAGACAGTTCGAAGCAATAATAAAATGACTATAAAACTCTAGATCTATAAGACAGAAAAAAAGAATCAAAGCTATAAATAGTACCATCTACCTCAGGTGGAGGAGTAGACCAGCTACTGATGGTAGCAAGGATAAAACGAGCATACCCAGCATGCACCCCACTACCTGGAAATAATGGGCTCAGCCAGGTTCAGCATGTCCACTACACACTGCCTGTAAACTCCAGTGTAGCACTCCAAACACTGCACAAGGGCCAAGTCAAGTCACGTCAAGTCACAAATGAGAAAAAGAATACGGGTAGTGCTGTTGCCTTTCATGCCGGGCGTTCCCCAGTTGAACACCTTGGATGTAATCTAGAATAACTATGCACTCTGTCTCAATCATCACATCATGGAAGTCATTACGCGAACTTGAGTACAGACAGGATGAAAAGTTGGCATGTATGACTGTTTTCAAGTACCTCGCCATTATGAAAGTCGAGTCACAGCAGATGTATGTGTGACATTCGGGCTGCTCTCCCCGAGGAGAGCGCGTCGCCACAAGAGTAGCGCAACCCGTTACCATTATAGGCAGCCACACACCAACTTCAGATAATTGATAGGCGAAGAGCTTATCACGAATGAAGCAAAATTCCAACATGACACTTAACATCACAATATAGCATTTTAAAACAGGGCTGTGAAGCTTAACACTTTAGAAATGATAATGATAATAATAATTATATGGGATTTCTATAGCACTGGATTTTGTAGAGTACACACTTTGCATACATGAATTATGGACAAAAGCTCTCTGCTCGGAATAAAGGGGGTAAAAAAAGAAAGAAAATAGCATTGGCAAGTTTGCACGCAACGTGACACTGGAAATGACTAAAGAAAGAAAACAATCTCCTAACTCTTCCTCCAGGCGCCAACTAGACGTATCGGCAGAGGCAGGGTAAGAGATTGAGCAGCAGCAGCAGCAGCAGCAGCAGCAGCTAAAGATGCATCAGTGAAATAAATGGTCGTCGTCAAAGCCAGACTTACGTCGGCACTTAAGCTCTCAAGACTCTCCCCTCAGGGGTGGGGAAAGGGTTAAAGATGAATTGTCCATTTGGTTGCTTTTTCTCCCTCCCTCCCTCCCTCCCTCCCACCCTTTTTTTTTACCCTGATTTATTATAAGTTCTTGGTACAGATCTATCACATTGCAAAGGAAGCTGAAATGGTAGGGATAAGAGGTGGGTTTTGTGTGTGTGTGTGTGTGTGTGTGTGTGTGTGTTGTGTGTGTGTTTGTGTTTGTGTGTGTTGTGTGTGTGTGTTGTGTGTGTGTGTGTGTGTGTGTGTGTGTGTGTGTGTGTGTGTTGTTCGTCTTTTTTTTTTTTTTTTTTTTTTTTTTTCTTTTTTTTTTTTTGGGGGGGGGCAGAGTAAAGTAAAGAGGGAGGGGATGGGTGAGAGAGACAGAGATAGATGAAGTAAGTGACTGCGCTAGCGAGATAGAGAGAAAAAAAAGGAGGGGAGTGACAGAGTGGTGACACAGAGAGAGACAGATGAAGCGAGTGACCATGCGAGTGAGAGAGAGCCGGAGAGAAAAGAAGAAGAAGAAAAAGAAGTCGAATGAGAAGGAGCGAGCGAGCGAGCGAGCGAGCGAGCGAGAGAGAGGAGAGAGAGAGAGAGAGAGAGAGAGAGAGAGAGAGAGAGAGAGAGAGAGAGAGAGAGAGAGAGAGGAGGTGGGGGGTGACAGACAGAGGCAGAGAAACAGAGACAGATATAGACAGACAGAGACAGACAGACAGACAGACAGAGACAAAGATGCGTATTTCCCTGATGGGGTGTTTCTTTCATCAACAGAATGTTGCCAGGAACAATCCCTTCCCATGGGATTTGCGACCTCGGTTTTGCGTTTCACTAGGAAGACTAGCACCCAGACCAGCACCATCACTCACAATCTTGTTCGGATTCAGATGGGAATCCAACTTGAGACTTGTCGCTTTTTTGATGACTGCATCACTGCCTGGTCATCAATTCATTTACAATGTGTTTTCTGTGGTCTCTCAAGTTGATTTGGGCCACAATATTTGTCAGTTCTTGACGAAAAGATAAACGCCAATCCTACAGCAATATTTTTTCTGATTTTGAAAATGTCATGTTGAGATTGTCTTCATCCATTACGAGCTCTTCGCCCCTAGAGTAACAACTTGAAAAAAATCTCTGAAGTCGATGTATGGT
>CM060329.1:38892457-38909957 GCA_030674155.1 Stramonita haemastoma | reverse complement strand
GTATCGTTATTGGTTACTTAGGCATTAAAAAGAAGTTAGGCTAGTGTACCTACAGTGATGCGGTAGAATGAACTGAACAATATAACTACGGTTATTTTTTATATTGTAAAAATAGCCATGTCTGTATGTGTTCTGTCTGTCTGTACATGTGTGTATTTGCCCACTTGCACACGCTTACACACACGTGCGAGCACGCTCGCATTTGTGTACCAAACGAGCCCCAAACACTGAAAAGAAAAGCTTACATACAAAGTGACAATGGAAGTGTGAAAACAACGCGATAGAGAGAGAGAGAGGTAACACAGCCATGGCTCACTCTAAACCTCTTAGGTCCAGAGAACCCAGCCTGCCCTCTACAGGATCCAAACGAAATAATGACTGGATTCCTCAGACAAGCAGACGACATGGCAACAGCACAGGAGAGGAGGACCCGTCCATTTTTGGCCTCATTCAAGACCTTTACAATGGCTGTTGACAGAGACGGGGCGGTGAAAGATGCCCATCCATTATTCATCATTCTCAGGCCAGGGCAAAAATTGACACGCTTGTCTCGAAACTCGTGGCTGTCTAAACAAAGCCTTGTTCCACTGCATTAGCATCACTTGAACTCAACGCGTAACATTTCGAAAGAAGGACAAAAAGGATAACAAAAGTCTATCTAAAGATGGATGAAGGAACGTGACGATAATCATGATGTTGACGATTATGATAGGAGAAACTTGAGAGAGCTAGGTAGAGAAAGAGAATCGAGGAAAACTTGATTTGTTTTTTGAAGTGTTGGTATTCAACATTAATGCAGTGGATGGAATGAACTAGACAATTTCAGTATTGATATTTAACGTCGATGCAATGAAATGAACCCAACAGTATCAGTATCAATACATTGATGCGGTGGCACGAACTAAACAATATCAATATTGGTATTTAAAGTTGATACAGTAGAATGAATTCAACAACACCCGATTGTTACACAAGGGGGAAGAAAGGAAACTGGAGCCAGAGCCGGCAACACATTGTGAAAACCTTTTAGTAGCATCAGAAGATGGGTGCCTGATTGAACTCCTCGGGGTAAAGTAAACATGTGGTAATGGTGCATGGGTTTTGGGAGGGAAAGCAGCAAGAATGACATGGCCGTGCTGAAAAGGCCAGCCGAGGATCCAGGAGCAAGTTTGCTGAGCGAAGTGTTAATGGGCACAAAGAATCTCCAACCATGCTTTGACTTTTTGTTTTTTCGCTAGGTGTTTATGGCTACACCATCAGTCCTTCTTTGGTTTTCAGGGCTACACTATCTGTCTTTCCTTGGTATCCAGGGATAAACAATCAATCCTTCTTGTTATTCATCAAAGCTACACCATCAGTCTTTCTTTGTTATTCAGGGCTACACCATCAGTCTTTCTTTGTTATTCAGGGCTACACCATCAGTCTTTCTTTGTTATTCAGGGCTACACCATCAGTCTTCCCTGTAGTCATCAGGGCTACACCATCAGTCTTCCTGTAGTCATCAGGGCTACACCATCAGTCTTCCCTGTAGTCATCAGGGCTACACCATCAGTCTTCCTGTAGTCATCAGGGCTACACCATCAGTCTTCCTTGGTAGTCATCAGGGCTACACCATCAGTCTTCCTTGGTAGTCATCAGGGCTACACCATCAGTCTTCCCTGTAGTCATCAGAACACTGGGCCATGCTTTATTTCAGCTGTTCTTTTTGGTGGACAGAAATGAAAAATATTGACTGAAATTACCCCTACCTTACACAACATCTACCAGTATACTCTGCGATACACCTCATTCCCTCTTCCTTGTTGCCTCAGTGTGGTTCTGTTCACACGATACCCATGTCTGAAATGACCATGTTCTACTATGGGAAAGTCTGGTTCCTGAAAGAAGCTATAGGACGCGTTACATATTACAAATACCTCTGAAGTAGTAATGAGTGTAGACAGTTTGGTGGCTCACAATGATTGTGTCTGAAAGTTTTCTTCTGGTGAGATAGGAGTAAGAGAACAAACAGATGGAAACACATAAAGGAGAATGTGTTGTGAGTGTAATGATTGCACTCAAGTGTTTAGTTTCCATGAGTATATCCACATAGATGTCTCCATACAGCCATGCTGAGGTAAAAGTGCCGTGCCTGAATTCTCAGGCCCATAACGGCAGCACAACGCATTTTTGATTATCATGACATAAAACAATAGTTATGCCTGTTCATTTTGCGAAGAAAAAGAGGAAGAATCTCAATAGATACAACTACCAAACCACAGAGTGTAGTTCTCTGTTGCTCCATCAACAACTGAAGATTAGATTTCATCACTGAAAGTCTTGAATGCATCCCCTATATAAAAAAGCATCCAAACTTATAGTGTGGCAAAATGTGTCATCATCCTGATGGGCCAAGTTCACGCTTTGTGTTTCCCAATAGACTTTCCCTCACGCCTGGAGAAACAAGAGTGGAGGGTGCTTGTGGGTAAAAGTTTGGAGGCAAGTGAGGAAGTTGGATGGTACTTGTATGTAGTGCTGAAGAGTGGGCCACAGAATGAAGCTGGGGGGGTGTACAAGGGCCGTCCTGTTTTCTGTCGGCTGTTTTATCAGTGGCTAGTGGAGTGTGATGAATCGGAAGATTTCAATCTGTCGTCGTCTTGGTCTTTGTCTAATTTCTCTGTGTTTCTATTTGCCTTATATCTGTCTACCTGCCTATGTCTGTCTATGTCTTAGTGATTCTTATGGTTTGAATTAAATTGTATCAGATACCTGTCCTGTTCCTTCTGATCCTGTACGTCTGTCTGTCTCTCTGTCTGTCTGTCTGTCTGTCTCTCTGTCTCTGTCTGTCTGTCTGCTCTCTCTTAATGTGTGTATGTGTGTGCTGTGTGTGTGTGTGTGTGTGTGTGTGTGTGTGTGTGTGTGTGTGTGTGTGTGTGTGTGTTAAAAGGCTTTGTTGTAGTAATCAGTCTACAATAAATCTTGATCGATAAATTACCATCAGCGCGACTGCCATTTTTCTTTATGGCTTGTCTATGGTGATATTTTCCTAGCTATTTTTGCCCATGTCATCTGACTTGAGTGAAATCAAAGCATAATATGGGAGTTGTTGTCATTGAGACAAAAATCTATCTTCTGTGGCACTTCCTGCCTATTAACTAAGGAAAAATTTGAAAAGAAACCCAGGGTTGGGTTACATTGAGGGAGAGTAAAATGTATTAATAGCGTATCAAAGTTGCAGGGTTTATGTCTGTCTCTCCCTTGGTGTCTTTCTTTCTCGGTCTCTTAGATGCTATCGACCTGCCTGTCTGTCTTCCTCTGTCTCTGTCTCTCTGGTTCTTTCTTTCTGTCTGTCTGTCTCTGTCTTTCTTGTCTCTGTCCCCTCTCTCTCTGTCTCTCTCTCTCTCTGTTCTCTCTCTCTCTCTCTCTTCTTACTCTCTCTCTCTCTCCTCTCTCTCTCTCTCTCTCTCTCTCTCTCTCTCTGTCCTTCTCTCTCTTCTCTCTCTTTGTGTTCTCATCTCCTTTTCCTCTGTTTACTTTCTCTTCCTCCTCTTTGTCTCATTGCTTTTTTCTCTCCTCTCTTCTCTGCTTTCCTTCTTCTTTTCTCTCTGTCTCTCTCTCTTCTGTCTCTCCTCTCTCTCTGTCTCTCTCTCTCTTTGTATCTCTCTGTCTGTCTGCTGTCTGTCTGTCTTCTTCTGTCTCTTTCCTTCTGGCTGTCTGTCTGTCTGTCTCTCCCTTTGTCTGTCTGTCTGTCTTTTGGTTTATATTTTTAATTTTTTATTGTTATTCTTTTGTATCGAGGATAATGAATAAGCATCATGTGCTTTTTTCATCCAGTCCCCGTGTGTATGCAGTTTTGTTAATATTGTCATCTGTCTGTCTGTCTGTCTCTATCTGTCTGTCTGTCTGTCTCTATCTGTCTGTCTGTCTGTCTGTCTGTCTGTCTGTCTGTCTGTCTGTCTCTTCTCTCTCTCTCTCTCTCTCTCACTCTCTCTCTCTTTCCCTTGCCCTCTCTTCTTTATGACAAACTCCTATTCAGAAGAGGTTTTTGTGAGCACAGGGAATAAAAGAACATCAGAAAAAAGTGGAAGAGCAACACTGGTGGCCCCCAGAGACAAAGGCAAAGCGCATAGGTCTATACATCACAACAGTGAACAGGGGATCCATCTTTACCTCTCTTCCTAATGGCTCCCACCTCTGAAAATCATGATGTAGGTGACACTGATCTGTAAAGGCTGTATAAAATGAAAGACCATGCTTCTTTTGTGTGCGAGTGAGTGAGTGAGTAGTGTGTGTGTGTTTATGTGTGTGTGCGTGCATGCATGCATTTCTGTGTGTGTGTGTGTGGTGTGTGTGTGTGTGTGTGTGTGTGTCTGTGTTTGTGTCTGTGTGTTTGGGTTTGTTTTTCTGTCACTTTTTCTTTTCTCTCTCCATCCACCTCTTCATCCCTCTCTCTTACTGTTTCTCCCTCTCCCCCCCCCCTCTCTCTCTCACTTTCTCTCTCTCTCTTCTCTCTCTCCTCTCCTCTCTCTCTCTCTCTCTCTCCTCTCTCTCACTCTCTCTCTCTCTCATCTACTCTCTCTTTCTCTCTCTCGCTATCTCTGTCTCTCTCCCATCATGCAGGAGAGACAGGGAACAGACAGACACAGGCAGACATATTTTAGGCAGGCGAAAGAGAAAGACGCACATGGACAAAGACTTAAAAATACATAGGCTGGACAGAGAAGCATACTAATTAATACTTTACTCTAACTTTATATTTTCAGTCTGCCTAACCTTGATATTGGCATAGCATGACAACAGATTGTAAACTACCAGCATAAGGTTGTAAACTACCATCTGCTGGTATACTGTATGGTCAACCTCTTTCCCTACCCCTTATCTATTTTATGGGGGGTGTGGAGTGGGGGCGGTTCTTTTCACACTCTATTGATGCCTAAAATGACACTGCTCTTCAGTGGTGAAGTTTGAGTGTCTGAAAGCCTTTGGGTTCCACTAGACAGGGCAGTACTTTGTCAGTAGTTATGACTATGGGCACGTTGGTGCTTGCATGTCTGAGAAAGCCTCTAGGTGTTGGGATAATGATGGTATAATGATGATGATGGTGTGAGGTTGACAACGATGACGACGATGACAACAACCGATGACGACGATGATAATGATGGTGATGATTGTGATGATGATGATGATGATGATGATGATGATGATGATGATGATGATGATGATCACCATCATCATCACCATCATCATCATCATCATGAGAAAGATTTTCTTCCCAGTGCTAACAGATAGGCATCCACATGCTTTTAATATAATAACGCATCCCCTGAGTTGAAACTTCATTTGATAGAATTTGACAAGAGCAATACAGAGGACAAGGTAAAAGAGAATGTGTTGTGTTGTATAGGCAACATTTGTACATACATGCGCATTCCCCAAATAGTACAACAGTAATATGTGACTGCTATCTACTACATTGTCTAGTTCTCTGATGTTTCATCCAGATTGAGATTAAATCATTTTTCTGAAAGTCCGGCACACATCCATCCCCCACAAAACACTTCCAATGTGGCGAAATGTGTCATCATCCTGATGGGCCAAGTTTACGCTTTGTGTTTCCCAATAGACTTTCCCTCACGCCTGGAGAGACAAGAGTGGAGGGTGCTTGTGGGTAAAAGTTTGGAGGCAAGTGAGGAAGTTGGATGGTACTTGTAGTGCTGAGAGTGGGCCACAGAATGAAGCTGGGTGGTGTGTACAAGGGCCGTCCTATTTTCCGTCGGCTGTTTTATCAGTGGCTAGTGGAGTGTGATGTATCGGAAGATTTCAATCTGTCGTCGTCTCGGTCTCTGTGTTTTCTGTGTCTCTTTGTTTGCTCCTCTCCATCTGTCTGTCTTTGTCAGTTTTATGTCTCTCTAGTTCAAATTCTCTATGTATTTCTCCTCTTTTGCGATCAGGCTCCCAAAAGAATCGGTTGTTGTTTTCCCCGTTCCAAAGCATTGTATGGCTATCAAATCAGTATGTTGGTTTTTCTATTCCTATCAAATTAAAAAAATTGTGACCTAAGGCCAGTATACATGTAAAACACGATCAGAATTCGAACTCCTCCCTCTCTCTCTCTCTGCTTCTTCTCTGTGTCTCTTGTCTCTTCTGCTCTCTCTTACTCTCTGTCTGTCTCTCCCTCCGTATGTCTCTTCTCTCTCTAATCTCTCTCAATTTCTCTATCCCTCTCTCTCAATCTCTCATACATCTCTCTCTGTCTCTGTCTCTGTCTCTGTCTCTGTCTCTGTCTCTGTCTCTCTCTCTCTCTCTCCCTCTCTCTCTCTCTCTCTCCTCTCTCTCTCTCTCTCCCTCCTCTCCTCCTCTCTCTCCTCCCCTCCCCTCCCTCTCTCCCTCCTTCTCCCCCCCCTCTCTCCCCCCCTCTCCCCCCTCTCCCCCCACTCTTCCTCCCCCTCTCTCTCTCTAAATTGAAACAAAATTCTGATATGGAACTGTTGTAATGGAAAACTAGAAGTGTTGGCTATAATGATCCCCCGACAACAGGTCTCAATCAATGAACTATACCATCAGTACTGCTGGCATTTCTCGTAACACGTTTCTATGGTGACAGTTTCACAGCTTTTCTTTTTTGTCATGTCATCTGACAGGAGTGGAATCGAAACAATATTAGCTGCTGTAGGATATGTTTTTCTTTTTTGCCATGAAGACAAAAATCTATCTCCTGGCTTTCTGTTTTCCTCTCTATATATATATACCTCCTCTCTTTCTCTACTTCTCTCTCTCTCTCTCTCTCTCTCTCTCTCTCTCTCTCCTCTCTCTCTCTCTCTCCTCTCTCTCTCTCTCTCTCTCTCTCCTCTCTCTCTCTCCTCTCTCCTCTCTCTCCTCTCCTCCCTCCCTCTCTCTCCTCCCTCTCTCTCTCCTCTCCCCCTCTCTCTCTCCTCCTCTCTCTCTCTCTCTTTCTCTGTCTCTCTGTCTGTCTCTCTGTCTCTGTCTCTCTGTCTCTGTCTCTCTCTCCCTCCCTCTCCCCCCCCTCTCTCTATCTTTCTCCATCCTCCCCTCCCCCCTCTCTTTTTTCACCCTCTCTAATTTTCAGTCTGTCTCTGTCTGCCTGATACGGGGGACGGATAGCCAAGTGGTCAGAACATTGCGCTGGCAATTTGACGACCCGGGTTCGAGTCCGGTTGAGGAGATTTTTCTCCTGGATTTAACTTCAGTGCTGACTCCACTCTCCCCAAAAGTCCTTCGGATGAGACTTTAAACCGAGGCCTCCGTGTGCGAACGCACGCAGAACATCTTGCGTACACGTTAAATCCTGTTCCGCTTTTCGTAAGAGTAGGCCATCGTGTGCCGGTGGGAACAGATGACAATATTTACAGGACTGCATATACACGGGGACCGGATGAAAAAAGCACATGAGTGCTTATTCTGTTATCCTCGATATAAAAGAATAAATAAATAAATAAAAGAATAAAATAAATACTAGTAAAAATATGATAATGGTAATTATTACGAACAAAGATGGTTTGAAAGAAATCTGGCTTTGGTTTGTTTTTTGTTTTTGTACAGCATTTTATGTGTCGTTTATGTGATTTCTCCCTCAACGGGGTGACCGTCCTGGGTTGACCTTTATGGTTGGCCAGGGCGTTGGTACAAGGAATGACGGCAGGTTTGGTTTTAAGCCCTGTTTTAATCTGTACATAAATAGTTGCACTGTTTTAATCCGGATTTGGAATAGTTATGAGGTGGCAGCCCCGATATAGCCTCTGTGGCCAGAGAGTCATAAACAAGAGATTGGTTGGGGCTTGCCCAAGCCGTGTTGCGGTCAGTTTTTGATGTTGTTCACCCAGTTTCTCCTCTTTGTTTGCCTCTTCTTCTGCCTCTCCCACACTCTGTCTGTCCTTTGCAAGATGGTCTGTGAAAAACCATTGGATCTTGTGGAATTATTTCAGTCTGCCTATTTTGGTAGTTTTGTTGTTGTTGTATTGTTAGAGTGTTTTCCAGGACGAACCCTGAGGGTCACCCAAATAGCACACATCTCACTCATTACATCTGGTAATCCCTGTGGGCTACAAGCCATACTGAATGAGAAGTTTGCGTGCATGACTGTTTTCAGTACCTTGCCACAGAGACAGCTTTACTCCGACTTAAGAGGGCATCTTGACTACTGTTGAGATGTGGTTGTGGTGGTGGTCTTCAAGTTTATGTCTCTTTTCAAAAAGTGATAGCTTCATAGTGACATGACCTGCGCCTTGATGTTATCCATTTTCATATTAATTTGTGACATAGTCCACGGAAGAGACGGCAACAATGTTCTTGAAGCATTGCATTCAGACTTCTTGATTTCTCTGCAGGTTTGCTGTTTGCTCGGTTTATGTACATACAGTTGCAGAAGATCAAAACGGTCGTTGAAGATCCAATCTCTCAGTCTTTGATCAGATAGATATCACAGATATATTTCTCAAGCATATAAGACTTTAACTATGCATTGGGTTTGATCATTGCATTTGATCAAGGGTAAGCTAGCAGCAACTTCGTGGCAGGTAATTATGGTGTCGTGTATAAATGAACTATCTTAACAAGGTGGCTCTTAATCTAGAAACTGAAAAAATACCCTTTCCGCCTACACGCTACCTTTTTACCTGCCTCCTCGCCTCCCCCCTTCCTCCCATTGTCACTGTTTATTCATCCCTTTCCCTGTCGTCCCTTGCCAGCTGTGGAAACATTTGAAACTTGTTAACCTTCGATGTTTTTGCCAACCCAATTTATTTTGGTAGAAAAATCTCAACAAACAAAAACATGAAGAAAGAGATAAACAGAAGGACTCTGATACTAACAAAGACACAGAAATAAAGAAAGAGAGAGAAGAGAGAGAGAGAGAGAGAAGAGAGAGAGAGAGAGAGAGAGAGAGAGAGAAGACAGAAGACAGAAGACAGACAGACAGAAGACAGACAGACAGACAGACAGACAGACAGAACAGACAGACAGACAGACAGACAGACAGACAGAGAGAGAGAGAGAGAGAGAGAGGAGAGAGAGAGAGAGAGAGAGAGAGAGAGAGAGAGAGAGAGAGAGAGGAGAGAGAGAGAGGAGAGCGTCCTAGCTTTTTATGAACCTAACAAAGGTTGGAATTATCTCATCGACATGCGGCTCACAACTCGTTCAAGGGGGGAGAGGCGGTAGGACCACAGACTCCGTGTCGTCAGCTTTGGGTGGCAGAGTTCACCCAGGACAGACATTCCTGTTGTTCCCTTCAGACCTAAACAAAGGGACGACTGCCAATAATAGGCGGTGGGTTTTGTGTCACAGTAGGAGAGATTCATGGGGTGACACTAGTTTAAAACCTAAATAAGGAAACTAGACACCTTCATGTTTTCTGGAAAGTGTTTACAAGATGTCTGGCACGAGCAAAACACTGGCAAGCTAGTGGCGCGCACATGCGCATGAGTGTGAAACACACAGCGCGCACACATCCCCCACTCATCCACTCATAAACACACACACATACAGACACAGACGCACAGACACACACACACAACACACACACATACAAACACAGACACACAGACACACACACACACTACAACACACAACACACACAAACACACACACACACCACACACACACACATACAAACACAGACACACAGACACACAACACACCACACAACACACACACACACACACACACACACACACACACACACACACACACACACACGCCACATCTGCATCCTTAGCACATTCCCCATGTGCTTTTTTTCCCTTTTGTTTTGTTTTTTACCAGACATTCACCATTGCACTCATCAACCTGATTTTTCTGTGGGAAAGACAAAAGACTGTCATTGACTTCTAAGATAGCGCTAAGCGCGCACTGTGGGAGAATATTCCGTGTACTTCGTGACTCTTAGCAATATATAGAACATTGAATTGCCGAAGTCATGTGCCGTTCCACCACAGCGGGAAGATTACTGTAATCATTTTCTGGGGCCTAGCAGACTGCTTTCTCCTCGTCTCTTCTTTTCAAAAGAAATGCCTGTCAAAATCACCTGGTACTGAATTATTCATTCAACCAAGGACACGCGCCGACACGGTGCGCAACCGCACACACAACACACAAGACATGCGCCACACACACACAGCATGCGCGACACGCATACAACACACGCACAACGCACACCACACACACACGCACACCACACACACACACACACACGCGAACACGCACACACAACACACACGCGCAGCGCAGCGCACACACACGACACACACACGCACACGCACGCGAACGCACACACAACGCACCCATCTCACCCCGCACCCCCCTCTCCACACCCCCCTCCTCCCTCACACCCCACACACAAACACCAACCATCATACACACACACACACACACCCACAACCACACAACACACACACAACCACACAAACACAAACACACACCCCACCCCACCCCCCACCACCACACACCCATACCCTCCCCCCCACCCTCCATCCCCCGCCCCCACCACAGGGGTGACTTAGAAAAAAGAAAATAATGTGACCTAAGAAGAGTGCTGTTATATATAAAGGCATCGATTCGCTGTGGAGCACCCTGAAATGAGAGAGGCGGTTTTGTAGACAGGGGACTGTCTTAGAATTGCATGGTGGGGAGATAGACTGAAGAATGTGCAGGCAATTCTTGTTGTTTGTGCTGATTACGCTGTGTGTGTGTTTGTGTGTGTGTTATGTGTGTGTGTATGTGTGCGTGTGTATGTGTGTGCGTGTGTGGGTGTGGGTGCGTGTGTGTTTGTGTATGTGTGTGCGTTTGCGTGCGTGTGTGTGTTTAGGTATGTTTGTGTGTGAAAGGGAGGTTATATATATATATATAATATATATAATATATATATATATATATATATATATATAGTATGTATATATATAATATATATATATATATATATAATATATATATATCACACATACATACTCATCGTGCCCTCGTGTGTTTCAATTACGAATTGGTCTCAGAGCGTTCATGCATGTGTATACGCGCGCGCGTGGACGTGCATGTTATTGCATGTGTACGTGGATGCGTGTGTTGTGTGTTTGTACGTACGCATGTATGTGTGTGTTGTGTTAGTGTTCTATGCAGTGCGCGTGTGCGTCGTATGAGTTGTGTGTTCGTGTGCATGCTTGCGTGCATGTGGCCTTCATGGATGAGTCCTTAAATGCCCTCTGACGGTTTGCAGCTTGCTTTCTCCTTAGACAAGAAATGCTGGTTGAGCGATGGCCGAAGAGAGACTTCAAGAATTATTACGCCTTTTAACAAAAAATCACTCCTGCAGCCTTTTCCTCAGCCAATCTGTATTCAACGTCTCCCGGATGGGCCTTTCATTAGGGAAACCAAATTGTGTCCTTGTAGGAATGTTAAAATCATGAAACAAATTCTTTCTCTCTTCTTCGTCATGGAACTCTCCGACAGCAACTCCAGAAGCCGTGACAATATGCTGGCTTGCGCTGAAGGCCCTCCAGGCGTGCAGGTTCCAGAATCACCAATGTGGAACTTGGTTTACATGATTGGGATGTCTGATCTGCTGCCTAAAACAAATGAAATGTGGCAAGAATAGGAAGTGGATAGCCAGCCATTATATTAAAGGAAAGAGAGGAGGAGAGAGAAAATGAAGAATTAGATAAAAAGAAAAGAAGTGACCAGCAAAAGAAAGGAAGGATGCAAAAAGTAAAAAAGCTCGATAGAAAAAAAATGTAGCGAGACAGAAAGAAGAAGAAAAGAAAGAGAGAAAGAAAAATGGACAAGAAGACGCACAAACAGGCAAAGGAAAAGGAAGATTTAAAAAAAAAAAAGGGAAAGAAAAGCGACAATGACATAACACCTATTTCTAATACAAACATTTGTGTTTCTTCATGCAACATTTTCTGGAACAAAAATGTTTCGTCTTAATTGTTGTTGTTATTTCGTCATGTTTCGTGAGTAGAGTGTTTATAAATGTAGCCATTTTGTTTTTCCATGCTGCAAAACACAAGGCATATGCATGCCTATAAATGTAACAAAAACAAATGGGTTTGTGTCTGTTTGTCCATTCAACTCTCTCTCTCTCTCTCTTCTCTCTCCTCTCTCTATCTCTCCTCTCTCTCTCTCTCTCTCTTCCTCCCCTCTCTCTCTCTCTCTCTGTCTTCTCTTCTCTCCTCCTCTCCTCTCTCTCTCTCCTCCCCCCCCCCCCTCTTCTTTTCCTCCCTCTCCTCCCTCCTCTCCTCCCCCCCCTCTCTCTCTCTCTCTCTCCTCTCCCCTCTCTCTCTCCCCCCCTCTCTCCTCCTCTCTCTCTCTCTCTCTCCTCTCCTCTCTCCTCTCTCTCTCTCTCTCTCTCTCTGCTCCTCTCTCTCCCTCTCTCTCTCTCTTCCTCTCTCTTCTCTATTGAGTACTTAACGTACTCGACACACACAGATGAACAGAAGGGATAAAACAGCAACAGCAGCAGGATCCGTGTTGCTAAGAAGAGAGATGCCAGTCCTGCTGTCTCCGCTAAGAGCTCAGTGCAGTGTCAGAAGCCGAGACGTGAGGTGCCAGAGAGAAGCGTTATAGCAGACACTGCGTCTTTCTCTGCCTACTTCATATCCTATTACACGTGCTTAGGGCACCACTACGTTCTCTTTCAATGGAGATTGCTCTCTCAGTCTCTGTGAGGCCAGAGTGCAGTTCTTTATGTTTTTTTTTTTTAAAACGTATTTGATAGACAGAATATTATGAAAAAGCCTTATGTTGCTGTTATTACAATTTTGGTATTTGGTGAGACAAAAAAGCTGAAAAGAAAGATGGTTGAAGAAGACAATTTGAGGATTATCACCTGAGCACCTAGGCATTATCGATTTATTGTGGGATGTAGTCTATTTCAACAAGCCTTGAATGATCCTTGTTCATATGCCTACCTGTGCCCTTTTTAATACTTTTAAAAACAATTCTTTATTTGCCTTTTACTCAGTCTGTGTGTAGTCAAAGTCTGCTATGTTTGGAGTTTGTTTTAAAAAGAATCTTTAATGCATTCTTGTAGTAGAAGTTTAAAGATAAGTGAACAGAGTGACATGAGTCTGGAAGAGGAAGGTGGGTACTATAACAATGAGGAAATATGAATGACAGAAAAAAGCAAACAAAGAGAGAAAGAATGAAAGACAGATAGACAGGAAGAACAGAAAGAATAAAAGAGGGCAAGAAGGAAGGAAAGGAGAAAATAAAGAATGAACAGAAGTAGAAGTAAAGAAAGAATAAAAGAAAAAGAAAGATGAGCAAAAAAACCAAAAACTAAATTGAAAGAAAAAAGGAAGAACACACACATACACACAACACCACGCACGCACGCACGCACGCACGCACACACACACGCATGAGCACACACGCCACAAACACACACACACTGAAGTTAACGTTAGTGCTGACTCCACTCTCCCTAAAAAGTCCTTGGAATGAGACTATAAACTGAGGCCCCGTGTACTATCACACGCAGAGCATCTTGCGCACACGTTAAATCCTGTTCCGCTTTTCGTAAGAGTAGGCCATGTGTGCTGGTGGGAACAGATGACAAGATTTACAAACTACATACACATGAGGACTAGATCTAAAAAAGCACATGAGTGCTTTATTCCATCATCCTCGAAATAAAAGAATAAATAAAATAATAAAAAGAACACATACACCCCTTAACCCTCCCTTTACCCCCACCCCTTACATCTTCCAAACACACAGACACACTCACTACCACACGCCCACACGCAAGCGTTAGCACACTGGACACACACAAATGAACAGAAGGGATAAAACCGCAACACCAGCAGCAGGATCCGTGTTGCTAAGAAGAGAGATGCCAGTCCTGCTGTCTCCGCTAAGAGCTCAGTGCAGTGTCAGAAGCCAGACGTGAGGTGCCGGAGAGAAGCGTTATAGCAGACACTGCGTCTTTCTCTGCCTGCTTCATATCCTATTACACGTGCTTAGGGCACCAACAGCTTCTCTTAAGACCCCAGAAGTTTTCTATGGGTAGTAGATCAGGTCACTGTAGTTTTATGGCTCCTGAGTTGGGTTTCTTTTTTTGATGTTTGTTGTTAAGATTATGTTTGAGAAAAGTTTGTGTTGTTGTTGCTGCTGTTCTTCTTTTCTTTATCATTATTATGCGTGCTTGTTGTTCTTGTTGTCTGAGTAGTTATATCAGCAGTAATTCTGTGTTTTGTTTGAAAGTATGTGGTATATCTGTATGCTTTTAGCCTTATGATTTAAGCGAGTGTAATCACAAATAAAGAGTTCGCTAAAACTGTTGTTCTACTTTTCTCCTCTTTTTCCTTTTTTTTCTTTATTCTTTCTCTTCCCTTTTTCTTCTTCTTCTTCTTCTTCTTCTTGTTCTCTCTCCTCCTCCTCCTCTCTTTTTTTTTTCTCTTGTCTTGTTCTCTTGTTCTTTCTTTTCTTTCTTTCTTGTTCTTCTTCTTCTTCTTCTTCTTCTTCTTCTTCTTCTTCTTCTTCTTCTTCTTCTTCTTCTTCTTCGTCCTCCTCCTCCTTTCTCCTCCTCCCTCCTCTCTCCTCCTCCTCCACTATTTCCTTCTTCTTATTCTTGTATGTCTTCCTCCTGATCTTCTTACAGATTGTAATCTGTTTTCAAAGAAGAAGCACGAACGTCATGGACGTGATTTCAATACCCAATTGAGCACTCACATCAATTGCTGGATTTCTCAAATTGCGTTAAACTTCTGCATGAGTAAACCCCTAATGAAGTAAGCACTTGCAATTCTGTACATGAAATTATTGACTCGGGTATAGATCTTTTCTGTATAATTATGGGGAGCTGTCCACAGTGTCTTGCGTTTGTAGTTTCAGAATCTTCAGGTTGTAACTTTGAGAATGGCTTTTTGTGGTTAACTGGACTGTGAACATCGAACAGGATCTACGAAAAGAAAATGTTACTTATAACACCAACATACACACACACACACACGCAGCACGCAGCCACGACACGCACGACTACGCACACCATCACACACACAACCACGCACACCCACACACACACACTCACACACCACACTCACAACACACACACACACACACACACACACACACACACACACACACACACAACACACACACACACACACACACCACACACACAACACACTCACACACACCCCACACACAGAGTATCGGCATACATTCACAACATATGCAAACTCCCATCTGAACGACATAAAATCATAACATTAAATCCAGTGCCGTCACTTTGAAACTGTCGTATCTTTTCCTCTCGCCTCATAAACACTTGCTAACCCATACAGGAAGATTAAAGTTAAAGTTAAAGTCTGTCCCGAACCTATAGAGGCTCATCAGGCCGGTGCTTATCCAGGTTTCTGTGGCGTTAAGCAACTGAGAGTCATAAGACTCCCCCTGGATAGGACGCCAGTCTGTCGCAGGGTTAACCCCCAACACAAGGTTGGTACCCCTTTTACACCTGGGTGGAGTGAGAAAAAAAGTGCCTTTACAGGAAGATGTATCACTTAGTAATTCAAGTCATGTCCCAACGCTCAAAGTAACAGGCTACACTTTAAAGTAACATGTTCAGCTAGTCTTCATCTAAAAAAAAAATCCCCTTAAAATAACAACTATCTCTCTCTATCAATGAAACAAAGAAAAAGATCGATCTCTTGAAGCCAGATAATCGCTGCCTATATATTCTGGAGGTCTTATTTTCGTTCCTCGCTTAGAGTACCGAGTTTACCAATGGTGAGATTTTTATGATGCGACCTTTTTCACCACAGTAAGGTAGCCGATTATGACCTGGTGAGATATTTGAAAAGCCATGCAGCAAACTTTCTCTACGTATGTCTGTCTGTCTGTCTCGATTGTCGCAGTTTGTCTGTCTGTCTCTGTCTGTTGTTTGTCTCTCTCTGTCTCTGTCTTATGTAGTGTTTTCTGTCTGTATGCTGTCTGTCTGTCTGTCTGTCTGTTCTGTCTGTCTGTCTGTCTGTCTGTATGTCTGCTGTCTGTCTCTCTGTCCTGCTTCTCGTCTTCTCGTCTCGTCTCTTCCCCTCTCTTCTTCCTGTCTCTCTCTCCTCTCTCTCTCTCTCTCTCTCTCTCTCTCTCTCTCATCTCTCTCTCTCTCTCTCTCTCTCCTCTCTCCTCTCTCTCTCCTCTCTCTCCTCCTCTCCTCTCTCCTCTCTCTCCTCTCTCTCCTCCCCTCATCTCCCTTCCCCGCCCCGAGCCCCCACCCCTTCTCGCTCTCCCTATCTTTTTCAAACGTTCACCTTTTCTAAAAGAAAAAAGTGGAAGCCGGTATCAACCTTGCTCCACACTTCAGGAGGGTGACACAGCAGCAACAGCAGCAACAGCAACAGCAGCAGCAGCAGCAGCAGCAACAACAACAACAACTCCAGCGTCCCTGATCAGAGGCATCGACTTTCCGTCAGTGTGTGTGGGGAATCAAAGAGTTTTTCTTGCCTGAGACGCCAGTAATCTTGAGGTGTGGGGACTGGGGCAGTAGAAACCTGCCCGTACATAGGATAGACTGCTTACCCTGTCATTAACTCCTTCTGACCGCCACCCTCAGGCTAGGGGTGTATAGAGGAGATTCTGGCACAACGCGCATGCGGTTCATTCTTCTTCTTCTTCTGTCGCTGAACGCTTAGAGCAGCAGCTAGTGTCTTGTTATTTGAGCAAAGTCATGCGTTGCGCTGCATGCAGGTAAGCGCCTGAGAAGACTGCCTCCAGCGCATCCGACTTCGGTGTGGGAGAGAGTTGTTATCTTTTAAGTCGTTCTAGAGAGAAAAAAAGGGGGGGTAGGAGAATGGACCAAGAAGGAAGAAAGTAGACAAGGAGGTGGCAGGAAGAAAAGGAACAAGGCAGAAACAAAGAGAGGGATAGAAAAGAGGGAATTCATAGCTCAGAATTTCCAGAAGTTGATAATGCTGTTGGTACTGAACAGGCCTCTGGCATCGCCACGTGGGAAGGCAATTCAGCTCAAGGGTTTGGGCGCATTCTCAAGGTGAGGCGACTTCAGTCTTGAAAATTTATGGAAAAGTAGAAGGAAAGCTTCAGTTGCACAATCAGATCAAGAAAACTGACATAAATGTCTTAACGAGTTGATGGTGCATTTATATCGATAAAAAGATACACTGATGAATTCAAATTGCTAGTTCCGGAATAGAAAAAAAGCCTATTTTTTCGTTCCGTGGCTAGAGCTCCGAGGTTCACCAGTGGTGAGATTTTGCGTTTGCAGCCGTTTTTGGAACAAAACATAATGAACTTCCTGGATCAAATAATTTGAAAAACATCAAAAAACAATATTAGACTCTTCATATGACATATCAAAGCAGACGAAGACATCTGTTGATAATTCGTTTTAGTTTTGGTTGAATTTCAAAGCTTGAAAATTCTGTTCTGGCCGAACGTTGAAGGAACATCTGCATGGTGTCATTTCAGTGCACACTTGAAAACTTCAAACAGGTTTGACTGATGGGTTCAGAAGCGCAAAAGAGAGCATCAGGCTGATTTCACGGAGGATCCACAA
>CM060329.1:38884957-38887457 GCA_030674155.1 Stramonita haemastoma | reverse complement strand
TTAGTGTCTGTTTCTTCTCTCTCTGTCTCTATTTCTGTCTGCCTTCTTCTCACTTGTCTGTGGTTTTTTAGTCTTTGTCACCGGCCCTTGATTTGTCTAGATGCCTTCTCTTCACACTTACAGCAGCAAGACATCTTGAGTCGCTGAGTTATTGTTGCTGTTGTTGTTGTTGTTGTTGCGTGTTCCCCAGTTTAATACTCTAGGGTCACCCAGAATGTGCACTCTGACTCACTCATCCCACCAGGGAACCACTGTGAGATTGAAACTGCACTCAGAATGAGAAGTTTGCGTATGTAACTGTTTTCAAGTACCTCGCAATATAGGCAAAAAATCCCCCCCCCCAAAAAAAACTCGCAATATAGGCAGCTATACTCCGACTTCAGAGGAAAGTCGGTGAGTAATACTAGAGGTTTTATATTTATTTTTATTTATTCTTTTTATATCGAGGGTAGCGGAATAAGCACTCATGTGCTTTTTTACATCCACTCCCTGTGTGTATGCAGTTTTGTAAATCTTGTCATCTGTTCCCACCGGCACACAAATTTGGCCTACTCTTACGAAAAGCGGAACAGGATTTAACGTGTGCGCAAGATGTTCTGCATGCGTTTGCACACGGGGCCTCGGTTTATAGTCTCATCCGAAGGACTTTTGGGGAAAGTGGAGTCAGCATTGATGTTAAATCCAGGGGGAAAATCCCCTCGAACAGGGCCCGTTTGCATGCATTTTCCTCTGAGGCCTACATTGGTGCAGACTCCATTCCCCTGTGTGTCCTCTTGGATGAGACGACAAAAGGATTTGCCGTGTGTGCCAGCGATGGCTGCTAACATGGATGATACGGAGTTGTATTGTATGTATTGTACTGTATGGTTCTGTATAGTATATTGTATTGTATTGGATTGGATTGGATTGTACTGTATTGTATAGTACAGTCTTGTATGTATTGTATTGTATTTTCTTGTATACCACTTTCAATCCCGGCGCTTTCCTGTGTGTGGAATTTGGGCTACTCTCTCTGTAGACAGGTCGTCCTTGCAGAAACATCACAAAAAATTTTGGCTTAGTCTCTTTCTCTCTGTCTCTTCTTCTCTGTCTGTCTCTCTCTTTCTGTGTGTGTGTTGTGCCTGCGTGCGTGCGTGCGTGTGTGTGTGGTGTGTGTGTATGTGTGTTGTGTGTGAGTGTGTGTGTGTGTGTTTCTCTATAATTATAAGATTGGCTGAATATATTTTTCTAGATGATCTTGTTAGGGACAACTAGCTTATTGCCTTGTGTTCATTTATCAAGACTACAGCCAAGTGGTTCAGACCCTTCGTTTTCAATCCCATGGGTTCATAAAGTCGTGGGTTCGAATCTTGGCGGCGTTAATGAATTAAGTGTGGGAATATTTTTTACGATCTTCCAGGTCGATTTCCAACTTCAGTTGCATACCTGCAGGTTCATTAACTCTCTTCGTATATAATATACACTCAGAAGATCAAATACGCACGTTAAATATCCAGTAATTCATGTTAGCGTTCGATGGGCTACGGAAATACGAGCGTACTCAGCATAGATCCCCGAAGTCGGAACGCAGTTACCTTTATGGTGGGCAAAAACAGGTACGGTAGCATATGCAAAAGTCTAGCCATTGTTGAACCTCAAAGCTTTTGCCGATGAAAATAGATTGTGTCAAGACTGGCGCCAAAACTACACCTCATGTCTAGTAGACTAGGAAAAAAAGTCTCGTGTTCGAACAGGGATCGAACCCGCACTTTGTAGCTTTTCAGACAGAACTGGAAAATCTAGACCACCGATCCACCACAGCAGTGACCCAGCATGCATCCTGAGAAGAGGCAAACTTTACCGGCGCCAAGTCTGATTTTTTTTAAACCCACAGCGCACTGGAAAATTTTATTTCTCGAGTAATCTGAGCATTTAAGAGGCGAAGTAAAGATTTTTTCTTCGAGAGTTGGGGGAGGGGGGGGGGGGGTGGATTTGGGACATCTATCTTTGTCCCTATGTCTTCTCATTACGTATATTTAGATTTCATGGAGCCACTTTGGCCCTACCGTTATTAATCTTATTTGACGGCATAATGTTTTACCATCACGAGCCGTTCGAATAACGGATGTCTTAAGTGGTTGTTAGTTCTTGCTCAATACACAAGCCTTAATCCCCGACCTATTCTCGATACAAAATACACGTACACTACACTTAAAGACAGACAGACTGACAGTAGAGGCAGACAGACAAAACAGATGGACAGTTACTTTCAGACAGAAAGCAAAAGACAAAAAGAGAGAGAGAGAGAGAGAGAGAGAGGAGAGAGAGAGAGAGAGAGAGAGAGAGGAGAGAGAGAGAGAGAGAGAGAGAGAGAGAGAGAGAGAGAGGAGGGGGGGCACTGATACATCAAACGAGAGCGTAACCTTTCGTCTTGTGTGCCTCCCCTATCTATTCCGAGAGGGTATTGTGTGTTTCAGTGTGTCTGTATTATGAATATACTGGCTGATTGCCTTTATTTCAT
>CM060329.1:38872457-38874957 GCA_030674155.1 Stramonita haemastoma | reverse complement strand
TCTCTCTCTCTCTCCTCTCTCTCTCTCTCTCTCCTCTCTCTCTCTCTCTCTCTCTCTCTCTCACTCCCCAAGATATGGTCAATACTATAATGAAGATGACAGCAGCCGATAGTACTTTAGAAGAATGGACGGCTGGCTGGTGTCTTTTGTGTCTGTGTATGCTTTTTTTTTCTACCTTCTGTATTTTTTTTCTTTTTTCTGTTTTTATGGTTTGTTTTTTTTTAGCTAAGAGTCATGGCAACCGCTGCAGCCAAACAAAAAGGCCCAACTAATCCCAGACAGTCTGCATGCTTTTTACTCTGATGTCTGTGTCTGCGTGACTTGTTGGATGATTGACTTGACTTGAACTCCTCGTACTTGACTTTGACATCTCTCCGACTCTTATCTTTCTTTCCTTTTGTCTATGTTTTCATTTGCTTCGCTCTTTCTTTCTTTTCTTTCCTTTTTTCTTTTTTTCTTTTTTTCTTTCTTTCTTTTCTTTCTTTTTCTTTCTTTCTTTCTTCTTCTTTCTTTCTTTCTTCTTTCTTCTTCTTTCTTTCTTTTCTTTCTTTCTTTTTTCTTTCTTTTCTTGCTTTTCTTTCTTTCTTCTTGCTTTCTTCTTCTTCTTTTTCTTCTTTCTTTCTTTCTTTCTTCTTCTTCTTTTTTGTTTTGGACGTAGACAAAGTGGATCCTGTGATCATAGAGGTAACGCACCTGCCTAGAAAGCGAAAACTTCAGGTGCTAAGTGTGTGGCGGTTTGATAGCTTTTCGGGGAGTGAAGTCAGTATCCGTGTTAACTCATGGGATATACCCTTTTCTTCCCCATGGTATGCCTGGGGCCTGTCATTTGTCAATAGCTTCCCCACCTTCTGCAAGTATGTGCTAGGAATTCCCTCTTTTCTATCTCTCTCTCTGTTTCTGCTTTTCTTGTCACCTCCTTCCTGTCTATTTTCTGCAGTCTTGGTTTATTCTCCTGCCTGGTTCTAGGAAGACTTAAAAAATACAATCTTTCTCCTACGCCGAAGTCGGATGCGCTGGGCCTGACTTAGTCAGGCTCGGCAGCGCAACGTATGTTAGATTCTTTAATTAAACAGACAACAATAGTTGCAGTCCGAACGTTTGCCGACGACGAAGAAGAAATCCTTTTGCTAAGAGTTGAACCCAAGCCCTCAGTTCAGTTAAAGTACAGGCACGATGATCTGCCACCCACTGGCCTATTCCGTCCCGCTACGGGTGTGCGCCTGGATGTAAGATGACTTTTTGTTGTTGTTAATGTAGAATGTTGTTAACTTTTGCGAGAGGATCAGATGGATTGGGGATTATTTGCTCTCATTTACTGATTAATGACTCAGTTATTTTGTCGTTTTTTTTGTTTTTTGTGTTTTTCTTTTCTTTTTTTTCTTCTTTTTTTGGGTGGGGGGGGGGGGGGGGGGGGGTTGAGACAGAGACAGAGAGACAGACAGACAGACAGAGATAGAAATACAGAGTGATATGTCAGACACAGACGACTTACAGCCGTAGAATAGAGGTACACACGCCGGCAGAGTACCCACACACACACACACACCCACAACACACACAACACACACACACACACACACACACACACACACACACACACACACACACACACACACACAATAATATATAATATATATATATATATATATATATTAATATATATATATATATAATATAGCACGCACGCACGCACACATGCACACATACACACAGGCACCCACTCACGCACGCACACACTCCTAACCTCAACACACCACACACACACACACACACACACACACACACACACACACACACACACACCACTCACTCACTCACTCACTCACTCACTCACTCACTCACACACACACACACACACACACACACACACACACACACACACACACACACACACACACCCCCCACACTCTCTCTCTCTCTCTCTCTCTCTCTCTCTCTCTCTCTCTCTCTCCCAACTCACTCACTCACACCACACACCACACACACACACACACCACACACACACACACACACACACACACACACACACACACACACACACACAACACACACACCACAGACAAAAGGCTGGCTAGGGAGGTAAATCATAATTGTCACTAATTATGCGCATGCACTACCAATGGCCATAAAAGGGAAGGAAGAAAAGAAAGGCAGAAAACCCGCCTGAACAAGACACCCAGAGACCGCACACTGCTGCTTTGGCCTTCGTTGCATTGATTCACACTTCGCCCCTGTCGAAAACGATCCCCGGGCTATCTTTATTTTCTGGTTGGAGTTCTTAGCTCACATTCTTCTTCTTCTGCTTCTTGTACTTCGAATTTTGTTCTTCATTTCTTCTTCTCTCCTCCTCTCTCTCCTTTTCTTGCTTCTTCTCTTCTTCTTCTTCTTCTTTTCTTCTTCTTCTTCTTCTTCTTTCTCTTCTTTTTTCTCTCTTCTTCTTCTTCTTCTTTCTACTTCTTCTTCTTTCTTATTCTTCTTCTCTTCCTCTCCTCTCTCCTCT
>CM060329.1:38849957-38862457 GCA_030674155.1 Stramonita haemastoma | reverse complement strand
GCTCTACTCCAACCCTGTCCAGACCCTCAGGATCTCCACCTCGCCCCTGGCTTACTCCTCGTCCTCGCCGTTCTCCAAGAAGCTGACGTTCGGGGTCATCCTGCCCAACAACAACACCTACTACTGGTCCCTGCCCAAGACGCGCTTCGCCGTGCAGTTCGCCATCACCTCCATCGAGCGCAGGCAGCTGCTGCCCGACTGGCACGTGAGGGCCATCTACCGGGACTCCAACTGCTCCGACACGGACGGCCCTCTGGAGGCTATGATATGTACACGGACAAGACGGTGAACGTGTTCCTGGGCCCGGCCTGTGACTATGCCGTGGCGCCCATAGCCCGCTTCACCAAGCGCTGGGAGATCCCCGTCATCACGGCCGGGGCTTTGGTCAAGGTGGGTGTTGTGGGGTTTTGCTTTTATCTTTATTTTATTTTATTTATTAATTAATTAATTGATTGATTGATTGATTGATTGATTTAGTTATTGTTATTTCGTGGATAATAGAATAAGTACTCATGTTTTGGTGTTGTTTTTTTTACATCCAGTTCTCGTGTGTATGCAGTTTGTCCATTTTTTTGTCATCTGTTCACACGGCATACAATAGCTTACTCTTCCGAGAAACGGAACAGGTTTTAACGTGTGCGGAAGATGTTCTGCGTGTGTTGGCACACGAAACCTCGGTTTATAGTCTCATCTGAAGGACTTTTGTGTAGTAGGGTCCAGTGTAGTGTAAAATAGTGAAGTGTAGTGTAGTGTGGTGTAGTGTAGTGCTATGCAATGAAGTGCAGTCCAGTGTCTTACCTTACCTTACCTTTACCTGTTGCTGTCATCGTTAATAATGTTTGTTATAAATTTCTGTTTTTATATGTCTGTGACCTCCGTTACATAATCAAGCTTATTGTACCGGATGTTAATTTTTAGTTGTTGAACATATCTTCCCCCACTGAATAAGTATACAACACAACACAACACAACAAACATGACAACGCAACCCAAGCCAGGGTGTTAGGCCAAAGAACACCAAACAACAGCAGACAACTACAACGCTTTCTTTGCTCTCTTGAGCCAGCAGTCCACGTGCTTATCACTAGCAGTAAAACTATAGCAGCCATTGTAATAGAAACCAGAGCACTAAAAGCAGCATCCTCAGCAGAAATAATGATGACTAGCGGTAATAGTTCTGCCCGGCACCGCTAGAATGGGCAGTGATGGCGGGCACCATATTAGTTACAGGAGAGACAGACCATGGCGGAGGTGGCAGCAGCAGCAATTAAAAGCAGAAATGAGAAAGGAGCTAGCTACAGTATATTATATTGTCACTTCAGGTGGTACTAGTGACAATAGTGATAATTGTAGTAGTTGTAGTAGTTTAAAAATTAAAAAGGTTAGTAGGTGGTGTGTGGTGGTAGTAGTAGTAGTAGTAGTAGTAGTAGTAGTAGTAGTAGTAGTAGTAGTAGTAGTAGTAGTAGTGGTGGTGATGGTGGTGGTGGTGATGGTGGTTGTTGTGTGGTGAGTAGGTGTGTGGAAGTGGGTGGTAGTAGTAGCAAGCAGCAGTAGCAGTAGCAGTTGCAGCAGCAGCAGTAGTAGCAGTTCAGCAGTAATAGCAGTAGTAGAGTAGTAGTGGTGGTAGGTGGTGTGTGTGTGGTGGTGGTGGTGGTGGTGGTGGTGGTGAAAGAATCATTAGTAGGATAATGATGATCCTTTTATTTATGATGATGATGATGATGATGATGATGATGATGATGTGATATGATGATTGTTATGTGATGATGATGATGACGACGACGACGATGACGACTGACGATGATTACTGTAATTCTTAGAGATGAAAACGAGATGATATCTGATGATGATGTGATGATGATGACAATAATAATGACTCTTCTACCCCCCACCCCCACCCCCACCAACCCAACCCAACCCCCCTCACCACAGGCCTTCGAGAACAAAGAGGAGTACCGCCTTCTCACCCGCCTGATGGGCTCCTACGTGAAGGCGGCAGAAGCAGGTGACGGAGATGTGCAAGCACTTCAAGTGGAAGCAGATCGGCATGCTTTACCACGATCTGGAGGACGTGGGCTCCCGCTCGGACTGCTACTTCATTGCAGAGGCCCTCTTCTACGCCCTGTCCCCTTACTCCCAGCTAGACCCCTGGTACAAAAAGTTCGACGCGGATAATACCCAGGAGTTCGAATACCGAGACATCTTGCAACAGGCGCGGCTCAACACCCGTAGTAAGTTTTTCTGTAGGGGTTGAGAGGGTTGTTGTGTGTTTATTGGCTGTGCCGGGCTGATTTGGGTCTGGGTGTTTCACGGCAGCGCGACGCGTTTTTTCGCTCGTGTGACAGATGATGATGAGATAGTGGCTGTGTGTGAGCGTTGATGAAGAAGAAGAAGAAGAAGAAGAAGAAGAAGGAAGGGAGAAGAAGAAGAAGAAGAAGAAGAAGAAGGAAGAAGAAGAAGAAGAAGAAGAAGGAGGAGGAGGAGGAGCAGGAGAAGGAGAAGAAGAAGAAGAGAGAGAAGAAGAGAGAGAGAGAGAAGAAGAAGAAGAGAGAAGAAGAAGAAGTAAGGAAGAAGAAGAAGAAGAAAGAGATGGTTGTGTGTGAGTAAGTGTGTGAGTGAGTGAGAGAGACAGAGAGTGAGAGAGAGATAGAGATTGAGAGAGGCAGAGAGACAGAAGAGACAGAGAGTGAGTGTGTGTGCGCACGTGCGTGTATGTGTGTGTGGTGTGTGTGTGTGCGCGCGCGCGCAGACTTGTTTCGTGTGGAGTTGTGCAATGGCATATACTTTTATAAGTGCATTTTGCTGCTTTTGGAGTTTTTTGTTTTAGTTTGTTTTCTTCTTTCATTCTTAGCTGGTCTTTGCCTCTTAGCCTTTCGTGTTTGTTTTATCTTTTACTTGCGATAATGTTGACATGGGCCATGTTACCTCTGTCTCTCTGCCTGTTCTGTCAGTCTCCATCTTTGTGTGCTTGTCTCTGTCTGTCTGTCTTCCCAAATTTCTCTCTGTTTCTGTCTCTATCTCTATATCTCTGTGTTTGTCTGCTTGTCTGTTTGTCTGTCTCTCTAGCTCTGCCTTTCTGTTGGTCTTTTCTCTCTCTCTCTCTCTCTCTCTCTCTCTCTCTCTCTCTCTCTCTCTCTCTCTCTCTCTCTCTCTCTCTCTCTCTCTCTCTCTCTCTCTCTCTCTCTCTCTCTCTCTCTTCTCTCTCTTCATTCTCTCTCTTCTCTGCTCTCCTCTCTCTCTCTCCTCTCTCTCCTCACTCCTCCTCTCTCTCTCTCTCTCCTCTCTCTCTCTCGTCTCTCTCCTCCCTCTCTCTCCCCCTCTCTCTTCCTCCCTCCACTCTCCTCCCTCTCTCCCCGCTCTCTTCTCTCCCCCTCTCTCTCCTCCCTCTCTATCAACATCCATCCACCTCCTGCTAAGTCTCTTTCCTGACATCTCTACCTCACAGCTGAAGAGGGGTCAGGATCGCAGGACACGCTATAGCATCATCCTGCCACTCGAAGCGGCTTTGGCTAACGCTGTATCGGGGATTCCTGGAGAATCATGCCAGTCCCTCTCAGAACAGCTTTTGGCAGCCGGCATAACATGTATATATATGGGTGGTTCCCCTCCCCTAGGATGCTAATCCTCCACTTCTGGGCTCACTCCTCGTCTTTGTTCTTCCGTTGTACACCGCAGTTGTGGTGCCTGAGAGCCATTGTTGTTCTGTATGAGCTGGTCCTTCAGTTGGGTTTGGGAGGGAGGAAAATGGTCGATCCAGCTTTCTTTTATTTTGGTTTTGTTCTGTCCCGTTGTTGTTTCTGCAATGTCTTTGTAACTCTACAAGAATTCGTGGAATGGTATTACGGTGCTGTGAGAGTTTTAGGATGGGGGTGGGGGTGGGGGTGGGGGGGGTTGGCGGGGATGAGGGGTGTGATGGGGTGGGTAAGTAGCCATGGTGGGTTAAAGCATTTCGTGCTGTGCGCTCGTGATTTGGTTGCTCGGGTTTGAGCCTAGGTTGAGCTAGCCGCCTCCGAGTTGCCTGCCTGTTCAATGGGGATTTTGTTTCTCGTGGATTTAACAGTAGTACTGACTCCAATCCCCCGACAGTCTTTCGGATAAGACTATAAACCGAGGCCTCGAGTGTGAACGCACGCAGAACATCTTATGCACACGTTAAAAAGCCGCTCTGCCTTAGGGAAGAGTAAGCCATTGTGTGTTGGGTGGAACGGATGACGAAATTGACAAAAACGCATGTACACAGAGACTAGATGTAGAAAACACATGAGTGTTTGTTCCATTATTCTGGAACTAAAATAAGGATAAAGGATGTAGGCTGAATACAGTTCTGAAAAACAAGTTTGTGGGTTATTTTTTCTATCCATATTAAATATCAACACGACATTGATGTCAGCACGATGAAAGACGAGGTCAGAGTCTATGGAGAAGCAGAGTGATTGTCTGAAGTGCGAAAGTTGAAGAGGAATAAATAAGATTCTGAGGGCCTGTGAGGACAAACACCATCCCCACCTCTGGAAACTGTGTACTAGGAATTCCCTCTTTTCTATCCCTCTCTCTTTGTCTTTGCTTGTCCCTTTTCTTCCTGTCACCTCCTTCTTGTCTAGTTTTGCTTTCTTATTCCGTTCTTCTGTTTTTTCCCCCAGAAAGACTTAACAGAGAATACGCTGGGCCTGTCTTGTATGGTGCTTAACGACAGCGCAACGAATTTTCACAAATACAATAGACATGACAGACAACAGTAATTACTGTCTGAGCGTTCGACAAAGAAAAAAGAAGAAGAAGAAGAAGAAGAAGAAGAAGAAGAAGAAGAAGAAGAAGAAGAAGAAGAAGAAGAAGAAGAAAGAGGAGAAACGAAAAAAGAGGAAGAAGAAGAAGGAGAGGAGGAGGAGGAGAAGAAGAAGAAGAAGAAGAAGAAGAAGAAGAAGAAGAAGAAGAAGAAGAAGAAGAAGAAGAAGAGAGGAGGAAAGGGGAGGAGAAGAAAAAGAAGAAAGAGGAAAAAAAAAAAAAAAAAAAAGAAGAAGAAGAAGAAGAAGAAGAAGAAGAAGAAGAAGAAGAAGAACAACAACAACAACAACAACAACAACAACAACAACAACAACAACAACATATTTTTTTCTTCATTCCCATGATCGGATACATAGTAGTAGTCTTAGACGTAGATTTTCTGTTTAACTTAAAAAAATATATACATCTTCAGTAGCACCTTATTTCTTCGATTTTCTTTGACAGACCTTCAGTAGTGTTATTTCCAATGACTTTTGATATTTCATGATAGATGTTCACTGGAAAGCTATCCTTGACTGTGTGGGTGCTTAGTGTGTCTTTCATGGAAAACGAATTGGATCAGGTTACTTCTTTTTTTCGCTATCTTTTTCTGTCTGTCTGTCTGTCTGTCTGTCTGTCTGTCTGTCTGTCTGTCTGTCTGTCTGTCTGTCTGTCTGTCTTTCTGTCCTTCTTTCTTTTGTTCGACAGTTTTCTTTCTGTCTGTCTGTTTGTCCATCTGTTCTTCTTTCTTGCCTTCCTTTTATATATATATTTTTTTTTTTTTTTTTCTTTTTCTCATTTCTCTCCTTCCCTTTGTCTTTGTGTCTTTCTTCTTTTGTTCTATTTTTCTTTTTCTTTTTTTTTCTTTCAGTTTGTCTGTCTATCGGTCTTTTTATTTCCTTTCTTTCCTGGCAAGTGTCCACACCATTTGGTTGTTTCATAATTCCCTGAAAGCATCAACTATGCAGCGATAAATAATAAGCACCACACAGAGAGTAAAATGTTCTTCTGATCCTTTTTTATTTTCCTTCTTATCTTTTTTCAGACTTTGAAGCCATTATAAAATTATAGCTTCCAGGCACGAAACACACTGACAGTAAAAACGGTCGAGAGAGAGAGACAGAGAGAGAGAGGGAGAGAGAGAGAGAGAGAGAGAGAGAGAGAGAGAGAGAGAGAGAGAGAGAGAGAGAGGAGAGAGAGAGAGAGAGAGAGAGAGAGAGAGAGAAGTGCTCTGGCTCACGCAAAAAGAAAATGCTGAGTCGGTTGTTAATGCAAGCGAAGTGCCTCTGCCGCCATTAAAATGTTGAGCTTTGAAATACGATCTCAGAAAAATTGCGAAGTCGATTTTTAATGCCAGCCAAGTGCCAAATGCCTACACGGACATGTGAAGCTTTGAAATATTATCTCCAGAATATCTTTATTCCAGAGAGTTCAGTATGTGACTGGCATGATAATCTCTGTCCTCCAGTCTTCCCTGTCTCTCCTGTACGCATCATCCAGTTCGGCGTTAGAGGACACACCCAATAACACCCACATGATCCTCCTTCTCTGTCTGCTCCAGTCTTCACTGGCCCTGCTGACTTCATGGATTCTCATGCCATAGGATTCGGTGATGTTATCAAAGAGAGAGGCTGGCGGTCAGCCTGTTTTTTTTGTTGTTGTTTTTCTCCCCAATCTTGGCGGGAGAGACAGTTTTTATGAGGTTTGTTTCTTGGTTTTGTAAGGCTTGGCTTGCATATCTTAGTTTCCGTTCATTTATGAAAGTCAGGAGTTTCCTTGTTGTTCTGAGTTTGTATATTATGTTTTCATTGTTTGTTTTTATCTATCCAACTGACCCAGAGCAGCCTTTTAAAGAAACCCTCACATCCCGGCTGCCTAGATTTCATTTGTTTATCATCCTTTTCTTTGTATCCAGCATTCACAGCCATATAAATGACGGACTGTACTAAGCATACCATTATATTCATATTTAGCTGGTAATGGACTGCTCCAATCTTTCCAAATCCTTCGTTCAAGGAAGGGAATAAATAATCTGAAGTCGGAATACGGCTGCCCGTGTAGTGTGAGGCATACGAACACAAGCACACACAGGCAAACTTCGTGTGCAGTGCTTAGTTAGTCTCACGGTGATACCCAGCTGCGATGAGGGGGACAGAGTGCATGTTCTGGGTGACCTCCCAGGCTGTTGATTAAGATAGGGAGCGCCCAACTGGATGAAGAAGGAGAAGAAGAAGAAGTCCCGGACCGATGGTGTTATAGAACTGCTGATAATTATATACAAAGAAAGAGGAGCGTAAAGTTCTGTGGTGTCGGCATCCATTCCTAAGCCTCCTGTCTCCATCCAGTGTCTGTTTCATTTTTCAAAGGGTTACTTGTGTGTAGCGCGGTGTCATCTTATTCCTGTCTCTGTCTGGCGATATGTCTGCTGGCTGTCTCTCTGTCTCTCTGTCTGCCTGCCTGTCTGCCTGTCTGTCTGTCTGTCTGTCTGCCTGCCTGTCTGCCTGTCTGTCTGTCTGTCTGTCTGTCTGTCTGTCTCTCTCTCTCTCTCTCTCTCTCTCTCTCTCTCTCTCTCTCTCTCTCTCTCTCTCTCTCTCTCTCTCTCTCTCTCTCTCTCTCTCCCTTCTCCTCTCTCTCTCTCTCTCTCTCTCTCTCTCTCTCTCTCTCTCTCTCTCTCTCTCTCTCTCTCTCTCTCTCTCTCTCTCTCTCTCTCTTGTAGAGATTCTCAAACTTGGTAGTCCACCTTGTATCGTAATCAATTATGATATAACACTGATAATGATCTGCATTGAGGATGATGACAATTATGACGATGATATTGATAAAAAAAAAACCACGAGGATGATGGTGATACCAACAACGTCAATGGAAATGACTATCATAACATTGACAATGACGATAACAAGAATGATAAGAGCGATGATGATGAGAACGGTACTTATGATGATGATAACGCAAACAACAAGATTAATATTGCCGACAACTGTAACAACTGTAAAAAATGCATGCCCAAAAAATCTCTATGTTCCTAGTATACGATTACCGTGAAATCTTCAACCATAAACCTTGAAAGATTTTGCAGCAAAGGCCAAGCAGAAAGCGAACACATTATTTTGATTGAGATTTTATTTTAAAAGGGTAAAAAAAATGGGGTGACAATTGGGAAATGATAGCTTCAGGCTTGAGAAAGAAACTGAGGGGGCAGAAAAGGTCAGGAGAGTTCGCCCCCATTGGATTAATTTGAAGCTGCTTGATGCAAAAATAAAGAAAAATAATAAAGAAAGAAAGAAAATCATCTGAAGTGCTTGGGCTGTCGTATGACTGTATTCTGATCTCCCTTGGGTGTGCTTGTAAAAATTTTCAACTATGTAATTAAAAGAGAAAGCGTGTGATGTTTTGAGTTGTTTTGTTTTTTTCCCGCTTGTCATTCATGTACATGCACGAACGTGTGTGTGTGTGTGCGTCCAAACACACATGCACACGTACATGCACACACGCACTCACGCACCCACACGCTCACGCATGCATTTTATCTATTTTATTTATTTATTGATCTATTCATTTATTTATTTATCTATTTTATTCTTTTATATCGAGGATAATGGGATAAGCACTCTTGTGCTTTTGTACATCCAGTCCCCGTGTGTATGCAGTTTTGTAAATGTCATCTGTTCCCACCAGCACACGATGGTCTACTCTTCTGAAAAGTGGAACAGGATTTAACGTGTGCGCAAGATGTTCTGCGTGTGTTCACTCACGGGGACTCGGCTTATAGTCTCATCACGCACACACGCACACACTCACACACACACCCACGCACTCACACACGCACACACACACACACACACGCACGTACACACACACACACACACACACACACACACACACACACACACACACACACACACACACACACACACACACACACACACTCTCTCTCTCTCTCTCTCTCTCTCTCTCTCTCTCTCTCTCTCTCTCTCTCTCTCTCCTTCTCTCTCTCTCTCTTTTCTGCCCGTTTAGATATTATATGAGAATTGTATGATCTTCATAAAGTGCAGCCTCAGCAGCCAAAGAATGGAAATGAGTTATTTATTCAAATCCCCTTGTCCAAGCTATTATGCATAAAAGAAACAAACAGAAAACAGCGTTAAGTGTGCGAACATGAGTCGGCTTGGGGAATGGTCCATGTTTTTTGTTAATTGTTTTGTTTCTTCTTTTTTTTTTTGGGGGGGGATTGGGGGGCAGCGGGGAGGATGGTGAGTAAGGTTGGGGGGTCGGGTGGGGGCTGTTTTTTAAACACGGATTTTGATTGAGCTTGCAGGCAAAGTGCATCAGATGGTGTGATTTCTTTTCTTTATCTGCATGTATGATTGTCATAATGTCTGTCTGTCTCTCTATCTGTCGGTCTTATTGTCTCTGTTTTTTTTTGTTGCTTTCTATCTGCATTTGTGTGTGTTTGTGTGTGTGTGTGTGTGTGTGTGTGTGTGTGTGTGTGTGTGTGTGTGTGTGTGTGTGTGTGTGTGTATGAGTATGTGTGTATGAGTATGTGTGTATGAGTATGTGTGTATGTGCGTGTGTGTGTGTCTGTGTGTGTGTGTGCGTGTATGAGTATGTGTGTATGTGCGTGCATGCGTGCGTGTATGTGTGTGTGTGTATGTGTGCGCGCGCGCGTGTGTGTATGTTTGCCACGAAAATACGGACACATATATGTATATATATATATATATATATATATATATAAATATATATAATATATGAGTTTTTATACCTGTATGGGTAGGCGTGCACTAGCCCTTACCTCACTTGGTACAGTCATCGATCATTGTGTTTTCTTTTTTCTTTTCTGTTGTTTTAATTTTTGTTCCGTTCCTCAGCTTGAGATCCTAAATTCACCAAATGGCGGTATTTTGCACACGCGACCGTTTGTCGCTTACCGTGAAGGTAGCTGCATTCCGACTTCAGGGATGATAGTGTATGAATCAAGTCATCTGTTGTAAATAAAGTGGTCATACCCTTCACAACGTATGTGCATGCAATGCGGTGACAAGAGCTATAATCAGTGTACTTGTTGTGTCGTTGTTATGTCAAAGTTATATTTGATTTTGTGTTTTTGTTCTGTGACAATTTTTCTGAAACCACATCTGCAAAACTAGCCAACAAAACACACACAGACAGACGAAACGGTCCATAAACCAGAATCATGTCCATCTATGCAAATGACAGACCAAGCCATTTTAAAGGCTGCTACGCTTGAGATGGTTTGTAAGAAGAAACGAGGCTTAGATTGGCAAGTGCATAGAGCGGTATCGATCTGACGCCTAGCCCGCCAGCCCCAGTGTCGAGCGGAAAGCGGGCTGAAGCGTGATACCCGTATTGAAACGGGACACCCGGAACGCAAAGCGCAACCACCCTTATTTTCCACTGCTGCTCAAATCACACGCAATGACACGGACGAAACTCTTGACAAATCATTTTTTCTCTCTCCTCCTATGTCTGTCTATGTCTCTGTCTCTCTCTGTCCCCCCTCCCTCCCTCTCTGCCTCTGTCTGTCTGTCTGTCTGTCTGTCTGTCTGTCGGTCTGTCTGTCGGTCTGTCTGTCTGTCTGTCTGTCTGTCTCTGTCTCTGTCTCTGTCTCTGTCTCTCTCTCTCTCTCTCTCTCTCTCTCTCTCTCTCTCTCTCTCTCTCTCTCCTCTCTCTCTCTCTCTCTCTCTCTCTCTCCTCTCTCTCCTCCTCCTCCCTCCTCTCCCTCCCTCCCTCTCTCTCTCCCCCCCCTTCCTCTCTCCCCTCCCTCCTTCTCTCCCTCCCCTCCTCCCTCTCTCTCCTCTCCTCTCTGTCCCTCCTCCTCCCTTCTGCTTTTGTTTCAGTCTTCCCACCTTTGTATTTTCCTTATTTTCCCCCCTCTACTGCCCCCCCCCCCCACCTCTCCCTACCTCCCTCTACCCCCTCCCTATGCCTTGTTTTGCATAAATTATCACCTTTTAATGGTGCCGGTGAGAATGGTTGAGGAAAGATAATGGCAGGTCGTTTCATCCTGCCTCTATGTAAATGCGAAACCTCCACTCTGCCACAATAAACCCCACTTGTAGTGAAAAATTACGAAAAAAAAATGGATGGATGAAAAAATGAACGGAAAATTATCTAAACAAAGCAGAAATGAGGTTATGCTCTTTTTATTTTGGTCCTAAACAAGTGTGTACAAAAGTAAGAAAATTGCATGCGTTAGTGCGAACCGTAACTAGTTTTGAATCTCGAAGCATGTTGCAGCTTTTGTTGTGGTTGCTGTTGCAGCTATTGGGGCTGTTGTTGCTGTGTTGCTGTTGCAGCTGTTGTTGTTGCAGCTGTTGTTGTTGCGGATGTTGTTGTTCTGGCTGTTATTATTGTTGTTGCGGCCGTTGTTTGTGCGACTGTTGCTGTAGCGGATGTTGTTGTGGCTGATGTTGTTGTTGAGGCTGTTGTTGTTGCTGTTGTTGTTGCTGTTGTTGTTACTGTTGATGTTGATGTTAAAGGATATCAGTTGTATGAAATTGGAAAATTAATATGTTTACAAACTTAGAAAGCTTTTTTGTGTGTGAGTGTGTGCGTGTGCGCGTAGGTGTGTGTGGGTGTATGTGCGCGTGTTCGTGCGTGCTTGTGTGTGTACGTATGCATGCATGCATGCGTGCAGTGTGTTGGTAAGTGTGCTCACAGGCGTAAGATCGGCAAGCATCTTTAAGGAGCACCAACAACAATACAAGAGAAGAAAATAGGAAATAAACAAAGGAAACATCAACATCAAATCAATAGACAAAACAGTAAGCAAAATCCTTGACTTTTTCTTACATCCAATAAGTGAAACTTGTTGGCCAACAGACTTGAAATATTTGTTGTGGGAAGAAAAGATGTATAGTCTGCCATACTGTAAAACAACTGTATAGTCTGCCAGTCTATGATGTACTAGCGGCCTAGCCTGGAAGACTGAATGTTGATATTGTTAATAAAAAAAAAGAAGAAGGTAAGGCGTCCCATAGCCTATGCGTCGTTAGGGAGCAAGGTGTCAAGACCTCAGCTTCTCTAGGAGCCAGCATATTGAGGGTGGCGCCTATCTCTCTTCCTCGCTGCTTTACCTTCCCCCTAAGACTACCCTTAAGCTGGAACTGAGATGTTGATGAAGCAAGGCACAACGCACCCTCATACCACCTATGTCTACCCTAGCATGGGTAATGAAATCTCAACCCAGTCCGGGTAGGACCTGCAGCACATGACTTGAAAAGGTTTGGGCGCAAGATGTCTCGTGGTTCGCACAGGACCTCGGTTCAGCTACCAAAGACTTTTGGGAGAGTGGAGCGACTGATAGCCAAGTCCACAATCACTCGGTCGTCTTAGTAACCACGCTCATGCTGCTACCCTTAGCTTAAGGAGAGCGAGTGCTCTACCCACTGAGCTATCCCGTCCCGTGTTTTTTTAGTTATATTTGCACATTTATACAGGGATAAAGGTGAAACCCGCATTGAAATGGGATGCCCAGATTATCTTAAAAAAAAGTATAATCACCAATTTAAATACTTATCAATAACGCCAAAGCTGCGAAGAAAAAGAAATCTGACGAAACATAATGAATGTGGAAATAGTTTTGCAGTTAACTGCAGAAATTGATTTTTAGTTTACTGATCACATACTGTTTAATATGGATACACTCGTATGTTTCTATGCCTATTTTAACCGATAAAATGGTCAACTCATTTGCATTCTCTGTACTTAAATGT
>CM060329.1:38829957-38839957 GCA_030674155.1 Stramonita haemastoma | reverse complement strand
CACAACAACCACACACACAACCACACACAGACAGAACATTCATGGAAATAAGACCCCGTAGTTCCATTTTTCTGCATAATGGCCACAACGACATCCCTCCCTCTACAACCACAGCAGGCCGGGTTCCAATGGCTTTCAGATTCAGAGCTACCAAAACCCCATTATTTTGCTCAGCGTGGGCAGGTGTCGGGTGCACAGCCAGGCTTTTACGGCAGCGGTATCAATATGCAACCAGCATGAGTCAGCCCCAAACCTGCATTAAGCTCTGGCCCAAAAACCGCTTTGTCTGTTATCCCTGTGAGTACAGGGACCAAAGCCTACTAAAAATGGTAAAGGTAAAGCTGTCCATAACCTATGTGGCTGTATGGGAGCAAAGCATCGGAGACTTCAGCTTCTCAAGGGGGGCCAGCATATTGAGGGCGGTGCCCATCTCCTCTGCCTCGTTGCTTTACCTTCCCTGACCCTAAAGAGGGCAGGTACCCATTTACGGGTGGGTGAACTGGGTATTGTACTGAAGCCAAGACGCGCAAAATGGTCACCTATCCTCTTGGTAACCACGCTCAAGCTGCTTAACATTGAAATGGTATTCGTGTGACGAATGCTGTAGCCGCGTGGGTTAAAACTGTTCGACTTCAATCCCACGGGTCCATGAAGTCGAAGGTTCGAATCTTATCGGCGTCTGGTGTGACTTAAGGCTTAGGATTTTGTATATATTTTTTGACGATCTCCCTGGTGAACAAAACAGGGTTTTAATCTGCGTTCCGCCTATCAAGAACGTAACAACAAGAACATATTCATAACATGAAGATTTTTCTGTGTCAATTTCAGGAATTTTGGCTCGGTAGCTGTCCTGGTGAATAAGATTTGTGTCTATTCGTGATCAGTTTTAGAAGTTTCAAAAAACAAAGTTCATTGTGCGCGTGTGTGCGTGCGTGCATGTGTGCGTGCGTGCGTGCGTGTGTGCGTGTGTGTGTGTGTGTGTGTGTATGTGTGTGTGTGTGTTTAACATCTATCCACTAAAAGGGACTTTAGAGAGAAAATTGATAGTTTTAATAGTCACAATGGATAGCCCCTATGATTGCAATATATATGCTAAATGACATAGATTGTGTTCGTTTTTGGACGCTACAAGCAAAACCTCTTTACCATTGAAAAACATAAGATACAGAGGCACCCATTCGAGGGAACTTTTTCCATGGAGTTTACATCAGTCCCGAAAATCCTTGAGATGAGACTATAGACCAAGGCTACGCATGCAAATGCAGTCAAAACATCATGTGCGGATATCAAAACCCGTTCTGCCTTACGGAATAACAGACCAGTGCGTGCCATTAAGAACAGATAGTAATTAAAAAATTGCATTCACCCTGGTGTCTTGTTTAGTCATTGACCCCGAAATCGGAGTACAGTTACCCTCATGGTGGGCAAAAACGGTGGCAGACACAACATCTCATCATTTGTGAGCCTTTTAGACAAGGAACTAATAATATAGAAAAAAACAAAGAACCATCCAAACAGAGCATGAAATATTTAATGAATATCAATACGAAATTCTCATAAATCTGCATCAGTCATAATCCGAACCTCTCTGTGACCGAAGTACTAATCCGTTACAGATTCTCCTCCCCCCCCCTCGCCCCCCCCCCCCCCCCCTCGCCGACACACACCTTCCCACCCCGTCATTTTTCCTTTGCTTTGTGATTTCTACCCCATCCCTGCCCGTTTGTCTCCGCTTCTGAAAGCCTCTGTCTGTCTAGTGTCTGTCTGTCTCTGTCTCTCTCTGTTTTTCTCGGTCTTTCTGTCACTGTGTGTCTGTCTGTCTGTCTCTCTCTGTTTCTCTGTCTCTGTCTCTGTCTCTCTGTCTTTCTCTGTCTCTCTCTGTCTCTCTGTCTCTCTTCTCTCTGTCTCTGTCTCTTCTCTCTCTCTCTCTCTCTCTCTCTCTCTCTCTCTCTCTCTCTCTCTCTCTCTCTCTCTCCCTCCATTTCTTCCCCCCCTCTCTCTCTGTCTGTCTGTATGTCTGCCTGTCCCTGCCTACCGGTTTTTATGTCTGTTTGTGACTCTCTCTCTCTCTCTCTCTCTCTCTCTCTCTTTCTCTCTCTCTCTCTTTATCTCTCTCTCTCTCTCTCTCTCTCTCTCTCTCTCTCTCTCTCTCTCTCTCTCTCTCTCTCTCTCTCTCTCTCTCTCTCTCTCTCTCCCAAACCCGTTATCTGTTATTTACATCTCCCCGGCTTCGCTCAGGACTTTCTGATTATTCGTCTTATTTTTTTCTTCCTATCTAAATTGACAAATACATAATCACCGGAGGGGAAAATTCAGGAACGGTTTGAAAGAGAAAGTGATTTGTCATTGTGATCAAACTGCTAAGCCTAGGCCTTACGAATGCAAATCTCATTTCTTCATTAAATCTACCCCTTGCGCAGAGAGAGAGAGAGAGAGGTGGGGAGAGGGTGAGAGGGGGAAGAGAGAGAGAGAGAGAGAGAGAGAGAGAGAGAGAGAGAGAGAGAGAGAGAGAGAGAGAGAGAGAGAGAGAGAGAGGGAGGAGAGAGAGAAGGGGTGGGGGGTAGAGAGGGAGAGAGGGGGAAGAGAGAGAGAATCGAGAGAGAGAGAGAGAGAGAGAGAGAGAGAGGGAGAGAGAGAGAGAGAGAGAGAGAGAAAGAAGAGAGGAGAGAGAGGAGGGAACAAAAGAGAGGGAGGGAGGGAGGGAGAGAGAAGAGAGAGAAGAGAGACAGAGACAGACAGACAGAGACAGACAGAAGACGAAGAGTGAAATTCCCAGAAACAAAGACAGAGACAAAGGATTACGAAGAAAGGAGACACCAAAAATAGAAGGGGAAAAAAAACACATTTCTCTGGAAACAATAAATAATGCGTTTTATTCCCAAACTCTTGCCAGCATCTTTTGAAACCAGAATTTCTATGGCATTCTCGGGTGAGATTGATTTCTGAAGAAAATCTCGTGTCCAGCATTATGAATGGAAAGTTGCATGACAGAATGATGGAGTGGTTAGAGCATCTTATCCATGAGATAACAAGGCTAGAAGAATAGGTTTGAGCCTCCACTGGAGCGCGCGTCTGTTCATGAGCTTTTGTTCCTCCTGGAGTTAGCATCAGTGCCGACTCCACTTTCTCAGAAAGTTCTCCGGATAACACGATAAACTGATGTCCTGTGTGAAAACGCACGCAGATCATCTTGCACACACGTTTACACCCTAACCACCTTCCGTAAAAGAGTAAGCCAGACAACTATGGTCTGTGGATTAAATAATACCAAATGACCTCAGCATGCACCCTTTATCTGGAGAGGAATGGACTCCGCCAGATTTAATTTCCCCGCGAGACACAGCTTGACAAAAGTTCAGTTCAGTGGATCAACGACTCTGCAAAAAAAGTTAATGGATAAAATTAAGGCGAGGATTTATTCCCGAAGACGGAATGCGGCTACCTTCATGGTTGGCATTAACGGTTGCATATGCAAAATCTCAATAATGGTGAACCTCAGAGCTCTAGCCATGGAACAGAATACAAGTCGAAAATGATTTAAATAGGGAGTGTTGTTTCATATAAATTCTGTTATTTTGTAGGATAATCAATAAACATTAATGTGATGTTTTGTTGGTTTTTTTTTTTTACATCCAGTCCCTGTGTGTATGTGATTTTGTAAATGTTCTAACCGTTCCCACCGGCACTTAATTGCCTTCTCTTCTTAAAGGTGGAACAGCCCTTTTCTTAACGCTTTCTCAAGATGTTCTGCGTGTGTTCGCACACAGGGACCTCGGTCTATAGCCTCATCCGAAGAATTTTCGAGGGAGTTGAGTTCGGCATTGATGTGTAACTCCAGGGGAAAAATCTCCTCGAACTGGCGTCTGGTGGCTTGACCCTGGGCTCGAACCCAGGCCGTCAGCTCGCAAGTGCAACGCTGTAACCACCAGGGTAACCCCCCTCTCCATCGTAGACAATATTGACAATGTAACGAAAGATAAGAATAAGAATACGAGTAAAAATATTGATAGGTTCAACTGGAGAGCTTTTCATGTTAGAAGAAATGGAGAAAAAAAATGACAAGAATTGGATAAGTTTCCTTACAGCTTATATGAAATCATGTATTCAGAATTTTGAAAGGTTTGGATGTGCATCTATGTATTTTAGATTTGTTTCTTTCTTTTTAAAAATGCATGATATAGGCTTGATGTTGTTTTTTCAAATTTTTGTTGTTTTATTGCGTTATTGCATTTATTAATTTATGTTGTCTTCTTTCTTTACGTTTGCGATTTACAGTATCATTAGTTTTACTTTTGTTAAGTGTTCTTTTTAAAAAAGTTATTTTAAGATATGAACAAAAACATAGATACAAAAAAGGAGCTTTTTAAGAGAAAACAGGAAAAGAAAAATGTTGGCATGTCTAGCTGTAAGTGTAGATATCTTTCCAGTATTTCTTTTTTTTTCAATTCAGCTTTGCTTTTGGGGTCGGAAGTTAATCAGACAGAGTTTAGCAAGTGAATGGTCATGGGCATTAAAGAAGGGGAGATTTAAAGTGGATGTGTGTGTGTGTGTGTGTGTGTGTGTGTGTGTGTGTGTGTGTGTGTGTGTGTGTGTGTGTGTGTGTGTGTGTGTGTGTAAGGGGTGAATCTTGGAATGAACAGTACCGCTAGATAAAGTCTTGTGAAAGGTAATGCACAAGTAGCTAGATAGATATACATGGACATGTAGACAGACAGAGAGACAGATTGACAGAGAGACAAATATATGGGTGGATGGACAGATTGATGGATAGCTTGATCGATCGACAGACAGACAGAAACACATCTAGCTAGCTAGCTAGACAGACAGACAGACAGACAGATAGATAGATAGATAGATAGATAGATAGATAGATAGATAGATAGATAGATAGATAGATAGATAGATAGATAGATAGATAGATGGAAGAGACAGATACATAGATAGATGGATAGATGGATAGATGGATAGATAGATAGACGGATAGATAGATGGATAGATAGATAGATAGATAGATAGATAGATAGATAGATAGATAGATAGATAGATAGATAGATAGATAGACAGACTTACAGACAGACAGTCAGACAGACAGACAGACAGATCGATCGATCGATAGATAGAGGGAGGGATGGGTGGATGGATGGTTGAATGGATGGATAGATAATCATACAGTATATATATATATATATATATATATATATATATATATGTATATATATATGTATATATATATATACATACATATATTTTTTTTAAATGTATATTATATATATATAGAGAGAGAGAGAGAGAGAGAGAGAGAGAGAGAGAGAGAGAGAGAGAGAGAGAGAGAGAGAGAGAGAGAGAGAGAGAGAGAGGAGAGAGAGAGAGAGAGAGAGACGCAAACGCAAACGCAAACGGAATTTTATTTAACGAGGGTAATAGATTAAGTAACAAGACTTTTTTTCATCCAGCCCTCAAAGAAAAGAAAAATAATTCCAAGAAAACAAAGCAATTGATACAAACGAACATACACAAACATGGATACCAATAATGCAAAAAGAAGGAGAGAGAGAGAGAGAGAGAGAGAGAGAGAGGAGAGGGGGGGGGCGGGGGAAGGAGAGACAGAGACTGACAGAGACAGGCACAGAGATAAAAGACACACAAGCAGACATGCAAACAGACGCCTAAAAAAAATACTCCATACTAGCCGAGACAAAGAGAAACAAGGTCGTTATCCGTTTCTCCATTGTAAACGCGAGGCTTTTATCATCAGCATAAAAAACACAAGTAAAGACAGAAAGACAAACAGAGAGAGGAAAAAGAACTGAAACAACAAACATGCACGTCCATCAGGAAAACATGCACTCGGGCTAATTGAGTCATTCCATAATGAACACTTTTTTTTAAAGAACCGATGGCTGCTTCCGGGCGTTCATTTTCTAAATAGGAATCCAAGATATTTATAAAATCATTTTGAAATTAGGCTGGAAAGAGATGAAAAATAAATAATACACATCATATGACAAAAAATTGACATCAAATGTCTTTCAAATCATGTGAACATTTAGATCTTGCCCCCCTTCTCCTTCTTAAAAAAAGAAGGTATGTTCCTGCAAGTGTAGGTAAAATATATTATAGCATGTGCTTTGGATACGCAAAGACAGAATTATCCAGCACGCAATTTGAGACTTAGACAGCCATCAGGTATGTGTGCGTGCGTGCGTGCGTGTGTGTGTGTGTTTGTGTATGTATGTATGTATGTGTGTGTATGCGTACGTGTGTGCGTGTGTGTGTGCGTACGTGCGTGCGTGCGTGCGTGTGTGTGTTTGTGTATGTATGTATGTTTGTGTGTATAGGTGCGTGTGTTACGTGCGTGCATGCGTTGCGTAGTGTGGTTGCACTCGTGTCGTTTTTTCCCTGCCCCTCCCCCCCCCCCCCCCCCACCACTTTACCCTTCGTTTTCCCCCAGCAAAGCAGTGACCCCACTGTGTGTACCCGGCTGTGCGCTATGTACATCATCATAAGTTTTTTTCAATCATTTATTTATTCAAAATTGTGTACGATATATCCGCTCTCCTTTAGGGAGAGAGAGAGAGAGGAGAGAGAGAGAGAGAGAGAGAGAGAGAGAGAGAGAGAGAGAGAGAGAGAGAGAGATTGACAGAGACAGAGAGAGAGATTGACAGAGACAGAGAGAAGAGAGAGAGAGAGAGAGAGAGAGAGAGGAGAGAGGAGAGAGAGAGAGAGAGAGATTGACAGAGACAGAGAGAGAGATTGACAGAGACAGAGAGAGAGAGATTGACAGAGACAGAGAGAGAAAGAGAGAAACACAGAGAGAGACAGAGAAAGGGAGACAAAAGAGAGAGACAAAGTGAGAGTGACACAGAGAGAAAGAGAGGGGAGAGAGAGAGAGGGGGGGGGGGAGTTTACTAAACCCATCTAAAACAAAAAAGTCCCCATTGTGTCACTTACAAGAAAAAAAATATGCCTGATATTTTGCATCATGTTCACATTGTCTGCTGTACAGTTATTTCTCCTGGTTTTGAATGAATACAATGATCAGAAGTTGCGGAACTGGTGGGTTTTTTTTTTACATAATGTACAGAATGCGTGCAGAAACTTTTTGCAGTGAAAGGTTTTAGAGATGTGTAATAAAAGGTATACAGTTACCAGACATTTCCACAGACATTAGCAACCGTTTTCTAGTGCCTATGCCAGCCCTAGAGGGATAATGTGTAAATCCATTTTTTGTTTTGTTTTGGGGGAAATGATTCAATTCACTTCAAACACCTTATTCTCTAAGAAACGGAGAAATTCACGCTGGCTACAAACCATACATAAAAACAGTAAACACATCAATATAATTTCACGGAAAAAGTACAACCAACACAGTATTCAAACACCAGTGATATGCTGTAAATCTAGCTATAAAGCAACCATATGTATACCACTAAGATGTAATTTTGTGTAATTCCATTTTTAAAAAATGCAAACGCATCTTGGCTTGTGGAGGAGACAGAATGGACTGGTTGGGATTCCGCCCGCTGATGACACTTTTAGATGAGGGGAACTAAAGATTCCTCACGGAGTTAAGGGTCAGATCAAATTCGTCTTCAAGCGGGAACTATCTGAATCAGTAATGATATTGATAATGCCACTACTACTACTACTACTACTGCTGCTGCTGCTGCTGCTGCTGCTGCTGCTGCTGCTGCTGCTGCTGCTGCTGCTGCTACTACTACTACTACTACTACTACTACTACTACTACTGCTGCAGCTGCTGCTGCTGCTGCTGCTGCTGCTGCTGCTGCTGCTGCTACTAATTCTACTTCTACTACTACTTCCATTACTACTACTACTACCACTATATAGCATTTCAAGAATACCAAAGCTATAAATGACGGTGGGGAAATAATTGGTTTTTTTAATATCTTTAGAGTCCTTCGTTCTAGGTCAGAGATCTGTGAGCAGTATGAAGATTGGCGATGGGTTTTGTAGCTATCAGTTTGAATGTCCAATTTCTTTTTTGTCAATGCTTTTCTCCAACTATGTAAAATACCTTGAATTGTATAAACCTACCGCAAAGAATGTGTCACCCATTCTTTTGCTTTTTTTGTCTACAACTGTATTTCTTTTCCTATCAGAGTGGTTTATTTCTACAGAATTTTGCCACATACAACTCTCTTGTTGCCATGGTTTATTTTACTTGCGCTAAAAAATTATGTAACACGGGACCTCGGTTTATCGTCTCCTTCGAAAGACTAGCACTCAGACCACCAGTCATGGTCTAAAGGGTGGGGGAAAAGTTTGGGGCCCAAACGGGGTTCAAACCACCACACACTTCCGACCTGGTGTTTTTGTTTTCTAGGCAGGCGCGTTACCTCTAGACCACTTATCGACCACTGTTTTCGTTAGGACAGCTTGGCAAACAGACCTGACCATTACCGTTCTTTAATAACCATAAATGCTGTGCTTTTAGTTGAAGGTGGATCAATAAAGTATGTCTTAGGTCTGAGTTTGTTTGGTTCTGAAGTGCTTTCTATAAAAGAAAAAGTAGGAAAGAAGGGATTAGATGGTCTGAGTACCATTAAGATATGGACAACACCACATCTTTTTTTCTTAGTCCAACACTCAGACAGTAACTACAGTTGTCTGTCATAGGATAAAAAATGCGGTACACTGCCGTTAACAACTCAAACCAAACGCATTCATTTTCGGTATAAGAAAGGATTGAGTGGTGGTCTGTGTGCTAGTCTTTCGGATGAGACAATAAATCGAGGTCCTGTGTGTTACACGTCATTATTTAGCGCACGTAAAAGAAACCACGGCAACAAGGGGGTTATCCCTGACAAACTTTTGTAAAAAAAAAAAAAAAAAAAAAAAAAAAAAGCCACTATGATAGGAAAACAAATACAGTTGCAGACAGGAAAAAATGGGTAGGCGCTGCACTTGAAGCGACGCGCTCTCCCCGGGGACAGCAGCCCGAATTTCATGCAGAAATATCTGCTGTGACATAAAGTGTTTTTGTTTTTTTAATGTTATCTTGAATGTCTTTCTGTTAAAAAAAAGACAACAAACACAGGAGAATGTCCAAAAGGGCAGAAAAAATAGACAAGAAAGATATGTATGGAAGAAAAGGAACAGGACAGAAACGAAGAGAGGGATAGAAAAAAGGGAATTCCTAGCACAGAATTTCTAAAAGGCAGGATGCTATTTATACTACCAGGCTCTCTGGCATCTCCACGGGGGAACCAAACCAGATCAACCCCAGGGAAATAGGGGGAATGAAAGGAGTCACGATGGTGCAATAGATACACTTTAATAGATACACGTTAATAGATAAACTTTAGTACAATAGATACACTTTCTCTTTCACAGCTTGTGTAATGATCATTGTCTTCATCCTTGACAAGTTCCTATCACAACATCCTGTGGGGTTTTTATTTATAGAAAAAGTATTTGAATTTGGAGCGTTGCGTCTGTATGGTGAGGTACTTGAAAACAGCCTTACACGCCAACTTCTTGATCTTTGTGCACTTAGAGTCTCACAGTGGTTTCCTGATGTGATGAGAGAAACAGGAGAGAGAGGACACACAGACACAGACACAGACACACAGAGACAGAGAGACAGATACAGAACCAGAGACAGAACCAGAGACGAGAGTAGAATCTTAACGATCAGGATGGTAGTTAAGCTGGTGATTGTTCATCAACATTCAGCAAGAACATCATGAGCATCATTATTACCATCATCGTCGTCATCAAAATTATCATCATCAAGTACAACAACAGCAAAAGTAACACACACACACACACACACACAAACACACACACACATACACACACGCGCGCGCGCACACACGCAAACACACACATACACACACACGCGTGCGCGCACACACACGCGCGCGCACACATACACACACACACGCACGCACGCACGCACGCACGCACGCACACACACACACACACACACACACACACACACACACACACACACACACACACACACACACAAACA
>CM060329.1:38804957-38814957 GCA_030674155.1 Stramonita haemastoma | reverse complement strand
CAAAAAAGGGAACAAAAATATCCAACAACATTAATTAACTAACATTATTTCAACTGCCTTAAAAATAAGATATGCCTTTAGATGATACAAGCAACAACAAAAACAACCCAAAAGAACCACTCAAAAGTCACACACACACACACACACACACACACACACACACACCACACACACACACACACACACACGCACACACACACACACACACACACACACACACACACACACACACACACGCGCGCGCGCGCGCGCGCGGTTCTCGCGCTCATCCACACAGCACGTATGCACGTTTGCGCATGCACACATTTACAGTTTTAAAAAAAAATCATATCGTGTCAAGCAAACAGCTGATATCAGTTACAGTGGCGGTTGGTTGTGTGTGTGTATGGGGCGGTGGGTGTGGGTGTGTATGGGTATGTCTGTATGTGTGTGCATGCACGTGCGCGCGCGTGTGTGTATTCTGTTGTAGTGGTTGTGATGATGGTGTGTTTGTGTACACACGCAAGTGCTCTTCCTGTAAGTGTGTGTATGTATGTGTGTGTACACATGAGCGAGTGCTTTTATGTATGCTTTTGTAGGTGTGTGTGCGTGCGTGTGTGTGTGCGTGCGTGCGTGTGTGTGCGTAAGCGCACATGTGCTAGTGTGGTTTTGTTGTCATTGTAGCTTAGACATAATTGTGAAAGATGTGCTGTCAACTCTCGCTCTGTCTCTGTCTCTCTCTGTTTCTCTGTCTCTGTCTGTCTGTCTGTCTGTCTGTCTCTGTCTCTGTCTCTGTCTGTCTGTCTGTCTGTCTGTCTGTCTGTCTCTCTCTCTCTCTCTCTCTCTCTCTCTCTCTCTCTCTCTCTCTCTCTCTCTCTCTCTCTCTCGCTCTCTCGTCATGGAATTTTGCAAGTAGAATTGCACACACAATTAGCTGACGATTCCATCCTGGTACACATAATTATACAGTTCAGGAGAAGTATGGTATAAGTATGGTGTGTGTGTGTGTGTGTGTGTGTGTGTGTGTGTGTGTGTGTGTGTGTGTGTGTGTGTGTGTGTGTTGAGATAAGTGCTCGTGTGTGCTCGTATATTTGTGTCCTTGCTGCGTGTATGTGCTCTCTCTCTCTCTCTGTGTGTTATATGCAAAGTGATTTTGATTCTACTCTTTAATTCATTTCATCCCCTACCCCCAATCAAGTACTTATACTCCCCCCCTTATTAGTAAACTTTCAATATATTTTCATTTTCCCCATTCACCAAATAAGGCAAATTTTACAACACATTATTGATTCTCATCAAAGTACCTATAATAGATGCATCCAAGACATAATACCTGGCCCTCCAAGGATGGCTTACGAATTTGCCACCTAAACATAAACCATGCAATTAACAAAATTGAAGATATATCAACACTCATCACAAATCAAGGTAAACCATTTCACATACTAGGGCTTTCTGAGTCAAGGCTCTTAGAACATATAATGGACACTGACATACACATACCAGGTTATAAAATCTTGCGAAAAGATCCACATAAGCCAAAAGAAACGGGTGTGTTAGTATATATTAGTGAATCTGTAACATTCAAACGTCTCCCTGACCTAGAACGTCATGAAATAGAATCTATCTGGATTGAAGTTTCAGTGAAAGGTACACGGCCTGTTGTAATAGGGTTCTGTTACAGGAATCCAACAGAAAGAACAAATTGGATAGACAAATTCGACTCCATGATGAATGAAGTCCTACTTGAATGTCAGGAACTAATCTTACTGGGTGACTTCAATATTGACCTTACTAAAGTACATAATCAATGGACCCAAGTTACGAATTCCTTCAATCTTCACCAATTAGTTAAATCTCCCACGAGAGTCACATCAAATTCAAGCACACTAATTGACCATATCTATGTATCAAACCCCGAAAACATCATAGAAACATGTGTCCCTGTCTATAACTGCAGCGACCACTACCCAGTCTGTGCCACTTGGTCAAAAAAAGGAACAAAAATTCCCAAACCTGGCCATAAAACTATAACCTACCGTTCTTTTGCAAAGTTTAATGAACAACATTTTCTCCTAGAACTATGTAACTCCACGCTGTCGGAAACATTCAACATTGCTGATCCAGACTTAGCTATTGAGTTCTGGTTAAAGACATTCACTGAAATCTATAACAAACATGCCCCACTAAAAACCATTAGAATCAAACACGTCCCCAAACCACCTTGGCTCACAAAGGAACTAGAGGAAGCATGTTATCTAAGAGATTTTCTAAAAGAACACAAATATTATGAGGAGTCCAAAAAATTAAGAAACGCCATAATCTCACAAAAACGGCGTGAAAAAAAGAAATATTTTCAAGACTTACTATCTTCCAAACAAAATTCAAAGACTGTATGGCGAGCAATAAATCAAATAACAAACAATCAATCATCTTCCAAATCAAATATAATCAAAGACATCTCTGCTGAAAAACTTAACAACCACTTCATCAATGTTTCTTCTAACGTAATTAGCAATGATAACTCAGATTCCAATGACCTCAATAAATTAAAACAATACTGCCAAGAAAAGCATATACCTTCAAAACTTCACTTACCATTCATGTCTGTGTCAGAGGTCTATAACTATCTGACTCACCTCAAACAATCCAGAACGCGTGGTCTTGATGGAATAGACAGCAAAATATTAAAATTATCAGCTCCAGTTATCACAGACACCCTAACATATATATACAACCTTTGCCTTGATAAGAACTACTTCCCCAATGCCTTCAAATGTGCTAAAGTGATCCCCATCTACAAGTCAGGTGATACTTCAGATCCTTCAAACTATAGACCAATCTCTATTATACCTATCCTTTCAAAACCCCTGGAAAAACATATGAATAAACACTTAGTCCATCATATAGAAACCAATAACTTACTCCATCCTAATCAGTCTGGATTTAGACAAAAGCACTCGTGCCATACAGCACTAACCAGTCTTGTTGACAACTGGTTATCAAACATTAATGACAATAAATTTTGTGGGGTATTATTTGTTGATTTCAAAAAAGCATTTGATACAATTGACCATAAACTTCTCCTTAAAAAGCTAGAACTGTACAACATTTCTACAAAAACCCTAGGACTACTAGATTCCTATCTTACAAACAGGCAACAGTGTGTTTCAATAAGTACATCAACATCCAAACTAAAAACCATTCATTATGGAATACCACAGGGATCCATATTGGGACCAATTCTCTTCTCATTATACATAAATGACCTTCCTCTACATATCAATTCCAAATGTGAACTATTTGCTGATGACACCACCATACATACGAGCCATAACAACATTAATTATCTTGCAACCTTACTTCAAAAAAGCACTGACGAACTTGTCAAATGGACAGAACAAAACCACATGTCTATCCATCCCCAAAAACAAAAGGCATGCTTATCACCACCAGACAAAAGCGACAAAATTTATCACATAAACTGTTTAAAATTTACATAAAAAAGGAAGCAATTGAACAAACCTCTCACCACAAAGTCCTAGGTGTGACAATCGATGAAAATCTCAGCTGGTTCTACCACATATCTCATCTATGCAAATATTTGTCCCAAAAAGTCTACCAGTTGACTAAAATCAAACATTTTCTTGACTTCCATTCAAGGAAACTGTTCTTCCAAGCTTATATACAATCCTCAATAGACTATGCAGCAACCCTGTGGGATTCTGCCAGTGCAAATACCATGAAACCGTTACTTAGTCTGTATAAACGTGGTCTTAAACTGGTCCTTTTGAAGAAAACAACCTTGCTAGAAGTAGACTATACACAGTTAAATATTCTCCCCCTACACCAACGACTAAAATATAACAAAGGCATCATGATGTTTAAGATAATGACAGGAAATGTCCCCACATCCTTAAAAGATAAATTCCCAATAAATCATTCCAGAGGTATGGAAAAGCCAAGTGTCCCAATCCCAAGAATAGACCTGTTTAAATCTAGTTTACTATACTCAGGCCCTACACTGTGGAACTCCCTTCCTGATTCAATTAAACAGCACCAATCATTAACAACCTTCAAAAATTACCTTCTAAACCACTTGATGCATTAAAAACAACAAACCACACTCCCCCCCCTCCCCCCCTCTCTACCACTGTGTGTGTGCATGGGTGTGGATGTGTGTATGTGTGTAATTCTTATCTGTGTGTCTGTATGTCTGTGTGTGAGAGTATGTAAGTATGTGGAAATCATTATCCAATTTCTAAAAATGTTTTGCTGATTCTATAAACATCTGGGATGTTTTTATTATTATTATTATTTCTTTGTTGTTGTTGTTGTTGTTTGTTTTTTTTTAATTTTAAAAAAAATTGTTTTATTATTTTTTTTTTTATTATCATTTTTTTAAAATAGTATTCTCCCCCGCCCCCTTCAAATAAGAATAACATTTATTTTTCCCCCTTTTTATCCAAATGTATGATTTAAATGACTTGTATAACTTTAGACATATGGACGTAGACTGATGTTTCAGTTGTTTATTATAATGTTCTCTTGCTGGCTCCTGCTGGCTCTTTGTTTATTAGCGGTTTTTGTTGTTGTTGTTCTTGTTTATTTTTTTTTGGGGGGGATTGTTTTTGTTTTTTTTGTTTGTTTGTTTGGGGGTTTTTTGTTGTTGTTTTGCTTTGTTTGTTTTTTTTTTTGTTTGTTTATTTGTTTGTTTGTTTTGTTCTGGATTTGTTTTGTTTTGTTTTTTTTTTCGTTTCTTTTCTTCTTCCTTAATAATCCAAATTATCTTATTGTGACTTCTGATTTTCTCTTCTGAAAGAGTGCACCTTTCTCACCTTATTATATGTAGTGTACTGTCGCATTTCTCTTACCTTATTATATGTAGTGTACTTATTTCTGTATGTTGTTTGGTACTGCGTATAGTTTTATTGTTTAATATCTTTTATTTTGATGTTATCCCTGAAAAGGGCGGGACTGGATGTAAAAAAGCACATGTGTGCTTATCTATTATCCTCGAATAAAAGAATTTGTCTTGTCTTGTCTTGTCTTGTCTCTCTCTCTCTCTCTCTCTCTCTCTCTCTCTCTCTCTCTCTCTCTCTCTCTCTCTCTCTCTCTCTCTCTCTCTCTCTCTCTCTCTCTCTCTCTCTCTCCTCTTGAGCGTGCTTGTCATGGTGCAAAAGGTGTGTGTGTGTGTGGTTTTGTGCGTGCTTGTGCGCGGGCGCGCATGTGTGTGGCTCTTTGAGTGGCTCTGTGTGTGTTTGCGTGCGCGCGCGCATGTGTGTGTTTCGCTGTGTATATTAGTATAATTATGGCTGTGTGTGTGCGTGCGCCGTGTGTGTGTGTGTGTGTGTGTGTGTGTGTGTGTGTGTGTGTGTGTGTGTGTGTGTGTGTGTGTGTGTGCGTGCGTGCGCCGTGTGTGTGTGTTTGTGAGTGTATGTGTGTGTTCGTAGCTGAGGAAAAGGACAGACAGATAGGTGTGAATGTTGTGGAAAGTTGTACCGCGTTAACACCCAAGCGACTGTAACATTCCGAGAAATTGGTAGAGGTGGAGGAACTTTCAGAGCCTGTAAAACGGTCTGCTCTTTAAGGACAACAGAAGTGTGGAGCAAATGGCCTCAGGCTTTGGGGCAGGGATACAAATTGTGTAAGCCTCTACATGGGATTTTTCTAGGATTTTCTTAACGAGCCTGTGGGGAATTTTCAAATGCTGCCCTTTGATCTTTTAGAAATTTCCCTTTTTTTCTCAAAAACTTAGGTGTTGTTTGCTTTAAGCGATTTTCTCCATTTTCCTTGTCAGCACAAAAACCCCAAGCAAATGACACGCTTGCTGCCGAACTGTAATGCCTGGACGGTCAGGGCGAGACTAACTGAATTTGTATACCTCTTTTTCATGAGAGATTTCTCTGCGTGAAATTTGGGGCTCCTCTTCCCGGGGAGAGCGCGTCGCCACAAGTGCAGAGCCACTCATCATTTTTTCCCCCTGTTTTTGCTTGCGTATATATATTTGTTTTCTTATCAGAGTGAATTTTTACTACAGAACTTTGCCAGGGACAGCTCTCTTCATGCTGAATACATCTTTCCAACATTTCGTTTAGCAGTTACCTTTTCACACTGACAGATCAAATCGAACACGTTTGAGCGTTTTAAGCAGATATTCTGTTGGCTGTTGAACGTTTACTAGATAAAAAGATGTAGAGTTAGGTATTGTGTCTATATCATTGTCAATGCAAAGTGTTATTTACCTGCTATCTATAGATATGTATATTTTATAAATAGATATGTTGGGCGCCCCAGTGGCACAATTGGTTAGCGCGCCGTATTTATATAAAAACCTGACGCCAGTGATAAGATTATCTTTACTTGATTTTGTTCCTCGCTTAGGGCTCCTGCTGTTCACCAATGGTGAGATTTTCTGCGTTTGCGACGGTTTTTGCATGCCCATTAAGACAGTTGTATTCTGACTTCAGCGTATGTCTAAACATGCTATCAGTGTGGAGGCAGTTTATATATATATATATATATATATATATATATATATATAATATATATATATATATATATATATACATATATACATATATATGTGACGCTCCACCACATAAGGAGTCGCATTGCACCAGAGGGTCAATTTTTAGTTATTAACAGGTTGTTAATCTGCAATAAAATGGCTATACAATACAAAAAACAGATTGACAATCGGACAGTTCTATCAAAAGTTATCACAAATTGAAATGATAGACTGAAGGAAATGTCAAAATGAGAAATTGACAAGTTAAGCATTATATTAGGTGGTCAGAATGAGGGCTTTGCTATTTTCAAAGCACCTTTAAAGGCAAAAGGAAACAAAATTATGCTTTGATATTTCACTACAAGGCAGAATAAGTGCTATAGCTTTATAATCCATCAAAATCTCAAAATCGAGAGCCTCACCCCCACCTGCCTGTAATGGCTCCTAGCAGAAAAGTGGAATAAGTGCTAAACGACTCATTTCGTGGTGGAGCGTCACATATATGCATGTGTTTGTGCATGTGGGGGGTGAGAGAGAGAGAGAGACAGACAGACAGACAGACAGACAGACAGACAGACAGACAGACAGAGAGAGAGGAAAGTATGATTTATTTCCCTTTTAACGCAATGGGTGGTATGCCAGATCTAGTATGACAGTGTGGTAATTAGATTACCTCCCATTCGAACAGAGTCTTGTTGCAGCGTCGTGTTTCTAAATTGGGACACACATGTGATCTGTGCGACACTGTTTCCTTAGGTAACGATAGTTAGCAAGTTCCAGCGAGGGATCTCTACATCACCAGTGTCAAGCTGAAAACCGAATAAAGAAAGTCTGACCTCCAACTGCTGTCCTATTTGGTGCTTGTTAACCAAGAAGTGTTCTATTTTCCCCCAACTGCTCTTCGTCCCTTGGCTTTATCTCATATGCTAGTTTGCTACAAAGGGATGTTCCACTCTTCCCTTACCTGGCATGTACGTTTGTCTCTTGGCACTTTCTCATATAATGCTTGTCTGTTGCTTGTTTTCCCTACCTTGCCCCCATCCCTGTTTCTCGGAACTGTCTCTTATGCTTGTCCTTCGTTCATACTGGCATGAATGGCCGACGCTTCCTCAAGGCGTTGGCAGTCGTGGCCCTGCTTTCTTATCTCCTGTGAAGGATTTAAGAAGTGGAGTCAGCGTAAGCGCGACCGTTGCACAACGTCCTAACCTTTAGGCCATCTCCCCCGACAACCCATTACCAAATGAATCAACACAGAACATAGGTGGTGTTTTGGTGCCAGGAATTTTTACCGATCCCTGTCCCTCCTTTTCTTCACAAGGCCTTTCCTTCATTGAATTAAAGAACGTATTTGCTTTGCGCCAACATTCATGTCCTGTTGGAAAGTGCGCAGAAGTCTCCAAAGTTAGCATTGCTAAACTGATTGTAAACTCTGTGGGAAAGCTTTTCTTCAGCACACAAAAAGGGGGTAGGGGCTGGAGATCTGTTCAGGCGGGGATGTAAAGGAATCTGTCTCTGCCTCTTCTGTTCTCTTTCTCTCCTTTCTCTGTCTATCTACTTGCCTGCTAACGTGCTTGTCTGTCTGTCTCTCTTTCTCTGTGTCTGTCTATCTGCTTGCCTGCTGACGTGCTTGTCTGTCTGTCTTGTCTGTCTGCCTGTGTGTTTCTCCCTTTCTGTCTCTGTCTCTCTGCCTGTCTGCCAACGTGGCCCTTCTCTTTTCCCTTTCCCCCACCACCTATCCTCGTTGATCATTCCATCCTTTGTTGCTCGTCCTTTCCTCTGCTCAAACACATTATTCTATCACTTCTTCCACTTTCTCACACTGTCTACTTTGCTTGATTCTTTTGTCGTTTCCCGCGCGCGCGTGTGTGTACGTGTGTGTGTGTGTGTCTGTCTGTCTGTTTCTGTGTCTGTGTGCCTGTCTGTGCGTCTGTCAGCCTATGTGTGCACACGCATGCAAATATGCTGACAAAGTAGGATCCCCACTCAGAGGCTGTACCTTATCAAAGCACCTTAGGAGATATGTTCTGAAAACGCTTGATCAGATCACGGCTTCGCAAGCTGAGGTTGGTTTTGATTCCCTTCATAAAGCTCTGTACACAAAAGTCCTCTCTTGATCCTGCTCGCTGACCATACTTAAAGTGCGCGTGGTACCTGGGAGGAGATTGTATGGCCAGAGGCATGGCTGGCTGCTGCTTAACCCTCAGGCGGCCAGACAAGGATCTGTCCTCTATCAAGGTGCGGGAAGTCAAGGCAAAAGTGTTCCTAAATGTGTGGTGCGTCGGTGTGAGCGTGTAGGTCTCAAACTGCCTTGTTGGTACAGGGTTCAACCCGACCCTTTAGACAGCACTGGGATCTACTTTTGCTAGTGGTGAGGATTCAGTAGTTCCGAAGTAGATCTGAGTGTCATTGACAATTTTTACTGTTAACATCCCACCCACCCCTGATTACGGGAAAAGTTGACTTCTGCGCTTTAAACAAAAGTGTAGAGTTCATGTGTGTAAGTTTTTACAGCGGAAGGGAAAAATAGATGCATTTTCCTTTTTGAAAAATGTAGATAACATCTTTTGGGAAATTTTGCAGTATCCAGTTTCATGAGGGCTGAGTATATATATTGTCTTTCCAAATTTAGGACAAGGGTCATCAGCTATTCAGCATTCAGCTTCAACCACACACAGTTTGCATAATGTGGTTGTTGATCCCGCGCACACGCGCACGCACGCACGCACGCACGCAGGGTGTGTGTGTGTGTGTGTGTGTGTGTGTGTGTGTGTGTGTGTGTGTGTGTGTGTGTGTGTGTGTGTGTGTAATTAATAATAATAATAATAATACATGGAATTTGTATAGCGCTATCTCTTGTAAAGACAAATCAAAGCGCTTGCATTTGACCTACAGAGCCACAGATCATGCTGCCACCAGGCGCAAAGATCCCCAACTCCAACTCCCCGATTTTTCTTCAGGGATGGTGTCCAAACACGACACCTGTGTGCATGCTGGTTTGTTATGATTTTGTCATCCGCTCCTACCGGCACACGATGGCCTACTCTTCCGAAAGGTGGAACGGGGTTTTAACGTGTGCGCAAGATGTTCTGCGTGCATTCGCACACGGGGCCTCGGTTTCGAGTCTCATCCGAATGACTTTGACATTCAGTTCGATTTTTTCGTCAAACTGGGAAGAAAGGGCGAGGCTGGGTTCGAACCCAGAAACTCACGATTTACATATTGGCAGGCGAACGTCTTAACCATTCTGCCACCGTCCTTCCCTTAATTGACTTTCTCAGAACTCGCAAAGACCGTCACTTTCAATTCATGTCAAAGGTATGTATGTGCAAAATACAAACCGTTCATCTATCAGCACAATGGAAGGTCAAAACCACACAAAAATCTAAATCCTTCCCACCCATACGATTAAAATGGCTTGTGTGTTGGCAGCTTTTCCTGCTTGTGGCTGGTTTTTATTTTGTTTTTGTTTTTTGTTTCTTTTTTGTTTTTTTTCGCTTGGGGGCTTGTGTC
>CM060329.1:38792457-38794957 GCA_030674155.1 Stramonita haemastoma | reverse complement strand
CCACTGACAGTCTGACATGCATAACAATCCCTTTAAAAAATCTTGTTTAGGGGAGAGAGAGAGGGTGGGGGGAGGGGAGAAAGAAAGGGAGTAGGGAGAGAAAGAAGGGGTACGGGGAAGAGAGAGAAATCGGAGGAGGGGAGGGAGGGAGGGAGAGAGAGAGAGACAGAGACAGACAGAGACAGACAGACTCTTTATGTGAGAGAGAGTGAGAGGGGGAGAGAGACAGACAGACAGAGAGACAGACAGACAGACAGACAGACTCTTTATGTGTGTGTGTGTGTGTGTGTGGAGAGAGAGAGAGAGAGAGAGAGAGAGAGAGAGAGAGAGAGAGAGAGAGAGAGAGAGAGAGAGAGAGAGAGAGAGAGAGAGAGAGAGAGAGTTGGAAACTTTGAAACTTTGACAATTTTTGTATTCAAAGAGGGTAGTTAGAACAAGCGACAATTGCTTTTTTTACTTTCGCAAGTCATATTCCTGTTACAGTAAAATATTTAAACGAGGTGTTCACGTCAGACCTAACATTATCGAGAGAAGTGTCCAGTTTTGGAAGATGCAGGCTGTGTGTGTGTGTGTGTGTGTGTTTATTATTTTATTTTATTCTTTTATATCGAGGACAATGTGTGTGTGTTTGTTTATTTTATTTTATTCTTTTATATCGAGGACAATGTGTGCGTGCGTGCGTGCGTGCGTGCGTGTGTGTGTGTGTGTCTGTGTGTCTGTGTGTCTGTGTGTCTGTGTGTGTCTGTGTATGTCTGTGTGTGTGTGTGTGTGTACATTGTATCGCTCCCGTCTGGCTGACGGGAGAAATGGAGACAAGGGGGGCGATCCCTTTTTACCTAAGGTGATCCTAGGCGGAGAGAGGGCGCTTCCTGGAAAGCGGGGATGTGTGCCGTGTGTATAGCCAGCAGTGATAACTGGGTATCGACATGGGGGGAGAGGAGACGACAGTAACTGTTTGTGTGTGTATGTAGGCCTGAGGGGTATCGGTAGGGTGACCAGTCTGGGGGGGGGGGGTGTTCTGCATACTTCCGTCTCTGGCTGTCGTGCCTGGCTGCTGCGCTGGGCTGCGTCTGCTCTCTGTCATCTCTCCGTCTGCTGCTCTCTCTCTCGTCTCTGACCTGCTCTCCTCGTCTCTCTCTCTCACCTCTCTCTCCTACTCCTCTCTCTCCTCTCTCTCCTCTCTCTCTCTCTCTCCTCTCTCTCTCTCTCTCTCTCTCTCTCTCTCTCTCTCTCTCTCTCTTGCGTCTCAGTCTCTCTCTTCCCCCCCCATCCTCCTCTCTCTCACCCCCCCTCTCCTCGTTTCTCTTGTTCTCTTTTTCGACTAGTCGATAGGGCGATGAGTTCCCTTCCATTTGGAGTCCTGTTGCATCTAGTTTAGGACCCCATAGATTGATACTAGAGCAGAAACTGAACTTACCCGTGTTTGTCCTAGGAATGAAAAAACTAAGTGTAGGAGAAGTTTGTCCAGGAATAAAAACCAACTAAGTGTAGGAAGTGAAGGTTATGCACGACGACATTTGTAAGATTTAAATAATTCAACCAAGCATACAAAACACATAAATATATATATATTTTGTAATCAATATAAAATATTGACAGAAAATCCCAACTGCATTTGACCAGTTTGCCATTTTTGTCTCTCCATGAATAAATGCTGTTTGTTCAAAGATTCGTACAGAGAAAAACGTCATCATTTTTAAAGACACTTTTGAGGAGTTATTGAACAGGTACTGAGTCTAAGGCCTGACTTGACTCCAGTTCGGATCCTGGTTCAGTATTTGTAGACGTTCCTGGGGGTGATTAAAACTTACCTTCGGGTGGTACCTTACAGCGAGACACTTTCCAAAATGGTAGAAGTGTCCATTTTTCAGAGCTAGTGAATGAATAGATATTCTTGTGGCCTATCCACAGCTGCCATTTAAAATATAAAAACATAACGAGAAGGAACACAGTTATGATTGCAATAAGTATTGTGGAAATGTATACATAGAACAAAATAAAACTGATTAACCTGCGTGCGTTACGTACGGGATCTTATTTTAAAGAAAAGATACAAGGAGATTCATAATTATAGCCTGTACTCAGCCAATGGGAAGGTCTTGCCTGGATAACGAAAATTAAACACTGCAACTCTCTCTCTCTCTCTCTCTCTCTCTCTCTCTCTCTCTCTCTCTCTCTCTCTCCTCTTCTCCCCTCTCTCTCTCTCTCTCTCTCTCTCTCTCCTCTCTCCTCTCTCCCTCTCCCTCTCCCCTCCAACAATTGCCTGTTTTATCTATCAAAAATCATAAGAATAGTTTTTTTTTCTTCTTCTAATTTTTTAGTGATAAATGATAGCGGTCAGCCGACGGGAAAAAACGTAATGTGGTTTATTTTTGTTGGTGGTGTTTTGTCTTTTTTATTCTTTTATTTTATGTATTCAATTTCCGATTTTACTCGTCTTCATTTTGTTTTCTATATTTCCTACCTTTTTCTTTGGTGTCCTTTTCTTGTCTTATTCTAT
>CM060329.1:38759957-38787457 GCA_030674155.1 Stramonita haemastoma | reverse complement strand
AAGAATTTAGACGTTATAAATATAATATTATGATGTTTTGCCTGGGTTTATAATTGTATTGTGTAATTGTATTCATAATTGTGTGTGAGTGTGCGCGCATACATGTATGTGCGTGGGCATATACTTTTCCCAATGTGTACGTTCACATGAATACGTGTGTGTGTGTGTGTGTGTGTGTGTGTGTGTGTGTGTGTGTGTGTGTGTGTGTGTGTGTGTGTGTGTGTGTGTGTGTGTGTGTGCGAGTGCAAGTTCGTTTGCACACGCCGGTGTCAGTGATAGATTCATCCTGCAGAGACCTTGACACCAAGGTCAAGGACGGTTTAGTGCTACATGTGTGTCTATTCAGAACACGTAGGCCTATAGGCCTAGTATGCTAATCGGCCACAGTCAAGTTCCATCATCGTCAATGAAATGGAAGCGTTAGTTCAGTTTTCCGTCTGGTCACAGGGAGAGGGACAGTAAAAGTCAAAATGGGAACTGCGTTGCTTTGTATAGCATCAGATTGTAGTGCATGTCAGTGTTTCCTTTTTGTATTGCACTGTTTTGTGTTCAGTTACTTTGTACTGTTTTGTACTGGGACTCTTTTCCCTGGTGTTAACATCAGTGCCGATTCTACTCCCCCTCGACAGTCCTTCAAAGAAAACTAGAAACCTAAGTCCCGCGTGCGAACGCACACAGAACATCTTACGCGTTACGCATTACGTACGCGTTAGAACCTTTTCCGCTCTTCAGAAGTGTAGGCCATTGTGTGCTGGTGGGAACGGATGACAAATTTTACAAAGCCACTTGCACATGGGGGATTGAATGAACAAATGCTGATTCCATTATCCTGGAAATAAAAAGAATTAAATTAAACACGATAGAATAGAATAGAATAAATAAAATGAAATACTGTCTTGTGTTGAACACTAAGTTAAGTCATGGCAGATTTCTCGCTGCGAAATTCGGGCTGTTTCTCCTTGCAAACAGCGCTGTTTGTCACAAGAACAGTGCCACAATCTTAACTGAAGTTTTCTTGTTTGTTATGCATATGTCTTTCTTTATTAGAATGGCTTTTTCTACAGAGTGTTTCCAGGGAGAAACGTTCTTGTTGTTGCGGGTTCTTTAACATGTATAGCACGTGTGCTGCCTGTTGGTTTTGGGACTACTTGAATCTACACACTTGCTCTCCAAAATCAGACCTCTCCTCTTCTCTTTCCTGCCCTCTCCTCTTTGTCACCGTCCGTCTTTGACTCTCGTTATCTCTCTGTCTGAAGGATTCTGTTCAGAATCTGTCTCCTGTTTATTTCTGTCTGTCTGCCTGTGTGTGTGTTTCTGTCTCTGCTCTGTTCGTCTATCTCTATCTGTCACTGTCTCTGCCTCTGTCTATCTGTCTGTTTGTTTTCCTGTCTGTCTCTGTATCTGCCTCTGTCTCTGTCTGTCTGTCTCTGTCTCTGTCTGTCTGTCTGCCTCAGAACAACACAGTACAAGAACAGACTGTCTCAGCCCCCTTAGCATATGTGGTCTCCCAGCTAAAGCCACATCCCCCCAAGGTAGACATGCCACTAACTTCTGTCTCCACCCCTCCTCATCCCACTAACCCCCACCCCACCCCCTTCTTTCTCCCTTCTCCCCCAGTACTCCCTGTGGCCATACATACTTCATCAGACCCTAGCTTTCCCCCACAGTACACCCCATCCCCCACCCTAGCAAACTTTCTGCTGATCCCCCCACCTCCACCCCTCCCCTATGCCCCACCCCTCACCATCTAGATGTCTTCAATCGTAGGTTACCCTGATAAAGGAGACATTAGCCCCTATGGGACGTAAAGGTTCATTCCCTTTGGGAGTGTGTTTAGGGTTAGGAATTGGAAGGAAAGAAGGAAGGAAAGAAGCAAAGACGAAAGACGAACCTATGGAGGGAGTGATAGATAGGTAAGTAGATAGATAGAGAGAGAGAGAGAGAGAGAGAGAGAGAGAGAGAGAGAGAGAGAGAGAGAGAGAGAGAGAGAGAGAGAGAGAGAGAGAGAGAGAGAGAGAGAGAGAGTGCATATGTGTGTATGTGTGTGCATGCACGTGGACACGCATATAATGTGTATGCAAATATGAATACTCGTGTGTGTGTGTGTGTGTGTGTGTGTGTGTGTGTGTGTGTGTGTGTGTGTGTGTGTGTGTGTGTGTGTGGTGTGAACACGCTCATCTGACTGATATAGAGATGGATTCTGCTGAGACCCTGACAATGAAGGCCAAGAGGGTTCAGTGCAGCATTGGTAGCTGAACAGAAGGAAAGCGCAGATGTTAATCAGTACACGCCATGTTCCATCATTGTCAGTGCTAATGTGCGCTTTACCTTTAGGTCTGTTTTTTTCTGGTTTGTGTGATCTTATTTGTTTAGTTTGTTTGTTTATTTCTTTGGGGTTTTTTGGTGTTTGTGTGTTCGGCTAGAGCTCCAAGGTTGACCAAATGTGAGATTTGTACATATTCGACCAGTTCCCCCCCCCCCCCCCTCCCCACCATTATTGAGGTAACCTCATTCTCACTTCAAGGATCGAGATTTAATACGATAATTATGTGGGCTAGCAGGGTTTTAAAAATTGTCATCTGTTCCTACCGACACGAAAATTAATGGTCCACTTTTCCGAAAGGTGGGACAGGGTTTTTATTGTGAGCGCGCAAGATGTTCTGAGTGCGTTCGCACATGAGGCTATGGTTTATGGTCTCATATGACTGTGTGCAACTGGGTTGACTTGCACACATTTGATTCACTTACTGACATATAGAGCTTTTCGAGACTTTGACAAGAAAGGTGAAGGTTGAGGGCAGCATGGGTGGCTGTACAGAACATGGGATGTTAATCAGAAGACGTCAGGTTCGATCATAGTCCATGGGATCGTTGGCTTCAGGTATAGGTTAGGTCTGTTTAACGCGAAGGATTGGGACAGAGACAGGATAGCTTAGTGGTCAGAGCACTTGCTTTCCCCAATCAAGGTTAAGCAGCATCGAGCGTGCTTACCAAGTGGATGGGTGACTGTTTGCGTGCCTTGGCTTGACTACAGTCCCCCAGCTCATTCAGCTGTAAATGGGTACTTGCCCTCTTTAAGGTCAGGGAAGCTAAACAGCAAGGGAGAGGAGATAGGCGCCGCCCTCAATATGCTGGTCCTAGAGAAGCTAAGGTCTCTGATACCTTAATCTCATACAACCGTTCCCAGTAAGGATGACAAAATTTACGAAGCTGCATACACATGAGGACTGGATGTAAAAAAAGCACATGAGTGTTTATTCTATTATCCTCGAAATAGATTATGAGAGTACCTTGACAATCTCTACTGGAAAACCAACACCAGCCGATGGTCAAAATACTAATCTGACTACCATGACCAGAACTAATCCTAGCCACAACCTTAAGGGATACTTCTCCTAGATCATGCAACAGTTCTAGTCACGACCTTAAAGGATACTTCTCCTAGATCATGCATCAGACCTCCTAGCCACAACCTTAAGGGATACTAAGTCACTCCCGCAAAACTTTGTCCTGTCCCGTGAGGGTTGCGAATTGCTTGACTTATTGCCCTGGCAATGCCATGCGACACGAGGTGCCTGCTGATCGGTCTACGCCACACTGACCCTACACTCTCCATCTCTCCCTTGTGGGGGGCTGGCCACAAAGGGAAAGGGGGTGGGGGGGGTGGGATCATTTTACGTAATGTTCCACGGATCCACCGAACAACATTTCTAACTTCTTGGGAGAATCTGGCTTTTCCTGTCTGATATGAGTGAATGTGTCATAGTTAGTCAGTAAGGGCAAGGTTGTTTTAAGAAATATAAGGCGGGTGGGGAGTTGGGGGTGGGTGGGAGGTTGTTTTATCTCATTTTCTGTGTGGTTGATGTGACTTTTCCCACAACGTGGCGACCGTCCTTGGTTGGCGCTTATAGGTTGGCCAGGGCGTTGATACAAGGAACGACGGTAGAGTTGATATTCATACCCAGTTTTAATCTGTATATAGTTGACCAGATTTGATTTGAGGTTTAACATAATTATTACCATGTGACAGACCCGATTTGGCCTGTGTGGTCTGCAGGGCTATAAACAAGAAAATTGGATTGGATTGCGAGAGGAAGTAGTTCGGTTGACTAGATTTTAATTTTTTTTTTTATTGTGCATCGCCTTTAGGACGCGCGTCCAGTTTTGGGACCCCTGGGCCGAAGAGTTAAGATGAGTGTCTTGACCAGCCGAGGTGATTTTGTGCGTTGGGTTTTCTGGCTGGGTGGTCGTGGGTTCGAATCCTGTAAGTGAAGTAGGCAGGACTTGGGTGGAAAGATTGTGGGAGTAGATGGAATTTGGAGGGGGGGGGGAGGGGGGTTGAAAGATGATGTATCCCCTTTCTTCAAAAGATAAAAAAGGAAAAAAAAGATTAGAAATAAAGATAATGAATATTGACAAGTTGAAGATATGGAATGGCACGTTCTGGAGTAGAGGGGAGCGGGGGATGTATAGTTAAGTTGTGTGTGGAGTAATGGAGGGAGGAGGGCTCAGGAAAAGAGTAGAATATTGCTCAGTGTGTATGTTTGCGAGAGAGAGAGAGAGAGAGAGAGAGAGAGAGAGAGAGAGAGAGAGAGAGAGAGAGAGAGAGAGAGAGAGAGAGAGAGAGAGAGAGAGAGAGAGAGAGAGAAGAAGAAGAAGAAGAAGAAGAAGAAGAAGAAGATTAAGAAGAAAAAGAAAAAGGAGATGATGAAGAAGAAGTAGCAGAGAAAGAAGAAGAAAGACTGAGACAGAGACAGACAGACAGACAGAGAGGGAGAGAGAAACAGACAGACAGGCAGACAGACAGACGGAAAGAGAGAGAGAAAGGAGTCAGATGACATTCAGACCTGAACACGCGATGCAGCTCCTGACAAAATCCTCCATGGATTCCTTTTAAATTGTGCCTTAATCAGAAAAAACACCTCACCCTTGATGAATAAAGTAATAATAAAAAACAAGGCAAGCCAGACAAATTTTTCTCTATAGCTTCTCCTTAGAGGTATTAGAGAAAAGAGTAAACACCTCGTAATCTTGCAATCAAGCGGTTTAGTGTTTGGGTTTCTTCTTGTTTTTCTCTGCTGTTGCATTTTTTCCAGTAAAAGTTTTTTTTCTGACTTTGTTTGGATATGCTGATCTCTCTGGAATTGATGAAAAACGAGTACTTAGGGCAGGAAGTAGTGCACTTTCCCACCCTAACCCTACCCCCCTTATAAACCTCCCCAGATTAATTGTCCCAGGCCGAAAGCTTTGCCAGTAATTGCTGTAAGCATCGTGTCAATTTTTATGACATGACATAGTTGTTATGATTATGGCATGTTATGTAGAGATTGTCTTCATCGTTAACAAGCTGCTAGTATAGCAACCTGTATTATTCTTTAAAGGAAAAAGGGTAGGCGCTACACTTGTGGCGACACGCTCTCCCCGGGGAGAGCAGCCCGAATTTCACGCAGAGAAATCTGCTGTGACAAAAGCGGTATGAAAATAAAAACAGAAAAAAGAAAAAGAAAACATATGGCTGCCTATATCTTAATGGCGAGGGTACTTTGAAAAAAGCCAACACACAAGCTTCTTATTCAGTGTGTACGTATGGTCTCACAGTTAGTGCCAGGTGTAATGACCGAGTGCGTATTCTGGGCGATCCCTATGATGTTGATCTGAGGAACGTCAAACCAAGAGTAGAAGAAGGAGATGAAAAAAGGAGACAACGAAAATGAGGGAGAGGAGAAGAAGGAGGTGGAGGAGGAGGAGGAAGAGGAGGTGGAGGAGGAAAGAAGAAGAAGAAGAAGAAGAAGAAGAAGAAGAAGAAGAAGAAGAAGAAGAAGAAGAAGAAGAGTTGATGCAGTAATTCCATGACTAAACATGAATGCAAGGCTAAAATTGTCTTTCTTTTAATCTAAACTACCAATATGGCTCTGCGTCTACGGTCGGAGGGGCTGTCAACTGGGTGTGCGCGCGCGCGCGCACGCGATGTGTTGTGTGTGTGTGTGTGTGTGTGTGTGTGTGTTGGAGGAGGGAGGGAGGGGACAAGAGAGAGAGAAGAGAGAGAGAGAGAGAGAGAGAGAGAGAGAGAGAGAGAGAGAGGAGAGAGAGAGAGAGAGAGAGGAAATGTCTAAAAACGTTTATTACTTTTGTGTAAAGTTAATTTTACAATCTTTGCTGTTAATGAACCTACTTCTGGTCCAAAGTGCTTGTGTGTAGATATTTTTTTTTAACTCTTTTTTCTAACATTTCTCAATTTGAAAATATTTGACGCAGAAAGGAAAAAAAAAGATGGACTATGGCAGACCCAATAGACAATGCCTGAAAAAGTCAATGCAGTCACCCAAAGAAGAGCTCACGGAATTCAAAGAGCAGTCACAATGTAGAAAGCGTAATCCTCTACTGTGAACGCTCCTCTAAGAGAGAGAGAGGGACTAAGAGGACGTGGTTGCCTGAATGTTTCAATGCTAATGGAAAATATGGCTCCCCCCCTTTTCTTTCAAAGTGCTCTTGCCTTTTGTTTGCTGACTCCCCTCCCCCCCCCCCCCCCCCTCCCCCACCTTTAGAGTGCACACCCCATTTCTCCTAAAGAGTTCCTTCCCTTTAATTGCAACCACAACAACCTGTTTTGTTTCCTACTGTTAGGAATCCTGAAAAACAAAATCCCCCCTCCACAAAAGCTCAGGAAGCAAACAAAAAACCAGAGGAAGCTAATCTGGGTGATGGATTTTAGCCAGGGCATTCATCCCCCTAACTCGCTGGTTGGGATTATCCGCAAACGGTTCGAATCCAGCGAACCTTTACCCCGCCGCTTCGTTTCCGGTACCTTTTGTCTTCTCCAATGAAAGCGCACGCGTGCAGACCTACGCCGTCTCTCCGTCGCCGTAATCCTCTCCCCCCCCCCCTTCTCTCTCTCTCTGTGCACGTAGCATTGATGATAGCACAGGCACGTAGGGAGGCCTTACAATGCAAAGGCTCTCTCTCTCTCTTTCTTATCTGGCATTAGCAGGCTGGCCATTAACTGCACTTAATATGGAGATGGGCAGCAGGCGAAGCGGCGATGACGACGGACATACACATCGCCCTCGTTAGCACAGATGACAATTGGTGGGGTGTGGGTGTGGGTGGTGGTGTTCGGATTTGCCTATAGTTTGGGTAATGCTGCGGTTTGGCTAGATACTCCTTGCCTCTTGCTTAGATCCCACCCTTCCCCCTCCTTCCCCAGAAAGCTCACCCTGTATTTGAGTGGCTCAAAAGAAAATCTCTAGAGAGTTGACAGTTATATATTATAGTTATATATATGTTTATATATGATTATGGGGAGAGAGAGAGACAGAGACAGTGACAGAGAGAGAGACTGAGACAGAGAGAAAGAGATCTGTGCATATGTGTGAGTGTGTGTGTGTGTGTGCGCGCGGTGCAGACGCGCGGATTTCAGAAGCGTAGATAGATGTGAGAGAGAGAGACAGAGACAGAGAGAGAGGGGGAGAAAGGGGGAAGGTAGAGAGAGAAATGGGAGAGGGTGGAGGGATAGAGAGCAGAGAGAGAGAGAGACTGACAGACAGACAGATAGATGATAATGAGCTTGATCTTTATGTCTAAGGAGAAGAAAAAGGTATCAATATTTATATGGTTTTACTTCCTGATGTTTTAGAGTACCACTTATGTAGGGCTGAGGTCTCTAACACATCATTCCCCAACGAGTGCATATTATGTTATGGAAACACCTTTACCTTTTTACATAGTCTGTAAAAACATTACATGTTAGTCTTCTCTTAGAATGTCTAGTAGTCGGTATACATATTAAGTTGTCTTTAGAATATATTTAGTAGTCAGTAGAAACATTTGGTTGTCTGTAACAACATTTTGGAACTTGTAAATCAGACTGCAATATCCTTATTTCCCTCCGTGGAGATGCCGGGAGCCTGTCAGGATAAACAGCATCCCCACTTTCCGGACATTCTGTTCCAGGAATTCCCTCTTTTCTATCCCTCTCTTTGTCTCTGCCTCGTTCCTTTTTTTCATGCCACCTCCTTCTTGTCTACGTTTTGCCTTCATGGTCTTATTCTCCTGCCTTTTTTTCCAGAAAAAAAGCACATCTTCGTCGAACGCTCAGACACCAACTGTTGCTGTATAAGCACAAAATACGTTAATGCTGCTGTTAAGCGCCTGCACAATCATGCCCAGCGCATCCCAAAAAAATTTTAAAAAATAACAATTCCTTCCCATGCCGAAGTTGGTTGCGCTTAGGGCCTGACTTATCAGGCGGCAGTGCAAACAAATTTGGCACATATGACAGACAACGATAGCTAATGTCTGAGCGTTCGACGACGACGAAGACTTCAGAAGAAAACTATCCCGAGTGACACAGTGTCTTTGATGTGTTGTGTTGCAGTCGTGGTCCTGTGTGCTTCGCCGGACGCTGTGCGTAAAATCATGATCCAGGCTCATGAGCTCAACTTTGATAATGGCGAATACGTCTTCTTCAACATCGACCTCTTTACCAGGTTAGTTTGTGAGTGAGTTGGTGTGTTGGTGTGTTTGTTGGTTTGTTTGTCGTGTTGGTGGTTGTGGGTTTTTTGTTTTGTTTGGTTTGTTGGTTGATTTGGTTTTTTTGGGGGGTTGTTGTGTTGTTTGTTTTTATCTGTCCCCTCCCCCCCCTTCTCTCTCTATCACTCTCCTCTCTCTCTCTCTCGCTGCCTGGCTGTCTCTGTCCTCTCTCTCTCTGTGGCTGTTCACGTCGTCTGTCTGTCTGTCCGTCCGTCTGTCTGTCTCTCTGTCTCTGTCTGTCTTTCTTTCTCTGTCTCTGCCTCTTTCTCTCTCTCCCTCCCTCCCCACCCCCCCTCTCTCTTTCTCTCTCTTTCTCTCTTTCTTCTCTCTCTCTCTCTCTCTCTCTCTCTCTCTCTCTCTCTCTCTCTCTCTCTCTCTCTCTCTCTCTCTCTCTCTCTCTCTCTCTCTCTCTCTCTCTCTCTCTCTCTCTCTCTCTCTCTCTCTCTCTCTCTCTGCCTTCCCACTCAATTTTCCTGCCTATTTTCTTTCTCCTGACATATGTCAGTTTGCCTGTGCTGTTTATTCTGAAACCAGGTAGAGAAATTGTTTACACTGGCCTTTATGGGCACAGGATGTCAATTCCGCAATGTTATCTATTCGTCTATGTGCATTTCGCTTTTTTTTGTTACGCTTAAGTGTACAATTGTTATCTACGAAGATTTTTTTCCACTTTTTTATGAAAAAAAATCTAGCAACAACGAAAAAAACAGACTGGCTCGCGTCCGCAGTAGAACCTGATTTTATTGAATTCGATTGGATTGGATTTGCTATAAGAAATAGAACAGTACTAGTAGTAATACTTTATATTTGATTAATGGTGTTGGATGTCTGATGGGATTGGTGTGTGCGTGTGTTTGTTTGTGTGTGTGTGTGTGCGTGTGTTTGTGTGTGTGTGTGTGTTTGTGTGCGTGTGTGTTGCGTGCTTACGTGCGTGCGTGCGTGCGTTTAGCGCACTTGCTTGTAAGCACATATATACACATTGTTAGACATAAAGATATATATGTACGGATAGATTGAGTGGGAAAGAGAGGTAGATAGATAGATGGATAGATGGATGGATGGAGAGAGAGAGAGAGAGAGAGAGAGAGAGAGAGAAGAGAGAGAGAGAGAGAGAGAGAAGAGACAGAGAGAGAGAGAGTAGAGATGAGATAGATAGATAGATAGTAGTAGATAGATAGATAGGATAGGATGAGTAGATAGGATTAGATAGATGAAGAAAGATAAGATAGATAGATAGATAGATAGATAGATAGGATAGGATGGATGATGGTGATAGATTGTATAGAAGTAGTAGATAGATAGACAGACAGACAGAAGACAGACAGAAGATAGATAGATAGATAGATAGATAGATAGATAGATAATAGATAGATAGATAGATAGATAGATAGATAAGATAGACAAATAGTTAGATAAGTAGATCTATAGATTGATCGACAGCCAGTGTGCATCGATCTTGTAAAACAATCTCAGACTGATCTGGTGACAAACTACCTTATTTTTCTCAATATCCAGGATGTAGGAATTGGCAAACAGTAAAGTTTGGTGATTTGAGGATGGCAAAACTTTTTTTTACTCATCTAGGACTGGAAAAATCACTCTCTAGTGCATCTCATCTGCCGAGTACTACAATCTGTGCTGTCAATTTTCTGCTCATAATTTCAGAATTGATTTTAGTTGTTTAACAAAATAATGGTATGCAATGACCACTATTGGGAAAATCTCATCATCAAACTCAACAATCGGAGAGGGAAAGGAACTCTGGATCCTTGATAAGAGTACTGCGAAGGAAAAGAAAAGAAAGAGAAAAGCAGATGAGGAGAGTGCAATGTTTCCAGCACAGAATCAATACATTGCCATTGGCAAAAAACGCTGCCATGGGGAGTCATGAACTCATCCTCTTCATCTGTCTTTGTCTTTGAGTTTTTCTCTGTTTCTTTGTCTTTTTTGCCTGTGTCTATCTGTCTGTCTGTCTCTATCTTTATCTTTTTCTCTCTAGTGCAGGCAGTGACCCCACTTTTTATTTTTGTAAAACAACAGAATATGATAAAAAAAAAAAACCTCCCTAGTTATAGCAATCTGTTTCTCCCTGCGTCTCGTGCCACGATAGGCAAATGCCGCCCAAATTATTGTGTACAAGACAAACACACAAAAGTGGCTATTGTCTTTGATTTCTGTTTGTGCGTGCGAGCAATTTCTGTTGGGTTTACAACAATGATTATGTTGACCCGCCCGGCACTAAATTGCAACATCCTGCAAAAAAAGAATGTGCAGGAAAGTGCACACTTTAGATAATAATTCACAGAAGGACAAACAGCGCTCTGTAATTTTCTCTCCTAAGTTAAGGCCGGTGGGGATGTTGTGGTTTTGTTATTGACGTTCACTTCGGTTGCCAAACTTGCTGGGCCATAGGTCATTTGTATCTACTATTCATATTTCTTGTTTTGTTTATTGATGGGGGTTGCACAGTTCTCTGATCTGAGAAGTGGTTAATTTCTAGAAAATGACAAAGAACGTGAAAGCTCACTCTCTGACACCGAGCAGCTGCAAGTGGATGCATTAACTCCCCTGAGATGGCCCGTTCTTTCCCTTCCGCTCTGGCATCAGTTATGACAGCCCTTCCATGCAATCTCCTTAAAAACAGCAAAACTGACAGCGAATCGATCACCAGTTTCATTTGCTTTTTAATCGATACGGTTGTTATATCATTGATGGATTCAGAGATATTTTTTATCAACTTTTATAAAGAAATTTTAGTTCTGTTGATCTTGATTATGACTGTCTGTCTGTCCTATGTCTCATCCGATGATAAATCATGGTGGGCAAAAGTGGTTGCATACGGCAAATGGTCACTTTGGGGAACCTCGGATTTTTAGCCAAGGAACGAAATAAATCTCATAATAGGCAAAAAACAGTTCATATATTTAATATAAAACGCAATTTATTATCTTATAAAAAAAGAAGGCGCAGAGTTTAAGGATGATATAAAGAATGAGCGCCCAGACAGACAGAAGACAGAGAGAGAGAGAGAGAGGAGAGAGAGAGAGAGAGAGATGAGAGAGAGAGAGAGAGAGAGAGCAGAGAGCAGAGGAGAGATTGAGAGGAGAGAGAGCAGTCTGCTGGATGTCATATTTGCACATAACCCTAAATCTCTCTAGCCGTCCTCTCTTCTCTCCTTCTCTCTCTCTCTCTCTCTCTCTCTCTCCTCTCTCTCTCTCTCTCTCTCTCTCTCTCTCTCTCTCTCTCTCTCTCTCTCTCTTCTCTCTCTCTCTCTCTCTCTCTCTCTGTCTGTCTCTGTCTGTCGTCTGTCTCTGCTCTCTGTCTGTCTGTCTGTCTCTGTCTGTCTCTGTCTTCTGTCCTGTCTGTCTGTCGTCTGTCTTCTCTGTCTTCTCTCTCTGTCTCTCTGTCTCTCTCTCTTCTCTCTCTCCTCTCTCTCTCTCTCTCTCTCTCTCTCTCTCTCTCTCTTCATTCACAGCTCTCCATTGAGAAGTCAGCCTCCTATCCTGATACAAGTCATCACCCACTCACTGGAATTGCCCTATTCATGCACTGCTATTCGGGAGGTCTATTTCCGTGGGGCCCCCTTTGCCTGGACAATAGCCCAGTAACCTATGTTTAGCCGCAGTCTCACGTCGACAAAGGGAGACGCAACAGACCTGTGATTTACGAGTATGTGACTGCTGCTGGTCATTCACAATGACTGCGTTGGTGATGCCTGTATTGTAGTTTATGGGATTGAGTCTTTTGGGTCCCATGATGGATGCCTGCAGAGAGGTTTCTATATTACTTTTTTTATCTCAACTCTCCCCCTGTATGTATGTATGTATGTATGTATGTATGATGACTGTATGTATTATGATTTGTGAACTGGGTTTTCTAAAGTTTTAGTGATTCATACCTGTTTCTAGGGAATGAAGAAGGAGAAGAAGTTTTTGTGTCTTTTGTCTGGAGGAACAGTACAAACTTGTCAGAACTCGGAGACTATGATATTACTGCTTTTACGTCCTGGATATTTCTCTGCGCGAAATTCGGGCTGCTCTCCCATGGGAGAGCTGCCCTCGTTTTGAAATTTCACTGTCTGCACGGGTATTTGTTGACTAAGTTTCTCTTAGTACAAGCCCTACATACGAGTACTTCAGCTTTGAGACGAAAATGATTTTTTTTAATCTGCACTCGTTATAAAAAAAAGCAGTTATGGTAGGGTCCTAAAAATTGTTTTTTGCAATTGGTAGCACTGGAAGCGGCATACACACTACAGATATACAGATGCAGTGGTGTACTACAAGCACTGGCTATTTCTCTTCCGCTTTCTTGTTTGCAATTTTTCATTTGGGGCCGAATAGCAATTTGTTTTCTTTGGAAATTTTAGTTCATGTTATGTGACATTTTTGTTGACATTTTCCATTTTGTTAGTTTTCACAAACTGCTAAACGGAACTCTTTACATCATAAACATTTAGTTTTTTTAGATGATGCATAATGACTGTATTTCATTTTTACTTTTATAGAGTGTTCTGATACTACCAGCTGCAATGGTCCTTCGGATGAGACTATAAACCGAAGGGCCCTGTGTGCGAACACACGCAGAAACATCTTGCGCACATGTTAAATCCTGTTCAGCTTTTCGTAAGAGTAGGCCATTGTGTGCCGGTGGGAACAGACAAGATTTACAAAACTGCATGCACACAGGAACTGGATGCAAAAAAGCACATGAGTGCTTATTCCGTTATTCTCGATATAAAAGAATAAATGAATAAATAAATAGATAAATACGTTTGAACTTAACTTTTTACTTCACATAACATGTGATAGCTTTCAGATCAGTCTCCAAGTTTCAATGAGTTAAAAACAAACCTAGTATGGATTTGGTCAGTGCTGAACATGCCATAGCGACAGAAAGAATAGTTTCTGTATTATAATTATTGTTAGTACCTCAGATATCATCGTTTTATCCATGTTGGTGGTGGCTTAGTAGTAAAGGAGCTATTTTATTTATTTTATTTTATTTTATTTATCTTTATTTTATACCACTTTATGTCACAGCAGATTTCTCTGCGTGAAATTCGGGCTGCTTTCCCCGGGGAGAGCGCGTCGTCACAAGTGCAGCGCCTACCCATTATTTTTTTTCCCCTCAGGGATAGTGTCTAAACACGACACCTGTGTGCATGCTGTTTTTTTTTTAAATTTTGTCATCCGTTCCTACCGGCACACGATGGCCTGCTCTTCCGAAAGGCGGAACGGGATTTTAACGTGTGCGCAAGATGTTCTGCGTGCGTTCGCACACGGGACCTCGGTTTACAGTCTCATCCGAATGACTTTGACATTCAGTTCGATTTTTTCGTCAAACTGGGAAGAAAGGGCGAGCTGGGTACGAACTAAGAAACTCGCGGTTTACATATTGGCAGGCGAACGTCCTAACCATCCTGCCACCGTCCTTCCTTCCTATTTTTAGGAGAGCGTACATTTGCTAACAAAATGAATGCTGATCAATTTTTAATAGTTTAGGTTTTTTAAAATTTATTCATTTTATGATTAAATTGAACTTTTACTCAAACACAAGATAAATATTCATATGGCAGTAATGCCTAAAAAATCGATGTCCTCTGTCTCTTCCCATTGTAGTCTTCATCCAAGGACTCAGACATACATTATCTTTGAAACCAAACTATAGATGTAACTGTGTTCTTAAACTACTGCTGATCTATGTAGTGTAGCTGCTTGTGAAGAACTCCCTATCAAAGTCTTTGCAAAACAGTTTACGAACTTGCTTTTATATTTACCTACATACTACAAACATCAATAGACCAGAAAAATAGCTTTCTTGAAGAATTACATAATCATTTAAAACACAAATATTACTCTTGCGCACGCGTACACATACACGTGTGCTCGCGAACACACATCAACATGTTTATGCATTGTCAGATATATCGTATGTATGTGCACTCATTTCAACAAGAGAAGACAGCATCATACATCTACATCCATTTTCTTACTCTGTATGCCTGTTTTGTGTTTCTCTTTGTCGTGAAATGGGGTCAATGAATCGTTTTTATTGACTGGCAGGACTTTATAAACACTGGCAAGTTAACAGCAATCTGCTTGTCTCATGCCTTGTTTTATGACATGCGGGAAAAAGCCAGAATATGCTGTTTACAAGACAGCCCGCTCGAAAGGTCAGTTGTACAACGTAGATTATTCCTCTCTTTTTTCTGTTTTGCATGTATGTGCAGCTTTTTTCTTTTTTACTCTGGGTAAAGAACGGATGATCATTCAGGTCTGACTGGCACCAAATTGCTACGCTGTGGATAAATTGGCAGCCAGCGCACTCTTTAAGTAATGATTTATAGTAAAAGAGAGAAACGGCAGTCTGCAATCTGTTTATAGATTGACTGGAGTTGGACAGGCTGTATGTTGTTATTTTGCAAAAAATAAAACCCCCAAAACTTTCTGGCCACTTTTGATGATTTGCGCTTACTGTGCATGTTTCCTGTCATACTTATTGATGATGTGTTCCATTTTCCATGAAAGAAATGGCTAACACGTAAAAGCCACTAAGTTGGCCTAAGTTAAAAGCTTGAGTCTGTTATAGGTTATGTAATCGGTGGTCTAGAGTTATAATACCTGCCTAGGAAGCGAGAAGTCTGGGTTCGATCCCCATCTGTGTCCGAAATCTTTCTGCCATCTACACGACCACAAATGGTAATCTGGGTGCTGGTCTTTCGGGGTGTCCTGATAAACCGATTCCCGTGTGAATATTTAGTCATTTCAGGTCAAAGAACTCCTGGCACCAAGAGAGGTTGTTCCATGCAAAAATCTGTAGAAAAAAGCCGACCTGATAGGGGAAACTAATACACATGAGACAGGAAAAGAAAGAAAAAGGGTGGTACCGATGTTTAGACGACACACTTTCTCTGGGAAGCAGTCCGAATTTCACAAAGAGAACTCTGCAGTGATTTAAAAATGGTATACTAGTGAAAGCAAGTGGTAACCGAACGGTTGACTAGACAATGGGAAAAGGTGAAAGTGAAGGAACAAGCAAACTGCCGTAGACTATGTTAACATGTTGTACATGGAAATCTTCATCCACGATTTAAAATCATCAGAAGTCGGGATATGACTGCACGGCGAGAAACTTGAAAACAGATATGTATATGCACGCACAGTTCTCATCCATTGTGTGCTGTCAGTAATTCCCAGGTGTGATAGTAAGATAGAGTGCGTTATTCTGGGTGGCCCCTAGGGTGCTAAGCTGAGGGATCCCTAACATCAGCCAGCAACACACGCACCAGGGGATTTGAAGCTCAACCTCAGAATGCTTTGGTAGTTTCTGATAGATCATTTAGCTTACTGGAAACACCGAGTACTTTCTAGCTATCACTCTACGTGTATGAAGCATTTTATTTGTAATGGACTAAAAAATCACGAACATTTCCCCAAACTTATCATATCAGCATCTCTTAGAAATATGACTGCTACACTATTAAGCTAGCACATAATATATTATTATACTTTTTCATCTTCCCCCTTTTCAGAGGCAGTTGAAAAGAAAGTTTTGTTTTGGCTTGGGTTTTTTTTAGTCAGTTTTCTGTCTAGGTAATATTTGGATGAACAGAAGATGGCAGAAGAGGCTAATGAATACAGATGAGCACAAGCAAACAAAACATAAACCCACATCTGTGTCCTGAGCCAGTTCGTCAGTTGGTAGGTGGACAAACACTTTACCCCCAAACAGGCCAGACTCATCATCACGCTTTCCACCCAGTCCTCCTCACTAACTTGGATTAGTTTACGTTTGTATCGTAGTGAGCCCTTCCTACCTCAGGACACCCCCTACCAAAATAGACCCCGGTTATGTGATACCAATGAAAATTTATTTCCGAGGGGATAGCCTTTGCCCAGCCAATAACCAAGCAACCTATGTTTACCTCCCCTCTCAATTTCATGCTGACAGGATTATACCCCATGCATTGTTGATTTACGAGTCGGTGGTCCGTCCCGAAAAGTTTTCTCAGTTATTGATGTAAGCGAAGGTCCAAGGCCTGTATTATCAAGATGTGCTTTGAAATGTTATGTGAGAATTGCCTTCATTCATGACAAGGTTCTGGTGTAACAACTTGTGTTCTTCAAGAGTTCTTAAGTGGAAAAAGTTATTCCCTGTGTCAGGAGGGAGACGGAGTGCATATTCGGGGTGACCCCCAAGATCCGAAAGCTGATGGACGCTCAAAATATCTGCAACACCAACAACATTACTTACACATTCTGACGGACCAATGTACCGTTTTAGGTAGCGCATGCTATCACCAATGTATGGATGCAAATGACGATTCAATTTCTTAAAGGACTATTGAAATTTCAAGTTTTTTTTATTTTTTGGATACAGAATAAACACTCAGTTGATTTTTTACATCAAGTCTCTATGTGCTGCAGCTTTAAAAAAATGTCTTTCATTCTGACCGTTTTTGTAGCGGTGTACTATGCTTCAAATGTAGGTACATAGGACTGATTACCATTTTGAGTGGATTGTTGGAAGCACGATGGCTTTTTATCTTGATTTTAATTTTGATTTTGTTGGCATTTTGTTTGCTTGTTTTTTGCTTATTTATTGTTTTGTTGGTTAGTTTTTCTTGTTTGGCTAATTGGTTGGTTTTATTGTTCGGTTGCTTGTTTTTTGTGTTTGTTTTAGTTTAGTTTTGTGTATTGTTTGCTTGTTTGTTTGTTCTTTGGAGGGAACGGCTTTCTATCTGCCAATCCTGGTAAAAAATAAGACAGGGTGTCAAGGGGCAATATATTTTTCTAGCGATAGTCTATTTTTCTTTTGTGTTAGTGCCACATTGTTGTAGGGGGGGGGAGAAGGGACGATTGCCTGGGGTAGTATGCTTTACAACCTTATTTTCATTCGTTTTTGTTTTGTTCCAAATATTCCGTGCACATTGTCCAAACCTTCCTCCAGACAGCATCATCACTATAAAGTACTGGATACACACTATCCCGAGTATAGTTTTCTCTAGGGTTTCACTCTTACAGAAATGTACATCTTACGAAAATTGCTAGTCGTAATATTTTCGTCTGACAATTTTTAGACTTTGTGTATGATTTCAGTTCATTTTATTTCTTTCGTCCTTAATTGGCCTGTGGTACTACAGGCTATGATTTGGAGAATAAAGAGTGATGGTGTCATTGGGAATGGTTTTAGTTCCCACTTCTACTTTGTTGTCAGCTAGTCCTTTCTGATTCCTGGAATAACCGGACACCTGTCGCTACAAGGAATAGACACCATGCTGACGTCTGTTCAGCTTTAGGGCTGTGGGCTTCTAAAGGAAAGGGGGGAGGGGGAAAACTTACTGGTGGCAAGAGTCTTGTTCTCATGACTCAATGGTGATTGAAGTCACAAGTTTATGTCTCTAGGGGATTATGTTTTTTTCAAGTTGACTGTTTTCTTTCAGGCGTTATCATTAGTACTGACTCCACTTCCCTTGGAAGTCTCCCGAGGACTTCAGACCGAGATTCATCACTAAGTTTGAAATGCGGGTGCCTTCATGGTGGGGAAAAACCGGTCGCATTCGCAAAAAAAAAAATCTCACCTGTGTGTGCCTGCATGCTCGTTGTTCTTTGGTGGAAATAGCAGTATTATGTTTAGTTCCAGTTAGGGATTTTACAAAGAGGATCTAGGATAGCAGAGCAGAAGGAAAAAAAAAGGGGGGGGAGAGAGACAGACAGGACAGGCAGGCAGACAGGCAGACAGACAGACAGACAGACAGACACACACCACACACACTACACACACAACACACCACACACACACACACACACACACACACACACACACACACACACACACACACACACACACACACACACCGGACACACACAAACACAGAACGAAGAGATAACTACCATGCCCCAGCTCTCTCGAATATCGAGAGTCCCCATGGAAGCGTTAAGGAAAATTGCTGGGCATTGATTCCGTTCTGTAAACAGTCCGCCTTGATTTGCAGAATGCGGGTCACCGTGGACATGATGATGAGAGGAGGATGATCACAATCTCCACCACCGGTATGCAGTGTGGAGTTTAATCATGAAATCGTTCTCCCCTGAAAGATCAGGTCATTAGTGAGTGGGATAAGCATAGCGGATCGGTGGTCGAGAGGTAACTCGCCACCAATCTACAAGCGAGAAATCGCGGGTTCGATCCGCGACCGCCCCCCCCCCTCCCCCGTCTAAACCCCATCTTCTCCGCTCCCCTTCCTCTCCTCTAGGCTTTGAGTTGTGGTGGTGTGTGTCCTAGTCTTTTGCATGAGAATAAACTGAGATGCCGCGTGCAACACACACACACACACACACACACACCACGCACGCACGCACGCACGCACGCACGCACGCACGCACGCACGCACGCACGCACGACACACACACGCACGCACGCACGCACGCACGCACACACACACACACACACACACACACACACACACACACACACACACACACACACACACACCACACACACAGCGCGCCCGCGCGTAAGATAATCTTACCAAAAAGAGAGTTTTCCGTTGCAAACTGTTTCTTCTTCTTCGAACGTTTAGCTCAGACAGCAACTACTGTTTTCTGTTAAATGAAGGAAAATGCGTTGTGCTGCTGTTAAACACCTCGCAAGTCAGGCCTAGTGCATCCGACTTCGGCAAACTGTTTTCTTCCGTAGAGAGTAGGTCATCAGAAGAAAACATAATTTAATAATTATATACGCTGGGTATTTTTTATGGGCAAAACGGGTGGCACTGTACTGGTTTTGTGGTGAAATGCTCTCCCCAAGGGACAGTGACTGGAGTTTCACGCTGAAAAGTCTGCTTTGACTGAGTTTGCCAAGGTCACACTATTTGAAATATCAGGTTGTGATTCAGGTGTGTCAACCATTCATTGCCGATTGAAACGGGACGAGTGAACGGCATGCAACGGGAAAATTGCCTTTGTAAACAATGTAACACGAAAACAATAGGCAATACGTTTCACCTTATAATGAAATATCCAAAGTTTTCTGAGCTATGGAAGAATGGCCAACTTCAGGAATATCCGTATCCAAGATTTATGTTAATATTTTTTGGTGTCTTCCGACAGATTGACGTTCTTAAAATTTAGCAAATGTATGGTAAATTTAGCAAATGCATGTTTAAGTTACACAACACTGATAAATTGGTTGACTACATTTTTATTTCTGTCACGTGCAATATTGCAGAAATAATGTTTTGGTTTATGCAAAGTGTTGATTGGGTTTACTGAAATCCTCTATACCCCAAAAAAGGGTCAAAAGTGAATGAAATATTGACTCTTAAGGAGTGTGACAAGGTCTAAGCTGCTGAAAACACACTGCCTGAAATGTTGGTGCAGATGCTCCAGTGATCCTTCCCAGGCAAAGAGAGAGAAGTCCAGTTATTCCTGAACTTTGATCTAGAAACACTCGCCTTGTGTTCCACTTCCATCTGACGGGTCCATCAAGTCGTGGGTTTGAATCTCGTCTCGTCAGCATGTGGTGAATTAAAGGTGGGGATCTGTTTAACGATCTCCCAGATACTTTAAGAACATACCTGCCAGTGCCTTAAGTCTCTTTGTGTATAATTATACACATGCAGAAGATGAAGTGTGCATTAAAATATCCTGTAACTGTCAGTATTTAGAAGGATACGGAAATGCTATCATACCCAGCATACCTCCGCGAGGTCGGAATGCGACTACCATCATGGTGGACAAAAACGGTCGCACGCATACGCAAAATCTCACCATTGGCAAGCGTTGTAATTCTAGATCAGGAACGAACAAAAAAGTCTTCAAACAGATGACTGGCTTGTGAATCACAAAGCACAACCTGGCATGTTGTTGCACTGCCTTCATCACAGACACAGAACACTCTCTTTTGACTTCCCGTAGTCATCAAAAATACCTGCGCTCCTTTAAGGCACATTTCCTCTCTTGAATTATGTGAAATTAGCTGAGATAATAACGCACTTCCTTTGATGTCATTCTGACATTGGAATAGTGCTTTTGTCTCCTCTTTAACTTCTAGGGCCATGATGTGGTGACTGCTTCTTAAAATGTCTTGATAATGGTTTAAATAGCTTGATGCGCAATTATCATAGAGCTGCCACTGCTGTTGATAGCTATCCCCCTAATATGGCTAGTTTTGGATAGACGCACAGAGGCATGCATGCTTTTGTTTGATGTGTAAGGTGACTGCACTCTTGAAGTTACCAAATACCAGTTTGACATCACTGACAGAGCTGTAGCATTGAAGGGTTTGAACGACAGTGACAAGAGATTCTGACCGCATGACAGAAAAATGCATCAAGGAAATAAGAGTACAAACGATACTGTGGTTAAAACATGCGTTGAGTACAATGACTTGCCATACACATTCATGCAAAATCAGGTATGAAACTGCTGGATGATGATGTTATTGTTAGGCTGTAGGGTGTTTCCCAACTTCACACCCTGGGGGCCACCCAGAATGACTCTGTCTCACTCATGACACTTGGGAATCGTTGTGATACTGTAAATGCACACTAGATGAGAAGTTTGCGTGCTTTTAGAACTATTTTTTAGTTGTCTTACCATACAGGCAGACAAAACTATTACCACTTCAGAGAATGTTTTTCTCCTTTGACAAAGAGTAATGGTTGTTATTGTTATTAGCTTGCCATGAAGAGAGATAATCTCAGCATTGCATTTGACAGCATACTAAGCATAGCATACGTCGTAATGGCCTTATGGTTAACAAAACTGTGGATTGCTGTTTGTCGGTTTTGATTTTAGTTTGTTTGTATTTTCGTGAACGAGAACATTCTAAATAAAGGCAGTGACTACAATACCAAACTGTACTAACTGGGGAGGGAGAGAGAGAGAGAGAGAGAGAGAGAGAGAGAGAGAGAGAGAGAGAGAGAGAGAGAGAGAGAGAGAGAGAGAGAGAGAGAGAGAGAGAGAGAGAGATTTGATTTGATTTGATTTGATTTATTCTTTTATATCGAGGATAATGGGATAAGGGCTCTTGTGCTTTTTTTACATCCAGTACCCGTGTGTATGCAGTTTTGTAAATGTCATCTGTTCCCACCGGCACACGATGGCCTACTCTTACGAAAAGCGGAACAGGATTTAACGTGTGCGCAAGATGTTCTGCGTGCGTTCGCACACGGGGACCTCGGTTTAAAGTCTCATCCGAAGGACTTTTGGGGAGAGTGGAGTCAGCACTGATGTTAACTCCAGGAGAAAAATCTCCTCGACCGGACTCGAACCCGGGAGAGAGAGACAGAGAGACAGACAGAAGAGAGACAGACAGACAGACAGAGAGACATACAGAGACAGAAACAGACAGAGACAGTCAGACAGACAAACAAACAATTTTGAATACATTAATAAAAAAAATATCCCGTAACTATATATATATATATATATATATATATATATATATATATATATATATATATATATATATATATATATTATATATATACATAAAGCAGTGGTAGATGTAAAATTCATAACTGAGGGTGCTCCCAGCAAACATTGCTGTAGTTTTGTACAAGAACAAAAAAAACATTTCCACGTATGGCAGGCACGACTGGTCAATGGAAAGGGTATACCCTTTTCGATATTTCCAAAGAGACAGCAAGATACATGAGAAACAGCAGTTGTTTTTCTCTGCGTCACATTGCCTGCATGGACATGCTCTGAATTAATGACTATTGTCGGAAGTTTTTGACAATCAGATTAACATCTGACTTTGCTGTCTCTTTCATTGAACTTTTCTTGCCTACACAGACAGACAAACAGACAACACACACCATAAACACACAAATGCACACACGCACGCACACTCGCTCGCACGCACGCACACACACACACGTGCGCTCACATTGTCTCTCTTTTCTTCCATCTCTCTCTTCTCTCTGTCTCTGTCTCTCTGTTCTCTCTCTCTCGCTCTCTCTTCTTCTTCTCTTCTTCTTCTTTTCTTTCTTCTTCTTCTTCTTCTTCTTCTTCTCTTTCTTCTTCTCATTCTTCTTCTTCTTCTCTTCCTTCTTCTTCCTTCTTCTTCCTTCTTCTTCTCCTTTCCTCCTTCTCTCATCTTCTCCGCCGGCAGAAGCTCTGACCTAAATACAAATTATGATGGGAAACATAATCCTCTTCATAGACATCAGGCAGGATACCAGGATACCCACTATTGCCATTTTGGAGTCAAAGATATTGAACAGTCACTTTCTGATGGGAGGCAGACGTGATGAATCATCTCTCTCTCTTCTCTGTCTCTTCTCTTCTCTGTCTCTCTCTCTCTTCTCTCTCTCTCTTCTCTTCTCTCTCTCTCTCTCTCTGCTCTCTCTTCTCTGTCTCTCTCTGTCTCTTCTCTTCTCTATCTTCTTATCTGTCTGTCTGTCTGTCTGTTTTCTCTGTCTCTGTCTCTGTCTCTGTCTCTCTCTGTCTCTCTCGTCTTCTTCTCTCTCCTCTCTCTCTCTCTCCCCTCTCTCCCTCTCCCTCTCTCACTCCATCCCTCCCTCTCTCTCCCACCCAGTGTGTCTCTGCTGGAATGACTTGATGACCCCGAAGTGTTTTGCCTCAAGGATGTTAGCGGAGCGTGCTGGACCGAGACCCCCATCCCCACCCCCCACCCCCAAGGACGGGGCGGAGGATGTTGGTCAGTCACAAACAGAGCTCTCAACCTCTCTTCCCCCAGGGTCTACTGGCGATGGGTGTCCGTCCCTGCACCGTGGAGTGCATCAAGTAATGGCATTCTCCCTGTATGTGTGTGGGGGCTGCTTGCTTGCTTTACCGCCAGTGTGTGCAATCTTTCACGCTGCTCAGCTGATGCCGGGGAATCTTCTTCTGCCTCTGCAGTAAAACAAGAGGGCGAAATTAATGATGGTGACCAGGATCCAAGGAAGAGCTGGAATACCTTTGGGGGGGGGGGGAGAGAAGAGGGTAGGATGACGGGCTAAAGCACATTGAGGGGAATGGGTTAGGAGATGAAAGAAGGGGGGATGATGATGTTGAGAGTAAGGCGGAGCAGCTTTGAGGAAAGGACAAGACAGAGAGAGAGGGAGAGGAGGGAAGCGAGAGAGAATATTAGAGAGAGGGGGAGGGAGGGGGGTGGGGAGAGAGAAAGAAGAGAAGAGAAGAAGCGAGAGAGAGGGGGAGGAGGGGGGAGAGGGGAGGGGGAAGAGAGAGAGTGGAGACAGGAGAGAGATAGAGAGAGAGAGTGAGACAGAGACAGAGAGAGAGAAGAGGAGGGGAGAGAAGAGAGAGAGAGAAGTGAGAAGAGAGAGAGAGAGAGAGAGAGAGAGAGAGAGAGAGAGAGAGAGAGAGAGAGAGCTTGGAACCCGATTGAGGTCAATTGGGTAAGCCAGATGCCTCTTTGCACCAGTCTCTCACGAACAAGTACAAAATAAAATTTATTACATGGAAACATTGTTGATAGACTTGCAAATACATGTATACCTTCTGTATAATTATATAAAAACAGCAAAGGTCTAAAGATGACAACAATTTCAAAACTGCATACACATGAGGATTGGATGAAAAAGCCATTACGTATTTCACTATCCTCGATAAAAATAAATAAATAAATCCGGGACAAGATGCAAGCATAGGAACCTGTAAGACAGCACACATTTGGGTTAACCTCTAGGTTGCTTCTACTGAGAGGAACGCTCTATAGCACACACACACACGCTACGCACAACACACACGCACACGCACACATACGCACCCACGCACGCACGCACGCACGCACGCACCCAAATGGCTTGATGAAAAAAGTAAATTCGTTGCTTCTAATATTTTCAGTTTACCATCTGGAAGTATAAATTTGACTTTGCTTTTGACATTTACATAGCCCTACACACATATAGATAGATAGATAGATAGAGAGAGAGAGAGAGAGAGAGAGAGAGAGAGAGAGAGAGGGGAGAGAGAGAGAAAAGAGAGAGAGAGAGGAGAGAGAGAAAAAGAGAGAGACGAAGCTGAACAGGCCTAATAATGTACATTGGCCTTGGCACAATACACAAAGTTAAGACCCAAGGAGGAAAATCAACATACGGTTAGGTATAACATAATGAAACATGAGAAAAAGAGAGATGAGAGAGAGAAGAGAGAGAGAGAGAGAGAGAGAGAGAGAGAGAGAGAGAGAGAGAGAGAGAGAGAGGGGAGAGGAGAGAGAGAGAGAGAGATGGAGTGGGGGGGGGAATTGTCGAGAAAAGAAACAGAAAAAGTGTAAAAATTGTTCTGAGTGACTATGGCCAAACAACAGCGACCCAGCAGGAACACTTGACTGGTGTCTGACCCAAGGTCTGAGAGTCAGACTGAAGAGTCCAGTGAGGTCAGTCAGTCCCCTAGTTTACATCTGTACCGATAGTGAAGGACGTTGGCGTGCTGTCCATCACTGCTGGCAGCTGTGTGTACATGTCTGGCCACTGTGTGATGGACATAGGTCACCACAGTGTCTGAAGATCTTGTGCTTTGTATCTTTTCCATCTTCAGTACCACCCAAGTCTGGAAATTTAGTGGTTTATTTTTCTTGTTGTTGTTTGTTTGTATGGTTTGTCTATGATTTGCTTTTTTCTTGGTAGTGCCCCAAGGCTTACCAATAGTGAATTTGTGCGTATGCAACCGTTTTTTGTTTTGATTTACTCATTATTAAGATAGTTGCATTCCGAGTTTTGGTATGGTATCTAAACACGACACTGCTGTACATGCACTTAAAAAATATATTTGTTATCCATTCCTATCAGACATCAGTACTAAACTTCCAATTATTGAAATGGGCTTTTAACATGTGCACAAGAAGTTCTGTGATTCACAGGAACATAGAATGTCAATGCTTTTAACACCTCAGTATAAAATATTGTACATTAATACAGAGAAGGTAGCCAGTAGCCATCAACTATTGATAGGGGAGCATTGCTGCCAATACTGCCTCACACAAAATTTGAAGATAGACTCCACATTGTGGTGACCCTGTTTATGAAGATAGACTCCACTCTGGGGTGACTGTTTATGAAGATAGACTCCACTTCGTGGTGACTGTTTATGAAGATAGACTCCACTCTGTGGTGACTGTTTATGAAGATAGACTCCACTCTGTGGTGACTGTTTATGAAGATAGACTCCACTCTGTGGTGACTGTTTATGAAGATAGACTCCACTCTGGGGTGACTGTGTTTATGAAGATAGACTCCACTCTGTGGTGACTGTTTATGAAGATAGACTCCACTCTGTGGTGACCTGTTTATGAAGATAGACTCCACTCTGTGGTGACTGTGATTATGAAGATAGACTCCACTCTGTGGTGACTGTGATTATGAAGATAGACTCCACTCTGTGGTGACTGTGATTATGAAGCTAGACTCCACTCTGTGGTGACTGTGATTATGAAGATAGACTCACACTCTGTGGTGACTGTGTGTGTAATTATGAAGATAGACTCCACTCTGGGGTGACCCTGTTCATTCTTTATCCACAAGTCTTGCCAGGTCATTGACTCCTGTCACTGGTGCTGTGTGAGTTCAACCGACTTCAGCCTGGCCATCTTGATAGTAGGGAGAGGCAGGGGGTGTTTGTGAGTGGTGTGTGACAGGCAATTATGCCCACACCCTGTGTTGATGTAGGCTATCTGATGGTCGGGGTGGCGGGGGTGTCCTTGGCCCATAGTGTTGTTCCATAGTTATGGTATAGAGGTGTAAGCTTGGAACTCATCAGAAAAGCTGTCATGTTTGTTATCGTTCTGGATCTTACTCTCTGTTTACACTGGTGTGATTTCGAAGGAAATGTCTTCTCTTTGTGAGTGGGTGTTGTCAGAAGGTAGATTTATGTTTAGACTTGTATTTCAGAAAGTATTTGGTCAGATGATTTTATGCTGTGTTTAGGGTGTTAAATAAAAGATTCATTGATTTATTCTCGTGTTCTGTGTGCAGTAGAAATGATTGTCAGTCGTTGTATTGCCTACTATACTACGCTGTTTTTATTCGACAGAAATGTCCCCCGTGGGGATGCCAGTGGCCAGTCAGTAAAAATAGCATTGTTACCTTCTGGAAATTCTGTGCTAGGAATTTCTTTTTTCTATCGCTCTTTTTGTTTCTGCCTTGTTCTTTATCTACCTGTTACCTCTTTGTGTCTATTTTTTTGCCTTCTTAGTCCTTTCTCCTACCTGTTTTCTAGAAAGACTTAAAAAGATAACCTTTCTGTACAATGCCGAGTTGAATGCGTTGGGCCTGACTTGTCAGGCGCTTAATGGCAGCGCAACGCATTTTTGCTCAAATGACAGACAACAACAGTTGCTGTCTAAGCGTTTGTCGAAGTAGACGAAGAATTCAACAGAAATTGAGTACTACAGTGTGGTTTTATGTGTTGTGACATTTTTGTTTTCTGGAGAAAAGTAGTACATGATGAATAATTCAAGAGAAAAAAGGACAGGCACAGAGAAGCTAGAATAACCACAGACAGTAAATGAACAGACTTAGGTGCCCATTAGTATACTGTATAGCCGTACGACTACAGCGCATTTTGTACTTAAGAACAGTAAAGACTAAAAATCTGGTGATTTCTTGCAGCTTAAAATGCCCGTCCGGTTTGTTATAGATAGGAAATAGCACCGTTAAATATATGGCTTGTAAACTGATCTGAGGAACACTTAGAAGACGAAGTAAGAACCAGGAGGTTTGAAGTCTAAAACATTAAAAGCCTTGATGGTCAATGTCTACTTTTCTTCTAGTTTTTGGAACAAGATGACTGATAGGAATGAAAAATAAATGATGTGTAACTTATCAGTATCAATATGCAGTATATCAGGAGAGGTGAGCTCCCCAGGTTCATCTCACCCAGGAACACTGTCTGAACATGCAGAGCAGAGCCTCACATCCTAGATAGAGTCTAGCAGCAGAGCCTAGCACAGAGTAGAGTAATGGTAGTTTAGGTATGGTAGTAGTAGGGTAGTAGTAG
>CM060329.1:38749957-38754957 GCA_030674155.1 Stramonita haemastoma | reverse complement strand
TCAGACATTAGGAGGAGTAGCAGCAGTCTAGGGGGAGGGGGGAGGCTGAGAGCTAGTCCTCTGTGTGTGTGTGTGTGTTCTCCCCTCTCTCTCTCTCTCTCCTCTCCTCTCTCTCTCTCTCTCTCTCTCTCTCTCTCTCTCTGTCTCTGTCTCTGTCTTCTCTCTGTCGGTCTGTCTGTCTGTCTATATGTATGAGTTAATGTGTGTGTCAGCGTGTGTACATGTGTGGTGTGTGTGTGTGTGGTGGTGTTGTGTGTATATGTTGTGTGTGACATGACAAACACATCATCCACTACGTCCTCGAGTCAGTTCCTCGGACCACACGCTCCCCAGCTAGTATACTTGATGGAAAACATTCATGGTCATCAAGCACACCAGCACAGACATACAGGGAGGGGACGGGAAGATAGAGGGAAAGAAGGAGGAAGACATAGGGAGGGAGTGGGAGGGAAGGAGAAATAGGGGGAAGATGGAGAGAGAGAGAGAGAGAGAGAGAGAGAGAGAGAGAGAGAGAGAGAGAGAGAGAGAGAGAGAGAGAGAGAGAGAGAGAGAGAAGAGAGAGAGAGCCCACCACGCCTGTTCCTCCATCTGAAGACGACTTTCCAATCCTTGACATCAAGATGGCATCTCCATGACACCCCAAGACTGGGAGTCTATGCTGTGTCGTGTCATGTCAGCTGATGGCATCTCCACGTTTGCAGTGAGCTTGCAGAATGCTTTTAGATTCTGGTGGGGCCGCGAAACATCAAACACAACATTTAAAAGTGTTGATTTGGAGTTTTGAATCTACGCTTAATGGGGACCTATCTGAAAATGTCATAGGGAACAAAATGATTTTGAAGCATAAAATTGTATACCTTTTGACTGAGGGCTCTTCATGTTGGCTGGGATGATCGTTTTCTAATTTCAGTATGAAAGCAGTTTTCACTTACCATATTTGACTTGACTTCTCACTCTGCTCCTCACTTGAGAGTGGAGGGTGTTGGGCGTTTTTTTAGAGGGGGGGGGGGAGATGGCGTCAGTGCTGAGTTTGTCAGGCAGCGTGTTCTGGGCAAGATGAACCTGGCGGAGCCTTTCCTCGTCAGGTATCGGGTGCATGCTGGTACACTATCCTATACTGTGCTATATCCCCGAAGTTGGAATGCAGCTATCTTAATTGAGAGTGAAAAACGGCTGTATACACAAACTCCCACCACTGGTGAACCTCGAAGCTGTAAGCGAAGGATAGATAAAAAATAACTACACTACACTACAATAGAACACAATGCAGTACAGTGCAATACAATAAGGGAGGAAGATGCCTGACATCGTTGTGCGTTGATGCGCTCTCCATAGAGAGACCAGCCAGCCATATTTCACGCAGAGATATCTGCCCACTGCAAAGTGCTGTACATACAATCTATACCCATATTGTTATAGATAAATCAGCGCAGCATATTACAATCTCATTCCGTTTCTGTCTGTCTTTTCTCTCTTTCTCTGTCTCTCTGTCTTTTTAAACGTTTTTGTGTGTTTGTTCATTTCATTTATTCATTCTTTTATTTCCGGGATAATCGCATAAGCACTCTTGTGCTTTTATTTTTACATCCATTCCCCTTGTGAAAGTAGATTTGTAAATGTTTTCATTCATTCCGACTTGCTAAAATGGCCTTATTTTCCAAAAGGTAAAACATGTTTTAAAGTGTGTGCAAGATGTTATTCATGCATTCACTTACGCAAACCTTGCTCTATTGTCTTAAGCAAAGTGTGCACAGGCGCGCGCGTACGTATGTGTGCATGTGTGTGCATGTGCGCGTGTGTCTGTGTGGACGTATTTATGTGTGTATGTGTACATGCGTGTGTGTGTCTTCGTGCGCACGCGCGCTGTGCACGCTTTTGTGTGCGTGTGTGTGCGCGCGCGTGTGTGTATGTGTGCATGCGTGCGGACGTGTGTGTTTCTGTGTGTGCGTGCATTCATGCGTGAGTGTGTGCACATGTGTGTGTATGTGTGTGTGAGAGAGAGTGTATGTGTGTGTGTGTGTGTGTGTGTGTGTGTCCGCGCGCGCGTGTATGTATATACTTACGTGCATGTGTGAGTCCACACACACACACACACGCACATATATATTATATATACATATATAATATATATATAATATATATATATATGTGTGTATATATATATAATAATATATATATATATATATATATAAAATATATATATATATATATATATATGCGCGCACGTACGTAATTTAGCATTGTTTTCATGTTAGCATAATCATATCAATAGTGCAAATTTTTCTCCTATCTTTCTCTCTTCTTTGAGCAAAAAACATGAACTTCTTTCCCCAAAATGAGCAACAAAAGAGGAAAATTTTACAGCAGTTATTGGATGAAAATAATCCAAAAAAAAAAAAAATGAAGTAATATAAAGTGTGTGCATACATTTTTTTAAAAGAATGACAATACAACAAAATAAAAATGAAATATAGTACAAACATTGCCAGCCACTGCTGGACACAAAAAAAACAAGGAAGAGAGAGAGAGAGAGGGGAGAGAAGGAGGAGGGGAGAGACAGACAGACAGACAGACAACAGACTCACTGGGGAGTTTGAGTAATGAAGGCACTGATGAGCAAATCACAGCGAGGAGAGGAGGACCTAAGCCCCTGACAGTCTGTGTATGCGACCATCTCCCCCTTTCCTCCCCCCACACTGCATTCAGGTAGCTGCACTACGACTTCCTGGGTATTAAAATATTCAAATTAGCAAATACTAAGACGGTTAAATCAATAAAAAAATAATGCAGGTATTCTGGCGGCTCCTGCAACAGCACTGGAACCGTTCGTGTCTGCATGTGCTTTTCCAATGGACCATTCTAGTGATGTTGAAAGGGGTGGAGAGGTAACAGCTTGCCCTCCATACTAACTTACCCAGATTTGCGTTCTAGAGCCTAGAGCGCAACTCCATAGTTTTCTGAGACTGACGGATCCCTACTTTAATAACAGTACTAATACACGTTATACGCTAGCGTCAACATCCTTTTAAAGTTAAAAGAAAGGCGAGAAACCAGTTCTCTGCTGCTGCCTGATGTTTTCCGCTCAACACCCCCGCCCCTTAGTGGCCTCTATTGCCCCTTCTCTTCTGTCTTCCTTTGCTGATGCCAGATGGGCCTGATCCGCTACAGAAATCTCGCTCTTTATGTATGACAACTAGCATGAGAATGGCCCTGGAGGGAGGCTCTGGGATTGCATACTGATGCGCAGGGCAGAGATCTGCATTCCCATAGCATGCAACAGGACTCTGTAAGCAAAATTGATTGACAATTTCTTCTTGAGATAACGGGTTTTTTTCTGTATCTCATCATTTTGAGCGAATAACCCTATGGAGGAAGGGAGGGAGGGAGAGGGAGGGACGGAGGGAGGGAGAGAGAGCGAGAGAGAGAGAGAGAGAGAGAGAGAGAGAGAGAGAGAGAGAGAGAGAGAGAGAGAGAGAGAGAGAGAACACACACACACACACACGCACACACACACAGACATACAGACAGAGCTAGACAGACAGATTGACAGATAGACACATGTCATCATATGCTGTGCTATCTATCTATCTATCTATCTATCTATCTATCTATCTATCTATTATCTATCTATCTATCTATCATCAATCAATCAATCAATCAATCAATCAATCAATCAATAAATCAATCAATCAATCAATCAATCATCTATCTATCTATCTATCTATCTATCTATCTATCTATCTATCTATCTATCTATCTTCTATCTATCTATCTATCTATCTATCTATCTATCTATCTATCTATCTATCTTTCTATCTATCTACCCCTTAGTTTGGCGACCGTGGGGGTACCCCCCGAAGACTTGACAACCAGTTCCCTCCATTCCTCTCTCTGTTCTGCCTTTCTCAAGGTTTTGTTGAATTCTAGGCCTGTCCCTTCGCTGATGTTGTCCTCCCATCTCTTCCTTGGTGCTTTTGCAAGTCCTGTTTATCTTGTGACATGCCCATATCATTTAAGTCTACGCTTCTTTAATATTGATAGAAGATTTTCGTAGGGCCATCAGTTTGCTGCATTCTGTTATGCACGTCTTCGTTGCTTATGTGGTCTCTGTTGGAGATGGCAAGGAGTCTCCGGAAGCATCTGATATCTACTGCCTGTACTCTTCTCTCCAAATCTGCAGTCAGGGTCTATGATTCACAGACATAAAGGAAAATGGATTTGTTCCATGCCATAATTATCAGTGTGTGTGAGGCGGACAGAACAGACTGTGCCGTCATTGATACCAGATCATACCATGCTATACAGTGCTGTACAGCACTTTCTTGTGTCGTTTCGTGCTGCGCCCCAAAGAAAAGCATATCGAAATCCACGATTGGTTGAATGGGTGAATAACACTGTCAGTGTACTGTCTCTTGTGTTTACATTAGCGGTGATGATAGTAACACTGTTTGTGTACAGTCTCTTATTTTGTGCAGTAGCAGTGATTATAGTAACGCTGTTAGTGTACTGTCTTTTGTGCATTAGCGGTGATGTTGTAACTGTTAGTGTACTGTCTCTTGTGTTTTACATTAGCGGTGATGTTAGTAACACTGTTTGTGTACTGTCTCTTATTTTGTGCAGTAGCAGTGATGATAGTAACACTGTTAGTGTACTGTCTTTTGTATATTAGCGGTGATGATTGTAACACTGTTAGTGTACTGCCTCGTGTGTTGTACATTAGCGGTGATGATAGTATCACTGTTCGTGTACTGTTTCTTGTGTTGTGCATTAGCGTTGATGCTAGTAACACTGTTAGTGTACTGCCTCTTGTGTTGGGCATTAGCGGTGACGATAGTCCTGACTTTGGGTATGCCCAGTCTCCAGTTGTAAATGGACACGTTCGGCAGCTTTGGTAGGACGACAAACGAAATGATTGGCATGGTCTATCTGCGCTTAGCCCTGCAGCCTTTGTCGCCCTATTCAAGCTGCCGAACGTGTCCCTGTATGACAGGAGAGTGAGC
>CM060329.1:38724957-38744957 GCA_030674155.1 Stramonita haemastoma | reverse complement strand
CGCAAACTGTCACCTATCCAACTGGTAACCACGCTCGATGCTGCTTAATCTTGGCTGGGGGAAAGCGAGTGCTCTGACCACTGAGCAGATCGCATAATGGTTATTTTGTACCTCCCTCGTGAACAATCTTTCTTTTCTTTTAAACACAATCTGATCATTGCAACAGTTTGCAAACTCAGCTTTTGAAAAGACTTCGAGGGGAATCTGGTTTTAACAAGAGTGATGTCCAAGGGGAAAACCAGTGGGATTGATGGAAGTGTAGTATAAGCTGACATACCAAGATAATCAAACCAAGGCCATATCAACGGAGTTGTTTTTCAGAAACTTCCCATACCATTCAGTTTGATGAATAACATTTTAGTGACACTGATAGATCAACGATGGTTGCAACATTTTCTGTGTTGCCTCTACTGTCTACTGGACTAAATAGCTGAATCTGATAGATGACAGTCAAGCAATATTGCGGAGTACCAATTTAGAGCTCTCTCCTAACTTTTCTCATAGCAGAAAGCAGTATCTATAACCAGCAGTAGAGGGCTCTCGAATGAACTACCACACATCTACTAGAACATCAACTGTGATGGATAGTTTTTGGTAGTTTGCATATTAACCATCAGCCATTCATCTGAAAATCAACAAGAGATGAATAACATGTGAGAGTTCTCCTGTATGCCACCATACACCCCTCCTATCAAAGAGGAATGAATAGAAAAGAAAAAAAAACCTCCTCCATTATACCACCGCAGAAGGATAGGTCTTTCACACTCATCTGATAACCACTTTCACATCCCCTTTCCGAACACAAAATGCTTAGGGGAGTTTCCTTCAGTGGTGCTATCTACACATTTGTTTCTCTGTACTGTCAGCCTTAGCTTATACTACTGGAGACAATTGGCCGAGAAGATTGTCTTTGAAAGGCTCTCAGATCTTGTGACATGACCATACCATTTGTTTTCTGTTCATGACTATACTCAGGAGGTGTTTTCGTGGTGGTCCTTGGCTTGTCTGATTATGTTTTGTTTATCAACGTTGTCATTTGTGACATGGTCTGTAAAGGAGTTGTCAAAGAATTCTCCAAGGACAGCGCTATTCTGCTGCTTAAAGTTGTTTTTTGTTGGAGATGGCGGGACTTAGATGTGGAGAAAAGCTGCGTCTGTTTGGGCTACTGGTATTTCTTGACAGGTGAAAAATAATCCTGCTTTATTTTGGGGTAAAAAATTGAAGGCTATAGAGATTGGATTTATCCTTCAGATTATGCTGGTAGGCGTTTTCTCCGTATTTATGTATTTGTCTTTGTTTTTATGTCTCTATCTGTCTGTATGTCTGTCTGTCTTCCTGCCTGTCTGTTTTTCTGTCTATCAATCAATAAATCATTGAATCTATCTATCTATCTATCTATCTATCTATCTATCTATCTATCTATCTACTCTATCTATCTATCTATCTATCTATCTATCTATCTGTCTGTCTGTCTGTCTATCTGTCTGTCTCTCTGTCTCTGTCTGTCTGTCTGTCTGTCTGTCTGTCTGTCTGTCTGTCTGTCTCTCTCTTCTCTCTTCTCTCTCTCTCTCTCTCTCTCTCTCTCTCTCTCTCTCCCTATCTAATCTAATCTTGTCTGTCTGTCTGTCTGTATGTCTGTCTGTCTGTTTGTCAATCTCTCTGGAAATTTCCATCTTTTTTTCAGTTTGGCAACAACAAAAGAATGTTATGGAAGCGGCTTATTACAAGCCCAAGGTTTTGATGTAAAGAAATCAAATCAAAACCAAGCAAACAAGGTTACAAAGTAACAACCAAAACACTGTCTGTCGATATCATTGTAATTTACGTAATTAAAAAAGAAGTTTTCAGTGATAAGCACGCTGTCTGAAACACACAGCAACAAAAACAACAAACAAAACAAAATGAAGAAACTTCCTACAAGCCTTTACGCCTGCACACTGCATTGTCACCCAGTGGACAGTGTTTGAAGCTGATTCAATAAGCAGGCCACAATTCCATTCAGACAAGTAATGGACTCGTCACTTCCTAGACAAACGTGATTGATTCCCGTTAGACTGTCAGACATCCAACGGTAGTTCCTGACTAGTTCAGTGTTTCTGGCAGGATTGATGTTAAGCTGACGGTACTGAGGAAGAATGGGGAACTGTGTTTGTCAACCAAACAGAAACTGTGAACACTCCACACATAGTGTGCCAACCTTTTGGGTGGAAACTTATCTAGACTAAGAGACATAATATTAACAGTTGAAATTATGCGTTTTTCTTCTTATTTGGGTTATGGACAGGCAAATAATTATTTCTGCTTGCTTAGTCATTGGCGTACTTAATGTTATTACACTAGACTCCATGCAAGGGGTACAAACATATTCATGTGATTTTATGTTATTCTTTAATTTGCTGCCTTGTCAGATATAACCCTCTGTTTTGGTCATCCCCAAGCTGCTCATCTCAATGCAACTATCACAGCCATACCGAGACATGCTATACGCTAGTCATTAGGAAAAGTTCAAAGAAGCCTATTGTGTGACCACTGGAGGTTCAGAACTTAAAGAAGGCTACACTGATGCTGGGTCACTTCTGTAGTGTTCAGTGGTGCTTATTATACAAAACACAAAACAGAACAGTGCATCTCCTTAGAAGACCATTATTTATGACAATTATTTGCAAAGTGATGGGGACAAACCACATAAAATGCTAAGCTGGGATGGCAACAACGCCAACATCCCCCAGACACCTGTGTCTCATAAATTTTCAGATCATGATTATTTTTTCCTTCAACACATCAAAGACACAAAAAAATAGGGAAAAATAAAGCTTAAATCACCATGAGGTCAACATAACATGAGACACTGAATCAGAGACAATTTATCAGTGTAGATTTAGGTTCATGGTATTTTCCAAATATCTGTAGTGAATCAGCTCCATGCTCCTCCTGGCTTGGCTTGCCCATGACACACTGCCTGAAATAGCCAGTGCAGTAAAGAAGCACGTCTTCAAAGAGTTAACAGAGATTTCAAGTCAAGTCAGTTGGAAAATAGGAAACTGTACATTTCTGACAAGATGTGGTTACTCTCACATAAAGAGTTCAGTCATGTCTTGCATTGAAGACAGTCCAAATTGGATGTAAACTTATGTAGACTGCTGAAAACAAGGTCAGCAATATTGTAAATTGTTATTTTTCCTTCTGCTTTCCCTGTAGGCAGGCAGATGTTTATCTGTTTTACTTGTCTTTGGCTTATATGTGGTGTGACATCAAGAAGTGGGTTTAAACTAGACTGTGTGCACAAGAGATAAGCTGATTTTCCTGCTTTGATTAACTTGGCAAATTTGTAGCTGTGACAGTTGTATAAGTGTCCGTAGGAAACATCACATAGGAGATGTTTGTTTACAATATTATGTAGCTTGAGACCTATATTGTTGACTCAACATTATATTTTGCATAAAGAATGAATGCTCTCTCTTCACACACACACAAACTCTCTGTCTCTGTCTCTCTGTCTCTGTCTCTGTCTCAGTCTCTCAGTCTCTCTGTCTCTCTTCTCTCTGTCTCTGTCTCTCTCTCTCTCTCATTAAAATATTCGAGTTTCGAGTTTCGAGTTTCGAGTTTCTCTCCTCTCTCTCTCTCTCCTCTCTTCTCCCCCCCCCCCCCCTCTTTCTCTCTCTCTCTCCAATGGAACTTTTTGATGAAATTGCTTTCATTGCATTGTGATATACAAAACTGGTACGTATAACAAATATATTAAAAAAAAACACATTCAAAGTAGACAAAACCACAGTGGGTTCCTATCTTACCAAGAAAGATGACCCATCCAAACTAAACAAAACTCTAGTGGGTCGGGTCTCTATCCTTGCTGCACACACCCCTACCAACCAACAGACAATGTTTGAGGGTCCTCAGATAACCAGGCCTGTCCTCTCCTCAGACAAATACTGGACTGACAAATCCATGGACACACAAAGCCATCGATTATTGCTCAGCTGTCGGGTATGTGGGTGGGAGGGGGCTCCTGGACCAGCCTATTGCTTTCTGTGGGGTGGGCTAGCTTGAGTCAGCAGTGCTCCAGAGAGTAGGGGAGCTGTGTTTGAGAATCGAAGGAATACTGTGAACACACCACACATAGTCTGTTAAACTTGTTGGGTAGTGGACTCACCCAAATTGGTTGTAAACTAATAGGGTTACCGGAAATTAACCGATTGTTTGCGGTCTCAATTGGTTGTAAACTAATAGGGTTAATGGAAATTAACTGATTGTTTGCGGTCTTAATTTTCTTCCCTTTTCCGTGTTTCCTCCTGATGTGTGTGTGTGTTGTGAGTGAGTGAGTGTGTGTGTGTGTGTGTGTGTGTGTGTGTGTGTGTGTGTGTGTGTGTGTGTGTGTGTGTGTGTGTGTGTGTGCATGTTTCTTTTATTGTTTTGGGTTTCTCGTTCCTCTGCTTTTCTGTGGTGATGTAATATGACCAGTGCGTTTTATGTTTTTCAGTTTATATGTTGATTTTTTAGTATTGCTCTTTTACTTTTGTTACTGTAGGAATGTTGAGATTTAAAGTTTCTACTGTCAGAGTACATATCTGTCCTGAGAACTGTTAACCTTGGATGCATACTGTGTGAGTTTCAGCACTAAAATTAGCTAACAGATCACACTTTTTAATATGTATATGAGGAGTGCAGTTTCGTTCTTTTTGCAAAAAAAATGTGTACCATCAGTTTTTTCTTAATGCGGAATTTCTCTCTCTTTCCCAAACACAATAGTCTTTATGTGATTAGGTTATGGTTGATTTGAGATTTGTAATCAGGAAAAAGAGTAAATGTGTGTTTTTCTTTTCTTTTCTTTTTTCATCAGTGATAAATCATGTCTATTTGTGCTTTGCTTCATAAATGATATGGAAGAACGTATTGGTAACCCCAAGCCCAGCCAATGTATTGTGGTCCAAGGCCAATGTACATTAAATCATTTCAGTGTTCAGTGTTCATGTTCTCTCTCTCTCTCTCTCCTCTCCTCTCTCTCTCTCTCTCTCTCTCTCTCTCTCTCCTCTCTCTCTCTCTCTCTCTCTCTCTCTCTCTCTCTCTCTCTCTCTCTCTCTTCTCTCTCTCTCTCTCTCTCTCTCTCTCTCTCTCTCTCTCTCTCTCTCTCTCCTCTCTCTCTCTCTTCTCTCTCTCTCTCTCTCTCTTCTATCAGTCTCTCTGTCTCTCTCTCTTGTCTCTCTCTCTCTGTCTCTCTTCCTCTCTCTCTCTCACTCTCTCTCCCCTCCTTCCTCCCTCCCTCCTTCTCTCCCTCCCTTGATTTTAACTATTTGTCACCTAACTCCCTCTCTATGAGTCTCTTTTCCTCTCATCTCTATCTTTTCCCCTGTCTATCCCTCAGTCTCTGTCTCTCTATCTTTCTCTTTTACTCTGTTTACTTGTCCATGCCCTACTCTATTTTATTTTGAAATTGGGCCAATCCTTATTGTAGTTTTTTGTTTGCTTTTATTCTATGTCCTAGATGAGTATTTTCCACAGAGCGGTTTGAGAATTGGTCATATCAGCAGGGAAGGGCAGTAATTACCCCATTATGAGAAAGAAGATATTCAGGAAAATGCTCTATGGCTCCTTGCCAATGGAAAACGTGAAAAAGAGAGAATAAGATGACCTCCTTGTGCCACAACGAAAAGAATTGCATGTTATTAACATAAGCACTGATCCTCTCTGCGTTACGTTGCAAGCCATTTTTTCATGTACTGAAGTAACGTTTGAGAGTTGTTCAATAATCTTTCCAATGTTTAACAAAAGAGTAGCTCTATGAAGTTGTCTTTAATTTTTTATGGAAATAACTTTTTTTTTTTTTAAATGTACTAGTTTATCATGTGCACTAAAAACCTTTTTTTTCGCTCTGTCCAAGGGAATTTTCCTCCTAGTGTTAGCATCAGTGCCGATTCCACTTAATAAAGAGTGTTTCAGATGAGACTTAAAACCAAGCTCCCACATGTGAGTGTATGTAGAACTTGGGGTACACGCACTAAAACCTGTTCCACCTTTTAAAAGAGTAGGTTATTGTATGCCAATGGGAAGTGATGACACCATTTACAGAGTTGTAAGAACATGGGGAATGGATTTTTTTAAAAGTACATCATTATCTACTCATTATCTCGAAAATGAAAGAATTTGAATAAAAAAAACGATAAATCCAATAGAGCAGAGAGTAGCATTCATACACAGAACTGAAGAATTCTTTAATTAACCAGCAGCACCCATCAGTTCAAAGAGCAACAGGGATGGATAACATTTAGGAGTTCTCCTTTTATTCAACAGACATCTTTTCTGAAAAAAAAACAAAGCTGAATCACAGTTTAGAATTTTCTAATACCTTACTGGAAGATGACAGATAATTCAATATCATTCAATTAGTTTCCCCCCTTTCCCTTCCCCCAAAAAGGAAAAGCTATTTTGGTATATTCAATAAAATAAATATTCCCTGTCCATTTCTTTTTCTGCCTTGTCTTATACCTCTCAAAAATACATCTTGGATGTAGGTTCTTGAAAAGCTTTCAGATCTTAAGACATGGTCATAATACTTGTTTCTTTGCGTATTATTTTTGTTGAAGTCTTCCTAGGGATCTGTAGATTTACTGATGATGTTACGTTCTTCCTCATTTGGGATAGGGTCCAGAAAGAAAATGCCTGTCTTTTTGTATGTTGTCAAAATATCCTTACAACAATGACAATAGTGTTAAGATTATGTTTGAGGGAAGACTGTGTCTGTGTCTCTATCTCTTTTTATCATGTGTCTGTCTGCTTGTGTCTCTTTTTGCTCATATCTTAACAAGAAATATCCAGTCAAAGTTTTTTTTTATCATCAGTCCAAAGTGATGAAAGTACCAAAAAGTAAGATAATATTCACTGATAAAAGAATAACGTGTTTACCTGAAACCACTCAAAATTATGGAGTTAAGAAATAGTTTCTGACAGCAGACCCACTAACTCACCTCCTCCTCCCAAACCAAACAAACCAAAACAAAACATAAAAAAAGATCCAGGGTGTCTCCACCCCTTGCACACTGCATTGTCACCCAGTGGACAGTGTTTGAAGCTGATTCAATAAGCAGGCCACAATTCCATTCAGACAAGTAATGGACTCGTCACTTCCTAGACAAACGTGATTGATTCCCGTTAGACTGTCAGACATCCAAACGGTAGTTCCTGACCAGTTCGGTGTCCTGGCAGGATTGATGTTAAGCTGACGGTACTGTGGAAGAATGGGGAACTGTGTTTGTCGACCAAACAGAAACTGTGAACACTCCACACACAGTGTGCGCCAACCTTTTGGGTGGTAGACAAGGTCAGACTGATAAAAACTTTCATAGTTTCCAAGAATGACATTAACTGTTCACGTGATTGTAGTCTTCTTCATTATTTTGGCTTTGGGCCTGCAAAATAGTGTAACAACCCTGTCCTTTGCTATTTTCTGATGTAACTTGATACTGCTTGAATTAGATTATGGGGAATGGCAAAAACATTTTACTTTTTTTTTACTGTTGGGACAGTTGCTAGTTGAACATTGTTTTTATTTCTGAGGTCAGTAGTCTTGGCTTTTCTATGGTCATGTCTTTGTTCTCTCTCTCTCTCTCTCTCTCTCTCTCTCTCTCTCTCTCTCTCTCTCTCTCTCTCTCTCTCTCTCTCTCTCTCTCTCCTCTCTCTCTCTCTCTCTCTCTCTCTCATCTATCTATCTATCTATCTATCTATCTATCTATCTATCTATCTATCTATCTATCTATCTATCTATCTTCTATCTCTGTCTGTCTGTCTGTCTGTCTGTCTGTCTGTCTGTGTCTCATTCTTTTCCCCTATTCTCCTTTGTCTGTAACTCACACTTCAAACCTGTTTGTGAAATGGTCTTCACCGTATTCCAAGACAACTTGCCACGAAAGCAGAATCATTCAAACCAATTAGAAATTTAACAGGCCCCTGTCTAGCGAAGAAAGACGACCCATCCACACTAAGGTAAACAACTGTCCAGTACGTCTCTATTCTTACTGCACACACTCCTCCTATCAACCAATCAACAACGTTGAGGTCCTCAAATAACCAGGCCTGTCCTCTCTTCAGACAAATACTGGACTAACAAATCCTGGACACGCAAAGCCATCGATTATTGCTCAGCTGTCGGTTGTGGATGGAGCAGCTCCTGGACCAGCCTGTTGCTTTTGTGGGGTGGATTTGAGTCAGCAGTGCGCGAGGTGGGGGAACTAACTGTGTTTGAAGATTCAACAAATGAAAAAAAACCTGTGAACATTCCACAGCACACCCCTCACCAGCTTCTTGGGTGGTAAGACACGTTAAATTGGTTGTAAACTAATATGGCGGCTATAGGAAATGGGATCGTGGTTGCATTAATTGGTTTTCTATTTCATCTTCCCTATAGGTGTGTGAGTCTTTTCTACTATTTTTCCTTATTTATTTCCTTTTCTGTGTTCAGCTTATTATGATGTAATTTGAAGCATTTTAAATTAAACTGCAAGCAGTGCAAAAACGCCGTCGTTTTATTTTTGCTTTGTGTTTGTTGTTGCTTCCAGATTCATGAGCTTGCAACATCTTATAGCAGTACTTGGTTTGAGACTTGCCAGTCCAAGGGTGTTTTTTTTTAGTCTTTGCTTTAATAGGTTAATTATCTTATTCTTTTTTTTTTCTTCTTCTCCTTCTTTTTCATCCACTTCTTTCTTCTTCTTCTTCTTCTTCTTCTTTTCTTCTTTCTTCTTCTTTCTTCTTCTTCTTCTTCTTTCTTCTTCTTCTCTTTTCTTCTTCTTTTTCTCTCTCTTTTTCTCTCTCTCTCTCTCTCTCTTCTCTCTCTCTCTCTCTCTCTCTCTCTCTCTCTCTCTCTCTCTCTCTCTCTCTCCTCTCTCTCTCTCTCCTCTCTCTCTCTCTCCTCTCTCTCTTGCGAACCTGCACAAAGACACGTGTTGGTGTGGAGGATGGCTATTATCTAACACCGATATCACACCTTGCAAATAAAACATGACAGTCAGCACTGTCCTTATCGTGTCTAGCCATGCACACAGTTATGGCATGACGAATGAAACGACAAAAGATCCTTCTCTGATAGCATATCAACCGTGCAACCAGATAATGACGAATAGCCACAGATAACCAGACCAGATTCCAATCTTCGCTTTCTGAATTTATTGTTTCCAAGGTAGAAATTTTTGGGTAGTAAGCTTCCTATGTTTGTGGAAAACATTATTTGTATCTTGCAAAAATGTATTTGTTATGTAAAGTATTTTTTAAATAGCGATTAGACTGCTAGAATCTGCGAGAAAAACACAAAGTATTCAAATCAGGATGGTTGACAGCTTGCTTCTTTTGCAAGGGGTAGGGGTGGGTCAATATGATTAGAAAAAAGTGTCTGTAAGATGTCTGTTGGTGACGAGTTTTCCCAAGGAGTTTAGCATTGGCACTGACTCGATTTTTCCCCGGGATGTCCTTTGGGTAATACATTCAACTGAGAACCTGTATGTGAAGGGCATGCAGAATGTTTCGTCCACACGTTAAAACCCTGCCCACCTTTTGCAGAGAACAGTATACCCCTCACGGTGTGTGGGCCTGACACACACATGCCGAGCATGCACATTGCCTAGAGAAGGCGCCGCCACGTTCAGTTTGTCTTCGATACACTACTTGACAAAATCACAATATGCAGCTCCTCCAACATCGCAAGGAGAGAGGGGAGTTAAGTTAAACTGATTCATTTTTCATTGATTTCTTCTCTGCGTGCCGGATTACTATAAAGACCAAATGTTAAAGACACTTAGCGGTGTTTCTAAAGGTTAATATTCAATTTCTTGGAAGAAAAAAGGTTTGGGAAGATTCACAGTTTTGATCTGCAAAGTACCCTGCTATGTTTTTGTTTCCACAAAAATGACAGTAATGGTGGTCGTAGGAAACGATTTATATTGATTTGAATTTGGATCTTGGAAACAAATTATAGTCCTATCATACAAGTCAACCACAGGCGTTTTGTTATCGCCTAAGGCTTTCTTCATTATGAGAAGAAGGTAATCAAACAAGACCAAAGACCCTGCTTATAGCTTGAAAGAAAATTCAAGAAATATTGTAAAATTAATAGACATCGGAGGAACGAATGGATAGGCATTGCGTTAGATGATGTTGAGCCTTGATGCTCAATTTGAAAAAGTGTCTTTTAAGCTTATGGTAAAGGCAGAGAGTAAATTACCTAAATGGGAGAAGAGCCACCTCCGAGTACACTGGGGGATTTTCAGATACGAGGCCTCACCAGACTCGAAGGATAACTACCCGCAGTTATGTAAACAAGATGACTAAAGAACTAACGACTGCATAACAATATTTCAGTGAAACATTTATGACAAAGAGCTAATGAAAACACTGATGACATTTTGTAAAATGGATACGTATCACACTAAAGAACAGACGGACATTGGATCAGAGAATAGTTCGTCTTGAGGCCCGATGTAAGAAAGCAGTGTGTAAGCTTTGTTGACATTAAACGAAAAGGAAGACAATCCAAAATAGATGGAACGAGTACAGAAAAAACGAGGTAAAAGAAACAGTTCATGGCCGTGGAAAGCAGACTGGCTCTGGGCCCACTCAGACATGCTGGTAGCCAGCCGATCAGCGGGATGGAAAGGGGAAGACGGTCACACAGATAGGACAGGCAATTTGGGGGAAGCATTTGTAACAGACAATCTGACAAACGCAAAAAAACAGCAACAACAAAAACAAAACAAACCCCCCCCCCCCCCCAACAAAAAAACAGACGATGTGATCTTGTACTTTTCCGTGAGACATCCATTATACTACACTATGTTACATTACGTATCCGATAGTCTTCTCGCCTTAGGGGCGCCATGGCTGGTTGTCCAACCAGCCTTCTTCTCCATCCTTTCTGTCTTCTGCTTTCGTGGTGGTTCTTTTTCAGGCTCAGAAACGAGCAAATCCATGGGTGTATTAATGTGCATGATGCTGATTTCGCAAAGAACTATGAACGAGAGATTCTGAAAATGCATTTAGAATAGAGAATACTGATCTTGCACCTTTTTTTTTTGAAGAAGTATAAAGTCAGAGCACTCGTTTTCCCAAAGCCAATATTAAGCAGCACCGAGCGTAGTTACCAAGTTGATGGGTGACCGTTTGCCCGCCTTGGCTTCAGTACAGTCCCCCAATTCACCCAGCTGTAAATGAGTACCTGCCTCCTTTAGGGTCAGGGAAGTAAAGCAGCGAGGGAGAGAAGATGGGCACCGCCCTCAATATGCTGGCCCCTAGAGAAACTGAGGTCTCTGATACCTCGCTCTCTTACTACACATAGGTTATGGACACCTTTACCTTTACCTTTTTATAACGCCAGAGGGAAAAGACTGCGACAGATACTGTTTCATCTTTTCTTCCTACAAAACCAGATAGACTAGGGAATATTAAAAAAAGTTGTGTGTGCTGGTTTTTATGGGGAATTCCGCACCTTTAAACAGAGGGTCACGAAGAATATACACTCGTCACACCTGTAAGTCCTGATATTTTAAGCACACAAGTAATGAAAATTGTGCACGTGTGAATGCTTTCAAAGATCTATTTTACAGCTACTTTAATGGTAGTGGGAAAAAACCGGTCACATACGCAAAAAAAATCTCACAATTGGTGAACCTCGGAGCTCTAGCTGAGGACTAAAAAAGGAATCTTACCGCAATACAGGCAGCCAGACTCTGACTTCAGAGAAGATTTTGGGAATGTGATGTTATACAGTGTGGGAAGATGCAGTTGCTGATGTTCACTTTATAAAATGAAGTGAAGAGTTGCAGTTCTCTATCACTGTCTGTCTGTCTGTCTGTCTGTCTGACTGACTCTCTCTCTCTGACACACACACACTCTCTCTCTCTCTCTTCTCTCTCTCTCTCTCTCTCTCTCTCTCTCTCTCTCTCCCCTCTCTCTCTCTCTCTCTCTCTCTCTCTCTCTCTCTCTCTCTCTCTCTCTCTTTCTATCTCTCTCTTTCTGTCTGTCCGTCTGGCTGTCTCACTTTTGCTCTGTCTGTCTGTCTGTCTGTCAGTCTGTCTATCTGTCTGTCTGTGTGTCTTCTTCTTCCTCTTCTTCTTCTTCTTCTTCTTCTTCTTCTTCTTCTTTCTTCTTCTTCTTCTTCTTCTTCTTCTTCTTCTTCTTCTATCACTTCCACCCTCTCTATCTCTATACCTCACTTCTCTTTCTCTTTCTCTTACCTCTCTAGCTGCCACCTTTATTCCTCTTTCCCTCCCCTGTCTCCCTCCTCCATCCCCTTACCCCTCTTTTGTTTGTTCCTCTGTATCATCATTTTCTCTCCTATATCGCCAACAATCTTTTTTCTTCATCTGCCCAGGACATCAAGCCCATTAGCATGCAAATCAGCATAAGAAGTGATCACATCGCTTGGAAGCCTCGATAATTCCCTCAGGGAGGAGAAAGCAAACATGGGGTGAGGAATGTTGTCCCCCCAGATGCCACGGGATAACAGAGAGGGGAAACAAGCCATCAAAGAAGCATAGAGGAGACGGAGAGAGGCTGTTTATTACCAAATAAAACAGGCCGGTCTTGTCTTCCCTGTCCCTGGTCATGTTTCCATTGCTGAAGGGGGACGCTTGGAAATGGATGCAAGTAGCATTGCTCCCTCCCCAGCAGCTAATCAGAGAGGATCACAGCTCTTGTGTCTTCGAGGAGTTTGAACTTTTTTAGGTTTAGGGTTTTTTCCCTTCTTTTCTCGGTTAGACAACTTTTTTTCTGACACGAAAATTTAGTGGGAAAAGGTAGTCATACCAGGCTTGCTGAGAGGGAGGGAGGGAGGGAGGGAGAGAGAGAGAGAGAGAGAGAGAGAGAGAGAGAGAGAGAGAGAGAGAGAGAGAGAGAGAGAATTCGTCTGTCCTGATCATTACGGCGATAGATTATCGACATGAAAATTAATCAACAAGGTATACAGAAGCAAGAACCATTAATTTTCATGTAGCAAAAACCACATGTAGATGCATACTAACTCACTCAAAAGTTGAGCTGCGCATAATATGTGACCTGTTTTTAGACTTCGGATATAAATGGATCAAACGGAGTTGTTACAGAATTATGACCTTTGTTTGTATGCATAATTCATTGCTTTATATCTAAAATTGACAAAGTTATGAGTGTTTGAAATGAGTGGCATAGCGGTTTCACATTCTGAGGAAATCGAGCTTAAATTTTTTGCCACTCTAGTTAATTGTAAAAACTTTTAACCCGATTTTCTCAGAATTATTTTGTACTGTGGTATGACTTGTGTTGTGACGTGATGGTTAGATTAATGTGCATTGTATTCTCTTTGATTGTGCTCTGCATTGCATCACACACCACTTTCAGTAACGACAGATTTCTATGCACGAAATATAAACTGCTCTTCAAGGAAGAGAGAGAGAGAGAGAGAGAGAGAGAGAGAGAGAGAGAGAGAGAGAGAGAGGAGAGAGAGAGAGAGAGAGAGAGAGAAGAGAGATAGAGACAGACAGACAGACAGACAGACAGACAGACAGACAGACAGACGGAGACAGAGAGAGAGAGTCGCCACAAAACCATTGTCACCTTTTTTGGAAAAAAAACCAAGAAACTGTGGTGTACGTCTTCTCCTTGATAGCACCTAGAACTACCAAGAACACGAAACAGGCAGTGACACAGGCCTTGGGAGAGCAAGGTCGAAAATGCTAAGACGACATTGGCAGTTCCCTGGCGGCACATGGGCCACACTATCTGCTGACGGACACTGATTGGGGGTCTGGCCAATAAGTACAGCAGATGGCCGCTCAAGGAGAGAGAGATAGGGCTCATCCTTCCCAATTCCTTACACCCCCTTCCCTTTGATCGATCATCTGTCCAGCTGTTCAATATCCAGACTCTTTGTTTGTCCCCTATCTATCAGTTTCTCGTGACACATCACTAAAGAACGAAACCAGCGTGAAATTTGAAAGCGATGACAGCTGAAATACAGTGTGAAATTTCAGGATATGGAGATGGAAGATGAAAAATACAAATGTGTAGGTGCGTAGAGTTTAAAAAAAGATTTGATATAATTTAAAATGTGCAGCTGTAAAAAAAAAGTGTTAGAGCTAGTAATGATGTAGATAAGTAGTTGTAAAAGATGCCAGACACATGGACTTTCTGTCAAGTGAAGAAAGATACATTTTTTATCTCCCCCACCCCCAACAAATATGATTACACGGTAAAAAAAAACAACACAAAAACCATATTATTATCATTAGCTTTCGAGATTTCGGTCATTTCTGAATTCAAAATAACCAGTTACAGAAAAACTCCCTACAAAATGGGAAATCGCAACCACTTACACACACACACACACACACACACACACACACACACACACACACACACACACACACAGCCACACACACACACACACACACACACACACACACACACATACACGCACACACACACACACACATTCTCTCTCTTTCACTTTCTCTCTCCATATCTGTAAAACATGGAAATACTAAGAGAAAAACGATAGTACTGATAATAACAATAATAATTGATAGAAGAAGGGGGAGAGAAATTATAATTATATGATATTATGATACAGTCTAACGATGATGAAATAATAACAGCAATAATCAACAACATCATCACCATCATCATCATAGAAATAATGATGATGATATGTGATAACAATAACAGCAAAAATAATAATAACGAACATACTACCTCGAAGAATATTAGCAAAACTTAACAAGTGCAAACCTCGGGTCAGACTTGACCACAAAACACACCCACTCTCCCACGATGGACAACGCTTGATAGATGTCCATCCACCAAGTAGCAACAGGAGAAAGAAAGAATGTGGTCAGAGGAGGGACAGAATCCTATCTGCCCAGACTGACTTGATCAATCCTCTGCTCGACCCCCTCTTAACCCCATCATTCCTCTCTGTCGACAGCCAGCCAGAAAGGCAGCCAGCGTGAAATTTGAAGAGATGAAGAGTGAGAAATGAAACCTAGTAACTAGTGACGAAGAATCAGACTCGAGGAATAAGCGAGAGGGGAGTAGGTTGATGGGTTGATATAATTATTTTCCCTAATAGTCTTTGATTTGATTTATCCATTTTCATTTTCTTGAAGAGATCATTGGAGATACTGGAATGAAGTTTTTGCAAGATGAACGTGCCCGAGTCCATATTCTTTTGATAGAGGACGCCTGCTGAGCACGTTTGTCATTTTTCCAAACGGTCTCTGCTGGCCTTGGCTACTTCGAAAAATGGATGGGGTTTAAACGAAGTCTGCATTTCTCTATATTAAAGCAGATCAGCACCAATTTAATGAGAACACGCGAAGTTATAGAAAGAAAAGATGTGGCAGAGAACAAACTGATCGATCATGATTATGCTTCAGTGCATCTCTCTCTCTCTCTCTCTCTCTCTCTCTCTCTCTCTCTCTCTCTCTCTCTCTCTCTCTCTCTCTCTCTCTCTCTCTCTCTCTCTCTCTCTCTCTCTCTCTCTCTCGATTCAAAATCCAACAACCTAAACACACTAAGACAATACTGCCAAGAAAAGCATATTCCTTCGAAACTCCACATACCATTTATTTCTATTTTTGAAGTCTATAGTTATCTGATTCACCTCAAACAATCCAGGACAAGAGGCCTCGATGGAATAGACAGCAGAATTCTAAAACTGTCAGCTCCAGTTATCACTGAGACTCTAACATATATATATAACCAATGTCTTGATAAAAACTATTTCCCCAATGCCTTCAAAACTGCTAAAGTGATCCCCACCTACAAATCTGGTGACACTTCAGATCCTTCAAACTATAGGCCAATCTCCATTATATCCCTCCTTTCAAAACCCCTGGAAAAACATATAAATAAACACTTAGTCCATCATATAGACACTAACAACCTACTTCACCCTAACCAATCAGGATTCAGACAAAATCACTCGTGTCATACTGCACTGACTAGTCTCATAGACAATTGGCTATCAAACATTAATGAAAGTAAATTTTGTGGAGTATTATTTGTAGATTTCAAAAAAGCATTTGATACAATTGACCACACACTTCTCATCAGAAAGCTAGTCCTGTATAATCTATCATCAAATAGTCTAGAACTACTTGCTTCTTATCTTAAAAACAGACAACAGTGTGTCTCAACAACTACATCCACATCCAATCTAAAACCTATTCACTATGGAGTACCACAGGGATCAATACTAGGACCGATTCTCTTTTCATTATACATAAATGACCTTCCTCTACATATCAAATCCAAATGTGAACTATTTGCTGATGACACAACCATACATACGAACCATAACGACATTGACTCTCTTACAACCACATTACAACAAAGCTGTAATGATCTTGTCGAATGGACAGAACTGAACCACATGTCTATTCACCCCCAAAAAACAAAATGCATGCTGATCACCACCAGACAAAAGCGACAAAATTTACCCCAAAAACAGTTTCCAATCCACATAAGAAAAGAAGCAATCGAACAAACCTCTCATCACAAAGTTCTAGGAATAACAATCGATGAAAACCTCAGCTGGTTCTACCACATATCTCATCTATGCAAATACTTGTCCCAAAGAGTATACCAGTTGACTAAAATTAAACACTTCCTAGACTACCATTCAAAGAAATTATTTTTTCATGCTTATATACAATCCTCAATAGACTATGCTTCAACCCTCTGGGATTCTGCCAGTGCAAACACTATGAAACCATTATTAAGCCTACATAAACGTGCTCTCAAACTTATCCTTCTGAAGAAAACAACCTTACTTGAAGTGGATTTCACTCAGTTAAGTATTCTCCCCCTACAACAAAGACTGAAATATAACAAAGGCATAATGATGTTTAAAATAATGGCAGGAGCTGTTCCCACATCCTTAAGAGATAAGTTCCCAATGAATCATTCCAGAAATACTGAAAAGCCAAGTGTCCCAATCCCAAGAATAGACTTGTTCAAGTCTAGTTTGCTATACTCAGGCCCTGTGCTGTGGAATTCCCTTCCCGATTCAATTAAACAGCACCAATCATTGACAACATTCAAAAATCACCTTCAATTTCACTTGATGCATCAAAAATACTGAACCAGACTCATCCTGTTGGATATATACATATATATGTGTGTATGTGTATATGTGTGTGTGTGTATTTATGTATATATATATATATATATATATATATATATATATATATATATATATGTATATGTATATATATATATATATGTATATATATATGTATATATATCACCATATCCCTCTCCCTCTCTCCCTCCCTCCCTCCCTCTCCCTCTCTCTCTCTCTCTCTCTCTCTCTCTCTCTGTCTGTCTGTCTGTCTGTCTGTCTCTTCTATCTTGATGAAGGCTGTATTCATACTTATGTTTTCAATTTTAATCTGAAATTTGATTATTATTGAGTTTGATAAATGTTATTTTAATATCTCAATGTTTAAAGTTTAGTTAGTATGTGTTTTTTAATTATGCTGTGTTGTTATTCATTTTTGTGATTACATAGGCTATTCACTGAAGTTGATCATTACAGTATATATAAACTATGTGTATCTTATCTACAATGTGTAGATGTTCATTTTATAGCTATATTGGATTTGATTTGTGTCTCACTAGTTAGTGATTCTCTCTCTCTCTCTCTCTCTCTCTCTCTCTCTCTCTCTCTCTCTCTCTCTCTCTCTCTCTCTCTCTCTCTCTCCTCTCTCTCTCTCTCTCTCTTACCATCCATATTGAGAAATGTTTGTTCATATCTTGTACTCCCTTTTTGATAATTACGTGTGATGAATGTAATGATTTCCATGTAAAATTTTCATTAATGATCGTAAAAAAGGATAAAATAACACTGAACAATTTTGTCCACTACCACATAAAATATAATTAGAAACATACATTTTATGATTGTGCTCAGAAGATTGATAAGATATAAGATATTAGGGTATATATGTCCCAAAATATGTGCCTTACAGCGGATAGATTCCTCTTGTGTTCCGTTCGGTTATGATTTCACTCAGAATTCAAGGCATATATTTCCTTAGAATGAAGTGTTTTTTTTTGATGAAATGTGCGAGAACCAGTGAAAATGTGTGTGTGTGTGTGTGTGTGTGTGTGTGTGTGTGTGTGTGTGTGTGTGTGTGTGTGTGTGTGTGTGTGTGAGTGTGTGTGTGTGTGTGTGTGTGTGTGTGTGTGTCTATATGTGTGTGTGTGTTTGTGTGTGTGTTTTGTGTGTGCGTGTGTGTGAGTGTGTGTGTGTATGTGTGTGTGATTGAGTGTATGTTTCTGTGTATATGTGTGTGTGAGAATGTGTGTGTGTCTCTGTGTGTCTATGTGTGTGTGTCTGTGTGTGTGTGTGCGTCTGTGTGTGTGTGTGTGTGTGTGTGTGTGTGTGTGTGCGTCTGTGTGTGTCTGTGTGTGAGTGTATGTAGAACATTATCCGATTGATAAAAATGTTTTGCCTATTTTGAAACATCTAGGATGTTCTATGTAAAAAAAAACATAATGATAATAATTCTGATTTATTTTAATTATATTTTTATTGGTAGTATGTCTCCCCCCCCCCCCCCCCCCCAAATAAGGATATTAGTTTTTTAATTTTCCCCTTTATCCAAATGTATGATTTATATCACATGTATAATTTTTGACAGATGGTGGTGGTTTGATGTTTTTTCTTGAGTTGTTTATTTCATTTTGTTCTCTTGTTTGCTCTTCATCCATTAACGCTTTCTTCTCTTCCATAATCAAAATCTTTTATTGTGACTTCAGATTTTTGTTTTCTGATCGAGTGCATTTTTTTAATTACCTTTTCATATATAGTGTCCTTATTCTTGGGTGTTGTTTGGTATTGCGTAAAGTTTATTGTTTAGTATCTTCTCAATTTGATGTATCCCTGAAAAGGGCGGGGACTGGATGTAAAAAAGCACACAAGTGCTTATCTATTATCCTCGAATAAAATACTTTGCCTTGCCTTGCCTTGCCTTGCCTTGCCTTGTCTCTCTCTCTCTCTCTCTCTCTCTCTCTTTCTCTCTCTCTCTTACCCTCGCACCCCCTTATCCCTCTCCTTCCTCCCTTCCACCCTCCTTCTCTCTATCCCTCCCTTCCTTCCTCTTCTTTTAACCCTTCACAACTTCATAAATCATCAATCTCTTAAAAAAAACAACCAACAAAACACAACAACAAACCCAACCAACCGTCCCTCCATCATCTTTAGATTAACAAAGTAAATTCAACTCCCTTCCTTTTCTTTGGTCTGTTTCTTATTCCCCCTTAAGCGCTTTGATTTGTTTGTTTTATACAAGATTCAACACTATATACTTTGCAAGAATTCTTTTCTTACTACTACTACTACTACTACTATACTACTACTACTACTACTACTACTACTATACTACTACTACTACTAATACTACTACTACTACTACTACTAAGATGATGATATGTGATGATGATGATCATCATCATCACATGTCATCGTCATCGTCATCTTTATATCATTATTACAATTATCATTTGTAGTAGTAGTAGTATAGTAGTAGTAGTAGTAGTAGTAGTAGTAGTAGATAGTGTAGTAGTAGTAGTAGTAGTAGTGTAGTAGTAGTATAGTAGTAGTAGTAGTAGTAGTAGTAGTACAGTAGTAGTAGTAGTAGTAGTAGTAGTAGTAGTAGTAGTAGTAGTAGTAGTAGTTAGTACAAAGTAAGTAGTAGTAGTAGTAGTAGTAGTAGTTTTAGTAGTAGTAGTAGTAGTTTTAGTAGTAGTAGTAGTTTTAGTAGTAGTAGTAGTTTTAGTATAGTAGTAGTAGTAGTAGTAGTAGTAGTTAGTAGTAGTAGTAGTAGTAGTAGTAGTAGTAGTTTAGTAGTAGTAGTAGTAGTAGTAGTGTAGTATTTAGTAGTAGTAGTAGTAGTAGTAGTAGTTTTAGTAGTAGTAGTAGTAGTAGTAGTAGTAGTAGTAGTAGTAGTAGTAGTAGTTTTAGTAGTAGTAGTTTTAGTAGT
>CM060329.1:38707457-38719957 GCA_030674155.1 Stramonita haemastoma | reverse complement strand
TTACTTGCTTGTACATCCTGTTGTTGTTGTTGTTTTCTTTTTCTTCTTCTTTTCTTCTTCTTCTTCTCTTCTTCTTCTTCTTCTTCTTCTTCTTCTTCTTCTTCTTTCTTCTTCTTCTTCTTCTTCTTCTTCTTCTTCTTCTTCTTCTTCTTCTTCTTCTTCTTCTTCTTCTTCTTCCCCTCCTCCTCCTCCACCTCCTTCTCCTCCACATCCTCCTTCTCTTTCCCCTCCTCCTCCTCCTCCCCCTTCTCCTTCTTCTTCTTCTTCTTCTTCTTCTTCTTCTTCTTCTTCTTCTTCTTCTTCTTCTTCTTCTTCTTCTTCTTCATTGTCGTCGTCCTTGCCACCGCAGCTATTGCCTGTCTCTCTATCGAGAATTGTCGATTTTTCCTGACCTGATTTTCTCCTCTTTCGTTTATTTTATATAATTTACTTTATATTTTTTCTAATTTCTTTTTAATGTACTTACATCTATGTTGTGAACAGACGTCGTTTTTATCCCGTTTCTTTCTTTTTCTCAACTTAATGATCACGTTTTCGTTGCTGCTGTCTTCATTTACAACTATTTTTCTTGCTTGTTGTTTGTCTTAGTTTCGTGGTGCCATTTATAGTAAGCTTTGTATATTTTGTAAGTGATATATTTGACTCACGGTGAGTGTCTGACTTGAATTCTGGTGACGTGCACTAGGAAATAATAGCACTGCTTATCTTTCCCAACTTTACCTAGTCGTGAGTGGTGTGTGTGTGTGTGTGTGTGTGTGTGTGTGTGTGTGTGTGTGTGTGTGTGTGTGTGTGTGTGTGTTTATGTGTGTGTGTTAGAGAGAGAGAGAGAGAGAGAGAGAGAGAGAGAGAGAGAGAGAGAGAGAGAGAGAGAGAGAGAGAGAGAGAGAGAGAGAGAGAAGAAATATTCTGGAAATATCCATGGGGTTGTAAATAGACACACTTCCATAAACAAACCATTTAAAACAAAAAGTGCGCGTGGTAGAAATTGATTCCAGACTAGTTTATATTCCAAACGGCTTTGTTTTGACGTGAGGAAGGACAATGGTGAGAGAAAAAAGAAACATAAATCCTTTTTGAGTGTCTTTTCATCCTTATGTATATAAAAATAACCTAGTGTGTTTGCGTTTCAAGCCAAGACTCTCACCATTCCGTTTTTAAAGAACCTTTAATAAGAACATTTTCGAATTGCCATCAGATAAGGAAAACGTTAAACAACCATGGGCCTCAATAGCGAAAACTGCGGGAAAATGTCTTGTTTATGACACCCTTGAGAAACCCAACATAAATGATCAAAAATGAGTCTATAATTATAGGTAAAAGCATCTCATGTTGTTGTTCTTTTTTCATCTCATTTCCCAGAAAAAATGGTCATATATGAATCAAATTAGGTCAAGGCTTTCTTAATTTTTTTTTTTTTATCTCTTTTTTTCTCTTGATTGTTTTGTTTAAAAGACAGCCGTATGTTACGTTAGTTTTGTTCTTAGCTATACATTCCACACAACAGCCAGCCGCTGTGAGGCCTCTGCTGAGGAACATTCAGTCATCTCGCGATGCTTCACTCATTTTTTCGTCGTCATCGAACCCTCACACAACAACTGTGGTCTGTCATATGAACGAAAATGCGTCACACTGCCGTTAAGCGCCTGACAAGTTGGGTCCAGATCATCTGACTTCGGCATGGGAGACAGTCGTTATCTTTCAAGTCTTTCTGGGAAAAAAGGTAGGAGAATGGACCAGGAAGGAAAGAAATAGACAAGAAGGATAAGGTAGGAAGAAAGGAATAAGACAGAAACAAAGATTGGTAGAAATGAGGAAATTTCTAGCACATAATTTTTAGGATGTGGGGATGCTATCTATACTGACAAGCCCCCCTCCCCCCGCATCCCCACGGGGGAGTTACTTCCTAGAAGTATGATTTGTGAAATATAACCATGAAAAATACAACAGGGAGTTGCAGCTTGTTGGTAGAAAAACAAATTTCTATTTGTTTAATGCAGACAGGTTTAGAAAACTAAGTACAATTTTGCGTTGACTTGTGAATCTCCACTGACTCCACACTACTCATTCAGGACTTTTCAGGGGAATAACAGCATCGCTGATATTTCCAGGTGTTTAGAATTCAAAATGATCATGGCAACAAATAAAGCGCATAAACAAAAGCGTTCACGCCCACAAGCCTTGAAACATGCCTGCGTTGTGACTTTTACAATAAAACCAATATTTTATGACGTTGATTAGAACTGTTCATCAAAATCAGGTAATAGAATAAACCCATCAGATATGAATGGTACCAGTTGTGAAGATCAAACGCAACACACAACTCTCTCCTCTCTTCCATTCAAAAAATGTTTAATAAAAGAAGGTAAGGTGAACACATTGGTAAATAACAAAACAACCAACCCCTCCCGCCCCCCAAAAACAACAACAACAACAACAACAACAAAAACTGGGATCCGAAAGATGGCTGACAAAAACATAGGGAACAACACTTGAATTTTCTTTGACACGAAAAATCTTTAAAGGTAGGGTATACCAGAGCCCCCCTGAGGCACTCCATAAGAAAAAACTATGTTTTCCAGGTTAACGATGATTATCTCCACCATTACAGAATCTGCTTCTACTAATAAACCTAAAAGGGCGTGACATACTTTTGTCTAACGTCTTACGTTGCTTAAAAAGGGTAGGAAAAAAATTAATGTCAAATGCTATTTAATTAAGGGGAGAGGCATTTTCACACACCCCTCCCCCCTTTTAACAATTATCGTTTACATGGATAGTGTTTGACGAGCTGATGTCCCCTCGTCTGAGGTGCCCATTAGACCCCACAGGGCTGCTTCATGATTACATTATCTCCACAGTGTGGATTAGCCGCCGCTGTAGTCTAGTGGTTAGGGCATTGGGGCTCGTAATCTAAAGGTTGCGGGTTCGATCCCAGCTTTCCGCTATGGTGTTGTGCCCTTGGAAAAGGCACTTTACGGCTATTTTCTCACCCCACCCAGGTGTAAAAGGGGTACCAACCTTGTGTTGGGGGTTAACCCTGCGATAGACTAGCGTCCTATCCAGGGGGGAGTCTATGACTCTCAGTCGCTAAACGCCACAGAAACCGGGATAAGCACCAGCCTGATGAGCCTTATGGCTCAGGACAGACTTTAACTAACTTTTTAAGTGTGGATTAATGCTCATTGACCATTTACGTTGAGCTCAAACACTCTTTTGTGAAGGCATACATCCTGTTCAAATAGCAGTGCTGATTCTATTACTATGCTGCTCAGCCCAATCTACCCATACTGACTCAATCAGGTTTGTGCTTGATCTAAAGATATGGTGCAAGATGCTAAATAATGAAGATATGGTCAGACGTTTTCGTGCTATTCATATTAAAGGTTGCGTAAATTTCTTAAGTGTAAGACAAACAAGTAGCAATAGACCAGGTTAAAGAGGAAGAGAGTTGCACACACCTACGTGCATGTACACGCACACATAAACACGCATACGCACACACACATGCATACTCAGACACACACACACGCACACACACACACGCACGCACACACGCGCACACGCACGCACGCACGCACGCATACACGCTCGCACACACGCACTCAACCAAGCACGCAGCCACACACACACGCGCGCACACACACACACACACACACAAACACACACGCATGCACGCACGCACGCACGCACACACACACACACACACACACACACACACACACACACACACACACACCACACACACACCACACACACACACACACACTTACACGCGCGCACGCGCGGACGTGAATGTTACGTACAGGGCAACTCATCATACTGCATTATGTGTAATGTCTGCATGTCTGCCTGTCTGTCTGTCTGTCTGTATGTATGTCTGCCTGTCTCTGTTTGTCTCTCTTTTTCTCATATTTTCCATCCATACAATTATTTACGCAAAAATACAACTCACTTTCATACAACTGAATGCAAAGAGGCTAACAGATAAGCTCATATCCATCCATCCATCCAGCCAGCCAGCCAGCCAGCCAGCCAGCCAGCCAGCCAGCCAGCCAGCCACCACCAGCCATCTATCCAGCCAGCCATCCATTCATCCATCCATCCATGCATCCATCCATGCATCCATCCATCCATTCATCCATCCATCCGTCTATCCATCCATCCAACCATCAACCTGTCTGTACATAGATACATACTTACATACTTGCTTGAATATTTACTGCATCTTTGCTTAATTGTTTGCTTGTAACTTGTTTACATACATGCATCAATGCATGCATCTATCCATCCGTCCGTCTTTCAATCTTTCCTTCTGTCCTTTATCTGTTTATCCTTCTGTCTATCCACCCGGTGGTTTCGTCCATCAAACTGTTCATTTTTCTCTGATCAAGGAAGTGTAATGGTTACTATTTTAAGGAAAAGAATGAGCTCATTCCCAACATGTGATAAACATACTGATCTAACAACTGAATTTTTCATAGAAGCGAAATGAAGGGCATGTTCGGCTGAAGAGAGAGAGCAGTAACCTCCCCATACATAATTTCAATCACGTATAGCCCGTTTCACAGAACCACTTTTTTATGGTAATCTCTTGAAAAACGACCTGACATAATATCCCCGAGAGGGCCCCACCAAACCAAAGCATCATAGAACATGACATGAAACTTAATCACCATATTAAGCTGCCTTTTATCCCACGAGCGTAGGAAAGATGAGGGCCTGGGGAGGGTAGGAAACGAAAGCCAAGACAATGGAGGCATTATGCCACCCTATCAACGTCACTGCCGTTTATGTTGGTCTGGTGATGAGTGTTTTTTGTCCCAGCCAGACCCCTTTCTGCCGTGTAGCATCTGATTACAATCATCCTGGCTGTGTTGATGGCCAGTTCTACACGTCCGCCTGCCTCCTCTCACACAGGAGGCCCAGTGCAGTAGCAGCCTCTTTGCAAAGCTGTGCAAAAAATGCGATGAAGTATCGGAAATGCAAAGTTTTATCCCAAACTCACGAACTGTTTGAATCTCTGTAAATAGCAGCAACTTTATGTATGTGCCTGTGAATTACCCGGTAAAAGTTTCAAGAGAATGTAATATGTTTAGGTTTTGACCGTAAAAAGCTGTAACTATTTTTTATGTTGTCCTCCGTGGGAGTAATTTTTATTTTTAAAAAGCACAACATGACACCCATTCTTCTAAGCATCAGCGTGGCTGTTCAAATGAAACCTATTTTTTGTAATTATTTTTAAAAGGAGTGGAGGATATTTTGTGGTAGATAGACTGGCTTTTCCGGAACGCTTTAATATCAGTTTGACTTTTCTGATTGAGCAGACTGTGCTGAAAACTTGTAACAAAATTCCCATGTGTCGCCTAGGATACTTAATAATTTTGAAGAAATTTCTGAAAAGTGCACATAGAAATAAATGGGTGCAAAACACGAATGAGCGATAAACAGAGGCTCTGATATCCAAACTCGCAGATTTAAAGTCACAATCATTGCCAGAGAATAAATCTGTCATGAAAGTAACAGAGACAATACCTACCCTTGTCTTAGCTTTGGCTTCATCATGAACTCTGCAAAATCAAGGTGAAGCAAAGGTCACATCACAACCGTCCAGAAAATAATTATGTCTGCCACAAATCTGCTACCAGAGCAGGCATCACAACGTGAGATTGATAGTGGTTTTTATAATTCAGAAAAAAATACTGTTTACCTTCATTGACAAAACCTTGTTTGTGACCCATTACTTTGGGAATTGAGATATCTGAAAACGTACACGCAGTGGCTAATGATAAAGTCAACTAGACATATGGCGGGGCTGAAGCCAACAAGCAGTTGATCCCACTTGGTCACACTCCCTGCAGTTCAGAAAAAAAGGAATCGTGACTCTAAAATCTAGATGACAAGGAAAACAACGTCACTATCCTCCTTTTTTCAATTACTCGGAAAAAGAGAAGCAGCAAAAGATGAAAGCAGCCATGATGAATTTAACATCGAAATCCCTGCTTTCAGACTTTTTGTACATAATAGTTTTTGTAGTTTCTATTACCGTCGATGTGTGGTAAAAAAACAACAACAACAACAACAACCCCAAACCCTGGCTACTTGTGCTGAAACAGTTTTGCCAAGTGTAACAATACCTGATCGGCTGACAGAGAAGCACTGGACAATGTATAAAGGATCCAAAGATTGCACGCTTTGAACAGACCATTGATTCTCGTGTTTTCTTTGATGGGTCTTTTCTCTTAAGCACGGTATTAGTTGTTTAGTTTTTCTATAGTGCCTCTTAGCCTGGAACACCTGTCAAAGAAATGACGAAGCAGACAGAACTGCACCGCTCTGCTTGTGGAAAACCCTATTACTATGCACAACCAGTCCGGCCAGAGAAAATGGCATGCTAAGTCACTAAAAGAAAACAACACTCAAGCCGCTTTCAAAAGAGTTGAGACCAGCTCTTCTGCAGTTTTGCATTTGGGGGTGGGATGTGTGGGGAAAGAGCGGGAAAAGATAAAAACCAAAACAGAGAGGGGAAAGGGCATGAAGTGTGTTTGTGTTGACTGACTGTCATTTGTGACGCTCCACCACATAATGAACCGCAGTGCACCAGACCTCAATCTAGTTGTTACTGTGTTATTTATCAACAGGAAGAAGAAGAAGAAGAAGAAGAAGAAGAAAGAAGAAGAAGAAGAAGAAGAACAAGAAGAAGACGAAGAAGAAGGAGGAGGAGGAGGGTAATAATAATAGGATAAAGAAGAACGGTAAGGATAATGATAACTATGAAATACTTGCTATTCAATACAAAATACAGTTTAAAAATTGGACTATTCTTTAAAAATTATCTATTAACAATTGAACTGCTAGACTCCAGAAAGTAACAAAATGAGACTTAGACATTTTGCATCGTAATAGGCAGTAAAGATGAGGGGTTGAGTGTTTTAAACGCATTTGCAAAGCAAAAGGAAACTCACCCATGCCTTGATACTTCGTTCAAGGTAGAGGAAAGCGTATCATTGTATAATGGACAAAACTCTTAAAATCAACAACCTGACCCTCCTCCTGCCTAAAATGGCTCATAACGGAAAAGTGGGTTAGGTGCAGAGTGACTCATTTTGCTGTGGCGGGTCATATTTTGCTCCCCCACCTAACCAGATTTTTTTGCTAGTTAAGACATCGACTGTCAACGTAGCATCCGATTGTCATCTCTGCCTTAAAAGAGAGAAAGTGACCATGGCCTCAGGGCTCTGTCATTCCACATTCTATCGTCGGCTCCTTTCTGTTGTTCATTAAGTCTGGAAAACCAGGCAACGCCAAGCGAAATTACAAGACATGGTGATAACTACATCAAGAGAACACTCTCAGTGAAAACTATGGCGTGTTTTTTTGCGTATGTATCGGACTATCCTTTGTTTCTGTTGTGCTGTGTCTGCCTTGAAACGAAACAGTTGCATTAGAGGTGAAAGGATATGGGGATAAGAAGGAAATAATAGGTGATGTAGTCTGGTGAGGTGTGGTGCGGTGCGGTGCCGTTAGGTGCGGTGCAGTGTATTTATTTATTTATTTTTTATATCGAGGATAACAGAATAAGCAATCATGAGCTTTTTTCATCCGGTCCTCGTGTGTATGCAGTTTTGTAAATATTGTCATCTGTTGCCACCGGCACACGATGGCCTTCTCTTACGAAAAGCGGAACAGGATTTAACGTGTGTGCAAGATGTTCTGCGTGCGTTCGCACACGGGGCCTCGGTTTAAAGTCTCATCCGAAGGACTTTTGGGAGAGAGGAGTCAGCACTGATGTTAACTCCAGGAAGAAAATTTCCTCGACCGGACTCGAACCCGGGTCTTCAAATTGCCAGCGCAATGTTCTGACCACTAGGCTATCCGCCTCCCTGCTGTAGCGTTTCCTAGTGGTATGTAGGGTAGTGCACTGTCCTGTTGTACAGTGCGGTCATAGTAAATGAAGTTTAGTGTGATGTTTGGCGTAGTGTAGCGTAGATTCCTGCCGCGTAGCGTAAAGTAGTGTGAGTGCAATGTAATGTAGTGTAGCGTTATAATAAGGTGGTGTAGTGTTAGTGTGGTGTAGTGTAGTGCAGCGCAGTGTAGTGTAGTGTACTGTACTGTAGTGCAGTGTAACGTAGCCTAGCACAGCATAGATTTGGCAGAGCGTAGCATAGTATAGTGCAGTCTAGAGCGGGCAAACTAATTTAATCCAGCATCTGATAAGAGTGGATTGGAAGGGGATGGGATGTATCACATTGCACCACACAACCAGATGGACAGCACACATCTAGGGACAGTAAAAATGACTTCTTTTGGGTGGGGCAGTTATGCAGAGGCTCTGCAACCTTTTAGAATAAAGTATGATGATAAACAGAGTCAGATATCTTGCCTCGGGCACACCACAAGCTTTTAGCGTATTGCTGCTGTGAATATACATATTGACGATAACCATGTTTTTTGCAACAAATCTATACAAACCAAATAAGTGAGCTAAGTAATTACTGGGTAAGGACAACGAAGCAATGCTGAAATATGGACCGTAGGTAGAGAAAGGCATGGATAAATGAAAAACACCAGAAGAATGTTTACGTTGAGATATGCATGCAAACACTGAAGAGAAAGGAAACGATGATAGATCAATTCCTTCAAAACTGAAAATGTAAGCACGCAAATATAATTTTCAAAAACTAAGGAAAGTTTCGAAATTAGGACTTATATTAACACACGCCTAAATGTATTGGAAAGACGGACAAAAAGCAAAACAAAAAGAGAAAGAAACAACAAAAAATACCCCGCTGAAACACGAACAAGTGGTGAAAGAAAAATCTCTGAATATATGGGTGGGGCGGGGAAAATGAAAACAGGAGGGGCTTAGGGACAAGCAAACCAGATTAATGCAAAACTAGGAAGACATAAACACACAAAGTGCAAACACTAGGTAGATCTGGGAGTATTGAAATAGGCCTACACGTACAAACACAGAAAGCAGAGAGAGGATATTGAAATCGGAAAATCCATACAAACTCACTAAAAAGAAAGGAAAATAACAAGGAGAGGGGGGAGGAAAAGAGAGAGAGAGAGAGAGAGGAGAGAGAGAGAGAGAGAGAGGAGAGAGAGAGAGAGAGAGAGGAGAGAGAGAGAGAGAGAGAGAGAGAGGAGAGGAGGAGGCAGAGGCAGGCAGGCAGGCAGGCAGCGAGGCAGGCAGGCAGGCAGGCAGGCAGGCAGGCAGACAGCAGACAGACAGACAGACAGAGACAGAGACAGACAGACAGAAGACAGACAGACAGAGAAAGAGAAGTGAATATTGAGCTTGGATATTATACGCCAATACTTGTATAGAAAAAGCAGAGACGCAAAAGGAAACATTCGCTGAAATATAGACCTACATAAAAACTTATAGTGGATAAAACAGGCAGATAAACCAATAGCCACCCCCCCCCCTCACACTTAAACACACACACACACACACACACACACACACCACACACACACACACACACACACACACAAAAACACAAGAACGAGATAAGGAGGCAAACATAGGGAAGAGGAGAGAGGTAGAGAGAGAGAGAGAGGAGAAGAGAGGAAGGAGAAGAAGGAGAGAGAGAGAGAGAGAGGAGAGAGAGAGAGAGAGAGAGAGAGAGAGGAGAGAGAGAGAGGAGAGAGAGAGAGAGAGAGAGAGAAGAGAGAGAGAGAGAGAGAGAAGAGAGACACACACACACACACACACACACACACACACAACACACACACACACACACACACACACACACACACACACACACACACTCCCCAAAAGTCCTTCGGATGAGACTAAAAACCGAGGCCCCGTGTGTGAACGCACGCAGAACATCTTGCGCACACGTTAAATCTTGTTCCGCTTTTCGTAAGAGTAGGCCATCGTGTGCCGGTGGGAACAGATATCTACAAAACTGTATACACACGAGGACTGGATGTAAAAAAGCACAAGAGTGCTTATCCTATTATCCTCGATATAAAAGAATTAAAAATATAATAATAATAAAACACACAGATAAATACACAGAGGTAGACAGAGACAAAGGAGACAACGAGAGACAGAGAGAACACTTAACTCTGAAATGATTTAATTGCACATCGGCCTTGGGCCACAATACAATGCAGAGTAGATTTGGCAAAGCATCACAAAATAAAGCAGTACATAATACACAGTAATCAACATTCGATACATATTCATGCGTTTTCAGTGTACGTTAAACAATTCTAAGGTGCAGATCAAATTCACTTTTGCTTGATTTCACTTCCAAGTGTTATCAGAATCCATATTTTAGTACAAAAACAAAGAAACATTGTTCCGTACTTTATGGCTACTTTTATCACATTGAAGGAATTTTTGTTTTTTTCTGTGATATAGACTCAGAGAGAGAGAGGGGGAGGATGAAATGAGATGATAAGAGAGCAGAGAAGAGTAGAGAAAGAGGGAGGCAGGGAGGAGATAGTACTGTACACAACGTACAGATGGAAAAAGCGAAAAGAGAGTCCAAAGCTCTCAAGTTCACAATATAGCGTACAAGTAGGTGTGGAAGTGTGGGGTGACCAGTAAGAGTGGAGGAGGGAGGGAGGGAGGGAGGAGAGAGAGAGAGAGAGAGAGAGAGAGAGAGAGAGAGAGAGAGAGAGAGAGAGAGAGAGAGAGAGAGAGATTCTTATCTATTCTTTATCGAGGATGATTTATTTATTATTTATTTCTTTTAATCGAGGATAACGGAATAAGCATCTTGTGCTTTTTTTCATCCGTCCCCGTGTGTATGCAGTTTTGTAAATGCCATCTGTTCCCACCGGACACTATGGCCTACATTTATGAAAAGCGGAACAGGATTTAACATGCGTGCAAGATGTTCTGCGTGCGTTCACACACGGGACCTCGGTTTATAGTCTCATCTGAAGGACTTTGGGGGAGAGTGGAGTCAGCGCTGATGTTAACTCCGGGAAAAAATCTCCTCGAACGGGAATCGAACCGAGAGGAGAGAGAGAGAGAGAGAGAGAGAGAGAGAGAGAGAGAGAGAAGAGAGAGAGAGAGAGAGAGAGAGAGAGAGAGAGAGAAGAAGAAGAAGAAGAGAAGAAGAAGAAGAAGAAGAAGAAGAAGAAGAAGAAAAGCAAAGAACGTGTGGAGTTCTGGTTATTGACGTTACCTGTCGTTCAGCTCAGCTCCCCCTCATCTAACGCGATTTATTCTCCAGTTAAGACTGCGGCTGTCAACGTAACATCCCAGTTTATCCCTCCCCTCCTCCTCCCCCCTTTCCCTGTCTTACGAAAATGGCCTCAGGGCTCTGTCATTCATCCATCCGCTCTCTTCTTTCCTTTTTTCCTTCTCATCCTAGAAAGTGGAGAAAGCTCAACTTGAGGTCTCAGACATCGTGTGGTACTTGTATAGCTTGGAACTAGAACTACCCAGTGCTATATGTTTTTCTTGTATGTTTTTTTCTGTGTTGTTCGGGTTTGATTGAAAAGAAAGCTAGCCGTGTTTTGATTTACTAAAGGGTTAGGGTTGGGGGAAATATGACTGAAAGTATTCTTGCGTTACTTCAGGAAGCGAACGCGACTATAATGTTTGGTTTTATATCTGAGGGTCAAAGAACTGGAGATGGTTCCAGCCTATTCACTGCTTTACTCTACCAGAACTAACACACAGTAAAATAGTCAATTTGTAAATAACGTTTCCACTTTTATATGAGGGGCTACTGGGAAGTAGTATCGTCTAGCTTTTGAGTGTAGTAAGTGTTCAATAAAACTGTTTTGTCTATGTATTGTGCTTTTCTTCTTTGTTAAGGTAGAGTTATGTTTTCTAACCTCAGATTTGTCAGTTTCCTTGTGATGTATCCAAATACGTTCTTTTTTCTTTCCGTTCATGTTTATTTGTGATGCAGCTCTCCTGCTCTGTTCTTATTTTTAGCGTTTCCTTCTGTGATAGATGGCTTTGCTGTAGCTCTTCACAATGCCAGCTTTCACGCATAACCCCTGTAATGTGGAGGGCTGTTTATCACTAGTTTGTTGACTGCAGACGGCTGCTGAAAGATACTGTCTGTTTTTGTTTCTTTCAAAACCAGTTTTGTCTTGATGTCATGTACTCACATGACTTAGAAAACAGGGGTATAAAAATATACAGTTGCTTTTATAGCATAAGATGTAAACAGTTAACGTCTTTTCCATCATTTTTTGTTTGTTTCTTTGTTTTTCAGAGCGTTGATATTTTCTGCTCAACTCTCAGAAAATCTTATTAGCTGTGAGGTTCAGCCACAGAAAAGGCTACAGTGCATTGTTAAGCTCAATGCAAGGATAATTCTTTATACAGAACGACAACTGAGTAGAATGACGAAGCAAATTAAGGATGAAACAAAAACATACAAAAAACTTTCAGAAGTGATAGGAGCAGCACCTCCCAACCCCACCCCTACCCACCCACCCACCTTCGCCTCCCAAATTCAGTATACAATGAGGAGGAATAGATCGAACAGACTAGAAAGCAGGAAAGG
>CM060329.1:38692457-38702457 GCA_030674155.1 Stramonita haemastoma | reverse complement strand
TTTGTCACGCAAACAGTAACACACAGATAAGTCTGATGAAGACAGTTTTCCAAGGCGAGTTTGAGGGCATAAGGAGAAGAGGCAGACCATCAGCATCCTACATGCCAACATCACTGAGATCAGTGGTCTGGGAGGGCTACAGGAGATGGTAGAACTCAGCAGAGACAGAGATAGAGATGGCAAACCCTGGTGGAATTGCGTAACGCTGACAACAGTGATAAACTGTATATAGTCGCACAGTTTTAATACGAGTTTTAAAATATGACAAGGTGACAGCCCTTATATGGCCTGTGCGGTCGGCGGGGCTCTAAGCAACATCATTGGATTTGGACAAGAGTGGTGAAGAGGACAGCTAAGTTGGTTTTTAATTCGTTCATCAGCTAGAACTCCGAGGTTCACCAATGGTGAGATATTTTTGCGTAAGCGATCGGTTTTTCCCCACCACTTAGATAGCTGCATTTCGACACCGGAAATGAGTTTAGCTGATAACGTATGGACAATCATGCCATTTTTACAGACCGCAAAAGAACAAAGAACAAATTGAGAATATCAAAACAGTAATCTGCCTGCAAGCACTAGGAGAGTTACAGAAATTAAATGAATCGAGAAAACATTAGGCACAGGGAGACGAGAAAAATAAGAGAGTAAAACAGAAAGAAGGATGAGAACTTAAGATGCACTTTGAATGACGCTACTTTCATCAGCCTCTTGCCTACTGAGATTTATTTTATTGTACAAAATGCACAAAAAATATTAAAATAAAAAGTAAAAAAGACCATACCACCGCGGCCGCCAACAACAAACTAGAGTATTAATAAAATAACACACAACAGACAGACACACAGACACAACAAACACGACACAACACACACCACACACACACACACACACACACACACACACACACACACACACACACACACACACACACACAACATACATACATTGAGAAATTTAGACAAAAACAGAGGGAAAAAATAAGTATCTACTTCTGAAAGAATAATGCTTACAAACATGTTCATAAAGACAATAAAAACCCTTTCAAAATACCACAGGTACAGAAGGCAAAACACAGAAAAAAGACAGAAGATACCCCCTTTTCCTTAAAAAAAACGAAACCACCCCTCTTATCGAAATTAGTGGATAATCTAAAAGCAAATCTTCAGTAGATAACTTCAGTATAGGGTATCAGTAGAAAATGAATGTAATGTGGGTAAAAGTATCTTTTACGCCTGTGGTATTCACAAAGCAATTTGCTGAAAGCTGTCAGCCTACGCAATGGCGTCTCATCAGAAAAAAACCACTTAGGTCCACCAGAGATCCATGTGGATGATGAGGAAGATAATGGCGATGATGATACTAAATGCGATGGCGATAATGAATTTTATGGTGGTGGTCGTGACGGCGATGTGGATGGTGGGTGGTGATGGTGATGGTGACGATGATGGTAATGATGGTGGTGACTAGTCGTGGTGATGATGGTGGGTGGTTGTGTTGTTGTTGCAGAGTGCGTGTACATTACAGGCTCTTAACTTCTTAGCCGTAAGTCTGATGAAGATTGGCAAGTTAGTTAATGCAACATTTTTTTCCAGGGTGGTTGTTTGGCCGTGTTGTCCTGGTTGCGGATTTACTTTGGACTTCTCTGACCCAGAAAATAACATGCAAAATCAATTTTCCTAATGAGTTATGGAAACTTCGATACAATTCTTTACAAAATCTCAGCCTTCGTGAATTATTGTTTATAAATCTCAGGCTTTGGGAAATATTGTTTATGAATCTCAGGCTCCGGGAACTACTGTTCAATCATATTTCGTAGTTTAGTGTGTGCATAAGAGTGCTCTATTTGTTTATTGCTTATTCATAAACCTGTACACACTGGAGCAGAGGTGGGGGATCACTTTGCTGCTACAACAGTAGGGGACAGACTGACTTCAGCATGGCTGCAGGGCATGGCACAGCATTTCAAATTTTAAACCAATTGCTCCCAGAAATCGGAATGCGCTACCTTAATGGTGGGGACAAAACTGTTGCTTGCGCACAGTTTCACCATTGGTGAACCTCAGAAGTATTGCTGACGAACAAATATAAAAGAACAACAAAACAATCACTTAGCTCATGGTCAAACTTCTGCTGCTATGTTTTGAAACGTCATGCTGAGATTGCTTTCATCCATGTCAAGATGATAGCTCAGTAATCCGCATAAGGGAAAAACACAGTCAAAAGTGGGAGTGTGGCTGCCTATACTGGCGACGTACTTAAAACAGCCGTGTAGGCAAAGTTGTCACCCAAGCGTGTTTGCAGTTTCGCGGCACTCCCTGGTGTCATGTCATGCACGAGTCAGGACGATGTTCTGACTAAACCGCCGACTTCCACCCCTAACTGTTAAGCTGAGAAGCGCCTAGCTCCAAACCACACACTGCGCCATAATGCACTAGGGCCTGTTCAACCTAGACCAGGATGGCCCAGCACTCTTGTCTGATAGTGTGTGTCTGTTTTGATGATAGAGTGTTTCACAAGAAACATCACTGCGACTATTTCTTGACCAGTAAATACCCAGAAAAATCGAATGGAGGGCTTGGCATCGAGGTCAGAAACACGGGACAGGTTTGAAGTCCCTTTCACGTTTTCTTGCTTGTTTTCTCCCGTCTGCCGTACGTTTTTTTGTGTTTTTGTAAATAAACAGCAAGAACAAGAAAAAAGGCAAAGAACACCCTCCAGCAAAAGCACAAACAAAAAACAAACAAAAAAAAAACAGCCATCTTTGGCATCGTTTGTGCCTGGACTCAAAAGAAAGAATTAAGCGCCATCCGATCACTCAAGAGATGATGTCTGATAGTTTATTTGCTTGTTTTTTCTTCATTTTGGGCGGAAGGGAACTATCCATAATTATGCACAACCACGTACTCCCCTCCCCGTATTCATTGATGAAGTCTGGACTGTTGATGCTTTGGGACACCTCGGGGACAAAACAAAACCCCACCAATATTTTCTTTTTTAATCTTTGTGAAACCAGCGTGTTGAAGAGATTGAGTTCTTGACGTGACTTTACCAGTGTGTACAATGCTACTTGGGGAAGGATGCTCAGGATGCATTGCCTGAGCAGCTCAGGGCAGTGCCCCCATTGTTTTCTTGTTTCCTTCCTCGGCCAGAGCTCCAAGGTTCACGAATGGTCAGATTGTGCGTATGCAACCATTTATTTGCCCACCATGAAGGTAGCCGTATATCGACATTGGGGTGAAATGACTCCCTAAGGAGCTAATAGGGAGGCAAAATGGAATCAGATCTGCTGATCAAAGAAGCAAAAGAAAAAAGACACAAAACCAGACCGTGATCATAAAGCAAGTCAGCGGAAACTCGAACCTGCGCTCTCTGCTACCATCCAGTTACCAGTGCAAAGTGCAAAACCACTTACTCCAGAAAAGATCTTACTGATAAAAAAACACTTAAAAACAAAAGATTATTCAAAATATCGCAGCTCGTTCTTCTCGACATAACTTTGTATTTGTATTCCATCAACTGTTTTGAATGTATTTTACCAGGCTTAAGACAGTCGAAAATAGTTTTCCTATGGCATTTCTGATGAAATAAAAAAAAAATGTCTCGAAAGACAAATATTAAAGAGATAGATTTAGTGACCCAAAATACCGTGTGCATATCAAAGATGATTACTCTTTCGATTACAAAATTATCCATTTGATTTGATTCACTTTTTTCAGAAAAAAACAATAAGTTTTGGCGGTATTCTAAATGAACTTTTCTTGGCAAAAACCCCCAGATGATTCCATGGTTTGAATCGTTCCTCGGCTACAGCTCCGAGGGTCACCAATTTTGATACTGCTTGCATCCTTAACCTAGCATCCAGTGCAGGAACTGCCACACTTTGATAACTTCGCAACTCTTGTTGTTTTATTTTTGCTCTACACTAGGGCTCTAATGTTCACCATTGATGAGATTTTTGTGTGTGCGACCGTTTCTTTCCGCACCATTCGGTAGCCGCATTCCGCATTCGGGAATGGTGTCTAAACACGACACTTGCGTGCATGCGGTTTTGTTAGGATTTTTTTGTCATCCCTTCCCACCGGCACACAATGGCTTGCTCTTTCAAAGGTGGAACGGGTATTTAAGGTGTGCACAAGATTGTTCTGCGTGCGTTCGCACACAGGGCCTCTCGGTTTAGAGTCTCATCCAAAGGACTTTGACTCTCAGTTTGAATATTTCGTCTAATTGGACGAAACGGCGAGGCCAGGAATCGAACCAGAACCACAAGGTTTACATGTTGGCAGGCTAAATTCTGAACCGTCCTGCCACCCTCCTTCTTGCGCTGTTATTTGATCTCCCTTACAGTGCATGGTCTGTCCTGGCATATCGTGTTTTGGAAACCTGATTCCAGGGCTGGTTCCACCGTCGTCGGTGAAGCGAGGCGTGTGGTGGGTAGTTTGTTCTACGTGCCAGAGCTTAGGAATGCGCTGCACAGTCACACAGTTGGGCCAACTTTCAGTAGAACAATCGATGAATCGAAAGTCAGAGTTGACATACCTTTCTTTCTGTGTGTGTGTGTGTGTGTGTGTGTGTGTGTGTGTGTGTGTGTGTGTGTGTGTGTGTGGTGTATGTGTGTGTGTGTGTGTGTGTGTGTGTGTGTGGTGTGTGTGTGTGCGTGCGTGCGTAGTCTGTCTGTCTCTGTTCTCTGTCTGTCCTCTCTCTGCTCTCGTCTCTCTACTCTACTGCTCTCTTTGTCTCTCTGTCTCTGTTGCTCTCTATTCTCTCTGTCTCTGTCTCTGTCTCTTCTCTGTCTCTCTCCTCTCTCTCCTCTCCTCTCTCTCTCTCCCTCTCTCTCTCTCTCTCTCTCCTCCTCTCTCCCTCCCTCCCTCCCTCCCTCCCTCCCCTCCTCCTCTCTCTCTCTCTCTCTCTCTCTCTCTCTCTCTCTCTCTCTCTCTCTCTCTCCTCTCCTCTCTCTCTCTGTGCCCCCCCCCTCCTCTCCCTCCCCCCTCTCTCTCCCCACCCAAAGCTCTTTCCCTGATCACCTTTCACAAAAAATCAATGTTATTCTTGTGGTGGTCGTGTTTAGCTGGTAAATATGATGGGATGTTTAACTGGTCAATATGATGTGTTTGTGTTGTGCTTTAAGCTCAGGGAAAGAAATGTCATCAATGATGGGATCAGTTTAATCAGAACATGGGTCGTCACGCACAGGTATTAAGGAGAATTTTGTCTTGCAGAGGTGGGGGTGGGGGTAGGGTGGGTGGGCGCTTTTACATTAAAAAAGCCAACCAATTTGTTGAGATTTTTGTTGTTGTTTGTGTTGTTGTTGTTCTTGTTTTTGTTCTTCATCTTCTATGTCATCGCCTTGATGATGATGATGATGATCTCTTGTTGCTGCTGCTGTTGTTGTTGTTGTTGTTGTTGTTGTTGTTGTCTTCTTCTTCTCTCTTCTTCTTCTCTTATCCCTTCTTCTTCTCTTCTTCTTTCTTCTCTCTTCTCTTCTTCTTCTTCTTCTTCTTCTTCTTCTTCTCTGTGCAATTGTTCCTCGCAATTCTTCTTCTTTGCAATTCTTCTTCTTTGCAAATTTTCTCCATTGCAGTTCTTCTTCTTTGCAATTCTTCTTCTTTGCAAATCATCTTCTTCGCAATTCTTTGCTGTAAATCTTTTCTGCAATTATTTTTCTCTCTCCGATTCTTCTTCTTCTTCTTCTTCTTCTTCTTCTTCTTCTTCTTCTTCTTCTTCTTCTTCTTCTTCTTCTCAGCATATCTTCTTCGCAGTTCCTTTTCTTATATAATTATCTTCTTCGTGCCCTTCGCAGTTTCTTTCTTTCCACCCCCCCCCCCCCTCCCCCGCTGTATTCTTCCGTGTAATGTTCACTTTCTTCTGTTCTATTTTTCCTTTCAAGGGATTTTTTTCTAACGTTTCTTCTGACACATCTGTTTTGGCAGTCGTATTACTCACCCTACTTGGCTACGTGGAAAGTGTGAGTGGGATGCCACAGTTGATGGATTTCATGTACCGTTATTAACATACTGTCAGAGTATTGTCATATGAATTAACCTCGATCATGGAGAAGTGTACTGTTGTAAACAAACTATCAGAATCCTTCTCTCACGAAACGAATGGTTTGATCTAAGAAGTTCGAGCTGTGGCCGAGTTCTTTGCTTTTGACAAAGAAGGTGTCACTACAATGGCAGCATGATTTCATATTATGCTTCATCTTGATTCAATCAGTGTCTTGCTTCAGGGAAAATCATGTCAAGTAGCGTTTGCGGGCGCGCTACGCGCGCATGCGTGCGTGTGTGCGTTCGTTGCGTGCGTACGTGTGGTGTGCGTATGTGTTTTTCTGTGTGTGTGTGTGTGTGTGTGTGTGTGTGTGTGTGTGTGTGTGTGTGTGTGTGGTGTGTGTGAAGAATAGTTACATAGTACACTACTTTGACTCGTATGCAGAATTTGTTAAGCATAACTAGTCTTGGTAGTCAAAACCTTTAATGATGGCACAGTGAACAGAAATTTTAATTCAAAATTCTGTCTTTACTCCTGCATTTCAAACTGAGTGTATCGTATATGTTCATTTGCAAGCTTAGATTAGTGGTGTCAGCTCTGATTTTTCCTTAATAAAACCGATTAACAATTGGTTACAAATGGCATCTAAAGAGAGCTACCATCTGTTGAACCACTTTCTGTTTCAATTTGCATGTGCATCCCATACTTTATTTTGAACATAGGTTATTATTCTGGGGAGTTATTACAGCTTTGCGTAACCGGTTATTTCCCTCCCCTATTCAAACTGGTTTTTTCCCCCCTATTCAAAAGACAAAGTTCAGACGTAGAAATCGTCATACCAAGATGCCTGTCTCAGCCATTTCGCTTTTAGTTCGAAAAGAACCCCATTGATTTCAGTTTTACATCTATTTTTTGAAAAGATGTGATTATCTTTGTACTATAGTACAAGCCTTAACAGACCAAGAAAAGCATGTGATCCCATGCAGCAAAGCAATCAGTCAAAGAACGTCCTTTCTATTTCACACTTTGTTATTGTTACGGGAACTCTTGCATTTTTTTTATACAATGTTGATACGTGGGTTGAAAACTATGAGTTTGTAAGACCTGATTCTGAAACGATTGCAAAAAGCAGAGATGTAGCCTATTGTTTGGTTTGTCTAGCAGAATCGGGGGCAAAGAAGCTCAGATTCACACAACTGGCCAGCTTTTGAGTCCAAAATCGATGAAGTCAACATGGACATAATTATCCATCCTCTCCTTGCCACCATGTACTCACAAGCCCCTCCTGCACTTGGCTTGTCACACACAATCAATGTGATGATTGTGTTGGTGCTGTTGACCCGGTCAATAGCAGATAGCGGCCGTGTTTCGGGGGTGACTGGCAGATGTTTGTCTTGTGCATTACTCGCCAAGGAAAGGGACAGTTATCCGTGTGAGGATATATTGTAGTTGATAGGCCGCTGGGGTGTCACGTTCAGAAAAGTGTTTGCAGTTGTTTTTTTTTGCTCTTATCGTTCTTCGTCTTCTAGTTGTTGTTGTTGTTGTTGCTGTTGTTATTTTCCTCCTCCTCCCCCTCCTCCTCCTCCTCCTCCTCCTCCTCCTCCTCCTCCTCCTCCTTCTTCTTCTTCTTCTTCTTCTTCTTCTTCTTCTTCTTCTTCTTCTTCTTCTTCTTCTTCTTCTTCTTCCTCTTCCTCTTCCTCTTCCTCTTCTTCTTAAAGCAGCGAGAGAGAGGAGAAGGATACTGCCCTCAATATGCTGCCCCCCAGAGAAGCTGAGGTCTCTTGTCACCTTGCTCTCCAATGACCACATAGGTTAAGGGAAGAACTTTTACATGCAGAGTTTACAAATCCTCCACATGACGGAAGGGTTTTCTGACGCAGAGCATAGGAAATGAAAACCCGTGCTTGCTGTTTAGGTGATTTCCTGCAGGTAGAGTAAGTGGTAAGTGCACATGGTTGACATGTAGTAAGAATTTGTTAAAAAACAATTTTCATCTTTGAGTATGTCATTTCTCACACAATACACCTAGGCTCTTTACTCCTGCTTCAAACGCTGATTTAATCTGACAAATTCATGCGCAAGAAAATAAATAACTACTGATGTGACTCTCATTTCTTGGCATAGAGAACTGAATATTACAAAAAAATGTTTCTAAAAGATAACGCTATCTGTTCCAGCCATCTTAAATTCCAGTTCACATTGATTTTGTAGTCCATCTTTCATTTTGGACGTAGTCTCTCATACTTGATTAAAGTGAATAATTACATGGGTGTAGAACTGCTGCAGCCGGTGACATTTTCAAATAGCACATTATTCTTTGTTCTCAGTGAAATTCAGGACATTTTTTAAGACACAAATGAAAAGTCGCCTTTTTGTCTGTAATATCGTTTGAATACTTGAGACAGACTGCTTTCAGTTGGAAAATCATCGACTTGATTTCATTTCCACTTTCTGTCAGGATTAAAATCATCGCAGTATTGTAAAACGTTCCCGGAAGGTAAAAACCCTCAAACCCTCACATGATTGAATGAAGGAATTTGCATTCTGGAATATCCTTTGCATTTGAGGTTTTGGTGTTGTGTCTCTTCCAATAACAGGGATGCTGATGATGTGGCTGGAAGTTTTGAAAGCCTGATTCTGAAACCGAGTGTACACATAACGGTGGAAGCAGGAATTTTGCAGATTATTTGATTTATCCAGAAGACTTTGGAAGTAAACTTTTGACTAACAGAGTTGAAACATTAAGTCAAACAAGCTTTAAATATGAGGTCAAAACTGGCATTTACCATCTCCATATACCTTTAAACCATTTTCAGCACAATTCCTTTCACGAAAATGGTTCTTCTTCTTCTTCTTCTTCTTCTTCTTCTTCTTCTTCTTCTTCTTCTTCTTCTTCTTCTCCTCCTCCTCCTCCTCCTCCTCCTCCTCCTCCTCCTCCTTCTTCTTCTTCTTCTTCTTCTTCTTCTTCTTCTTCTTCTTCTTCTCCTTCTCCTTCTTCTTCTTCTTCTTCTTCTTCTTCTTCTTCTTCTTCTTCTTCTTCTTCTTCTTCCTCCTCCTCCTCCTCCTCCTCCTCCTCCTCCTCCTCCTCCTCCTCCTCTTCTTCTTCTTCTTCTTCTTCTTCTTCTTCTTCTTCTTCTTTTCTTCTTCTTCTTCTTCTTCTTTTTCTCTTCTTCCTCTTCTTCTTCTTCTTCGTCTTCTTCTTCGGTACGTTTCCTCCTCTTAGTTGGAAATCTTTCTCCTATTTTGTCCCCCCCCCCTTCCCTCTACAATTTTCCCTTCTTTCTTTCTTTCTTTCTTTCTTTCTTTCTTTCTTTCTTTCTTTCTTTCTTTCTTTCTCTTTTTCCTCCTCCTCTTCCCCTTCCTCTATCTTCTTTGTCTTTCTCTTCCTGCCTTTTTTGTAATCTTCCTCTACATCATCCTCTTTCTCTATTTTTTACTTTTTACTTGACACCTTTTCCCTGTTTTACTGCTTTTGCTTTTTATTGCTTTTTTGGTTCTGAATTATCTGGGGATTTTTGTTTTGCTGGTTCTTTCCATTTCCTCTCCATTCTTTCGTCTTTTTCAATGCAGTCACTGGTAGGGAAATGTTAGCATACAGACTTCTGCATCTGTTGCTGGATTCGTTAAGTTTTTGTGTGTTTTTTCCAGAGAAAGAAAGAAAGATAGATAGATAGAAAGACAGAGAGAGAGAGGGAGGGAAGGAGGGAGGGAGAGAGAGAGAGAGAGAGAGAGAGAGAGAGAGAGAGAGAGAGAGAGAGAGGAGGGAGGGAGGGAGGAGGGAGGGAGAGGGTGAGACATGGAGAGCCTGAGAGAGACAGAGTAACGTTGGTGATTGCGCGTTTTGATTATCTGTTATACCATGCATGTATAGAAGAATGTGTCGAGTTAAATGAAGAGGTATGCTTTATGGATGTGCCTGCGTCATATCACTTATATGTTGTGTCTCTATTTTTTTTGCTATCCCCGTTGAGAGACAAGACTTCAGTTGACTAAAATTGCTTATAATCGTTGTCTC
>CM060329.1:38679957-38689957 GCA_030674155.1 Stramonita haemastoma | reverse complement strand
TTGGTTTTGTTCCTTTTTTCATACGATTTCTTGTAATTTTTTGAGTGAATTTCTGATTGTTGATTTTTCGGGGAGTGGGTGGACGGGGTGTCATTATGTGTTTACATACACACACGTGGGCAGAGCGCGCGTGCAAACGTACACACACTGCATGCGTGCTCACACACTGCGTACGTGTACGCGCACGCACACACGTGCGCGTGCACATGCACACGCATACATGCGTGCGCACACACACACACGCATGCGTGCACAAACACATAAACACACACGCATGCGTACACAAACACATAAACACACACGCTTGCACACACACGCGCGCGCGACCACACACACACACACACACACACACACACACACACACACACACACACACACATGTAGGCATCCTTAAGCGTGTGTATGCGCACGCGCATGTGTGTATGTATTTGTGTGTGTATGTATGTGTGTGCATATATTTATGTGTTTATGTGTGTGTGTATGTGTGTGTGTACGCGCCCGTGCGCGTGCGCGTGCGCGTACTTTCAACTCAGATTGATGAACTCGCAAAGACAAAGAGATTTCTAGCATGCTGCTCTTAACTGCTGAAATGCAAACCACTTCTTGGGGGGAGGAGTGACATCGAAGTAGACTTTAGACATAGATTCCAGCGTAGCTCTGTGAGCATATACCAACGTCAAGTCGGTCCTACTGGGCGGCTCAGAAACCTGGCAGGTAACAAAGACCAACACCCCCAAACTCCAGACATTCACCGACAGATGTCTTAGAAACATCCTTGGTATCAGATGGCCAGAAGTCGGCTCAAACGAACATATGTGGACAGGACCAGACACGCTCCAATCGAGATGGAGATCAAGAAAAGGAAATGGGGATGGATCGGCCATACGCTCCGCAAGCCTGCTTCAAACGTCACCAGGAAGGTCCTTGACTGGAACCCACAGGGAAAGCGGAAAGTGGGTCGACCAAAACAGACCTGGCGCGGAAGCATTGAAGCAGAGACAAAGGCAGCCAGAATGACGTGGGCCGAGCTGACGAGGATCTCCCAGAACCGAGTCCGTTGGAGGAGTGTTGTTGCGGCCCTTTGTTCCAAAGGGAATTCACAGGCATAAGTCAGTCTGTGAGTATAGTCTGCAAAGTCTCTTGCACTCTTTGACACAAGCTGTACGGGAATGTGGCGATAAAGAAAGTGGTGGAACAGGGTTACACGGTCAAGAGTCCTCGCTCTTGACATGTAACGTGTCACCGTCATTCTACAGTGTCCTGCCGTCGTTGTCTACTTGTGTAGTTTGTGCTGAGATTAAGGGGTGGTAGAACTTGTGATTATGGATCCTGTTTGGTAGTGAAATTGTGTGCGTAACTATGTATACGTGTGTCAGTGGGAGGAGGTGCGTGTGTGTGTGTGTGTGTGTGTGTGTGTGTGTGTGTGTGTGTGTGTGTGTGTGTGTGTGTGTGTGTGTGTGTGTGTGTGTGTGTGTGTGTGTGGCTGGTGTGTGTGTGTGGAGGGGGGATGAGGGGGTGAGTGAGTGAGTGTTTCAATGCATGCGTGTGCATATACTCTACCTCCCCTTTCCAAGTATGCTTAAAAGCTTATGTCCCTGTTTTTTTCTCATGGTGTCCTTTTTCGTCTTTGTCTTTGTCTTTGTCTCTGTCTCTGTCTGTCTGTCTGTCTGTCTGTCTGTCTGTCTGTCTGTCTGTCTGTCTGTCTGTCTGTCTGTCTGTCTCTCTCTCTCTCTCTCTCTCTCTCTCTCTCTCTCTCTCTCTCTCTCTATATATATATATATATATATATATATATATATAAACTTTCTGTAGGTCTGTCTGTCTTTCTGATCTTTGTTCTTCTCTCTCTGTTTTTGTCTGTCTTTCACGAGCACGTGCATGAGCTTCATCATAGTCAGGTCACATATATCTGTCCATGACTTTGTTAGTTTAGCCCCGTGTCCCTTCTATTTTTCTGTTGATTTACATTGAATATTTTCATTCAAACATTAACATGTAACAAAGACTTATGTTTGAGAAATATAAATATATATATTTCATTTTCTCTTCGCTTTTGTTGGAGTTTTAACCCATAAGATAATCATTAGAAAGAACAAAATTTAAAATAATATTTGCTTTTCCTTAAAATCAACTTGTTATAGACAAAGTGTTCCAAAACTTGTAGTGTTACATGGAAAACTACGAGATCTTCGCGAATAATTGAATTTAGTGTCAGTGCCTCGGCTGTTGGCGAACAAGTTGTCACTATAATCATATTATGTGTCTATCGTCCACTGCACTTTGTGTGTATGTGTTTGGGAGGGAGGGTGTGTGTATGTGTGTGTGTGGGGGGGGGGGGGGGGGGGGCTATGTGTGTGTGTGGGGGTGGTGGTATGTGTGTGTGTATGTGCGTGTGTGTTTGTGTCTGTATGTGTTTGTGTCTGTATGTAGTGGTGTTGGTGGTGTTGGTGGTGCTGGTGGTGATGGTGGTGGTGGTGGGGGTGGTGGTGGTTGTGGTGGTGGTGTGTGTATGTGTGCGGTGCGTGTGAGCAGTGGTGATCATGGTGGTGGTGGTATGTGTGCATATATGTATGTGTGTGGTATGGTGCTGCGTGGGCGCGCACGTGATTGCGTGCGGGCATGTCTGTGTGTGTTCGCGCGGGCGCGTGCGTGTGTGTGTTTGTGTGTGTGTGTGTGTGTGTGTGCGTGTGTGTGTGTGTGTGTGTGTGGAGTGTGTGTGTGTGTGTGTGTTTGAGTGTGTGTGTATTTGTACGTGTGTGTGTGTGTATTTGTGTGTGTGCAGAAATGTGTTTGTAAATGTGTTTGTGTGTGTGTGTGGCGTGTGTGTGTGTGTGTGTGTGAGTGTGTGTGTATTTGTACGTGTGTGTGTGTGTATTTGTGTGTGTGCAGAAATGTGTTTGTAAATGTGTGTGTTTGTGAGTGCGTGGTCTGTGTGTGCACGCGTGCGTTTGTGCATGTGCACTGGCAATCTATTGCCCATGCAACTGTGTGTCCTTGCATGTATTTATAGCTGTGTCTGAGTACAGGTGCACGTGCATGCTCGTGTGCGTGAAGGTTGTATGTGCATATGCATGCACACGCGCGCGTGTGTGCTTGTGTGTGTGTGCGTGCGTGTCAATCAATCAATCAATCAATCAATCAATCAATCAATCAATCAGTTTTATTCAGTTTTTGCAGGCCATAAGACCCATATGAACACAAAATATGAAAAGCAACCGTGAAGCAGTCGAGGTGATAAAATATAATGGGTACACAGTCTTTTGTTGCAGGCATCGAAAGACCTACATGTTTCTGATCTTTAGGCATTCAATTACATAAACTGCCAAGTTCACAATCAGTTTGTCAGAAGGATTTGAGCACAACATCTGGACCTTAAAGCCTGATGGAAATCTGTGATAATAAAGGGGGATATAACGCTTACGCAAAGTTGCATATTTTGGGCAAACAAGCAAAAAATGACATAAATCTTCAATGGCAGATCCATCACACTGAACACAATATGGACTCACAGGTGTTTTCTTATAACGTGAAATTCCTTTCAGTGGCAGTGTGTTACTTCTTAACAAGCAAAGTACACGGCGGTGTTCAGAAGAAACCAGAAGTCCTACATAATTTGCTCTACATATCTCAGGATGGTAACTCAAGTAATCTGGATCAGACATCAATGAGTCATGCCAGATCTGGCGATATGTGTCCACAAGTCTGGTTTTGAAAGTTCTGATAAACAAAGAAATGTCTCCAACATTTTGCATTTCCCAAACATATCCAAAACCATTTGAACATAACATGGATCTTACATGAGTTACCCAGTTTCTTCTACCCATCTGGTCATGTTTAAGCAACATGAAGTAACATTGCTTGGGATATCTGTTCTCTGGCATGGCAAGAAGTCTGATCCAGTATTTAATCAATTGTGTAAAAGTATCAATGTATATTGGGTATCTACCACATTCACCCAAAGCAATGCTATTCTTTACATCTCTGCCCACACCTAGAATCATTTTACAAATTTTGATATGTACTTTTTCAATGTTGTCAAATCTACTATATCCCCAAATCTCGGAACCGTACAACAGAATTGGTTTAACTTTGGTGTCAAAAATTCTGAACACAGTAGTGACAGGCAGGTTTTTAAGTTTGAAATACAATCTTTTAATCCCTGCAACTGCTCTAAGAGCTTTGCCAGATAAGTTATCTCTACAACGTGCCCAATTCAAAGTAGAACCAAACATGATTCCTAGATAACTGTAACAGGGTTCTGTCATGATTTGCATGCCGGCATAGTACCATTTTTCACAGTTTTTTCAAAAATCCACCATTTTTGAAAACCATCACTTTTGTTTTTTCCATGTTAACTTTTAGACCCCATTTGCAACAGTACCTTTCAAGACAATTAATTTTCTTTTGTAGATCACCAACAGAATCTGACACCAAAGCAATGTCATCGGCATACATTAGAAGAAATATGCTAAGTGTGTGTGTGCGAGTGTGCACGCACGTTTGTGCTCACTCTCTTTTCCTTACACTTTAAAGTACGATATTTCTTAACAACACACACGTGAATGCGCTATTTATAGACAAACAATATATAAGGAAACTAAGCAGAGAAACAATTTTTTAAAATCATTTTTTATACGTTTGGTAGCTTTTTTTGCTTTAGGTCACAACTGTAACACATGCCAAAAAATAACTAGACAGAATCTATTTCTAAAAGAAACCAGGGCATGGTTTTTGGCTTGATTGACGTAGCTAAGACATTGAAATCTATATGTTGCAAAGTGATCCTGAAATCTAATATAACCATATCCATTGTGTCTGTATGCACATTGTCACAAGATGCCTCACTGTGCAATTAGTTTAGAAAGTGATCGAGATGGCGTAAGAGTTACAGAATTGTTGTGGAAATTGCCGAGAACTTGCAGGATTGGTGCCCTTTTTGGTGTCTTCATTGGTGTGCCTGGTGCTGATTGGACAGTTCTGTCATGTGGTACTTGCTTCTGTTTCCACTTTATAGCTTGAGGAGGCAAAATAGGTTGCTGAGATAATTATATGTGTAGAAGGTTTATCTCCATATTTGCGTGTCTGTCTTGTCTGTCTGTCTGTCTGTCTCTCCTTCCCTCTCTCTCTGTCTCTCCCTCACTCCCTCTCTCTTTCTTTCTTTCTCCCCACCTCTCTCTCTCTCCTCCTCTCTCTCTCTCTCTCTCTCTCTCTCTCTCTCTCTCTCTCTCTCTCTCTCTCTCTCTCCTCTCTCTCTCTCTCTCTCTCCTCTCTCTCTCTCTCCCCCCCTCCCTCCCTCCCTCCTTCACTGACTCACTCACGAAATGGCTCACTCATCCGCCTCCTCTCTTTCATTATTCCTGTCTCCTCTCTACTCTCTGTTTCTTTCTCTGCGTGTCTGTCTTGTCTGCTTGTCTGTATCTATCTGTCTCTCTCTCTCTCTCTCTCTCTCTCTCTCTCTCTCTCTCTCTCTCTCTCTCTCTCTCTCTCTCTCTCTCTCTCTCGTCTCTTTTTCTCTCCTGTCTCTTTTTCTCCCCTCTCTCTTTCTCTCTGCCTTTCTTTTCTTCCCTCTGTACTTGAGTTTCTGTTTTTGGGTTTGGGTATTATTGTGCTTCGGTATCATTGTGTGTCTACCTGGCTGTCTCTCTTCCGTACCCCCTCTCTCCCTGGGTTTTTTTTTCGTGAGCAAGGGTACAATTCCCCCACATTTTAAAAATGTTTGTGTCCATGTTTTTCACCTTTTCTGTTTTGTTTTTCTTCTTTGCTTTTTGTTCTTGATGTACATTAAGTGCTTGTCTCCCTGATAGAATTGTTACCCAAACTAATCCTCCCTGAAAATTGTATATCCTTAAACAAGAAAGATGGTGGCAGGACGGTTAAGACATTCACCTGCCTAACAGACTGCGAGGCTCTGGGTTTGATTCCCAGCCTCGCCCTTTCTTCCCAGATTGACAATAAGATCAAACTGAATGTCAAAATCCTCCGGGTGAGACTATGAACTGTATGCGAGTGCACTAGAACAGTCTTGCGTACATGTTAAAACCTATTCCGCCTTTTGGAAAAGTAGGCCTTTTCGCGCCCAGAAGTAACAAATGACAGCATTAAAAAAAAAGAAAACAGTAAAAACGCATGCATACTGGTGGCATGTTTAGACACATCCCTGGAGTTGGAACACGGTTACCAAAAATGTTTTTTTGGGGGGAAAAAAATGGTCGCATATACACAACTCTTACCATCGGTGAACCGTGCAGCTGTAGCTGAGGAATGACAACTAAACTATCCTTAAAACAATCAGATATTGTTAGGAAAAATGGTAAAGTATCTTTTTGTCTGTTCATGGGATTGCTGTGTTATCAAACATAAACTGTCTGATCCGTGGTAACGTGACAGGGGAAAGAGGGACATGCGCAGACAAGTAATTGGATTTGGTGCCAGTTCCCTGGCTGTTGGCAGACAAGTTGTCACTATGATCGCATTGTCTGTCTATCGTCCTCTGCACCTCTATGGGTAAGGTTTGGGTTGCATGGTGCCTAGCGTCAATTTAGTAAGAAGAAGAAAAGTGGGGAGAGAGAAGGAAAAAGAATGTGTGTGTGTGTGTGTGTGTGTGTGTGTGTGTGTGTGTGTGTGTGTGTGTGTGTGTGTGTGTGTGTGTGTGTGTGTGTGTGTGTCCGAGCACGCATGTCCACATCGTGTGTGTGTGTGTGTGTGTGTGTGTGTGTGTGTGTGTGTGTGTGTGTGTGTGTGTGTGTGTGTGTGTAGATATGTATGTACGTGTAAATGCGTGCGTTAGCACGTGTGTGGCTGACATTTTTCTGCCCGAAAAAAAGGATGCCATGTTTTTTACAGCTTTTACGTAGTAACTGGCTTTGAGGTTGTACAGATATATAACTAATGACAGTAAAGACAGCAGCAACAAAAACTTTTCTTTGTGTGTCTGCTGGCTCGCTGCTTCATAAAAAAGATACTACACATAAAAACCAAGACAGGCTCCATACAGAAATCAGGACACGTTTTCCAGTTTTTTCTCCTTCATCACTGACGTCGTCGATAAGACGTTGAAAGATGTATAATTATCACCACGTTATGCCTGAAATCTGATATGTACACTGTGTCTGTAACTCGTCACGAGATGCGTTACTGTGTGATATTTTAGAAACACAGAAAGATAAACTCCTGGCATACGTTTGTTGGGTGGCTGAAGAGGACTGTAAATGTAGAAGTAATGCTTTTGTTGAAGTGATTAGTGCTTGTTTGGTAGTGTAGTGTGGTAAGGAATCCCAGTTTTACATTTGAGTTTTAGGATCCAAATTAGAAACTTAACTAGGGTCGTGCATTTTCCCCATCCCTCAGCTAGAGGTATGAGGTTAACCAATAGTCAGATTTTGAATACAAGACCGGCTACCCACCATTAAGGTTGCTGCATTCCCACTTCATGAAAGAGTCTAAACATCACACCCATGCGGATGCGATTTTGTACATGCTGCCATCTGTTCGGACCAGCACAAATGGCCTACTATGCCAGAAAGCAGAACGGGTTTTTCATGTGCGTGAGGTGTACTGCGTGCGTTTGCGCTCAGGACCTCAATTTATAGTCACATCCGAACAGACTTTTTGAGGGGAGTGGTTTAGGTAGTGAGGTTAACTCCAGGGGGGAAATCCCCTTGAAAGGGTGTCTCGGTGGTGTCTGGGTCCCATGCAGTCAGATCGCAAGCACAGTGCACGCTCTAACCACCAGGCCACCCCGCTCCCTGCCCCCTGGCCTAGTCTCCACTTTAGTGTACCGGAGAGCTTTCTTCTCTGTGCCCTGCTATCTTTCTGGTCACTCTGACTCTCTCACTTTATTTCTGCTTCTCTATCTCTCTTTGTCTCAAACTCTATGTGTCCCTATCTCTATTCTTTCTGCTTTCTGTCTCTCACTTTTTTTCTCAACCTGTCTCATGAATCCTGTGTCCTTCTGTTTCAGTCTATCAGTCTGTCTCTCTGGCTCTCTGTGTGTATCTGTCTGTGTCTGTCTGTCTGTCTGTGTGCATCTGTCTGTGTCTGTGTGTCTGTCTGTGTCTGTGTGTCTATCCGTCTGTCTGTTTCTCTCTCTTTCTGTCTCTCTGTCTCTCTCTGTCTCTCTCTGTCTCCCTGTCTCTATCTCTCGTTTTTTGTTCTTTTTTATCATCTTTCTACCCTTCTTCTTTCTTTACTTCTTGTTTTTCACTTTCTCTCCCTCTTTTTATTGTGTACTTCATATGTGGGCAAACATGTACTTGCTCATCTGTACAAAATCCCTCTATACTACTGTTTTGTTTGGTGTTGTTTTGCTTTGATTTTGTTGTGTTTCATGTTTGCCCTTGATAAATATTAACAGCGTATTTCTCTAGACAAAAACAATACAAACAGGAACTGTGAGTTGCTGATCCTTTCTAATCAATATCTTTTCATCTTTTGCTTTCGTATTTTGTTGTTTAATCATATTCTTGTCAGGCAAAAAAAAGGAACATTATTTATCCTTTCTCTTGAATGAATGCGCAATTGTTCGTGAAGATGTAAAGTGTCTTCATCTTTCTGTGGAGGGTGGTCTAGAGGTAACACACCTATCTACAAAGTTCTGTTTTAATCCCTGTTTTTCTCCAAACTTTCCGCTCCGCACCTCCTCCCCCCTTTCCGATGAGACGATAAACCAAAGTACTGGACGCAACACATGTTTAGCGCACGTAAAAGAACCCAAGGCAACTAAAGCGTCGTTCGTGGCAAAACTCTGAGGAAAAAGTCACTCTTGGTAGGGAATGATATACACATGCGGACAGGAAAAGAATAAATGAAAAATAGGTGGCGCTGCTCTCGTGGCAACGATCTCTCCCCGAGGAAAGTCGTCCAAGTTTCACGCAAAGAACTGTACTGTGCGCGCCTTAAATGGGTATGCAATGCAATGCAATACAATACAACACAATGCAATACAACATAATTCAATAAAATACAATGATTCAATTCAATACCATGCAATACAGTGCAATGCAATATAATACAATACAACACAACACAACACAATACAGAACAATGCAATGCCATACAATCCACATGCAATACAACACAACACGATACGATACAATAGATACAATACAATAAAATGCAATGACATCAACGTTATGTAGGCAAAGTGGCCGATGCCTTCTTATGTGGCAGGAAAATACTGAAGACATTAATTACTTTTGCAGAAGTGACAGTGTCAATGCATTGTGTTGCCAGCGTCTTGGCTCATGGTCAACAGATTGTCGCCACAATCATACCATAATTATCATGTCTGTCTCCCTATCACTGTGTCTTTCTGTTTTCTGTCTGTGTCTGCCTGTGTATCTGTCTGTCTCTGTCTGCCTGTGTATCTGTCTGTCTCTGTCTGTCTGTCTGTCTCTCGTCTTGATCCATCTCTCTCCTCTCTCTCTCTCTCTCTCTCTCTCTCTCTCTCTCTCTCTCTCTCTCTCTCTCTCTCTCTTTCTCTTTCACTCACCTTTTCTCTTCCTTTTTGTCCCCCCCCCTATTCCTCTCTCTCTCTCTCTCATTTATTTTTTCAATCTTTTTTCTTTCTGTTATCTTCACCTCCCCTTCTCTGTGTGTATGTCTTGAGCATATTTACAATAACTCAATCAGCCTCACAGTAGCCTGCCACCAAAAGAGAGTTTGGGATGGAAATATGTTCTGGTGTTTTTTTTCCCCCTGTTTTTTTTTTTCTTGAGAAAGCATCAGATATTTATTCATTTGATAAAGTTTTTGTGTTTGTATCATTTTCAACCCTTTTTTGGCATTGCACTTTTGTTTTTCAACAAAAACCAAAAAGATCAAATGTTTATTTGTGCGATAAAGTTTGATGTTTGTGACATGTTTTCGACCCGTTTTTGATCTTTTCTTCATTTTATTCTTGAAAATCAATGTTTATTTCGTAGGCTTCGTGTTTGTGAATTTTTTTGTTGCCTTTGGGTCGTTAAATGCGTTTTCTTCAAAACAAAATAATCAATGTTTT
>CM060329.1:38657457-38669957 GCA_030674155.1 Stramonita haemastoma | reverse complement strand
GGATCTGTCAGCATAAAGAGCATCTCCACCTTCTGGAAATTCTGTGCTAGAAATGTCCTCTTTCCTATCCCTCTCTTTATTTTTGCCTTGTCTTTTAAAATTTCTCCCCGTCACCTTTTTCTTGGCTAGCTGCAGCTGTGCTGGTCCATTCTCCTGCCTTTTTTCTTAAGAAATACTTAAAAGATAACCATTTAATCTTAGGCTGAAGTCAGATGCGCTGGGCCAGCCTGACTTTTTTCAGGCGCTTAATTAACGGCAACGTGGCGCATTTTGGCTCACATAACTGACAACCATAGAATGATGCTGTCAGAGCGTTCGACGACTAAGACGTAGAAGGAACTGACTGGCCGAGTTTTCTCACTGTCCCCCTCCCTGGCTTCCCTGAAGTCCAGCTGCAGGCGACAGCCATGGTCAGTCACTTGATACGCGATGATCCTGTTCCGCTTTTCTAAGAGTAGGCCATTGTATGCCGGTGGGAACAGATGACAAGATTTACAAAACTGTATATGAATGGGGACTGGCTGTAAAAAAAGAAGAAGCACATGGGTGCTTGTTTCATTATCCTCCATATAAAAGAATAAATAAATTAATAAATAAGTTAATTAATTAATTAATTAATTTAAAAACTCCTCGATATGAAAGAATGATAACTAAATAAATAAATGATGATCACACCTGGGGTTCGAAAACATATAACAAAGAAAACAGCAGACAGAAAACTGCCAGGTGATACGTCTCTTGGGGTTGGTGGCTGGGTAGCCAGGAGTTGTTTGACTTTTTTTTTTGATGCGTTTCTTTTTTTTCAAAAATGTTTTGGGGTTTTTTGTATGCTTTTAGAGAACGGTTTGGGATGGTGTTTTGTTTGCGTTGATAATTCTCTATGCTGATTGTGGTTTATCAGTATGTTGGGGTTTTCCCCTTACTTGGTTTTTTTCTGTGTGTTTGTCTGTGTGTGACCGTCTCTATCTGTCTGTCTGTCTTTGTCTATCTCTGTCTCGGTATTTCTCTGTCTTTCTCTTACTTTATGTCTCTCTGCTTCTGTCTGTTTGCCAGTTCGTCTCTCTGTTTGTCTATTTCTCTGTCTTTCTCTCTGTCTGTCGTTTCTTGTCTGTCTGCCTGTCTGTCTGTTTGTCTCTCTCTGTGTGTCTCTGTCTGTCTGTCTGCCTGTCTGTCTGTCTGTCTCTGTCTGTCTGTCTGTCTGTCTGTCTCTGTCTCTGTCTCTGTCTCTCTCTCTCTGTCTCTCTCTCTCTAAACACAGCTAGAAGAAAAGCTGGGGTTTTTTCTTAATCGAATGCTTAGACATCAACTATTGTTTTTCATATGAATCAAAACGCGATAAGCGCCTACCAAGTCAGGTTCAGCGCACCCGACTTCAGCATGGCAGAGACCTGTTATCTTTTAAGCCCTTCTGGTAAAACAAAATGCAGGAGAATGGACATAGAATGCAGAAAATAGACAAGAAGGAGGTGACAGAAAGAGAAAGGAACAAGGTAAAAGCAAAAAGAGGGATAAGAGGGATAAAAAAAAGACGGAATTCCTAGCACAGAATTTCCATAAAGTGGGGATGCTGTATTAAACTGACAGGCCCGACATGGTATCCCTACGGGGGAAAACTGATACTGTACGGTGCGGTATCATTGCCTACACATTGCCTACCACAGTAAACCTCTATCCCCATCCACTCTGATCAAGGCTGCATGCCACACTCCCCCCCACCCCCACCCCGCTTCCACCTCAACCCCCGGGCTCTTACAGAACCCATTGGCAATATCTGACAGAAGACAGATAACAACAGTTACCAACACTGACACTGTATTGATTTCATTCTTTTTTCTGTGTGTGGACAGTCAACAAGAAACTATACAATGGTGTACAGTGTAAGCTGAAAGCTTTGTTATATTTTGTATGCCGACACCAAATCTTTTGTTTTGCTTGATAATAAATTAATGTGAAAGAGAAGGGAAGAATTATGAGGGAAAGATGGGCTCTTTATGTTGTTGTTTTGAAGTGTTTTGTGTTGTGGTGAGTTTTGTGTGTGTGTGTGTGTGTGTGTGTGTGTGTGTGTGTGTGTGTGTGTGTGTGTGTGTATGTTGTGTATGTGTGTGTGCTCGTGAGGGGGGGGGGGGGGGGTGTGTGTGTGTGTGTGGGGGGGGGGGGGGGCGTGTGTGTGTTTGTGTGTGTGTGCGCGCGCGTGTATGTATGTTTTGTGTATGTATTTGTTTCTGTGTGTTGTGTTGTGTTGCGCGCGCGCGTATGTGTGTGTATATTCTTCAATATGTACATGCATGGTAGCCTGCATGTGTATGTGCGTGTGTCTGTATGTATGTGTGTCTGTATGCATGTGTTTGTGTTGTTTTTTTGAGAAAACAGTGATCTACAATGCTGCATAGCTTTGATCTGTTTGGCATTTTCAGAAGAAAAGTAGACAAAATTATTTCAGAGTTGTATCATTGTAAAATATCAATATATACTATAAAACAATTCTGAAAAACAAACTTTATCCAAGAAAAATGCAACAACAAAAATGATAAATTTAACAACAGCACAGAGCAGCAAAACCATCATGCCATGGTTAATCTTAAGCCTTGTCCATCCCAGTCCAGTTTCTCTGAGATGTGTCGGGTGTAATCCTTGGAGAACCTGTCCCTATTGCACAGCACGTCCTATATGTACTTTTCCTACTCTGTGTGTGTACATTTCTTTTCCTAGGAGAGTAGATTTTTCTGGTAGAATTTCGCCAGGAAACAATTCCCTTTTGTTGCTACAGGTGTTGCTTGTACAAACCCTAACCGAAATTGACAAGCGCGGACCTTGGTTTGCAGTGGTGTGTGTGTGTGTGTGTGTGTGTGTGTGTGTGTGTGTGTGTGTGTGTGTGTGTGTGTGTGTGAGTGTGTGTGTGTGCGCTAATGTTTTTCATACTGTGTTGTGGTATCTTTCTATTGTAAATGTTTTCCAGTTTCGTTGGGTTTTTTTAATTTCATATGGCTTGTAACGCACCGGAATCTATCTGTGTATGAAATGATAAAGTGTATGAATTGAATTGATTCGAATTTTTCATCATTTCTGCCAAAACAGTAGCACCGAAAGTAATTTTTGGTCTGATCCAACTCTCTGAATTTAGAGGAAAAGTGTATGGCTTTAACAAAAAGGGAGTTGAACACAGGACATCTTGCTCCTCAGAAGTGGTTTGTTACCCGTGCCCGTTGCAAGTGGCTTTGGTTAACTGTCCACTGGTTGGTAGAAATTGCCGGGTGCTCAGTGTTCGCCCAGGGGAAATGTAGCGTGCAGACTTGATTAGTCAAGAATAGGGAGGTGGCTGGGAGGGGGGGGGGGGGATTTCAGTGGTGTGGAACTTTACACTGAACAACCACACACAATCCCTCTTTTACTTATTCACAAACAGCACTCAAACAGAACTATGAATGATTTAAAGTCAGGACTTCTAGAGAGGGAGGGAGGGAGATAGAGGGGGAGAGGAGAGAGAGAGAGAGAGAGAGAGAGAGAGAGAGAGAGAGAGAGAGAGAGAGAGAGAGAGAGAGAGAGAGAGAGAGAGAGACAGACAGACAGACAGACAGACAGACAGACAGACAGACAGACAGACAAGACAGACAGACAGACAGACAGACAGACAGACAGACAGACAGACAGACAGACAGACACAGAGAGAGAGAGAGAGAGAGAGAGAGAGAGAGAGAGAGAGAGAGAGAGAGAGAGAGAGAGGAGAGAGAGATTGTGGGATTAGGTGTATGTTAACTTCTCGTGTGGTTTTTTCTTTGATTATAAAGTATTTGTATTCGTATTTGTGTGCGTGTGCGCGCTGGTGTGTGTTTGTGTGTGATATGTGTGTGCGTGCACGCGCACCGCGCGCGCGCGCGCGTGTGTGTGTGTGTGTGTGTGTGTTAAACGCAAATGTGTCTTCAAGGAATGAAACTAACCAAAACTGTGGCCTAAACCCAGTTTCTCAGGTAGCACAGTTAAGTGCTTAACATTGAGCAGTTCTTACCGCTGTTGTTGACAGAGTTGCATACAGGCGTTTTGTGATTCTTCAGGAACCAATGTGTAGTATATTTGAGTATGTAGACGGAAATTGAAAATAAAAGGCAAATGCAAATGGCTGCTCAACGCTGAAAAAAAAACCGAAACCAAGAATCGTAAACATGTTGGGTGTGTGTGTGTGCAATTTTCCTTTTCTTAAAGCTCACCGCGGATTTCATCTTAGATTTAACAAAGGTGTCGCACTTTCATTCAAAACACTGTCAACCTCACTAAAAAAAAAACTATTCAGAAAAAAACAAAAACAAATAGGGCTTTGTAATTAGCGTCAGAGATTAATCAGTATGGCCTGACTGTTTCGTCGCGGTCTGTCAATCGCTGGGGATTATCAGCGCATTTCCCTGTTCCCCCGGGGAAATGTGAAACATTGGCGGGGTCAGGCCAGGCTGTCTTTCCCCGGGGATCAACAGTTGGCTGATTCTCCCCCTTCCTTGTCGTTCTGTCTGTTTGCTGTCTTTTTCTGTCTCTGTCTCTCTCTGTCCTTTTCTCTCTCTCGCTTGCTCACTCACTCATTGTCTGTCTATGTGTCTGTCTCTGTCTCCTCTCTCTGTCTCTCTCTGTCTCTCAGTCTCTGTCTGTCTGTCTTGTCTGTCTGTCTCTCTGTTTCTCTCTCTGTCTCTGTCTCTCTCTCTGTCTATGTCTCTGTCTCTCTCTCTTATTCTCTCATTCTCTCTCTCTCTCAGTGTTCAGTGTTCAGTGTCTCTCTCTCTCTCTCTCTCTCTCTCTCTCTCTCTCTCTCTCTCTCTCTCTCTCTCTCTCTCTCTCTCTCTCTCATCATATATTTGTGCAGTTAGATATTGGTTAAAATTACTACAAATGAGTAATCAGAGGTTGCCAAGACAGGCCTACGAAATGCAATTAATTCTAGATCAGAAAGGTAAAAAATGTTGGGTAGCAAGTGTAAGGGAATTGTTGTGCAATTCAGGGTTTAATATTGTTTGGCTACAACAGGGTGTTGGTGATATTCAGGGATTCCTTAGTGCATTCAAGCAAAGATTAATTGATATGTTTATTCAGGAGTGGTCAGGTGTCATGAGAGAGAGTAATAGGTATGCAACATATAGATCTTTTAAGACCGTTTTTGAAAAAGAATTGTATCTTCATAGTATTGATATTTATTGTTTCAGAGTTGCACTGTCACAGGCCAGAATGAATGCTCTTCCTTTAAATAATAATCTCAACCGATACAGCAACAACAATCAAGATAAAAAACTGTTCTTTGTGCAAAAACGTTATTGAAGATGAATACCATCTAATATATATTTGTCCATTATATACAGATTTACGAACCAGTTACCTGAAAGATCTTCTTCATGTGCCTATGCCTTTTCTTCTTCAGGCACGTAGTAGATGTCGTTCAGTGCAGCTAGCAACATTTTTATTCCGTGCTATTCGAAGAAGACAGACAGTGGCAGAACTTTTGTAAAGTAAATAGATCTAGATCTAATAGTGAAAAAGATGCGTTGTATCAAGTGTGTACCGTTGCTTTATGATGAGACTTTGAACAAATTCGTTATATGCACATACATCCACTCCCCCATCTCCCACTTCGTTTTGAATTGTGGCCCAAGGCTGATGTTCAATAAAAACATTTTCATTTTCATTTTCATTTTCTCTCTCTCTCTCTCTCTCTCTCTCTCTCTCTCCTCTCTCTCTCTCTCTCTCTCTCTCTCTCTCTCTCTCTCTCTCTCTCTCTCTCTCTCTCTCTCTCTCCCCCCCCCCCTTTCTCGCTCGCTCGCTCGCTCGCACTACCCCGTCTTTCTCCCTCTCTCTCTCCTCCTCTGTCTGCCTTTTTGTCTCTGTCTCTCTTTCTCTCTATCTTTCTCTCTCTCTCCTCTTTGTCTCTCCTTCCCTCTCTCCCTCTCTCCCTCTCTCCATCTCTCTCTCTGTGTCTCTTTCTCTCTCTGTCTCTGTCTCTCTGTCTGTCTGTCTGCCTGCCTGTCCGTCCGTCTGTCTGTCTGTCTGTCTGTCTTTCTCTCTCACTCTGTGTGTGTGTCTCTCTCTTTCTCTTGCTCTCTCTTGCTCAGCCTGTCGCTGTGTCTCTTTCTCTTCTTCTCTGCCCGTCTCCCACTTGCTCTGTCTCTTAGTGTGGTGATTATCTTCATGGTGGGCCCAAAACAGGCGCATACGCAAAATCTCATCATGGGTGAACCTCGTAGCTCTAGCCAAGGAACGAAAACTAAAAACCCAAACAAACAAATAGACAAACCGTTTCGCGCTGTCCGTCCCAGCCTCACGGTTGGGGAGGCTGGCCTGTCAGCTTCTTTAGAGTGGTGTGACCATTTTGTGGCGACAGGGGGGCGGGGGGGAAGGGAGGGTCTCCGTTGTTGATTGGTAAGGTATCGTCTTTCGAGTGTCCAGTGCCCAGGGGAACTGTAACATATCAGTGGTCATGATCCGAGGCCGGCGATCCCACGGGAACACTTCTGGGCCGACTTTGGCGATCACATTACTGATGTATGGAGAGAGAGAGAGAGAGAGAGAGAGAGAGAGAGAGAGAGAGAGAGAGAGAAGAGAGAGAGACAGAGACAGAGACAGAGAGAGACAGAGAGAGACAGAGACAGAGACAGAGAGAGACAGAGAGAGACAGAGAGACAGAGAGACAGAGACAGAGAGACAGAGAGAGACAGAGAGAGGGGGGAGGGAGGGAGGGAGGGAGAGAGAGATTGAGTGAGAGAGGGAGGGAGGGAGGGAGAGAGTGAGTGAGAGAGAGAGAGGGGGGGAGGGAGGGAGAGAGAGAGAGGGGGAGAGAGAGAGAGTGAGAGAGGGAGGGAGAGAGGGAGGGAGGGAGGGAGAGAGAGAGAGAGCGAGGGGGGGGGGGGGGGGGCAGAGAGAGAGAGAGAGGGAGGGAGAGAGAGAGAAACAGAGACAGAGACAAGAGAGAGACAGAGAAAGGTGGTGTGAGAATTGACAGGCGATGACCTAGACAGGTAGCGTTGGTCTGTCGGTCGAGGTGGTGTTAAATTTATTTAGTTCCTTGTGTGTGTGTGTGTGTGGAGGGGGGAGGGCGGGGAAGGATCTGTGTGTCTTTATTTTATGTCTGTCTGTTTATCTGTGTCTGTTTGTCTTTCTTTGTGTTTCTGACTCTCTGACTCTGTCTCTGTCTGCCTCCCTCCCTCCCTCCTTCTCTCTCTCTCTCTCTCTCTCTCTCTCTCTCTCTCTCTCTCTCTCTCTCTCTCTCTCTCTCTTCTCTCTCTCTCTCTCCTCTCTCTCTCTCTCTCTCTCTCTCTCTCTCTCTCTCTCTCTCTCTCTCTCTCTCTCTCTCTCTCTCTCACTCTCTCTCTCTCTCTCTCTCTCTCTCTCTCTCTCTCTCTTTTTCATTTTCAATTGCTTGTCTTTTTTTTGACATCATCGTCATTATTATCTTTATGTTAATATTACAATTATAAATATCGTTATTATCAATTTCATTATCATCAGCATCATTATTATCATTATTATCATTATCATCATTATCTTTTTTTTTCAGTAGTAGTAGTAGTAGTAGTAGTAGTAGTAGTAGTAGTAGTAGTAGTAGCTGTCGAATCATATTACCAGTAGTAGGTGGAACAGAAGCAGCAGTAGCAGCTTCTTTTATTGCTTCTGATATTGCCGTTCTTGCTGCTGCCAGTACAATTATTACTTCTACTACAACTATCGCCACCACCACCACCACCACCACCACCACCACCACCACCACCACCACCACCACCACCACCACTATCTGCACCATTTTTATCATTCATTCTTATGATTGGTGCTGTCAGCAGGATTGTGGGTGATAGGTTTGATTATTCATGACCGTCCTTTACCTGCAGCTGGTTCTGTCCTGTCTGTATGCAGATTGCCTGGCACAACGCATTTCAACCATCACTGTGCACCCATACCTCAGCCACCTACTGTTTAGCCTAAACACTGTTGTGTTAATAATGTCTATTTTACTGTTGTCTGTTCACCTTGCAGCCTTAGCCATGCACTGCTTAGCGTAAGCACATTTCTATTTACAGTTGTCTTGCAATCTTAGCCAGAAACTGCTCAGCATAAACACTTCTCTGTTTTACAGCTATATTTTCATCTTGCCCAGGCCAAAAAGTTTCTTAATAATTACTGTGTTTATAATGCCAAAGCTTACAGCAAAAAGTTTTTTGTGATTTTTTTTCGAAAGTGACAGTGTTGGATATTGAAGGGATTTGATGGTGAAGTGAAAGTTGTTGGAGTGGATGAAATGGACCACTATGCTTAACCGAGGTGTAGCAACATCATTGGATTGGATTGGAACCGAGGTGTAGATACGAGGAAAGATAGCAGGGTTGGTTTTTAGACTCTGTTTGACTATGTATGTAGCTGCAGTTTTCATTTGAGATTCTAAAATATTAATGAGGGTATATCAGCATTATGGCCTCTGTGGTCGGCGGGGCTATAAACAACAGGATTGGATTGGGTTAGGTGACAGCCTTGATATGGCTTTCGTGATCAGTGGGGTTGTAAACAACATGAAGTACAAAGAAGTATTTTAAATATGTCCTTGAGATTGTCTTCAGCCATGACAAGTTTTTAGCATCATGACACCATTTTAGCATAACCACCTCTACCCTTCCATCAAAGGAAAGGCATCCGAGTAAGAAGAGAGTGTTGCTGTTTAAAAGCATGGCAAGCCGCTTAAAAAGAGCTCTATTTACCAGCTTAACTACCATAACTGCTTGTCATATTCTTAGCACAGCAGCAACCTGGACCATTTCATCACAGAAAAAAAAAACAAATAAAAACTCGAAATGATGCTGCCTAAACATTATGGCAAGGCACTTAAAAACAGCCATACACGCAAACTTCTCATCCAGCGTGTTCTTACACTCTCACGGTGATTCCCAGGTGGGATACGTAATACAAAAATGAATATTTTAGATAACCCATAGCATGTTAAGCTGGGGAACACCAACAACAATAACTTTTCCTCCCACCTTGACTCTTCAGAGAGAATTGCAGCTCGGTTTTCACACTTTTCACTATGATTGCGTTGATGGAACGGAGAGAAAGAGATAGGGCAATATTTTGAGAGTCGGGCTGTTTTGGGTAGTGGGCTGGCTGTCTCTGGGAGGAATGGAGAGGGATGGGAAGAGTTCCCCAGGGAAATGCAACACCCCGCTGAAGCCATCTGATGGCCTGTGCTCCAGAGGAAATCGCTTCAAGTCCATTTGGGGGAGTGTTCCAGGAATGCGCGTGAATCCCGACGTGATAAAAGAAGAGGGTATCGTTGCTCTGTGTGGGAGGGGGGAGAGGAGGGGGAGTATGTTGTGTGTGTGGGGGGGTTGTTCTTATTGTTGTTATTGTTGTTGTTGTTGTTGTTGTTGTGTGTGTATGTGTGTGAGGGGTTGTATGATGTGTGTTGTGTGTGTTTTGTGTGTGTTTGTGTGTGTGTGTGTGTGAGTGTGGGTGTGTGTGTATGTGTGTGAGGGATTGTATGTTGTGTGTGTGTTGTGTGTAGTGTGTGTGTGTGTGTGTGTGTGTGTGTGTGTGTGTGTGTGTGTGTGTGTGTGTGTGTGTGTGTGTGTGTTGAAAGCAGTGTTTTTTTTGTTGTGGGTAGAATAGTGTATTCTGTCTGTCTGTCTGTCTGTCTGTCTGTCTGTCTGTCTGTATGTCTCTCTCTCTCTCTCTCTCTCTCTCTCTCTCTCTCTCTCTCTCTCTCTCTCTCTCTCTCTCTCTCTCTCTCTCTCTCTCTCTCTTTCTTTCTTTCTTTCTTTCTCTCTCTCTCTCACTCTCTGTGAACAACTTGAACTACTGTCCACTCTCAAACCATCTCCCTTTTTTCAGCAGACGAAATAAGCCCTCATCAACGTTTGTCCATCAGCATTCAAATGTCCCCCATTAGACAACAGGGCAGACCTATAGTTACCATTTCCCATTTCGACTCCATCTCTTCATTAACTGGAGAAGGAGAAAAGTGGAACCTGTTTTTTTTCCTGTGGATTAGCCAATGTTGGGGGGTAGGCTGTCCACTGATGTAGCCTACAGTAATGTTCCTTTTCTCCCAAGGGAAAAACAGACGCCTTTACGCGGCAATCTCCTGGCGCGAAACTCTGTGGACAGCTGTAGTAAAGTCCATTCCCAGTTGTACCAGGAATACAGAAATTGAGAACAGTAGAAGATGATGTTGTGTTAGTGTAGTGGTTGCAGTGATAACAAAAATGTGTATGATGTTTTAAGCATGGCGATTTGATGGGATGGCTAAGGTTGCTGGAGCGGGAGGGGGACAAGGGTGGGAGGGGGGGGACAGCATCAGTTTCGTTTCCTATTTTTGCATGTGATTTGGCTGCCTTTCTGTCTGTTTGCTGTCTCTGATTTTGTGTACGTTCTTCTTGCCAGTCTGTTTGCCTCTGTGTGTGTGTGTGTGTGTGTGTGTGTGTGTGTGTGTGTGTGTGTGTGTGTGTGTGTGTGTGTGCGTGGTGTGTGTGTGTGTGTGTGTGTGTGTGTGTGTGTGTGTGTGTGTGTAAAGAGATGATGCAATAGGGAGTAATTTTCTGCTGACAAAATCATGAGCACCCAAAATCAACAGTTTGCATGAATATTAGTTCTCTTTTGCACTTTGAAGGAAAAATTGAACATGCTAAAACATTTCCATTCTTTGGTAAGCTACTTTATGCTTGAAGTGCGGGAAGGGAAAACCAGAACCAAAAGCGCCGTCGGACCGTATGAAGAACTCCTGACTTCAGTGAAAAAACACAAAACTTAAGTAGTAGTACAGGCGCCCAATCTCTTGCCGGTTTTTTTTTTTCAAGTAAATCAGAAATCTTTTCGATTGAACCTTTGCACGAAACTACTTTGAAGTCAGAATGTGTCAGCAGAGGCCAGCGGACAGACTTGCAGAGCAGAGTTATAAGCGCAGGAGAAAACCAGGCACTACACACTCCGCATAATTTGGCCATGACCCATAGAAACATTAGTTAGTGTCAGCAACAGTGTGTGGATGTTGAAAATGTAATGTCGGCAAGGGAGGACAAAAAATCCGGGGGCTATACTGCAATGCTGTCGTGCGTTTCTGTAGGACACTAAACGATGTTGTGTTCCGGGGGTTGGGTTCTCTCGGGAGTTTTGTGTGAATGAATCATAGATCCTATCATTGATATTCCTGCCCTGTGCAGTGGGAGGGATTAGGTTCTGGGCTCTGTCTCATCTGGTCTGTGATGTGCTATAGAGTTAGGCCTGTGTGGATTTCAGGAACCGTGTCACGGTTTTCTTTGTTGTTGTGTTTTTTAACTTTAGTGAACTTTTTTTTGCGTGTGGCGAGAAGCGCGCGCGCGCGTACGCGTGTGTGTATGTGTATGTGTGCGTGTGTGTATGTGAGTGTGTGTGTGTACGTGTGTGTGAGTGTAGGTGTGTGTATTTTGGAGGGAAAAGACTGTTGTCAGGACTTTACCGGTGGTGTATAATGTCTCAGTTGCTGATAGGTCGAGAGAGAGGGATCATCTTTTTTCTGCTGCCCGGTTCCCTAGCGGAAGAGAGAGTTGACGCATCTAGGCGTGATGCTGGGTGGTTAGCCCACGAAGTAAGCTACTGAGAGACTTAGGTAGTCATATCAGTGATGTATGGTGAGCATGAGAGAGAAAGAAACAGAGAGAGAGGATTGGTTCAGATATTGACAAGCGATGATCTATGTAAGTAACGCTAGTCTGTCTGTTGTATATATATATATATATATATATATATATATATATATATATATATATATATATATATATATATATATATATATGTGTGTGTGTGTGTGTATGTATGTACATGTGTATATGTGTATGTATATGTGTGTGTGTATGTATATGTATATATACAACATACATATTAACCATTTTCTATTGAGATAAAATCAAGTTGTGTAGTTGTTCTCCATTTGCAGGCATCTTTTTCACAAGAGTTTTAAAGCAAACAACGCTATAGAAGTTGAGTTTTCCACTTTTTTCTTGCCATCTGTCTATTACACGGAGAAGAAAGAAGGCGTTTTCTGCGCATTGGCCATTTTTGTTTGTTGGTTTTCCCTTGAAGGGAGTAATAAAGGCTGATGTACCCCCATTCCCCAGGGAAATGGAACAGCATTACGGGGCAGTCTAGTGACGCTCACAGCCCAAGGGAAAGTGGTGTAGCTTTGAGTTGTCTGACTTGTCAGGCGCTGAACCAGCAACACAACGCATTTGTCGCTCCTTTGACTAAACAACAGCTGCTGTGTGAGCGTTTGACGAAGATGAGGTAATAGTTGAGCAAGTGGTGCAGTATCTGACAGCTACTGATAGAAGATGTCACTTCCTTGTGTTGAATGGGGGAGGGGGAGGGGGGTGAAAAGGTGTGATAACTATGAGACATGATCGTATTTGTGGAGAGTATGGTTTCGTGTGATACTGTTTGCCGTGCGAAAGTTTGGTTATTTTGTTCTTTTATTTCTTTTTTTGCCCGCTTGTCTCTTTTTTTCTGCATTCTGTTGT
>CM060329.1:38639957-38647457 GCA_030674155.1 Stramonita haemastoma | reverse complement strand
GTTTTTTTTTTATCTGCTTCGAAAAGCTAGAACGTATTGGATAGAGGCTATCTAGCTCATGACATAGAACTACCAGACATTACAAGTTATCCAAGTGATCCAGTAATGTAATTGTTGTGGCGGTGGACAGTGGCTGTGTACAGCCGGTAAGCCAGCGTCAAAGGAACGACTGGTACAGTCGGTATTTCTGTCACACTTTCGGCATTGGGGGATTTATGTGTTGGCGGTGGGGATACGAGTCATCTCTGCGAGGTCCATTTCTCAGGTCATTTCTTTCACCTCATTTGAGAAAGTTAGTGGATAGTTTTAGGGGTTTTGGGGGGAACACTTCTTGCTTCATTTTGGCTCTGAGATGGAGGTCAGTCTCTATCTCTCTGTCTCTGTTTGTCTGTCTGACTGTCTCTATCTCTCTCTGTCTCTGTCTCTCTCTCTCTATCTCTCTCTCTGTCTCTCTCTGTCTGTCTCTCTCTCTCTCTAATTGTACGCCTGTCTCTGTTTGTTTGTCTCTATATGTCTGCATGTCTGCCTGTATGTCTGTCTTCCTCTCTCTGTGTCTGTATGCATGCGTGTGTCATACTCTCTCTGTCTCTGTCTGTCTGTCTGTCTGTCTGTCTGTCTGTCTGTCTGTCTCTGTCTCTGTCTCTGTCTCTGTCTCTCTCTCTCTCTCTCTCTCTCTCTCTCTCTCTCTCTCTCTCTCTCTCTCTCTCTCTCTCATTTTTTTTACTTCCAGAGAGTACGTTGAATAAGCAATGCGTTTGGTTTTTTCATCAAGCCATCTTTCTAGGAACAAAAATGATTTCATCAATAATGTTTGATACAACATAATTAAACAGCCATTAATTACACACGGACATACAGAGAGACAGTGTGTGTGTGTGTGTGTGTGTGTGTGTGTGTGTGTGTGCGTGCGTGTGCGTGTGCGTGCACGTATGCGCGTATAATTGCGCTTGCGCTTGCTTGCGTGCTCTTTTATACATTAGCACAACACATGGCTGTAAAACACGATTCCAGGATATGGAATTACTGTCCTATTCCTTTATCTTCAAGCGTCCATTGACATCATTCCGGATCCCATTTGGATAACACCTAGACCATTGGTGTGGCCAAAGGCAAACCTGACATGATGATGTAGCACAGAGGGGCATGTAATCATATTTGGCATTGACTGATCATTTCATTGTGCAGGTCTTTTTTTGTGTCCTTCCTCCGCTAGTGCTCCGAGGTTCACCAGTGGTGAGAGTTTGCGTATGTGGCCTACTTTGCCAACCATGACGGTAGCCGCACTCTGACTTAGGGAATTAGTGTTGGACTAAGCAAGGGTGTGCTGGTTGTTGTCGTCACCGGCTGTGTTTTCTTGTTATCGTTGTTAGGCGGTCTTGGTATATCATACAGAGTCCATATAACTAACTGAAAACGCTATAGGCCAGGGCCATGTGAAGAGCTCCTGGCTTCAGCGAAAAAAACAAAACAAAACAAACAGCCACAAACTGGAGTGATACAGGCACGCTACACGAACATCTGTAATGGCCAGGACTATTCTACAGGGAACAGTACAAGGAGAGACGTATACACAAACAAAGAAAATGATGGAAAGGCCACATCAGAGAGTGGACTGGCTTAGAGTGAAACGACTAGCTATGGAAAGCCAGAAACCACGAGGAATGGAGGAAGCTGGTTGCAAAATCTTCAGTCGTGGTGCCCCAACGGTGAAATAGATTAGGGGATAGGTGGGAGGTGAGGTGATGTTGGGCGTTACCCGGCGTATGTGTCTTTCAGTTCACCTAGACAATGCACTTTGTCTCACTTATCTCGTCTGGAAATTATTTTGAGACTCCAAACGGGATGAGAAGTTTGCGTGTATGATTTTTTCTGAGGACGTCACTGTATAAACAGCTATGCTGCGAACTTAGGGGCGGGAGTGGGGGGTGGTCGTGAATCTAATCATTCTTTGATATAGGGTGTTAGTTGTTATGTTAGGAGCTTTGTCATGGATGGAGATAATCTACACGTAACATTTCAAAGTATGACACCATCGTAATGTAGGCCTTGCCACTTTGCTTACATCAATAACTGACACAGTTTCTGGTATAGGTCTGGGCTAGAGCTCGTTTGTGACTTGGTGTATCCTCCCCCTCCCTCCTTCTCTCTTACCCTCTCCCTCTCTTTTTCCCTCTATCCCTCCCCCCCCCCCCTCTCTCTCTCTCTCTCTCCCTCCCTCCTCTCTCCCTCCCCTCTCTCTCTCTCCCTCCCCCCCCTCTCTCTCTCTCTCCCTCCCCCCCTCTCTCTCTCTCTCCCCCCTCTCCCTCTAACAAACCCCATGCATATCATGTATACTCCTCCTCTGCCTGTTCTGGTTGCTATCACGTATCATCATGATCGTTGTTGTCATCTTTTATCGTCGTTATGATCATCATCATCATTGGACAGCTCTTCGGATGATTATTCATTTGCCCTCGTGGTATTGCTAGACAGTGGAGCAATAGCCTGTTGAAAGTGTTAATAGGAATGGATTGCGCAAAGGGGAGGTGGGGGATCATTGCGGATGACAAAGTGTTCAGTCTTTGAGATTGGACATTGTTATTGTTTTATTTTCATATCACTTTAAGTCACTATAGATTTCTCTGCGTGAAATTTGGGCTGCTCTCCCGGGGAGAGCGCGTCGCACATGAGCAGCCCATACCCATTATTTGGGTTTTTTTTTGCCCTGTCTGAAACTGCATTTGTTTCGCTATCAGGGTGGCATTTTTCTACAGAATTTTGCCAGGTACAACTCATGGTCTAGTGGGTGGGGGAAAAGTTTCCGGCCCAAACGGGTATCAAACCATCACACACTTCCAATCAGGACTTTTCGCTTTCTAGGCAGGTGCGTTACCTCTGGACCACCGATCCATCTTTATCTGTAGTTAAGATGTTTTTGTCCGTTATTGTGTCTGTGCGATAGGAAGTTTAGATATACTTTTGGTGCGTGTGCATGCGTGCGTGCATGTATGCGTGCATGCGTGCGTGTGTGTTTGTTTGTTTGTCTGTCTGTTTGTGTGTCTGCGTCTGTGTGCGTGCGCATGTGTGTGTATCTGTGCGCGTGTGCATGCGTGCATGTGTGTGTGTGTGTGTATGTGTGAGAGTGAGTGAGTGAGTGAGTGAGTAAGTATGTGTGTGTGTGTGTGTGTGTGTGTGTGTGTGTGTGTGTGTGTGTGTGTGTGTGTGTGTGTGTGTGTGTGTGTGTGTGTGTGTGTGTGTTGTAGTATGAACTTTGTTGATGTTTCTTCTATTTTTAGGGGGAGGGAGCGGTCTGTCTTTCTGTGTGTCTGGGTTTTCCCACTCTTTTTCTGTATTTCTTATATTTTGTTCGTTTCGTTTCTTTCTTCCTTCCTTTTTTTCGTTCTCTCTGTTTTTTTCTGCGTTCTTCCTTTCGTTGTATCTGCCCTTCTTTTCTTTCTTCCTGTCTCTCTTATTTCTCTCATTCTGTATCTTTCTTCTGCTATACTGTTTCAGCCTGTCTAGACGCCTCTGTCTCTGTCTCTCTGTCTCTGTCTCTCTCTCTCTGTCTCTCTGTCCCTGTCTCTGTATCTCTCATGCTTTCACACTTACTTTCTATTCTAACCCTGATAACTTCCTTCTCTATGCTCAGCCTCTCATCTCATCTCATCCCATTCCCTTTGACGTCGCCCTCCCCTCCACCTCCCCCACACCTTCCTTCTTTCTTCCAGTCACCCTCCGCCTTCATCCTCATCCCTCATCTCCTACCCTCACCCCTTATTCCTCATTTTTCATGAGGAGTGTTGCAGTCCCTTGACGCCCAACTCTGATACAGTAACTTTCTTCCTGGCTGACTCCGGAGTTAAGCATATTCATTGCTACCGTCCTCTGTAGAGGAAGATATCATTCACTGTTTCTGTCCTGCCCTTAGGGAGGAGGGGAATCCTGAGAGAGTTCTAGACACTAACGATATGTCTGCAACATCCAGACTTGCCTTCAGAGCTCTTCTGCTGGCTACGCGATTCCTTGCTGGATTTTTTTCTTCTTCTTTTTGAAGGATATCAGATTCTGAGATACTTTTAAGTCAGATTCTTTCGGTTACGCTTTCTTTGATGATGGTGATCAGTTTCTGCAGATGCTTTCTGTCAGGTTATCCTGGTTCGATTTATTTGCTTGAATCAATTCTGTTTCCTTGTTCTGAGATACTGAAGTCAGATTTGATGGGAGTCAGATAAAAAGAAGTGGGAAAAAACCTTGACAGATATAGACATGAAACACCAACATTGGAATGTTTGGTATGATTAAATGTGTAGTGTGGGGGATGTCTACATTCATATGACTGTCAAGCCTCTGGCAAAGCAGCCTATATCCTCCCTTGCATCAGGAGAAAACCTCTGAAGCTGGAGTGTGGATGCATTTATAGCGAGGTTCTTGAAAACAGCCATGTACACCAGTGTTTGTATCTGTATTCTCACTGTGATTCCAGTGCAGGATGAAACGGGTGAGAGTGAGGGCATACTGTGGGTGATCCCAGGGTGGCAGTTGGGGAACGCTTAACAACAACCTAATGCAACAACAGCAACATCAACATCAATAACAGAACAACAATAAGAATATAGACTACCACTTCCCAAGCATGTCTATAACTTTTTAGTTGTTCACCAGGCATTGATTCACCACACTGAGCAAAATTCTGCAAATTAGTGACTGTCTAAATCAGTATACATATCTACATATGTACACTCATAGTTACATACATATATATATGCATAGATATATGCATGCATGCATGCATGCATACATACATACATACATACATACATACATACATACATACATACATACATACATACATACATACATACATACATACATACATACATACATAATCATACATAATCATACATAACACATAAACGTATATAACGTTTTTATATATGAGATAAAAAATATTATGTATTTATATAGAATTATTATTCATATTTAGTTATATACAAAAAGTTCTTTAAAGTCTGTGAAAGCGCACATCTTTGCTTTTTTGTAGCATTAACCCACTAAGATTAATGTAAGTTTGGTCATTTCATGTTTTTATAATAATAAAAAAAAAGATGAAGTAGTGGATGTCCAAACTCAACAGACGTTCAACGTATCTGTTATTCAGATGTACATTTACAAATATGTAAATTCCCATAAAAGTAAGGTGGTCGTAGACTACTTCTCTCTCAGGAGACAATGACGTCGCCCTCTTCAGTCACTTCAATACAGTCATGTTGGAAACAACGTCTGAAGTGGCTCAGCAGACCGAACAGTGCATGGCAGTCTCTGACCCAGTTGCTGCAGACAGAGTTGGACGAAATAGAGTTGATGATGGCCTGGTTTGGCTGTCTCTCCTTCCTGCGGCTTCTGCTGTCTTTCTTTTTTCTGTTTTTTACTACTCGGAATATCTTCTCTTTTATTTCTTGACCAATTTCCTTCACTATTTGTCCCCCCTGCACCTGTTGCGGTATCCTGCAAGTGCTTTCTTCCAGCTGCATTTGTTTAATGTCAGGGGATTTCATATCACGTTTGCATACTCCCTTGACATTTGAACCTATTTGTGACAAAATTGACAATCTTTGGCAGAGGCTATCATATTTTTAACAGGCTTTTTATATGGTAGTCTATTTTGTTTCATGCCCTACCATGTAACAAGATCTAAAGGACTTGCAAACACAATACTACAAGGCACTGTCCAAGGAGGAAGAAAAAGAGACAAACCAAGGAAGAGATGGGAGGACAACATCAGCGAATGGACAGGCCTAGAACTCAACAAAACCCTGAGAAAGGCAGAACAGAGAGAGGAATGGAGGGAACTGGTTGTCAGGTCTTCAGGGGTGCCCCCATGGTCACGAGACCAAATGATAGATAGATAGATAGACAGATCGATAGATAGATCGATAGATCGATAGATAGATAGATAGATAGATAGATAGATAGATAGATAGATAGATAGATAGATAGATAGATACATAGATAGATAGATAGATAGATAGATAGATAGATAGATAGATAGAAGATAGATAGATAGATAGATAGATAGTCTATTTTGTATTGTTCTATTCTGTATTGCATTGTATCGTATTATGAACAACTTCAGTCATGGCTGATTTCTCTGCGTGAAATTTGAGCCGCTCTCCAGGAAGCACTCGTTGCCATACAAACAGCGCCACATGACATATACAAATAATATATTTTTATGAAAAAAGACCTGACAACTTGTTGCCATATGCATAAAGTCTCTCTCTCTCCCTCCCTCCCTCCCTCCCTCCCTCTCTCTCTCTCTCTCTCTCTCTCTCTCTCTCTCTCTCTCTCTCTCTCTCTCTCTCTCTCTCTCTCTCTCTCTCTCTCTCTCTCTCTCTCTCTCCTTCTCTGTCTGTGTGTGGTGTCTTTACCCACACACAGTCACTCTATTTTTCCGCAAAATATACAGAGCGGCTTCTCTATCCGTGCTGGAGAAAGACTCAGGGTTAAGTGTATTCATGGCTTTCCTCCCCTCACCAGTTGATAGTGGCTGGCAGTCTTCTCCTCATAGTGACTCCTGACTACATCTCCAATAGACTGATCAGTGTGATAGAGAGTGGAGGGAGGGAGAGGGGCTGAAGTAAATGAGAGTGACCATGCATGTTAACAAGTCTGACTTTATGCCATTCAGTGCCAGAGTTCTTAAGTTCAGTGAGATGTCATCGTACATAAAGTTGTCATGTTCACTGTGTGTATGTATTTTGTTCTTGTACTGCAGGGTAATAGGGGTCTCCCAGAGTATCATGTCCTGTCTCAATCATCACACCTAGTCCTTCTGATGAGACTATAAACTGGAGTTCTATGTGCAAACAAGAGCAGGGCATCTTACGCACATGCTGGAATCGTGTTCCCCCTTTTGGAAGAAGATTAGGCCATTTCGTGCTGGTGGGAATGGAAGTTAAATCTATACAGATAAACATACACACTGGTGTGGTGTTCAGGAAATATCCCTAAAGTCAGAATGCTGCTATCTAAATTATTGCGGGTAAATAATCACATTCTGCAGAATCTCACCATTGGTGATCTTCTGAGCTCTAGCCCAAGAGCAAAAAGGAGCCGTTATACTTGGGAGTAAGTGTGAGACTGTGAGTACACACTGAATGAGAAGTTTGCTTCCGTAGCTGTTTTCAAATGCCTTGCCATGCGAACATCCATACTCCAACTTCAGAGGACTGCTTTCTCATATCTTCTTATGTCAAGACCTTAACTCCTTTCCATTATAATCCCCTTGCACCATTTTGAAGTATAACATTTCAGTCTAGGTCTTTTGTGCTTTGCCCACTTCAGTAACTGACAGAGCTTTTGGCTTTAGCCAGCAGAAACAATAAAACATTGTCCATCTTTTCAAGGAAAAATAAGTTCACATAGTCATAAAGATGAAGATTAAACACACGCGCATACCAAGCAATATATATATATATATATATGTATATATATGTATAGATATATATATATATGTATATA
>CM060329.1:38619957-38634957 GCA_030674155.1 Stramonita haemastoma | reverse complement strand
AGCGAGGGTGGAAGAGAGAAAGACAGACAGACAGACAAACAGACAGACAGACAGACAGACAGAGAGGAGGGGGGGCAAGATTGAGAATCTGTGTCAAGTAATCTAAGAGAGAAAGAGATAAACAAAGAGAATCTGAGGGCCAGAATCTCAAAGAAACAGACTGTGATTTCGAGAAACACAAATACCGAGACAGTGAGTCTAAGAGAGACAAAGAGATTGACAGACAGACAGGCAAATACAGAGAAATAAAGCCTTCACCAGCAAGTCAATGAATCCTGGCAAAGCTAAGTGTATTCATGGTTTTCTTCCACTCCGGTAGTTGATGAGTGTTGGCACTGCCCTCCCTGTCCTGGCTGTACCTCATAGCTACAGTCAGCTGCTAGGGCTGTAGGCTGGGATGCTGCTGCCCTGTCCTCAGCCACCCTGGCCTTTGCTGCTGTTTTTTATAGGGGGAGCAGCATGGGGATACAGCCAGTATAACTATTATACAGTATTGCAGCTAACAGTCTTGTAGAAGGTGTGTAAGAAACAGATAGCATGAGGACGGAGCAGGGCAGGGTGACCACATATTTTGGGATTGAAGGAGAGGGTTGCTTGAAGCCGTGTGGCTGTGTGACTTCAATCCTGTGGGTCCATAAAGTCACGGGTTCGAAACTTTTCAATCTGGTAAATTATGGGAGGGGATTTTTTTAATCTCCCACGTCAACTTCAAGTGAAGACCTTCCAGTACTTTAATTTCTTCCGCGCGCGTGCACGCACGTGCGAATGTGTATGTGTGTGTGATGTTATATGATCTATATTATCATATGATATAAATATATGTGTGTACACGTTTGACATTGCACAATTTGTGTCAGCTTTCGGTTAGATACGGAAACATTAGCATGCATCCTGTATAGAAAATAGGCAGCCATACTCCAACACCAGAGGAGTTTTTGTTCTCCTTTGACAGGAGAATGCAGGTTGTTATGTTAAGAGCTTGTCATGGCTGAAGACAATCTCAACACAACATCTTAAACCATAACGTTTCAATAAAGGTTTTGGCGCATTGCTTGTATCAGTAGATGACAAAGCTTTTGGCTTGGGCCAGTTTGAACATACTTGAAGAGTATTTCTTTCAAAGCCGCACGCGTTAAGACAGACACAGAGCAATATTCGAACTTTCCTGGGTTGATTCCATGTTCAACGCTCCCCGAAGTGAGAATGCAGCCACCTTGATAGTAGGCAAAAAATAAAAACCCGGTGGCATGTGCACTGTCTCCCTACTGGTGAACCTCGGACTTCCAGCCTGGAAATGAAAAAGAAGGCTGGATATGATAATCATGTCATTGATTTGTAAAAAAAAAAAGATTTTAGAATCCCGTATGGGCCAAAACTCTCCCCCCCCCCGTCCATTAGACCATGAGTGATGGTCTGGGTGCTAGTCTTTCGGATGAGATGATAAATCTAGGTCTCGTGTATTACATATCATTATTTAGCGCACGTAAAAGAGCCCACGGCAACAAGAAGGTTGTCCCTGGCAAATTTCTGTAGAAAAAAAATCCACTCTGATAGGGAAACAAATACATTTGCAGACTGGAATTTTTCTTTTGAATGGGTGGAGTTGCACTTGTGGAAACGCGCTCTCCCCGGGCAAAGCAGCCCAAATTCCACGCAGAAAATTCTGCTGACATAAAGTGGTATTACAAAAAATATAATAAAAAAAATATGTATATATATGTATACATAAATTACATTGTCTATTTTTGCGGTGTGGCCTTTTCAAAGAAAAAGATGAGGACATTACTTATGCATGTACGTATTTTTGCTGTTTCCATCTCCTGCCTGACGTACAGTGTTTGGCCTTGCCTTGGTGTATGGTGATGGCATGGAGGACTGTCACGTCGCTGCTGTCCTTCCTTTTCTTACAATCTCCCTCAAGATATTCTCTCTCAGTGTCTGTCTGTCTGGAAGTTTGTCTCTTTCTCTTCCTCTATTCCTGCATTTCTGTATGTCTCTCTCTTTGTTTCTGTCTCTCTGTCTCTTTCTCTCTCCCTCTCTCCCCCACCACACACACCACACACACACACACGCACACAGATACTTATGTCTTTATAATTATGTATGCATATTATATATACATATATATATATATATATATATATATATATATATATATATATATATATATATATATATATATATATATATGTGTGTGTGTGTGTGTGTGTCTAGCTAGCAAGTTAGATAAATGGATGGATGGATGGATAGATGGATGGATGGATTGATGGATTTATTGATTGATATCGCAATACATCGTTCATTCTCTCTCTCTCTCTCTCTCTCTCTCTCTCTCTCTCTCTCTCTCTCTCTCTCTCTCTCTCTCTCTCTCTCTCTCTCTCTCTCTCTCTCTCTCTCTCTCTCTCTCTCTCTATCTTTTCGAACTTGTTTTCGTCTGACGTTATCGAAAAGCCGGATGTCTGTTGCCAGATGACAATTTACGGTGGGATTATCTTGTGTTTTAGTGTAGCACCTGCCTGTGAAAAGAGAAAAGATTTGACTTGTCAGAAAATGGACTCTAAAAGTTCTAGTTTATCTGTTTTACACACGCTCATACAAACACACACGCGCGCTCATGCGCACATACATACACGCATCCACACATACACACACAGACACACACATATATTTACACAAACGTATACAAATAGGCGCGCGTGCACACACACACACACACACACACACACACACACACACACACACACACACACACACACACACACACACACACACACACACACACACACACACACACACACATACATACACACACACACATACACACACATAGTCAGTCACACACACAGAGTCAGTCACACACACGCGCGCGCGCGCACACACACATACACATACACACACACACACACACACACACACACACACACACACACACACACACACACACACACACACACACACACACAGTTAGGAGCTAATGCAGTTACCACACTCAGTTTAGTTCCATTTTTGACGCGAAATGATATATTATAGTTAACGCAATTACTGTAACCCCAGTTTCCAACAAGATACAATCAGTTTAGTCCCAATTTCTTTATGGGGACTTACACACTCACTACAACCACCTGTATCCTAGTTTCTGACGAGAATCAAAAATATTCAGCACAATTCCTTTGTCACCAATTTCAAAGGGGAAATAATACAGTTAACACGAGCACTTGAACCCCAATATCTCTGACTGGAGCTGCTACTGCTATTGCAATGACACCACTCCCATTTTCCAGTGGGAAGTATACGCTTTATGCAGTCTCTACAAGGTTTTGACAAGAATTGATAGATTGAGAACGGTCACTTTGATCCTAGTTTCTAATCGCAAATAATACAGTTAGTGCATTGACTCACTTTCATTCCTATTTCCCACAGGAGCTAATGCAGTAGCACATCACTTAAATCTCACTTACTAAAAGGAACTAATAAAGTTAACACAATGGCTCCAATCGCAGTTGACAGGAGCTAATACACTCAGCACAAATTACTTTAATTCCAACTGTTGTTGGTGGGTTTTTTTTAAAGCAACTCATACAATTAGCACAATATTACTTACATCCTAAATTCTAAAGAACTAATTCACCTTCATAATTACTTCAATCTCAATTTCTGACGTGCACTAATACAGTTAACATAATTACTTCAATCCTAATTTCTAACGAAAACTAATACATTTAGCAGAATCGCTTATATCACAACATTTGACGGGAGCTAATACAATGCACACAATCAGTTTAATCAACATTAAATGCCGGAATCTAATAAGTAGTCCAGTTACATCAATTCCAATATCTGAATCAACCTAATACAGTTAGCACGATCACTTAAATCACAACTTCTGACGAGAACTAATATAGTTACCATAATCAATTAAATTCCAATTTCTGACGGGAACTAATGCACTAGCACAATTTCTTCAATCCTAATATTTCACATGAACTAAAACAGTTCACACAATCAGTCCAATTCTAGTTCCTAACATGACTTAATACAGTTAACCCAATCATTCAATCTCTGACGAAACTAATACACTTAGCACAACCACTTAGATCACAATTTCTGACGGGAACTGATACTTCACTCCCAGTGTCTGACGGGAGCTAATACAGTTAACGCAATCAGCTCCATCCCAATTTCTGATGCAAACTAACACGGTAACCCCTGTTAACGCAATCACTTTAATCCCGCTTTGACGGTGCCAGACATTGTTCCATGTCCTGCAGGCATCGCTCTGCCCCAGGTAAGGCAACTCCCAGGCCATCCAGTAATGAGACACTTGTCTCCTGGCAGCTTCTGGCGCCGGCACAAAACGCAGGTGATTCTTTTCCTGGGTTTACCGGGAACAAAAGTGGATAAGACGCGGTGTTCATTGGTTTAGCACTTGCTTCTTGTCGCCTGAGACCCGGAGTCTATAGGCAGATCAGTCTTTTCTTTTCCGCTGTGCCCACACCACCCAGAAGCATTAGGAGAATGAACCGCTAACAAGATTTGCCTTCACTGAGAGGCGTCGTCCACAACAAGTGGATTGGTAGCAGGAGCCGTGGTTACATACAGAGATTGGAGAAGACGGACTGCTCCACACGCGGAATTGTGCAGTGATTTTATCTGGGAAATTTCCGTCTTTACCTTGTTATCTTTTTGTTGTTGCTTGTTTGTTTGTTTTCATTTTGTTTCTTTGTTTTTTCTTTGGGGGGTGTTTGTTTTGTTGGTGTTTTTTTGTTTGTTTTCTTGGTTTTGGGTTGGTTTTATTTTGGGTGGGGAGGTAATTATAGGTTTGGGGTGTGGTAGTCATGACTGCACTGAGATTTAACATAATTATACTTGTGCGTAGGAGCGTTGCATATTTACTTACACACATGCATGCCAGCATATTGTGACATTGAGAAAAGAATCCAGACCTTGTACTTGTGATGAGGTACTATCACAACATTAGCTAATTATACCGACTGTTACCACCAACAAACAAGTACATCACTACACCATTAAACAGCATATCAGTCCATTTAAGGATATACTGACTTCAGTCCAGGAACGAAAATTACATCGCTATGGCCACGTTTCAAGATCCAATGGCCTCTCTAGAATTATTCTGCAGGGAATTAATAAGGGAAGGGAAGAAAGAGGCAGACCAAAAATAAAGAAAAAATATATGGAAGGACAACATTTTAGAATGGACAGAGAAACCATTTACTGAGACCCAGGCTTTGAAACGCAACCGACATAAATGAAGGAATCTGGTGAACAGCTCTTCAGTGCAGTGCCCCGACGACTCCGAACGGGATTCAGAGAGACTGAGGCAGAAGAGATGACGATAATGATAATGACGAAAAACAAAGGCCGAGAGGTAGAGGATAAAATAAAGTGAAAAAAGAGAAAAATCATTAATGATTATGATGGTGGTGATTGTGATGATGATGATGATGATGATGATGATGGTGGTGGTGGTGGTGGTGGTGGTGGTGATGGTGATGATGATGATGATGATGATGATGATGATGATGATGATGATGATGATGATGATGATGAAAAAACAAAAGAAGAGGAAGAAAAGAGAGAAAGAGAAGCACTTTTGACACTGCTGAACCGCTATAGATGGTGTCCAAAATGAATACCGAATCCGTGTTCCCTGCGTGACAGTTACTTCAAGCATGTGCGCTGCACATTCGGTGTATATTTTTTCTCTTTTTGCATGTTCCTTTCTTTCGTTTCTTTCTGTTTATTGTTTTCTATTTCTATTTTTTTGTGGTTTCTTGTTGTGCGCGTGCTAACTGTTATTCAGCTGGTTTCCTATCCTGTGTGTCAGACTGTCATTGCTGAATGTCTCTCTTATTTACCCGTCTCCCTTTTACTTTTTTTGTTCTCGATCATTCTTTTCGTGTGGGAGCTCTTTACCTTGCTGATAACGCACCGATGGAGTTTATCTGTCTCTTTGTCAGTCTCTGTATCTATTTGTGTGCACCTGCGCGAGCGTGTGTTTGGTGTGTGTGTGTGTGTGTGTGTGCGCGCGCGTGCGTGCGTGTGTGTGTGTGTGCGCGCGCGCGCGCGAGTGTGTATGTGTGTGTGTGTGTGCGCGTGTTTGTGCGTGTGTGTGTGTGTTATTAAGAACGATGTTGTTATAAGGAAAACAAGTTTGGTTTTATCTCATTTTACGTGACGCTGGATGTCATTTCTCCCACAACATTATGATAGTCCTGGGTTGACGACCCTGTATACTGGTCAGGGCTTTGATACAGGGACGTCAAAACAGCTGGTTTTATACCCCGTTTTAATCTGTATAGTTGCGAAGTTTTAATCTGAGATATACAAACTTGACAAGGTGACTGCCCCGATATGGCCTCTGTGGTCGGCGGGGCTATAAACAGGATTGGATTGGATTGGCGTGCGTGCGCGTACATGCGTGTGTGATTGCCTATTCTAGCTTATACATCCTAGACACAAACCTGTCTCTAACTCCATATTTATCTGTCCATTGGCTTTAGGCATTACGGTAAGCCGTCAGGACGATACTTTATAAATCAGCGCAGATCCTTCAGTTTCGCTGTCTCAGCTATTTCTGTTCACAGAACGGTCCTCACAGGTAGTAACATCACAGGTGCTAAGTATTTCACATCACAGGAAGTGTACCCAGCATAAACGCTTCGTATTTCTATCATCATCATCATCATCAATGTTGTCTTCGTTGTCATTAATATCGTTGTCCTCCTTTTCCTTTTCCTTCTCCTCCTTCCTTTTCTCTTTTCATTTTGGCTTGTTATCATTTTTCGTCATTTTCAGCCTGGTTGTCATTTTTATCATCGGCATCATAACCATCATCGTTACCATTATCATTATCATCGTCATCATCATTTTTGTCGTCATTGTGTCATTGTCCTTATCCCTGCCAAATATAATCGTTGTCGTCATTCTCCCCCCTCCGCCTCCTCCTCCACCTACTGTTCCTCCTCCTCCTCTTTCTCCTCCTCGTTGTTGTTGCTGTTACAGTTGCTCGTCGTCTTTTACTTCCTGCTTTTTCTTTTTCCTTCCTTCGTTCATATCTGCCTCTTTGTCTACCCACCTTCCTTCTTTTATTTATTTATTTATTTATTTATTTATTTATTTATTAGCTTATTTATTTATTTATTCATTCATTATCACTAGTATTGTTACAATAATAATAATGAGGATGATGATGAGGGTTTGGGATGGTCAGCTCAGTGGCCACATCATTAAATAGGAGGGAGTCATGCCTTGAGCAGCAGGAGAGTCAGTCTTTGGCCAGAAGACGTGGTCACCGTTCCAGCGTCGGCTGTTGGGCGCTGTGCAGTGGTTTATCTCATCTCCCCTTGGAGAGCGGGAGGGAGTGGCTGCCTTGTAGGAGGTCGGGCTTCTGAGGTCCTGGTGGTCAGCGGATCTTTGCTTCTTCGTCGGTGTTTCGTCGTCGTCCGTCTTGTCAGCATCTGGTTGTATTTGTATTGGTGTATTTGATTCTATCATGAAATTTGAGCAGTAAAATCTGGAACTTTTCACTCCGTGTTCTGCGTGTGTTGTTGTCGGGAAGATAGAGTGGAGATATGTGGGGATTTACGCGCATTCCCTTTAAGAAGCATGACATCATTATTATCACTTTCCTATCATCATAATCATCATTATCGTCATTAACATTATCATTACTATTGGCACTAACGTTATTATCACTATCCACATTAATATCATGATCTGTTTTTCTGTTGCCCAGAGCCCTTCCCGGAGTACGGCATCGTCATCATCGTGCTGGGTCTGTCATCCTCATCGTCCTCATCGCCGCCCTCCTCATCTACAGGTGAGAGACAGACAGAGAGAAGGGAAAAGAAGGAGGAGCAGAGAGAGAAGAGAGAGAGAGAGAGAGAGAGAGAGAGAGAGAGAAAAGAGAGAGAGAGAGAGAGAGAGAGAGAGAAGAGAGAGGAAAGGAGAGAGAGAGGAGAGAGAGGGGAGGGGAGAAGAGGGGGAAGAAAGGGAGAGAGAGAGGATAGAGATAGAGGTGAGTAGGGGTAGAGGGAGGGAAAGGAAAGAGAGAGGGTGAGGGGGGCTTCACTTCTGTCAGATTGGTGGGGTATTGTTTGCCTATAGCATGCATAGTGTATGCATACGCTGCTTCGTTTGATTGCTAGTCAACCTGTCAGCTAGTTTGTGTGCTCTCTTTCTGACTATCCTCCTTTTAATCTGTTATAAATAAATAAATAAATAAATAAATAATATATATATATATATATATATATTATGTATGTATGTATGTATGGATGTATATATATATACATATATATATATACATATTATATGTATGTATACGTACATATACATCATATACATAGTCTTTCCATCTCCCATTACCCTTTTTCTTCTGATTTTTTTCCCTCCTCCTCCTCTTACTCAGGGGCCTCCTCCTCCTCCCCCTCCTCCTCCTCCACCTTCTCCTCCTCCTCCTCCTCCTCTTCCTCTTCCTCCCCCTTCTTCTTCTTCTTCTTCTTCTTCTTCTTCTTCTTCTTCTTCTTCTTCTTCTTCTTCTTCTTCTTCTTCTTCTTCCTCTTCTTCCTCGTCTTCTTCTTCTTCTTCTTCTTCTTCTTCTTCTTCTTCTTCTTCTTCTTCTTCTTCTTCTTCTTCTTCTTCTTCTTCTTCTTCTTCTTCTTCATTTCCTTGCATGGTTCCGTTCTCTTTTCTCATGGATTTTCTTCTACCTCTTCTCTGAATAGATCTTATCTATTTTCATGTCTTTCGCCGTGTATATTAAGTCTACTCCCCCCCCCTCTCTCTCTCTCTCCCTCCCTCCCTCCTCTCTATTTCTCTCTCCCTCCCTCCCCCTCCCTCTCCCCCTCCCTCCCTCCCTCCTTCTCTACTCTCTCTTCTTTCTTCCATACCCCCCCCCCCCCCCCCTATAATATTATCTGTTCTGAGATGTGAGAAAGTTCGCTGGAAGAGACTAATGAGGCTGTATCAGGGTTGGCGTCGCCTATGATAAGCACAACAGATTGTCTCCTTTCAACCTGTACCCCCTCCCTACCGCTCATTGCCACACACAGGACGTCAGAAACTCATCGTCACAAATAGCGTGTAAAACAGAGAAAGGAGATAAAAATGAAACATTAGAGACTAGAATGTGAAAGAAAGAGAACACAACGTGTACAGAAAGAAAGAAAAAAGAAAAGATCAGAATGAAATACTTCGATACAAAGAATGCTGAAAGGTAAAGAACTTGGTAGAATACTAAGATGGGGAAAAGAATGTACTGACAGAGGAGGAAGAAGAAAAACAAGATAAAAACAAGGACAAAACAAATACTGTAGAAAGAAAAGAAAGGAGGAGGAGCAGGAAGAGGAAGATGATGAAGAAGAAGAAGAAGAAGAAGAAGAAGAAGAAGAAGAAGAAGAAGAAGAAGAAGAAAAGGAAGAAGAAGAAGAAGAAAAAGAAGAAGAAAAAGAAGAAAAAGAAGAAAAAAGAAGAAAAAAGAAGAGAAAAATTCACACAGAGGGGGAAAAAAATACAGTATGAGGGCCAGGAAAGAAATAGTAAGAGAACAGGGAGGGAGAAAGAAGGAAGAAAAAATGAAAACAAAAACAAGATACAAAACATAGATCTAGTTCATTATTTAGTAGATTGCTTACATGTCAAAATGTGTGACGGCAACAAAAAAAGTGCTAAAAGAGCAAGAAGGAAAAAACATCACAACAAAAGTAAGACGCAAAGAAACAAAACCAGCTGACAAAAATACAGAAGTTATGAATGATCAAAGATAATACAGATTCAATAATAAAAAAGAACAAAGGTAATGAAAAAGTATATTGGGCAGTCTTGCCATCAAAGATAAAATCTGAAAGCTGAGAAATGACATAAAAATCTCGGATCTGATCGAAATGTCAAAATTGCCAAAATAGGAAATAAAAACACAGTTTGAATGAGCAACAAAATTGGATGACCTTAAGAGAGAAAAAACATCTTAAGAAAACACTGATGGGCCGTGGCTAAAAGCTTTGTCAGTAACTGATATAAGCACATTGCAATTACCTTCTTTAAAACGCTGTTATGCTTTGATAATTATGTTATGTTGAAATTACCTTCAGCCATGACAAGCTGGTTGTATAGCAGCCTATACTCTCCATGAAAGGAGAAAGATTGCCCTGGCATCTGAGAGCATATATGGCAAGGAACTTGAAAACAGCATTACATGCATCCTCCTTATCCAGTGTTTAGTTATGATCTCACTCTGTGTCCGAGTATAGGAAGTGAGACAAGTGCAAACTCTGGGTGACCCTAGGAATGTAAAGCATAGAAACGTCTAACAACCATGACCACGATCAATGACTTACATGGTGAAACTGCCAGAAACGGAGAACAATCTGGAGGTGATAAGCAGGTCAGACCTCAGAGTAAGGAAAAAGCCACGTCCCCTTATTGTGTTAGTTAGGCATAAAAGCAAAGGTATTGAAAAATGACCGGAAAATCTGTGGTAGGTTAATTGAAGAATGGCAAGACTACACCACTTAAAATCAGAACAACTACAGTTGAGAGAGAGAGACAGAGACAGAGGGAGAGACAGAGAGAGAGAGAGTAGGAAGAAATAAATGAAAATAGGTGATATTGCCCTTGAATACATAGTAAGACCAAAGTAGGCCATACTTACTCTTGCAACTGGTCTGTGTAAACATATTACGTATCTATCAGAGAGACACACAGACAAATAGACAAACAGCCCAGCTCACACAGGCAGCACAGCAAGAACATACTGACATCCCAAACATGCACACAACGGCCAAGCTTAGGTTTCAGAATACAATCATAGGGTAGGCCTAACAGGGATGGAAAAGGAAAAGCTGGGATCTGCGTCCTTACAGTCCGCAGGCCACTTTTGAATGACGGTTTTCATTTCATTTCAAACGCCAGCCCTCAGTTCTGATTGGCTGCTAGGTCAGCGGCCGCCAAGTGGCGCTCCCTCTTCATTTCCGGTGCCGCTGCAGGCACCGCCTCTTCCTGTCAGACATGCAATGTCGCTGGACAGGGGTGGCAGCACTCTTCTGCTTCCTGACGTCACGAACAGTCTTGGTGCAACCGTTCCGCATGCCGTTTCCTTCTTTTCCTGTGATCTGCTGCTATTTCGGTCTGCGCAACATTTTCCTTACAGACCTTTTCTCTCACCGCCTTATCTGACAGGTTCAGCTGACTGCATTACACAGGTGCTTTATCTCTGGTCTGCCTGTCTGTAAGTCAGTCTCCCTGCTTATGTAAATTGTCTGTTTTATCTGACTGACTGTTTCTCTGTTTCTCTCTGTCTCTCTCTCTGTCTCTCTCTCTGTCTCTCTCTCTGTCTCTCTCTGTCTCTCTCTCTGTCTGTCTGTCTGTCTGTCTGTCTGTCTGTCTGTCTGTCTGTCTGTCTGTCTGTCTCTCTCTCTCTCTCTCTCTCTCTCTCTCTCTCTCTCTCTCTCTCTCTCTCTCTCTCTCTCTCTCTCTCTCTCTCTCTCTCTCTCTCCTTCCTTCCCTCCGTCCCCCTCTCTCCCCCCTCCTCCTTCCCTCTTTCCTCGATTATTTCCTCCTTCTAAAGAGGTATAAAGTAGACTAATGAGGTTGTACCTTTAATGGTGGCACCAATAATAAGCAGAGCAGATTGTCTGCCTTCAGTGTTTACCTCCGTCCCTCCTCCTGATGCTGTTGCTGCTGCTTACTGCCGTTCTTCAGAGAGCCAGCCAAACACAGGATATAAGCAACTCATTGGAGCTAAGTGCGTGTACAATGGAGAAAGAAACAGAGAGAAAAAATGATGAAAAATAAAAAAAATAAAATAAAAAGATAAAAAAACAACCAAAGTGCACAGAAGGGATAGCATATAGAAAGAGACAAAACACGGTACAAAGGTGGCAAGTTGTATGCGCAAAAGATAGAGAGAGAAAAGAAGTAGTTTGCAAAGAAGGCAACAACAAAGTGTGCCAGATGGGATAAAGGAAGAAAAAAAAACAAACAACGAAGACAAAGTCTGCAGAAAGGAAAGCTTAAGAGGAAGAACAAGAAGAACAAGAAGGGAAATAACAAAATATATACACCACAGTGAAGATAAAATGAACTATGAGATTCAAGAAAGAAAGATAAATCGAACATAGAAGGGGGATTTAAGAAGGGAAGAGAAATCCGAAAATTAAAAAAAAAATAATAATGGAAAACTTCAAAAGGAAAATATGTCAGAGCAAAGAAAGAATGGCAATAGTAAAAGAAAGACATTACACAAAAAGAGAATCAAACAAACAACAACAAAAAAACAAAAAAGACAAAGAGAAAAGAGCAACAACAAGAAAACGTACAAAAATTCAAAGAAAGAAGTTATGAGTAGACAAAGAAACAAAACAAAAGGACACAAGGAAAGAAACACACACACACACACACACACACACACACACACACACACACACACACACACACACACACACACACACACACACACACACACACACACACACACATTTGTACAATCTTGCTACTAAATGTGACATTTGACTCCTGAATAGTGACACTAGAAAAAATGGCAACGAATTTAGGCGTCAGACTGAATTTTTAAAAAAATCCTATTGCTAATCATGAGCAAAGATATGGAAAACCTAAATAGAGACGAAGACTGTGTGTTCAGTGGCCTGCTTAGGTATCACAGTAGTTACGGTTAGAGGGTTAGAAAAGGAAAACCCGGGTTTGGGTCCCTACTGTTGGCAGGCCATTTTGAATGACGGTTTTCATTTCATTTCAAATAGCAGCCACGAGTTCTGATTGGCTGCTCAGTCATCAGCTGCCAAGTGGTGTTCCCTCTTCATTTCCGCCCTCCCCCACCCCCCTCCCCCCTGGAAGGAACGTCACATCCTGTCAGGCGTGCACCCTCACTGGTGGCGGCGTTCTTCTTCTACTTCCTCGCGTCAAGAAAAGTCTGTTGGGCATAACGTGTCCTTGTTCCTGAGATCTGCTGCTGCTATTTCGGTCTGCGCAACATTTTCCTTACAGATCTCTTTTCTCACAGATCTATCAGACATGTTCAGCTCATTGCATTACGCAGATGCTTTATCCCTTGTCTGTCGGTATGTCTGTCTGTGTTTTATTTTGCTTTGTTTGTCTGCCTGGCTGGCTGTGTTTGCATCTTTCTCTGTCCACCTTAGTTTTATCTTGTTCTTTTTATCCCTCCCTCTTCTCCCTATCAGTCTCTCTTTCTCTCTCCCACTTCCCTCTCTTCTCTCTCTCCTCTCTCTCTCTCTCTCTCTCTCTCTCTCTCTCTCTCTCTCTCTCTCTCTCTCTCTCTCTCTCTCTCTCTCTCTCTCTCTCTCTCTCTTTGTCTGCCTGCCTGTCTGTCTCTCTCTCTCTGTGTCTCTCTCACTGTCTCTGTCTCTCTCTTTCTCTTTCTCTCCCTCCCCCAAGCTCTTCTCTCTCCCTCCCATCTTTCCTTCCCCTCTCTCTCATTTTGTCTCTCTTTTTCTGTCTGTCTGTTCTTCTGTCTCTGTCTCTGTCTCTCTCTATCACTCTGTCTATCTCTCCGTCCTCTCTCTCTCTCTCTCTCTCTCTCTCTCTCTCTCTCTCTCTCTCTCTCTCTCTCTCTCTCTCTCTCTCTCTCTCTCTCTCTCTCTCTCTCTCTCTTTCTCTGTGGCAAATATAATTTATAATGTGCGCACAATATTTCTCGGTGTGTGTGTGTGTGTGTGTGTGTCTGTGTGTGTGTGTGTTTTGTGTGTGTGTGTGTGTGTGTGTGTGTGCGTGCGTGCATGTGTGTGTGTATGTGTGTATGTGTGTGTGTGTGTTCGTGCGCGCGTGTGTGTATGTCAATCCGTCCCTGCAACTTTGGGCACTTCAGACTGAAATGTATGGCAAGCCTCAGGAGGGCCCAATCACGCTGTGAAATATTGCCACTTCCCAATGCAAAGCATCCGACATGACAAATCCGATAGGTCCAAAGACTGCCCTCTCCCCCCCTCCTCACCTACCCACCTACCCACCCCCTCTTCTCCTTCAGATCCATCTCTCTCTCTGTGTCTCCGTCTCTCTGTCTCTCTCTCTGTCTCTCTCTGTCTCTCTCTCTCTCTGTCTATTCTCTCTGTCTCTCTCCCTCTCTGTCTCTGTCTGTCTCGTCTGTCTGTCTCTGTTGTGTGTGTCTCTCTCTCTGTCTCTGTCTGTCTGTCTGTCTGTGTCTCCGTCTCTGTCTCTGTCTCTGTCTGTCTCCCTGTCTCCTGTCTCTCTGTCTCTGTCTCTGTTTCTGTCTCTGTCTCTGTCTCTGTTTCTGTCTCTTTTCTGTCCTGTCTTGTCTGTCTGTCTGTCTGTCTGTCTGTCTGTCTGTCTGTCTGTCTGTCTGTCTGCTCTGTCTGTCTGTCTGTCTCTCTTCTCTCTCTCTCTCTCTCTCTCTCTCTCTCTCTCTCTCTCTCTCTCTCTCTCTCTCTCCTCTCTCTCTCTCTCTCTCTCTCTCTCTCTCTCTCTCTCTCTCTCTCTCTCTCTCTCCTGCGACTTCATTCTGGGGCCTGTTCCATGTCAGCAGATCGATTTTCTGCCCCCAAGAGGTCTAGGGCCTGATCTTTTAACCTGCCTGCCCGCACTTATTACACCAGGGGCCACCCTGACAGCCCCCTTGTAGAAAGTATGGTGCAGTTATTGTGTCAAAAGGTTTCCAAAGGTGGTGTTTGGTATGAGGAAATAATTGTTACCCCCCAATTTCCTGCGGTGGGGGGGGTGAGGGGAGTTTTAGTAATGGGTTTGGAGTTTTGTCTTTTATTTGTTTCAGCTTTCTACAAATCGAAGGCTTTTTATGTCTTTAGGAGGAATATTTTAACTATAAGGAAATAACGTTAAAATGACAAAAAAAATTTTGGTCGTGAAAAGCCGTTTTAACAATGGAAATACTCTTTTTATTACTGCGGTACTATGAATTTGTTGATGGCAAATATGCATTCAGATCAGGAGGCCGGCCAACAGCCGATGAAATGGCGAGGACTGCAAGTT
>CM060329.1:38612457-38614957 GCA_030674155.1 Stramonita haemastoma | reverse complement strand
CTAATCCTCTGCCTCTGCTTCTTTCGCTTGTCGTTCATGTTGCTTTAGCTTTCACATCATTTCCATTTCTTGACATTTGGTTCCTTTTTTTCCAGCGTTCCGTTCACAGTTCCTGCTCAGGGGACACAATCGCCTGTCTGAATGATGCAACGGCCAGACAACTCTTCACGAAAACTGGATACTATAAGGTGAGTGGTAGAACTTTACTTTGTTTGAATACCAGGCAATGCTGGTAATAGGAATGATACGAAAATAAAACAATAATATATATATATATATATATATAAATAGATGTATAACAAGTTTAGATAGATAGATAGATAGATAGATAGATAGATAGATAGATAGATAGATAGATAGATAGATAGATAGATAGATAGATAGATAGATAGATAGATAATGTGTGTAGATTTGAGTGTATGGCAAGAGAGAGAGAGAAAGTGGATGAGAGGAGAGAAAAGAGAGAGAGAGAGAGAGAGAGAGAGAGAGAGAGAGAGAGAGAGAGAGAGAGAGAGAGAGAGAGAGAGAGAGAGAGAGAGAGAGAGAAAAGAGAGAGAGAGAGAGAGAGAGAGAGAGAGAGAGAGAGAGAGAGAGAGAGAGAGAGAGAGAGAGAGAGAGAGAGAGAGAGCACAGCATCAAGTTACAATAAAAAAAAAAGGGCTATAAGATTGGAAGCAGCTACAGAACATGTAGCAATGTAGTTAAAGTAGCGGTGGTGGCAGGAGTAACGGTGCTGGTAGAAGTAGCAGTAGTAGAGGTAGCAGTAGTGGAGGTAGAAGTAGTAGAGGTAGCAGGAGTAGAGGTAGCAGGAGTAGAGGTAGCAGCAGTAGAGGTAGCAGGAGTAGAGGTAGCAGGAGTAGAGGTAGCAGCAGTAGAGGTAGCAGGAGTAGAGGTAGCAGATGTAGAGGTAGCAGGAGTAGAGGTAGCAGTAGTAGAGGTAGCAGGAGTAGAGGTAGCAGGAGTAGAGGTAGCAGGAGTAGAGGTAGCAGCAGTAGAGGTAGCAGGAGTAGAGGTAGCAGCAGTAGAGGTAGCAGGAGTAGAGGTAGCAGATGTAGAGGTAGCAGGAGTAGAGGTAGCAGTAGTAGAGGTAGCAGGAGTAGAGGTAGCAGTAGTAGAGGTAGCAGCAGTAGAGGTAGCAGCAGTAGAGGTAGCAGCAGTAGAGGTAGCAGATGTAGAGTAGCAGGAGTAGAGGTAGCAGTAGTAGAGGTAGCAGGAGTAGAGGTAGCAGGAGTAGAGGTAGCAGCAGTAGAGGTAGCAGCAGTAGAGGTAGCAGTAGTAGAGGTAGCAGGAGTAGAGGTAGCAGTAGTAGAGGTAGCAGATGTAGAGTAGCAGGAGTAGAGGTAGCAGGAGTAGAGGTAGCAGGAGTAGAGGTAGCAGGAGTAGAGGTAGCAGTAGTAGAGGTAGCAGATGTAGAGTAGCAGGAGTAGAGGTAGCAGGAGTAGAGGTAGCAGGAGTAGAGGTAGCAGGAGTAGAGGTAGCAGTAGTAGAGGTAGCAGATGTAGAGTAGCAGGAGTAGAGGTAGCAGGAGTAGAGGTAGCAGGAGTAGAGGTAGCAGATGTAGAGTAGCAGGAGTAGAGGTAGCAGGAGTAGAGGTAGCAGTAGTAGAGGTAGCAGATGTAGAGTAGCAGGAGTAGAGGTAGCAGGAGTAGAGGTAGCAGGAGTAGAGGTAGCAGCAGTAGAGGTAGCAGCAGTAGAGGTAGCAGGAGTAGAGGTAGCAGTAGTAGAGGTAGCAGCAGTAGAGGTAGCAGGAGTAGAGGTAGCAGTAGTAGAGGTAGCAGGAGTAGAGGTAGCAGATGTAGAGGTAGCAGGAGTAGAGGTAGCAGCAGTAGAGGTAGCAGATGTAGAGTAGCAGGAGTAGAGGTAGCAGGAGTAGAGGTAGCAGGAGTAGAGGTAGCAGGAGTAGAGGTAGCAGGAGTAGAGGTAGCAGCAGTAGAGGTAGCAGCAGTAGAGGTAGCAGATGTAGAGTAGCAGAGTAGAGGTAGCAGGAGTAGAGGTAGCAGGAGTAGAGGTAGCAGCAGTAGAGGTAGCAGAGTAGAGGTAGCAGAGTAGAGGTAGCAGAGTAGAGGTAGCAGAGTAGAGGTAGCAGGAGTAGTAGAGGTAGCAGGAGTAGAGGTAGCAGAGTAGAGGTAGCAGGAGTAGAGGTAGCAGAGTAGAGGTAGCAGGAGTAGAGGTAGCAGGAGTAGAGGTAGCAGAGAAGGTGCAGAGTAGAGGTAGCAGAGTAGAGTAGCAGAGTAGAGGTAGCAGGAGTAGAGGTAGCAGAGTAAGTAGCAGTAGTAGAGGTAGCAGTAGTAGAGGTAGCAGGAGTAGAGGTAGCAGTAGTAGAGTAGTAGAGACAGTAGAGGTAGCAGTAGTAGCAGCATAGGGCAGGCAGCAGCAGAAGAAGCAACAGCAGCTTCAGCCATTGAAATTCAGATTTCTGTAGATTTTCTGATGAAGCTTCTTTCTGTTAACTGTTGTAGTTTTATAATAGCTGTTTCTATATTGCCTGAAATATGAATAC
>CM060329.1:38594957-38604957 GCA_030674155.1 Stramonita haemastoma | reverse complement strand
TGTGTGTGTGTGTGTGGTGTGTGTGTGTGTGTGTGTGTGTGTGTGTGTGTGTGTGTGTGCATGCATGTGTGTGTGTGTGTGCGACGTGTGTGTGTGCATGTGTGTTTGTGTTTGTATGCGTATGTGTGTGTGTGTTTGTGTGTGTGGTTGAATGTCTTCTGTCTGTCTGTGTCTATGTGTGTTACTGGGAATGGTGGGGGTGGGGGTGGGGGCTTGGTATCTAAATAAATGTGTTTTTCTTTCATACAACAATGATATTGAATCTTCACGCTCATTCAAAAGCTCTCACAGCATAGTTTTTCTTGGATTTTAACAACACAGAGACATGTGCATTTATTCTCACGTGTGCCACTATGTCTGTACCTACATCTGCTGTAGTCTTTCCTTCTTTTCTCGATCTATCAACGTCCCTAGATCCTACCTCGCTTAGACATGTGTGTCTCTTAACATCTTGAGATTACAACTTTTAAAAAAGCCCAAGCTTTTCCCCCTTAAACAAAAAAAAAAACAAAGGAAATAATGAACAAAACTACGCACGTAAAAAATAAATGACAATAACGGCAAATAACAGAAATTCCAGAGTTGAGAGGTAAGCTAACCTTTCTGTATAAATAAACACCTACAACCCCCCCCCCCCCCCCCCCTCCGTCCTCCCTTAGACGAAAACACAAATAAATAAAGCCCCAGGACAAACAAAGCCCCAACAATAAAGGCCAGAAAGGAGTTGACAGAGTTGAGAGACTGGGATAAAGATACGATGTGTGAAGGGCAAACCTGTCTCATCAGAGATCATTGCTGTCAAAAAAGATGGAATCTTCGCCTTTTATTTTGCTTCTAAGTGTCCCAGGCCAAACCCCATTGTCAGTTCTTCATGTGTACAAGAAGCGCCAGTGTCTATGTTATTAAAACATTTAATCTTTTTTTAAAAAAATGTTTTCCAGGATGAAAAAGGGAGGGGGTAGTTTGCCTACCTTTTAACCGTCCAATCCACACAGCGTTACAAGGTTGCGGGTGGGGCTGGTTTTAATGACCTGGCCATATAGGCAGCTATACTCCGACTTTGAATGTCTTTTCCTCCCTCAATACAACCGCACAGGTTGTTATGGTAAGAGCTTGTCATGGATGATAAAAAAAAAGATTCTCGACATTTCAAAGCGGAGTTTTGATATAGAACTTGGCCATATTTGCTTGTATCAATAACTTAGAAAGCTATTGGTTTGGACAAGACCTAATTCTGAATTTTTGAGTAAAGAAAGAAAAGGATATAAAGATTGAAATTGAAGAAGAAGGGGCTGAAGTCAGAGCATCAGAAGCAGGAAATCGAGAAACATCAAGTGGAGCATGAAGAAATGAAATAAAGGATAAATAAGAAAACAAAAAATACCAATATAAAAAGCAACACTTGCCTATAACAGTGAGATCAAAAAGAAAAGGCGATGGAAATAAACAGAACAGGTTTGAATGGATGGAATGGGTCTACAGTGCTCTGATCCACACTAGATACAACTGTTTGCATCCACAAATAAAACTAAACGGAAGAAAACAAATGAACCAAGCTGTCTGAGGAAGTTAATGATGGGGTACGAATAACACATACACACACACACGCACGCACGCACGCACGCACACACACACACACAGAGGAAGGGAGGGAGGAAGCGGGGGAAAGAGAGAGAGAGAGAGGAGAGAGAGAGAGAGAGAGAGAGAGAGAGAGAGAGACAGAGACAGAGACAGAGAGACAGAGACAGAGAGAGAGACAGAGAGAGAGGGAGGGAGGGAGGGAGGGAGATCACAAAGAAATTATGAGAAATAGGATTTCATTTTTAAAAAAAACGTATCCAATTATTCAAACTGAATATAACAGTCCACTGCATCTAATGACTTAGCAAACTTGAGGGAGAGAAAGTGGAAGAGACAGGGGGAAAATACTTATTCAAACCGATGTGTTTTTTCAAACAATTGCCAACCATGAAATTAAAAAAGAAAGAAAAAAAGAACGTTTTTCTATATTGCAGAGATGTCACAGTTTCATGTGTGTTGGTGACTGGCAGGGGAAAAAAAGAGCGTAGCGGTCTTGACAGCACGGGCAGCCCGGGCAGTTAATTAAGTCCTGGCCATTGACAGCACGTCTTTAGGGAGACTGGTGGCAAAAATCACAAGCTGCTGCAAAATCGATGCATATTTTTTAAATGTCTGTCCTGAAGTTTCGTGGGGGATTTTTGTAGTTTTTGCTTTACAAAAAGGGCTTTTTAGCCAAAAAGCTCATTTTTAATGAGTGATTAAGCCAGTGGATGGCTTGTTTTTAAGAAAAGGAATGTAAAAGCAAGGGCGAAGCAAGGGTGGTCCCCTGTAGCCATTTATTTTTTATTTTTCAGTGAGGAAGCTTTCAGTTTTAAAGAAAAATCTTGTAACTACTTTTTTTAATTGTTGAAAGAAAAGGTAATATGATTGCATTTATTTTTTCGACGACTGTGGCTGAGATGACACAACTTTGCGATAACACAACTTTGCGACGAAACATTTTCTATGATACTTTGTGGTGACTCAACTTTGCGATGACACATCTTTGCGATGGCACATCTTTTGTAATGACACATTTTTGTGATCATACTTTGTAATGACACGTGACAGAACTTTGCACTGATGCTGTTGTTGCAGGGAGCCATAGTGGCGGTGAAGAAGCTGGGCAAAGGCAGCATCACCATCCACAAACCTCTGCTGCTGGAGATCAAACGGGTGAGTCAAACAACAACCCAGGCTGTAACAGACCAAGGCTGTAACAGACCCAGGGTGTAACAGACCCAATCTCTAACAGACTCAGGCGCTTTGTCTCTGTCTCTCTGTCTTTGCCCTTTCTCCCTCCTCTCTCTCTCTCTCTCTCTCTCTCTCTCTCTCTCTCTCTCTCTCTCTCTCTCTCTCTCTCTCTCTCTCTCTCTCTCTCCTCTCTCTCTCTCTCTCTCTCTCTCTCTCCCTCTCTCTCTCTCTCTCCCTCTCCCTCCTCCCATTCTCCCTCTCAAGTTATTGTTGTGTGTAAATACATCAGCTTCTGCTGTACGTGTTTGTGTATGTGTGTGTGTGTGTGTGTGTGTGTGTGTGTGTGTGTGTGTGTGTGTGTGTGTGTGTGTGTGTGTGTGTGCATACACCTACATGACATTGTATTCATACATCCATAAAACTTCAAGCATGAATAAATTTTTCACCTGTTCCTCCACATGCATATGCACACATCACACACACACACACACACACACACACACACACACACACACACACACACACACACACACACACACACACACACACACACAGACAAACAAACAAACAAACAAACAACTCCTGCCAATCTGATCCTAGACCCCCTCCATATCTATGCCTGTAGCTGTGTCCTGAACCTGCTTCATGTCTACCCTCATTCACTCAAATGAAACAGAAAAAGACACAGATATATTAACTGGTAATGGCTGTGTTGCCACAGATCAAGGACTTGCAGAACGACCACATCGTGAGGTTTGTGGGAGCCTGCATCGACCCCCCTGACCAGTGCATCCTCACCGAGTACTGTCCCAAGGGATCCCTGCAGGTACTTGTGCTGTGTTTCTCCCCCTCCTGGTGTGTTTTTTTGCATGCTTTCTTCATAGCCTGGTTTTGTGTGTGGTGTTTCTTTTGAGGATTATGGAAGTGGTGTGGGTTTTCCTGTGGGGGATGGTGGGGTGCAACGTTAGGTAAAGAATGAGAAGATGGGGCTAGAGAGAGAGGGGCTAGGGAGGAGAGAGAGAGAGAGAGAGAGAGAGAGAGAGGAGGAGAGAGAGAGAGAGGAGAGAGGAGAGAGAAGAGAGAGAGGAGAGAGAGAGAGAGAGAGAAGGGTGACTTGATAGAGAGGGAGAGAGAGCTCTGAACTCTGAACAGGTTTAATGTACATTGGCTTTTGGTCACAATGCACACAGTGAGCAGGGCAAAAAGGCCAGCGAGGGAAACGAAATGCAAAAAAAGAGATCGTCACAATATTCGTCTAAGCTAGCTCTTCTGGTTGCACTACACCAAGTGCACCGTCCAAATAAACGAAACAAATATAAAAAAAATAGATCATAAAAAACAAAGCATAAAAGCCAACGAATAACAAGATACATCTAGTGTATGTGTATGTGTGTGTATGACTGTGAGAGAGAGAGAGGGGGGGGGGGGGGGAGAGAGAGACAGAGAGAGAGAGACAGAAAAACAGACAAACATACAGAGAGAAAGAGAGAGAGACAGAGACACAGTGAGATAGAGACAGAGAGATTTTCTTCATGTACAGGCCATTGCCCTTATCGAGTGGAAAAGATGAACTATACATCGTTGTACATTGCGCAACAGGTATGAGAGAGACAGAGAGACAGAGAGACAGACAGAGACAGACAGAAAGAGAGACACAAAAAGAGAGAGACAAAGAGAGAGAGACAAAGAGAGAGAAAAGCAAACAAAACCCAAACGCGTAAAAAACTTTTGCCATGACAAGCAGAAAAGAAAACCCAAATGAAAACAAGGCGCTTTTAGCCCTACCACTAAACAAGAGGCGTACAACAAGGGGGTTCACTTTCTCATCTCCCATTACACAGTTTAACAGCAGTGCAGCGATGTGTTGTTCCCTTTGTGTTCACTTCTCACATCAAAGCACTTGCTTTATCATGTAGGCTCCTCGGAAAACCTTTCTAGATTGAAATCCTGGCGAACTTGGGGTGGGGGAGAGGGGGGGGGGGGGGCGGTGCGTGTGTGGAGGGGGAATGGGTAGGGGTGGTGGTGAGTGTGTGTATGTGTGTGCATTTGGGGAGTGTGTGTGTGTTTGTGTGTGTGTGTGTGCACGCGTGCGCGCGCGCGTATGCGTACGCGCTTTCGTGTGTCTCTGCGTGTGTGAAAGTTCAAGAATGGATTGTAATAGAAAACAAAACTTTGAATGAACGCTATGGTACAGACAAACGATTCATTTTTCGTCATTCTTAAAACGAAAACAAACAAAACAAAACAAAACAAAAAACAGGACGATGGTTAATTCACATCTTCTGGCACAAATTTTAACTGCAGTCTGTCACCAAATTTGTAAAGTTGTTGCATCAAAGAATGCCTTAATCACCGATCGTAAGAAAGCTTTCGTGATAAAAACACAAACAATTACGTTCAGTAAAGTGAGATAAGAGAGAGAGAGAGAGAGAGAGATGAGAGAGAGAGAGGAGAGAGGAGAGGAGAGAGGAGAGAGAGAGAGAGAGAGCAATATGAGCAGCCATGTTATCGTCTAAGTTTTTAGCTTTGTTTGTTTAGGGTTTGTTTGTTACTGTTTTGTTTGTTTCTTTAGCTTACAACCCCCCCCCCCCACACACACACACACACACCCTCCCCACCCACTATAAAAAACTATTTAAAACTGTTTTCATTTTTGCTGGGAAATACTTAACTTTGTGGCGTAACAGGATAGCCTAGTGGTTAGAGCGTTGAACTCGTGCTCTCACGGTAACTGAAGGCCCGGGTTCGAGTCTTCCTCCACTCAGATTCGTATTTCTCGGGATTTTTGTTTTTCTCTGGAGTTAACGTTGGTACTCACCCCACAGCCCTGAAAGGCCTTATGATCAAATTATAAGTTTAAGTTACGCGTGTTGGAACGCCTGCAGAACATCTTGCGCACACTTTAGAGCTCTGGTTTTCATGGTCGAGTAAGCCAGCTATAGTTGGTGGGGTGCGTGGTTCGAACATATACCTAGCATGCACTCTGTTACCTGGAAAGGAATGGGCTCCACTGTGTTCGGTTTGCTAACGATACGCTGCCTAGAAAAGATATCAGTGCAGTTCTCAAATGACTCCTCAAGTAGTTAAGATAGCAGTCAAACCAAGAAAGGGAAAAAGAATTGAAACAAGAGAAGACACCACACATGGCACGGACCAGAAGATGTTCCAGAGAAAACTGGGGAAACCGGCGGGGTCACCACGACAGACTGCAGACTTTGCCTTCCAGACCGGGTGAAAACTTCAGCATGGGCAGGGAACACAGAGGAGGAGGAGGAGGAGGAGAAGAAGAAGAAGAAGAAGAAGAAGAACAACAACAACAACAACAACAATTAGAGAAAGAACAAGAAGAATTAGAACAAGAACAAGAAGAACAAGAAGATGAATTAAAAAATGAGCACTGACGCTTGAATCCTGTTGCATATGTTTTTGCCGTTCATGTACTTAATGTAACGCAGAAGAAAAAGAGTTCGTGTTTATGTGGACATCCTACGAGACATATTATCTATTTGATATTACTGCAAGGGGTACATTCGAAAGAAAAGATCTAACGAAGCATAGATAACGGAAAGGTGAAAGAGAGAACATAAAACCGAAATGGCCATCTTCAGTTTTTGTACATCATATACTTAATCTAGCCAATCAGGTAAAAGACAAAAATGGAGTGATCGTCATCAGCTGTGCTTTCTTTCGTTTCTTTTTGTATTTTTTTTTGGGGGGAGGGGGACTTCGTGTATATACTAAGGATAAGTCATCAGAATAGATGTGTTTTTTGCAGTGTTTTTTCTTGGTCAGGAATGTAACACCTTTTGTGTTAAAGAAGACAGCACAGTCAATTTAGAAACTGTAGAAAACGGTTGTAATTTGTGTGTACACATACCCAGACAGGTATGCACTGACGTATGCAAAATATACACGTCATCAGACAGACGGCAATTAAGAGCACATTTTTTAAAAAAAAATCAACGCTCATGCACACGTGAAAAGTCGGAATGCGGTTGTCTGTATGATTGGGCATGAAAACAGCCATATTCAGAGGTAACTCATGCAGTGTGTACTAACATGGTCACACAGTGATTCTCCGGTAGGAAGAGTGAGACAGAAGGCATGTTCTGGGTGGACCGATAGGATGTCGGGCTGGGGAAAGTCCAGCAGCAACAGCACCACCAACTACAATTACAATGTAACAGAGCGGACATATTTGATGTTCCTTCTCTGCACAAACCTCGGGAACACGGCACAGCTAGTCAGTTTAGAATGTGACCTCTAAAAAGAGGTTGCATAAATATACATATCACCGTGAAGGCGAAGTGCATGCAACGAAGGGTTTTCGACCACTACCCAAGGAATCAGAGCATCGACAATTCACAGGTGTGTCTCTAAACAGAAACACGACGCTGCGATTGCGCGCTCCGTTCACATGGGAGATAATCTAATTACCACCCCATCACAACAACAACAACAAGAAAGCAAAAAATCAATTCCTGTTTTTACAGAAAAAAATAGACTTATCCTTAACAGCTTCGTACAAGTGAGTAAATGAATATTTTCATACAAGGAATCTTCGTTGTCCTTTTGTTTGGCCTCCTTTTTCTTCCTTTATGTTCTTGAATTCCGTTTATGCCCGAGTTGAAAGAGAACAATTCAGCAATAACGGAAAGATAAAAAGGCAACACTAACAATGAAGAACGACGATCTTAAACAGTGATAATGACAGATGATGCTGATGGTGCCATACGGAGATGTTGTATCTCGTTTTTGCTTTCATTTTGGTGTGGGCACGAAAAGTTAATTTGGTTTTATATTGGTTTGTGCACGTAAACTGGGAAGTTGTTGCAGAGAAGGGTAAGCAATTGCTCGAATGTTGTTTGTTAGCAGTTTGCTTTTTGAAAACTGTTGTTTCAACATCACATCTTGTGAAATGAAAACAAAAGGGAAAAAACTCTCAAGATGAAACATTAAGTGTCAGGGGAAATGTTCGGGTCTACTTAAATAAAGTTAAGTTTGACGTCATCAGTGGGAGGCGGGGACGCATGCGTGCGTGCGCGTGTGCGCGTGTATGGTTGTGTGGGTGTGTGTGTGTGTGTTTATGTGTATGTGGATGTGTGGGGGGATGTATATGTGTGTGGGAGGGGGGTGGGGAGGGTTCTGTCTGTCTGTAAGAGAGCAAAAGAAAAGCTTACTTTCTAAAATGTCGCCTAGAGTTTGGCTGGGGTATTTCTTTGTTTTTGCTTTTTTATGTGTTTTTGTTGGTGGTGTTGCTGTTTAATACATCAGAGAAGTCACCTTTATACTTATTGGTAACATTGCATGCCTCCGTCACTACTCCTGCCATTGTCTCTGTCTGTCTCTTTCTCGCTGTGTCTCTCTGTCCCTCTCTCTCTCTCTCTCTCTCTCTCTCTCTCTCTCTCTCTCTCTCTCTCTCTCTCTCTCTCTCTCTCTCTCTCTCTCTCCCTCCCCCCCCCTCTCTCTCTCTGATTATTTTTTTCTCAACGTCTTTCCTCTGTAGGTGAAGGGAAAGCGGAGGAAAGGACAGACAGACAGACAGACAGACAGACAGACAGACAGACAGGCAGACAGACTAGAGTTCAACAAGTACACCCAACTCAGACATAATTATCATAGCACATGCACTCACACACACCAAGAGACAAAAAGCGGGTTTAAGTTATAAAAGACGAGCTCTCAACAGCTAATTTCAAATCAGCTATGATCGTTCCAATAGCCCTGTCTTTCGCGGCGTAAGGCCAGAACTGGTCCTTTGTCTTCAAGTTTGTACATCAAAGCCTTCATTCCTTCAAGGATTGCTCATAAAACTTTTGCTTCCACGATAAACGCTTGGCGCTTTAGTTATCCAAGATGACAGGAATCACTGTCTTGCTCATTTTTCTTTTAGCTGAGGAAAATTGGATCTTTACTTTTTCTTTTTTTTTGAGTGATGGGGAGGTGGTAACTCTTTGAGTTTGTATGTTTTTGTTTTGTTTGTTGTTGGTTTTTTGTTTTCTGTGGGGTTGGTTTGTTGTTTTTTGTAGGGGGGGGGGGGGGGGGGGTTGAAAGAAAGAGGGTATTTTTTTGTCAGGGTTTGTTTAGTTTTTTTTAAAGAAGAGTAAAACTTGACGAAAATCACTTCAATTTGCTTGCTGTTTCTTTGTTATTTCTGATTGGGTTTTTTGTACTAGAAGCAACAACAGCCAAAAACTGTTGTATGTCTGTGTGCCGGTCAGTAAGTTTGATTGCTTCGCGTGCATATGCATGGGTCGTGAGCGTGTATGGGAGAAATAGGCACAGAGAGAGAGAGAGAGAGAGGAGAGAGAGAGAGAGAGAGAGAGAGAGAGAGAGAGGAGAGGAGAGAGAGAGAGAGAGAGAGAGAGAATGCCTCCATCTTGTTTTTATGTTAAACCTTGAATCTTCACGAAGGGGTTGATGTAAACACCTACAAAGAGACAGAGAGGAACACAGACAGCAACAGACAGAAAGATGCCATCGTGGCCTACTTTCCAGAAGAACCGCCTTATCCAACACCCCCCGGCTCTACAAGGAAGCAAACCACTCACTGACCCATCAGCACAGTTTAATGGCACCATTTTCCCCTCTGTGCCAAATCCTTGCATCAAAGAGCCTTTTAATCACCCCACGCAAAACCTTTTTTTCACCATAAAATTGTGTACGTCAGGTCTTTTCTTCGTGTTTGATTTTTTGTTCGAATGAAGGAATGATTGATTGGATCTTGTGATTATTAATGAGCATAAAAAACTACACTCCTGTAAGTGCGATAGCAAATCGCTAGGGAAGATGAAAGTTAAAAAAGTGGGGGAGGGGGGGGGGGGGCAGGGAAACATCATTTGAGGTGTGAACACACGGGCTGAAGCATATAACGAAACAGAGCACTGCAAAACACACAAGCACGCACACACGCACGCATGCGAGCACGCATGTACGCACGAACACACGCACGAACACACACACACACACACACACACATACACACTGTTATAAACGTGTATGAATCTCCAGTTTTGTTTAAATGAGATACATCTTACAAAGCCGTTTGAACTGGTGAGAATGGATGAGAAAATTTACAAAACAACTACATGCACACAAGAACTGGATGTCCAAAACTAAAGGAGTGTTTATTCCAGTATCCTCGAAAAAAAGACTAAAACCCAGTAGATTATGTGGGAGTGTATAATATATATATATATACATATATATATATATATTATATAATACACACATATATATACACATA
>CM060329.1:38569957-38582457 GCA_030674155.1 Stramonita haemastoma | reverse complement strand
CACACACACACACACAACACACACACACACACACACACACACGTCCGCACACACACATACACACTATACACTACACACACACTACACACACCAACACCCACACCACCACCACCACCACACACACACACAAGCACACCTACCCCACCCCAACCCTAACTATCCTACCTCATCCTAACCACTGCATGTGTTGTTTACCGTGCAGAGGTGTACGAGAAGGTGACGAAGGGGACCAAGCCTGTGCTGAGGCCCACCCTGGAGGAGTTTGACTGCCCCTCAGACGAGCTGGCAGGAGTCATCCGCAGATGCTGGGCCGAGGACCCCGCTGAGAGACCCGACTTCCAGACCCTCAAATCCCTCATCAGGAAACTCAACAGGTACAGAGCTCAGCCAGCCACCCACGGAGTAAGGCGTCTTGCGCACACGTTAAATCCTGTTCCGCTTTTCGTAAGAGTAGGACTTCCAGACCCTCAAATCCCTCATCGGGAAACTCAACAGGTACAGAGATCAGCCAGCCAGCCAGCCACACACGGAGTAAGGCGTCTTGCGCACACGTTAAATCCTGTTCCGCTTTTTGTAAGAGTAGGACTTCCAGACCCTCAAATTCCTCATCAGGAAACTCAACAGGTACAGAGCTCAGCCAGCCACCCACGGAGTAAGGCGTCTTGCGCACACGTTAAATCCTGTTCTGCTTTTCGTGAGAGTAGGCCATTGTGTGTGTTGGTGGGAACAGATGACGTTTATAAAACTGCATACACATGGGGTTTGGATATAAAAATAGCACATGAGTGCTTATGAGTGCTTACGGGGACTGGATTAAAAAAAGCACATGAGTGCTTATTCCATTATCCTCGATATAAAAGATTTTTTTTTAATTTAAATATGCTTAGTGACAGTAGTGGATGAGGCTGGTGTTGGGCGTTCTCCAGCTTAACATTTTTGTGGTCACCCGGAGTATGTATTCTCACACACTACATAATGAAGCCATCATAAGGTAGTGAGTACCCTCCGTGGAAGAAAAGTTTGCCTGTGCGAATACTTTGAATTATTTCGCCACACAGGCAGCTGTAGCCCAACTTGAGAGGATCTTTTTTTTTTTAATAGAGAGTGCATTATCATTGTTATGCTAAAAGCTTGTCACGGATAAAGACAATTTCAGTATAACGTATCAAAGTATAGCAACATTTGCATGTAGACCTTGGCATTTGGCTTGCCTATGAATATTGACGAAAAATTTTAGCTACCTTTTTCACACGATATGTTTTGACAGATAAGGGTACATATTAACTGTAGCTGCTGATGATCCCCAAATATGTGTTTCTTTCTTTCTTTTCCTTTGTGTATTTGTGCCTCCGTTGGCTTGATTTAAACCCCCTTATTTTACTGTTATATACAAGGAAATAGCACGTGTTGACGTGTTTTAAGAATACTTGGAAAGATAAATACACACTTAGGTGAGGTAGAAAAAGCAGTGAAATTGCACAATCTTAACCTGCCTTCGAGGAAAGCTACCTCCCAGGTGTCATTCTGCAGATATTTCCTGCTTAAAAACTTGCCAACAACCAGTTAAGCAACAACCTGGGATTTGGAGCAAATTTCGTGAAGTCCGTCAACTTGATCTTTCTGTGCTGTGCGTTATTCTATCTCGGTCTCTGTCTCTGTTTGTTTGCATCTCTTTCTCTCTCTCTCTCTGTCTCTCTCTCTCTCTGTCTGTCTCTCTCTGTGCTTATATAATTATGTCCCCTTTTTTCTCTCTGTATGTCCTTGTTTTTCTTTCTGTCTGTCTGACTCTCTGTTTGTCTGTCTGTCTATGTGTTTCTCTCTTTGCCTCTCTGTCTCTTTGTCTCTTTGTTTCCCTGTCTCTGTCTCTGTCTCTCTCTGTGTCTCTGTCTCTCTCTGTGTCTCTCACTCCCTCCCTCTCTCTCTCTCTCTCTCTCTCTCTCTCTCTCTCTCTCTCTCTCTCTCTCTCTCTCTCTCTCTCCTCTCTCTCTCTCTCCTTCCACCCCTGTCTTTCTCTTGGGATTTGAAGCAAATTTCGTCAAGTCCGTAAAACTTCGTGGATTCCGATTCCGTTTTCTCTTTCTCCCCCCCCCCTCCATCCCCTGATGACATGGATGCATTTCACCAGTTACAAGGTTCCCTGGAAAAGGCAAATCCCTTTGAGATTGGATGCGAAAATGAAAGCTATGGGAGAGAGAAAACGTCATAGGCTCTGTCCCCCTGACGTCGAGTAACGTGTGACATCACCAGCAATGACCATAATGTTATTTTCCCTCATGTCAGTGGAAAAATTCTGACCCCTTCCCAGTAGATGTGAAAAGTCGATGTTAGTGTGTATGTAAGCTGTTCTTTTCAGTGGAATAGTTGATTCATTCTTTACTTTTCTTGTAGAAATTTGAGTTTTGTCGATAACGTCATACTAACATGTTGTTCTTGGTGGTGTTATGATGTTTTATTTATTCTTTTATATCAAAGATAATGGAATAAGCAGTCATATGCGTTTTTACATCCTGTACCCGTGTGTATGCAGTTTTGTAAATCTTGTCATCTGATGTTGTAAAGGTAGGAGCAGGGGACAAAGACAACATCGTGGACAACCTGTTGTCTCGCATGGAGCAGTACGCCATGTTGTTATTGTTGTCCATGTTGTTATTGCTGTTAATGTTGTTTATGGTGTTGTAATGTTATGTTGTCCAGGAGCAGGGACAATGACAACATCCTGGACAACCTGTTGTCCCACATGGAGCAGTACGCCATGTTGTTATTGTTGTTCATGTTGTTAATTATGTCATGTTGTCTGTGCAGGAGCGGGGACAAAGGCAACATCCTGGACAACCTGTTGTCTCGCATGGAGCAGTACGCTAACAACCTGGAGGCTCTGGTGGCGGAGAGGACTCAGGATTACCTGGAAGAGAAGAAGAGGGCTGAGGACCTGCTGTACTCCATGCTGCCCAAGTATGTCTGCCTTTTATACAGAGTTTTGTTGTTTTGGGGTTTGTTTGTTGTTGTTTATTGTTTTGATTAGGGTTTGTTTTGTTGGGTGTTTTTTGGGGGGAGGGGGGGGGGGGGTTGCAAGAGCCTCTTTTTGTACGTGTCTTTTGATTTTTGTTTTTCAGGAAGATCATTTTTGTGTGAGGTTTTCTTAAGTTACCCATCTCTATCTGTGTTTCTCTCTGTCTCTGTCTGTCTATCTCTATCTCTCTGTCTCTGTCTGTCTCTGTCTCTGTCTCTGTCTCTCTGTCTCTCTCTCTGTCTGTCTGTCTGTCTGTCTGTCTCTCTCTGTCTGTCTGTCTGTCTGTCTGTCTCTGTCTGTCTGTCTGTCTGTCTGTCTGTCTGTCTGTCTGTCTCTCTCTCTCTCTCTGTCTGTCTGTCTGTCTGTCTGTCTCTCTCTCTCTCTCTTCCTCTCTCTCTCTCTCTCTCTCTCTCTCTCTCTCTCTCTCTCTCTCTCTCCTCTCTCTCTCTCTCTCTCTCTCTCTCTGAGGAGCTCTTTGTGAGTCTATCTCGGACTCTTTCGCTAAACTGATGGAGCTCTTTTTGTGAGTCAATCTTGGGGCTCTTTTGTGAGTCTATAGAGGTGTTCTCATAACCTATGCTCTCATTAGAGGGGGGGGGGGGCGAGGCATCAGAGACCTGAGCTTCTTTAGGGGTCAGCATCTTGAGGCGGCGCCCTTTCTCCTCTCCTTGCTACTTTACCTTCCCTGACCCTTAAGAGGCAGGTACCCATTTACAGCTGGGGGAACCGGGGGGAAACTGCACAAAAGCCAAGGTGCACGAGTGATCACCCTATCACGCTCAACGTTTAGCTTTGGGGGAGGGAAGGGGTAGTACATACTGCCACCACTGACCTGTCTCATCCCTTTACGTATCTTTATTACCGTACATGTCTAAATAATAGTCCTGCATTTCGCAAGAAGCAATGTATCTATTGGTTTGATTGAACAGAATTGTTTTTGGTCAAAACAACATAGCAGCAAGATGGAAAGTGTAAGTACATCTTGTACAGCTTGTAAGCTGTAGCTCTTGACAGTGTATTACTTTCTCTCCCTTTCTCAGGTCCGTGGCCAGCTGCCTCATCCGAGGGCAGTCGGTGGTGGCGGAGACCTTTGAGAACGTCACCATCTACTTCTCCGATATCTGTGGCTTCACCGCCCTCTCTGCTGCCTCCACCCCATGCAGGTCAGTGCTGCAGCAGTGGTAGTGGTGGTGGTGGTAGTGGTAGAGGTAGTGGTAGTGGTAGTAGTAGAAGTGGTAGTAGTAGCAGTAGTGGTAGTAGTAGTAGTAGTAGTAGTAGTAGTAGTAGTAGTTGTAGTAGTAGTAGTAGTAGTAGCAGCAGTAGTAGTAATCGCAGTGAAGATGGCGGGAAAAGTTGCAGTGGTGGAGGAGGAGTGTTTGTGATGAGGGTGGTGAAAGTAATAGCAGTGGTGATGATGCGTTGTCATAGTGGTGACAGTAGCAGTTGTAGTAATTGTGGTGGTGAAGGCGGTGGTAGTAAAAGTGAGGGTGGTGGTGGTGGGAGATGTTGTGGTGGGAGTAGTATTTGTAGTAGTATTGATAGTTGTTGTAGTCGTGTAGTAGAGCACCAGCAGTAGTAGTGGTAGTGTAAACGAGTATCATCATTTCTTTTTCAAGTTTACAGTAGCAGTCAATAGAAGCAGCGGTAGCATTTACAACGTGAGCTGTAACAGAAAGAATACAGGCAGTAAGTAAAAAACGCAGTCATCCCACATGGTTACGCAGAGATATACGCTGTGACTGAAATGGGTATGCAATACGAAAAAATCAGGCAATACATAGCAATACAGTATAATTTAATACAGCACAATACAATACAAAAGTGGTACCAGCAGTAGGGTTGACAGCAGCAGTAACAAAAGGGTCATCATTTTCAAAACACTAGCACCCACACAATTTTTTCCATGTTCAGTGGAATGAAAAAGAGAGAGAGAAAAACAAAACATCTTGTCTGATGAAATAAAACCCGAAAGCTCTCGTAGCTTAGTGGCAGCAGTTCCCAACAGCCAACTGTTCGTGATGGAAGGGAAGCAACATGTGTTATTTTTCGACGCTGACTGCAATTGCCTCCCATAAACAGCACACCCGGTGAAGAGCAGGCCACTCCCTGTCGGTAGGAACGGATAACAGTTGTTTTTAAAAAAGCAACAAAAAAGGCATGCACATAGGTGTAGTGTATGGACACCATTCCCGAAGACTGCATACGGCTGCCTCAGTGGTGGAGAGAAGGGGGAACGGTCACATAAGAAAAAAAATCTCACCATTAGTGAGCTGAGGAACGAAAAAACAAAAGATGATTTCGTCCGGGCAGCAGAGTCAGCGCCAATGCTGATTCTTGGGAGGAAAATCGTTTAACACCGAAATTCAGTGGAGACTCAAACCCAGACTCCCAGACTAGTCAGATCACGAGGTGGACAATCTAACCACTAGGCCCCTGCCCTGAAGCTGAGGTGACCAGTGTTGTGTGGTTCACTGCTGCAGGTGGTGGCTTTGCTGAACGACCTGTACACCATGTTCGACTCCATTCTGGAAAACTTCGATGTCTACAAGGTCAGAACACCCTGCCTGCTCTCTCTCTCTATGTTGTTGGCTCCTGGTTCTTGTTCATTTTATATCTTCTTATTGTGTCTCTGTCTATCTTTGTCTCTCTGTCTCTGTCTCTGTCTCTGTCTCTGTCTCTCTGTCTCTCTGTCTCTGTCTCTGTCTGTGTCTGTCTGTCTGTCTGTCTGTCTGTCTGTCTGTCTGTCTGTCTGTCTGTCTGTCTGTCTGTCTGTCTGTCTGTCTGTCTGTCTCTCTCTCTCTCTCTCTCTCTCTCTCTCTCTCTCTCTCTCTCTCTCTCTCTCTCTCTCTCTCTCTCTCTCTCTCTCTCTCTCTCTCTCTCTCTCTCTCTCTCTCTCTCTCTCAGTGTATGGTCCTGTTTATCTGTTCCTCTGATTGTCTGTGTCTATGTCTGTTTGTGAAGTCATGTATGTGTATTTCTTTTTCTTTAAACTCTGTGTGTGCGTGCTTGCGTGCGTTTGTGCGTGCGTGCGTTTGTGCGCGCGCGCGGCGCGCGCGCGTGTGTGTGTGTGTGTGTGTGTGTGTGTGTGTGTGTGTGTGTGTGCGTGTGTGTGGAGGGGGTGGTTACGTGCGCGCGCACACACATGTGTTAGCAAGCCTGAGGTATCTCTGTGAGCTTTCGCCTATGTGCTCGTAATTCATCATTTTTCCTTCCCTGTCCCCATCCCACAACCTGTTCGAGTTTCTTCTCCCTCAAACGCTGCAATAATATATAAAAGTCTGAAGATTTGTATGCGCTGTATCAAGGGGACAGGATAGCTCAGTGGTCAGAGCGCTCGCTAACCCTCAGTCAAGTTAAGCAGCGTCGAGCATGGTTGCCAATTGGATGGGTGACCGTTTGCGTGCCTCGGTTACAGCACAGTTCCCCAGTTCACCCAGCTGTAAATGGGTACCTGCCCTCTTTAGGGTCAGGGAAGGTAAAGCAGCGAGGGAGGGGAGATGGGCGCCGCCCTCAATATGCCTGCTGGCCCCTAGAGAAGCTGAGGTGTTTGACACCTCGTACTACGACCACACAGGTTATGGGACACCTTTACCTTTTTAACCGTTATAACTGGTAGATTGATTCATGACTGTGAAGCACGGCCTTTGGCTGATTGTATGAGAAATCTGACAGGTGGAGACTATCGGAGATGCCTACATGGTGGTCTCTGGCCTGCCTGTACGTAACGGCAAGCGACACGCCCGCGAGATCGCCCGCATGTCTCTGGCCCTTCTGAATGGGGTCAAGTCCTTCAAGATTCGCCACAGGCCGGAGGAATCTCTCAAACTGCGCATCGGGATCCACACTGGTCAGTCAGTTCTTCAGGGTCTTGTGTTTTAGCCTGGCTGCTGGACAAGAGAGAGAGAGGAGAGAGAGAGAGAGAGAGAGAGAGAGAGAGAGAGACAGACAGACAGACAGACAGACAGACAGACAGACAGACAGACAGAGAACTGTACGTTTTAGGGACCAGAAAAACGTTAAAAATGGTGCTTGTTGAGGTTTTCTTGTTGGGTTTTTGTTGTTGTTGCTGAAAATAAGTTATATTCAGAAAATCGTAGCCATATTGCAGACGCCTATTCAGTGCAAGAACAGCATTTTTTGTCCTCGAAAGCAAAATATTGTTCCCTTTTTGGCAGCTGGTGAACACAGTAAATTCTGATGAAACTTTTAGGTTTTTCAGTGCCAGTTTTATGAGACGCCAATGTAAACCTGGCCTGTTCTCTACTCGTTCAGTGACAATCGTGAACTACCCTCAACTTGTTTGACCTGTATTTTGCCTATTCTTAATATGTTTAGCTTATGCATGGCTAATTAAACCCCCTTCTGACCTATCCTCACCTCGTCTGACCTACCCAAACCTCGTCTAACCTATCCATACTTCATCTCAACTATCCACACCTCATCTGACCTATCCTCACCTCACCTGACCTCTCCACACCTCATCTGAAATCCTGATTGATTTTAATTTCTTCTGACCTGTTTTCATCTCATCTGACATACCCTGACCTAACGTGACCTATCTTCACCTGAGCAGACAATTGCTGACTTATCTCTACCTCACCGGACAATATATGACCTATCCTTGCCTCACCTGACCAGTTCTAACATTCTCAACCTTACCTCACCTCACCTCACCTCACCTCATCTGACCAGCACACAGCCTCAAGTTGTGACCTGTCCTGTCTCCATGCTGATCTGACTGTGTGGTGTCTTTCAGGGTCAGTGGTGGCGGGGGTGGTGGGTCTGAAGATGCCTCGCTACTGTCTGTTCGGGGACACTGTCAACACAGCCTCCAGGATGGAGTCCAATGGCCTGCGTGAGTAGCTGGCCTCCTTTTTCCTTACTAGCCCGGTCTTTGTGCGTGACGTTTGCTTTGAAAGCTATTTTCCGACCTATAGGGAGGTGGGGTTTTGTTGTTGTTGTTGTTGATATAAGTTTACGAGATGACAGCCCCAATTTGGACTCTGTGGTCGGCGAGGCTATAAACAGCTTGATTTGATTAGAGTGGTTATTTTTATCTGCTTGGTTTTTGTTGCATTGTAACTTATGTGTGGAATCTAATAGCGTTTTTCCAACATGAAGATGAGATATTGTACATTTATGGGGGAAAAAGAGTTTTTGTGCTATGTTGTAGTTTTTGTACAGTTAAAACCACACACACACATACACACACATACTTACACTCGTGCGCGGACGCGCACACACACACACACGCACACACACGCACACACACACGCGTACAAACACTCTCTCTCTCACGCACGCACTTACGCACACACACACACGCACGCACGTACACACACCATTTCACTACACTACACTACACCACACCACACCACACCACACCACACCACACCACACCACACCACACCACACCACACCACACCACACTACACTACACCACACCACACCACACCACACCACACACCACACACCACATCACGCCACGCCACGCCACGCCACAACACACCACACCACATTACACCACACCACACCACACCACACCAAACCACACCACACCACACCACACCACACTACATGACACTGCCCTACACTGCTACTGTCCCCATCATTGTTCATTTGTGAGAAAACTAAAGTCAGCCTCCCTGTTTCAGCTCTCCGGATCCACATGAGCTGTGTGACCAAGGAAATCCTGGACGACTTTGGCCATTTTATTTTAGAACTCCGCGGAGAGGTGGAGATGAAGGTACAGTGTGTGTGGGAGGGGGGGGAGGGGGATGGGTAGGTGTGTGTGTGTGTGTGTGTGTGTGTGTATGTGTGATGGTGTGTGTTTGTGTGTGTGTGATGGTGTGTGTGTGTGTGATGGTGTGTGTGTGTCTGTCTGTGTCTGTGTCTGCGCATGTGCGTGCATGCGTGTGTGTGTATGTGTGTATGTGATGGTGTGTGTGATGTGAGTGTGTGTGCGATGGCGCGCGCGTGTGTGTGTGTGTGTGTGTGTGTGTGTGTGTGTGTGTGTGTGTGTGTGTGTGTGTGTGTGTGTGTGTGTGTGTGTGTGTGTGTGACTGCACTCGTTATTAATCCAAACTGAACTGCCTGTTGACGAAGAACGTAAGATAACCTCTTTGGGTTTTTGAAAGATTATGTAGGAGAAATAAACTTGATGATGATGATGATGATGATGATGATGATGATGATGATGATGATGATGATCATCATCATCATCATCATCATCATCATCATCATCATCATCATCATCATCATCATCATCATCATCATCAGTGTTTTTATTCTTATCATCATTACTATGTGTCATCATGATTGTTATATCCTTCGCCATACCATTATCATCATCATCACCATCAGGATCACCATCATCACCATCATCACCACCACCACCACCACCATCATCATAATCATCATCATCATCACATCATCATCATCATCATCATCATCATCATCACCACCATCATCACCATCATTATCATCATCATTCAAAACGGGCCGTTGTGCTGTGGTTGACAGGGGAAAGGGAAGCAGACGACATTCTGGCTGAACGGGGAGGAGGAGGTGGCTTCAGATAGTCTGCTCAACCACGGCCTCTTGTGACCACCCTCCCCCCTCCCGCCCCCCTCCACCCCCACCACCACCACCCAGTCACCGCAAAACGGCGAGCCACCACCCCCACCCCCACCTCCACCACCACCACCAGAACAAAGTGCGTCCCCACCACCGCCCCCACCACCTTCAGTTTGATGACCCTTACTCCGGTAGGGAGTGAGCGCTCACACCACTCTGACCGCTGACAAAAAGTGATCACCTTTTTATTATTATTATTACTATTATTATTATTATTATTATTATTATTATTATTATTATTATTATTATTATTATCATTAAAAAAATAATATTATTATTTACTTACTTACGTCCGTATAAGGCCTAACTGTGACAGCTGATCTATTTGTGTCGTAATTATTATTAATATTTTGGTTTGTTATTGTTTGCTGTCTACGCTGTCTCTGATTGCGTGTTTTTTGTTTTGTTTTGTTTTTTCTATTTAACGTTAAAATTTCGGACAGGACAGAGACGCATCGAAAATTTGCTGGAAAAAAATCGGTGTGTGAGTGTTCCCATTTTTCTCCCTTTTCTTTCATCTTTTATCGGTGTTGACTTTGAAGTCCGTAATTGATATTTTCAATTTTGTTCTGTTTTTCACCGACAAGTGTGGTTTATCGAAGCTGTGATCGGGGTTTGTTTTCATTTACAGCGAATTTGTGTGGTTATTTTTAATGAATGATACTCACGAAGTACATAAAGTGTAAAGTTAGCATACCGATGTAGTGCCACCCAAATTACAGTCTCCGCATTCTGAAAGTTTTTTTCCCGCGAAAGACTTAGTTGTACATCGGAATACTGGCTTTTCCTTCTTTTTTTCTTTCGTTTTGTTTGGTGTTTATTTTTTTCATCGGATATGACTGTCTGTAATTTGAGTGGTAAAGCGAAAAGGCTTAAAAGTCAAGTTAACTTGTGTAGGTACTATGAAAAAAAAAGAAAATGAAAATGTATTCATTGAGACAGGTTGAAACAACAAAGACAGATGAAGAAAAGGATAAAGGAATGTTGACTCATGCAGATGTGCTTGAGAACAATTGTGAAATAGATCTGATTCGTGCAGAAAGGTTGAATGAAAAATGTAAAGCAGGGTTATAAAGCATGAGAAAAAACAAACAAGTAGAATAACCCATTCAGACATACTGATACAAAGAGACAAAACAAAACTCCCCCCCCCCCCCCCCAATAAAAAACCAAAAAAAAACCAAAGTTAATGAGTTCTCTTGGAAAGAGACGAAAGGGCACATAAATGCTTGTTAATGGTGTGGATCTTTTTGTTTGTTTGTTTGTTTGTCTCTGTTTTTGTTTTTGTTTTTTGCATTGTTTTGTGTTTGTTTCGGTTTTATTTTCTGTTGTTTTTAAACCAAAGCAGCTCAAGTTTTGTACTTCTGTATGACAGCATTTTATCATAATGAGCTTTGTTATGTACTTGTTGGGATATGCGAAAGCACGCACTGTTTTGGTTTGATTTTTTTTCATGTGCTGGCACTGAAGTTCATGCACCAGTAAAGCTGTCCTCTGAAGTCGGAGTATAGCTGCCTATATGGCGAGGTACTTGAAAACAGTTATACACGCAAACTTTTCATTCAGTGTGCAATTTCAATGTCACAGTGATTCCCAGGTGGGATGAGTGAGTCAGAATGCACATTCTGCGTAGATATTGCAGCTTCAAAAAGCATTATGAGAAAGATAGGTGAACAGACCATTGAAAAAGTGTGTATTGGAAGAAAATAGAAGTCATAATGTGATATGATATAACATGATAAAAAGTAATGTAATATAATATCGTATGATCAAATGTTACTTAATGATGTGACAGACGGCATAGCATATTATGTCAAATTCAGTATTACTATTATCACTATTACTGCTACTAAAAACAAAATACACCTGCCACTACTACTAACGCTAAATTAAATGTGACCATTAGTAATGAGAATAATGATACATATGCAATGTTAATTGGAAAGCTATCTTTATAGAGTTTTTCACAATGAATCTCACTACTGTAGAAACCAGCCATCATTGAACCAAATATCCACAATGCAGCCCGATTTCTGTGTGAAAGCCTTCGTATCGATGATCAGTTCAGACCTTTCCCCATCTAAATGAATTCTTCAATTGTATCTTCGCATCTTGTCCAAAACATTTTTTTTCAATAATTTAGCATCACATCGCTGGAAAAACGAATGACGGGGATATTTCTCGACGCTTTTCAGTTTCATTCATATGCTTTACCAATCTGTCACGCACTGTCAAAATCTTTCATTTGAATCTCTTATCCTTTATTTCGTTTAATTTATTCGTTTATCTCTCTGTTTATTTACACTCTATGCCTTTTTTGCACTCTTGAAATGGTTGAACCTGGAGTCACTCGCTTATTGAAGGACCCATTTGTACATTTCATTTACTCATTAAGACCGAAAGTCGGAATAAAAAACCGAACAGACTCTCATCACCATTTTAAAAGAAAGTTTTGCCGAACCTTTATAAATTTGAAGTCAAATAAAATAATGTTTACCGACAGTGTGAAAATAGCTTACAGAGGTGAGGATGTAGAACTGTTTTCGTTTTCGTTTATAACATGTACTACGATTTTTTTGTTAACTGACTTACCTATGTAACTGTTCATGACTGGGCATATATTTTTTTAATCAGTCAACTGCTTTAGTCAAGCCATTGTGATCAGGAGATTTGAGTCAGAGATTTGAAGACCAGTTGAAGGCACGGAGTCAGATAGTTGTACTTTACTTTTTTTTTTTTAATCCATACACCTTAACTATTGTTTTCTGTGATCGTGTTGTATCGTACCCGCCACATCTTCAAAGAATGTGAGAACACACCAACACTGGAGTGATTAAGGCGAGGCTTTCTTTTT
>CM060329.1:38549957-38564957 GCA_030674155.1 Stramonita haemastoma | reverse complement strand
AAATGATCGTTACCATTACTTCATCGGCCCTATCGCCAGTGATTACAATGATTCAGTGGTTGGTCTTTGCCTGCATGATTATCATTATACTTGTATCTGGTCTTTTCAATAATGATGAGCATCGGTCGTGTATCTGATCTTTTCAACACTTATTATCGTGTATTTCTTTTTTTTTTTCGCTCTTTGGGTATTTTTATCATTGTGTACTATTCTGGTTTCTTGAATTATTATTATCACACTATTTCTGTGTCAGGAATTTTCTACAGTGATTATTGTAAGATTTTCTTTACTGGCTCTTTTTCCTGGTGATCATTGTTACTCCTAGATGTGGTCTTTTTCAAGAAGGAATATCATTATTGGCAAAGCTGGTCTTTTGGATAGTATCTTTCTCTATTTCTTCTGGTGCAGGTCTTTTTAAAAAGGGAAATTTGTGTTCTATAATATTTGGTCGTTTTAAAAATTATCATTTTTTGTGTAATTGGGAGTTTTTTTATATATTGATTATCAGCATTTGTGTATTTGGCTTTTTCAGTAACGATTGTCAGTACTGGTGTTTCAGTTACTCTCAACTATTACTTTCATTTCTCTATCTGTATTTTTCAACAATGATATTACTTCTATATGATATCGGATATTTTTCAACGAAGATGATCCTTTACCCTGATGTCTGGTCTTTTCAATAGCATTTAGCACTACTCTCTATTCTGGTCTTTCTGAAATTGATAATTGATATTCGTATAAATGCTATCTTGTCTTCTTTCACATTATCATTATTGCTAGATCTGGTCTTTTCAATAATGACTGTGGGTATTTTGATGATTGTTTTTTTAACAGTGGTGTATGCAAATAATGTGACCTGTTGATCCTTGAATAACTATTTTTTCCAAAACTTTTTTTAAATGATCATTAAGTCGTCTATTTTGTATTCTATCACCATTTTCAGAGCTAGCTTCACAAACCCTTTCCATATGTGATCAAGGGTATTCTTTTGTGGCTGAAAAATAACGTCTAGTTTTTTTTTATACTAGCTGGTAGTAGTGGCTAAGGGGGGGGGGGGATAATTTTCATGGTTAGTCAAGCGTCTTGGACTACTTTGGGTTATCTTCTCCTTTTTGGGGGGATAGTATTTCTATATTTTTGATGTTTCCTTTGCCTCTCATTTTTTCCTTGTATTTTGTTGGGGGGTTGTGGGAAAGGACTGTTCATAGAGATATCCTTAGATTTCTCTATTTGTTTATTATTAATCTTTTATCTAGTTGCACGCATATTTTGGAGAAGGGGTATTTTGAAAGCTGTTGAAATCTGGCATTTTGTGATGATACTGTAATTCTTTAGTTTTTTTTTATTGCTTTGATCAGTTTGGACTAGGAGAAAGACCCTAGATTGCTTAGAAAAAAAGTAAAGTGTTTGAAAGTATTCAAAAATCTTCCTTGCATAATGTTCTTGGTTAAAACAGTGTGCATCTGTCTACAAAAGTATGTCCTTCATTATCAGCTTTTGTAGTCAATTTTGGTATTGTTATACGTGTGCGCAACATTAAAAATTGTAATAAAAAAAATTGTTGACAGTAACTTTGATCCAATACAGATTTAACCGTGTTCTCCTTGTCTCATTTTGAACAATGTAGAATAAAATATGCTGTATTGAGCTTGACAGTTTTGTACTTAATCTAGATAACGTGCATTTTGTTTGAGAGTTGACTTAAAGTCTGGAAATACTTATACAAAATCATGATTTTTATACTTTATTTTAAGATTATTTCACTTCCTGCATACCTTTAAAGGCTGGGCCCTTATCCTATTTCATATTCTTAATCTAGATTCTTATTTTTTACAAGGGTTGGCATGGCAGATGCTTAGGGGGTTTGGAGGGTTTGGGAGAGGGAGGCGGGATAGAGAGAGGCATGATGATTTATATGGATGAGAACATGAATGCTTGTTAGTGACAGTCCATACTTTACATGCAGGGAAAGAGTGATAGCCCTGAACTATTGCTTTTTGCTGTTATTTCAAAAGAGAAGCGAAAACATCGCTACCATAGGAACTGGACTATGATGTCAACACAGCCGTATTGGGGGGGGGGGGGGGGGTCTTGCAATTTATATCTTACCTCAACCCTGTGTCTCTATATGGGGTGGTCTCCAGCAGACGTGAGGTTGAGTAGTTGTTGTTTTTTCAAAATCTACACTATTATAATTATGATCTGGAATTGAAGGTCAGCTTTGCTTACAGAGGCTCTTTGCTACGTATTTTGAAGACAATCCGTCAATTTTAATTTGTTGGGGGGGTTCTCAATTGGTTTATGACGTTGTTGCTGCTGTTTCTTCAGTTCGCTTAAACACAACATGGCTCGCTACATGGGTGCCTTTGTTTTTCTTTTTTGTTTGTCGTGGTTTAGTTTGGTTTTATTATCTTTCTGGTTTTCTCCCTTTTTGCATCCTTGTATGTTTCTTTTTTGTGTTTTGTTTGTTTTGGTCTGAAGGTATTTGATTGTGTCATTCACATGAATGCCTGAGTGTGTTTCTTCCAAATATGTAATGGGTTTGTGTGTAGGTGGTTTTTGTGTATGCAGTTTTTCTGCAGTATTAGTTATAACAAAAAAGATAGCGCTCGTTTTACTACTCTCCTTCTTCCTCATCCCTCTTCTCCTATTATTATTGTTTATATTATTATTACTATTAATGGTGATTTTGTTGTCGTTTGTCATTTCACAAGGGGTGGCATGGCAGGTGTTTAATATGTCATTTGGCTTCAGCTTTGGTCGCAACTTCTAGTAGCAAAGGAGAGAAACAATGACACTCTAGTTTTTTTCTTCCTTTTTTATAATTATTATCATTTCGATTATCGTAAATACTATTATCATAATATATTATTATCATTATCATTATTATCATAATTATTACTGATATTACACACAGAAGAGATGATGCTTTTTTTCTCACTGCAGTTCAGATATTTTTTTGGGGGGTGCATCAATTTTATTCATGTATTTATGTATTGTGATGTGTTACTTGTATTGCACTGTATTGATTTATAATGCTTTGTATTGCATTTTATTGTACTATCTTGTATTTATTGTATTGCATTTATTGTATTGTCTTGTATTGTATTGTATTGCATTGCATTGTATTGTATTGCACTACATTGCATACTACTTTTCAATTGCGTCAGATTTAACTGCGTGATTTGGGGGCTGCTCTCTGAGGGGAGAGCACATCGCCACTAGCACAGCGCCACTTTTTCTTACTTTTCTTTATTGTTTTCCAGGCCCATACTTTTGTCACTGTTGAATGTTAATGGAAGCAGCAGTTGGGGCAGTGTGTTGTGTGTGTGTGTGTGTGTGTGTGTGTGTGTGTGTGTATTTGCATCGAAATGTTTGGTCAAAAGTCGGAGCGCAAAAGCGCCGGTGTTGCAGGCAAGAATCTACACCCTCTGCTAATTTTTCCACCCACGGATAAAACTAAGATTGTGCACTATGTGGATTCTGCTCTCTCTCTCTCTCTCTCTCTCTCTCTCTCTCTCTCTCTCTCTCTCTCTCTCTCTCTCTCTCTCTCTCTCTCTCTCTCTCTCTCTCTCTCTCTCTCTCATAAGCTTAAAAGATATTTAGAATTTTCAAATCAATTGACCTAAAGTATATGTCGAGTAAATATTCGTTCTCTTTTAACATCCAAAATCTTATGATGATGATACATATCTTTTCTTTCTTTTTTACATCCAGATAGATGAAGCTAACCGTGGAGACTTCCCCAAATACCCTAGTAATGTGATATTTAGAAGGGCAACATTGTTGTTACTTTATTTAATCAGACTAACAATAACTGCCACACGGCGAAAAAACTGACTTCAATCCAACAGTTTAGCTTTACTGTTAAAAGAAAGCGCCATTTTTCTAAATCTAACCGTTCTTGTCACACGTATGGCTTTTTTGTTAATTTAATACATGCGAGATGATTTTTCTTTTTGTAAATGTCTTTGAACAAAAATTCGAAACAATGACGAAACCAAAAGTAAAAGAAAAAAATCCGAAACGCATCGTTGTTATACAGACATTTAACCGTGCAGGGGTAAAAATAAAATCAGGGAGGGTGGTCATTCTAGTCCTTGACTCCGGCAGTTCACCAAGACGCACTGTGATATGTTTGCTGATTGCAAGAACGTTAACAACTATTGTGTACCTGCCTGAGTGATTGATTGATTGATTGATCGAAACTATGATTCAGTTTTTTTTTTCTAATGGAAACAAAATTATTATCTATATAAACGATGATTTGCGGTGATCATTAATATCATCATACCCGTTCCTTTGACTAATCTCTAGCTAAGTAGACGCAGTTGTTATAAATCTTTGTCGGTTTTCTAGCGTCTATGAAATTACACGTTGTGTGCACACGTGTGTGTTTGTTGTGAATAAGTGTTTGTATGCGATTATGCTTGGATACATACAAAGAAGAGAGTGATACAAATTAATGTCTTTTAATCGAGCTGTCAGAGTTGTTGTTTACTTTTTTTTATTTTGAAACTTTAATGCTGTTTTTGTTTTGTTTTGTATTGTAAACTTTAAGGCGATTACTTCGAATTTCGTTAAAAAGCATAAACATTAGCATTTATTAGTACTGCATGAGCAAAAACTTCCGTTCAACTCTCCCGCTGGCGCAAAAAACGAGGGAGTCACAGTGTTTACAGAACAACGAGTCGTCCTAGCTTTGTACTTGCGGAGGGGGTGGGGAGGAGAAGGGATGGGTGGGATTTTGCTTTGGGGTTTTGCTTTTATCTACAGTGCTGCAGCTCTCGTTCCAGTACGTACATTTTAGCCACATTAGAGAAAACGCATTTTATACTGAAAACAGTTCAAGACCTATGAATGATTGCAAAACGATAGAATAATATCTATGCCGGTGTGATAATATATCATCTGTTCGCATAAATGTTGAAGAGGGAAATTCATTCATTTGTCGATATTTTTCTTTATAGAACGTTCAGACAGCAATTGTTTTTGTGTCTGTCATATAAGCAATTAATGTGCATGGCACAGACTTCTGACAAGTCAGGACCAGCGTGGTCTGTCTGGCCGGCATGATGTCGATGTTTGAAATAGTCACTTTGTGTACAGGTGTGCTCTTTATTGGCAACTGTTGAAATCTTGATGATTTTCTTGTATTCTCTCTCTCCTCTCTCTCTCTCTCTCTCTCTCTCTCTCTCTCTCTCTCTCTCTCTCTCTCTCTCTCTCCTCTCTCTCTCTCTCTCTCTCTCTCTCTCTCTCTGAATAGGGGATGATTTCAAAACTAACTGGTATATAAAATAATTATATTGATCCCTGCTCATCTAGCGTGGGTGGGGTCTTTTCCCCTGTTAATGCTGTTTTCTTTTGCGCTTACCTCGTCCGTTGTGTAACCTTAGTTACAGTAGCTCGTGTGCATACACATTTATGCGTTGTTTTTTTTCTCGAAGCGTGCGTCCGTGTATGTGTGCGTGCATGCGTGCATGCGTGTGTGTGTGTGTGTGTGTGTGTGTGTGTGTGTGTGTGTGTGTGTGTGTGTGTGTGTTGTGTGACAACCCCAAATATGGCCTCTGTGGTCGGCTGGGCTATAAACAAGAAGGCTGGATTGGATTGAGTGTGTGTGTGTGGGGAGGGGCGTGAGAGAGAGAGAGAGAGAGAGAGAGAGAGAAGAGAGAGAGAGAGAGAGAGAGAGAGAGAGAGAGAGAGAGAGAGAGAGGAGTGTGTGTGTGATGTGAACCTGTTTTGTGTAGAGATGTTTAGGGATTCGTCACTTTATTTTTGCATCGGCTTTTTTCTTGGTGGTGGTGTGTGTTGTGGGTGTGAGGGGGGGGGGGGGGGGGGGGGGGGGGGTGGCTGGATTCAATGGGAGGTGCCATTTCTTGGGTGATTTTTCAACAAAAAAAATTCTGACCAAGTTGGATTGTTGTGCTGCTTATCTGTGACCTTCTTCAGCCCTCGTGTAGCTTTCAAGAGTTGGCTGGACTGTGGCGTAAAACACGGAGAATGAACCAATGATTTTCATGTTGTAAAAACCACTGACGATGGCAAAAATGTATTGTCATTCTTTTTCTGTCTCAAAGATTTGAGGGGTGGGGTGTGTTTTTTTTTCCTTTTGTTTATTTACTTTTATTTTTTTTTGGGGGGGTTCTCTCAAAAGTTTTTTTTGTAAAAATGTGGGTTGGATATTTTTGCTTTGATTCGTTGCTGTGTGTGTGAGTGTGCGTGCGTGCGTGCGTGCGTGCATGCGTGCGTGCGTGCGTGTGTGTTTTGCGAAATGGACTTCTGGGTTTGTCTGGGGGTTATTTTTTGTTTTGTTGTTTAAGTTTTTTCCTCGTCTTTCTTTTTTGTGTTGTCTCAATCCATGTCTTTTAATCTTCTATTTTTGAACAATCTTGTCTCTTTTTCCTGTTATTTTCATATAGATTTGGTACCTTTTTCAAGGCATGTGTGCGGGGGGGGGGGGGGGGAGGGGAGGGAGTTGTATGGTTGGGCCTTTTCTTCTTCTTTTGTCCGGTTTTCTTACGCCTTTTTTTCTGCGTGGGGAGGGGTGGGGGGATGGGTTCGGGTGTGGCATTTTACTTGTTGACATCAATTGATCTATTGAATCCCGTTTGAGCTATTCTTGTTTGGATTGATGGTTATTGTCCCAATGTGAAATCCTGCGCGTGTCTATGATTGTTCTGTGATTGCAGTGATTATTCATCGGGGTTTATTGTTGCTCTAACATCAGTTTACTGTCTTTTTTTTCTTTCAGGCAAAAGAAATCCCTCGTGTACATATATTGTGTTGTTGTTGTTTTTCTCTCCTGTTCCGCTATACTGAACAGCATATAACCAAACTGGTAACACTAATGAAAACTTGGTTATCTGTAGAAAGAACGACTATCTTAATGATAGTGTGTTTATTTTAGAAAAAAAGTGTTTTATTTTCTTGTTTGTTTTTCATTGTAAGGTAAAAAAGCATAGACCCACCTGTATAGCTGGCAACATGTTATGAGGATTTTGAATTTCGTTGACGTTGTTCCCAGTCTGCAAAACTGTTCCGATTTTTGCACTGTGCATATATATATATATATATATATATATATATATATATATATATATATATATATATATATATATATATATATATATCATTTGGATATGTTTACTTTGCTCTCACTGTGTTCTGTCTGTCTGTCTCTGATCTCTCTCTGTCTCTGTCTCTTTCTATCTCTCTCTCTCTCTCACCCTATCTCTCTCCCTTCCTCTTCCCACTCTCTCTTCCTCCACTCTTTTTCATGTTTGTTTCTGCTTCTCTCTCTCTCTCTCTCTCTCTCTCTCTCTCTCTCTCTCTCTCTCTCTCTCTCTCTCTCTCTCTCTCTCTCTCTCTCTCTCTCTCTCTCTCTCTCTCTCTCTCTCTCTCTCTCTCTCTCTCTCTCTCTCTCTCTCTCTCTCTCTCTCTCTCTCTCTCTCTCTCTCTCTCTCTCTCTCTCTCTCTCTCTCTCTCTCTCTCTCTCCTCTCTCTCTCTTCTCTCTCTCTCTCTCTCTCTCTCTCTCTCTCTCTCTCTCCTCTCTCTCCTCTCCCTCTCCCTCCTCCTCCCTCTCTCTCTCTCCTTCCCCCTCTCTCTACCTTCCCCTTCTCTCTATCTCTATCTTGTTTGTTTCTGCTCCGTTCTGTCTCTGTCTCTCTCTCATGATTCTTGTTAAACTTTTCTCTTCAAGTTACGGTAACAAGTGGATGTGATTTGTTTTGAACTAGCATTTTTTGGTAATGTAAAATCACAAAAAAGAACCCAAGGTGTTGCTGTTTAATAACTTTTTGAAAAGTGTTTGCAGAGACGCGGTGTATAGCTGTTTTCAAGGACGGAGCATTCATGCTAATAAATTTATTTCAAAATATGACTTCGGCCGTTTCTTGTTCATGTGTGTGTGTGTGTGTGTGTGTGTGTGTGTGTGTGTGTGTGTGTGTGTGTTTGTGTGTGTGTCTGTGTGTTGTGTCTGTGTGTGTCTGCGTGTGTGTGTCTGTCTGCCTGTCTGTCTGTCTGTCTGTGTCTGTCTTTGTCTATATGCCTGCCTGCCTGTCTGTCTGTCTGTCTGTATAAAATCTAATCTTCGAAATAAACGTCAGTCTGTTGAAGAATCAATCTCCGAGTTACTACAGTCTATCTACATGGTACCAAAGTATATTTTCAGATCCGTGGATCCCGGATGAGATTCCCCGTTGCCGTAGGCTCTTAACCGTGTGGCTTGGCTGCATCGTCCCGTCTAAAGCACTAGTACCCAGACCCATTCCTGATAACTGGTAGGAGGAATATCTCTGGTTCCAGTTTGTTGTTGCTGTTACTGTTGTTGCTGTTGTTGTTCTTCTTCTTCTGTTATTGCGGTTGTTGTTCTCACTGTTGTTGGTGTCTTTATGGCAGTTGTTGTTGTTGTTGTTGTTGTTGGTGGTGGTGGTGGTGGTGGTGGTGTCATTCTGGCTGCTTTTGTAAGAGACAGGCAGGCATATAGACAAAGACAAAGACAGGGGACGGGATAGCTCAATGGTCAGAGCGCTCGCTTTCCCCCAGCCAAGGTTAAGCAGCGTCGAGCGTGGTTACCAATGGGATGGGTGACTGTTTGCGCACCTTGGCTACAGTGCAGTTCCCCCCAGTTCACCCAGCTGTAAATGGGTACCTGCCCTCTTGAGGGTCAGGGAAGGTAAAAGCAGCGAGGGAGAGGAGATGGGCGCCGCCCTCAATATGCTGGCCCCTAGAGAAGCTGACGTCTCTGATGCCTCGCTCCCTACGACCACACCGGTTATGGGACACCTTTACCTTACCTTTACCTTTTGTGTAAGATCTTCATAATGATGATGATGATGATGATAACACTGTCGCTGCCGTTGTTGCTACTTCTGCTGCTTTTGCAGCTGCTTTTTCTTCGTAGATGGGATTTCGGGATTTAATGTGTTGGTTCATTTTCTCGTTCCTCGACTAGAGCTCTGAGGTTCACCAAAGGTGATATTTTGTGTATGCAACTGATTTTACCCACCATTAAGGTTCCTACGTAGCCATATTCCGACCTCGAGGATGGTGTCTAAACACATTAGTGAGCACGCGATTTTTTTAACGTGATCACCCGTTCCTATGGGCACGAAATGGCCTGCTCTTCCCAAAGGAGGAACGCTGGGCCTTGGTTTATAGTCTCACCCGAAGGATTTTGGGGGAGTGAATTCAGTACTGAAGTTCATTGCAGGGGAACAGTCTCTAAAACGGGCGCCTCCGTGGTGATTTGATCCGGGGCCGTCAGACCACGAGTGCTGCATTTTGATTACTAGGCTACCCCACCCTTCACTTTGGTTGGTTGTCTTTATAATCTAAAAAGAAAAAAAAAGAAAAAGAAATTAGAAGAAAAATCCTGGGAAACGAGTCAATACCAAGCTGGTAGAAAACCTCCTCTCAAACAGGCAATTCAGCGGAGATTCGAGCCTGTGCCCTCCCTCAGTTACCGTCAGATCACGTGTATAGTACGATACTCTAGCCATTAGGCTTTCTCGGCCCCATCCCCTGACTATCTGAATTGTCAAAACACTAATCTGGCCATGTCAGAAGCCTGGAGACTAGGAAAGCTGGAAAGGGATAAAATAAACACAGCCGAAATGTGGCTGCAGTACAGGCGACTGCCAAGAATGAAATGGTCAGACAGAAGAACAAAATAAAAGCATTTTTGGGGAACTCTTAGTGCAAAGGCAAAATATGCTGGCTGATATTAATGAGCCCATGCTGGTCATGGAAACAGAAGCACACAGGTAAATCTGATGATGACAGATCCCCAAGGTAAGTTTGAGTGGCAGAAGAAAAAGAGGCTGACGACCAACATCCTACATTGTCAACATCACAGAGATCAGAGGTCTGGGAGGACTACAGGAGAATGTAGAACTCAGCAGAGACACAGAGATGGCGAACCCTGGTGGTATTGCGTGGAGCTCCTACAGACGATAGCGGTGATAGAGACAGTCGAGTTGAGTAAAGAAAAGTAAGTTTCTTTTATTTGATTCTTCACATACTGTGTCCAGTGCCAGAGCAGCGATTTTTTCTAAGCATTGAATGTGGTAAATGTTTGTAGATGGTTAGATTAGAACTCCTCAAAGTTGGAATGCGGCTACCTGTAGGGTGGGCAACAGGTCACATAGCAAAACTGAGGAACCTTGGAGCTCAAGCCAAGGAAAAAAATTACAATGAAATCACACATACGCGCTAACACTTGTAGGACCGCTCGTCAACATTTTAACATACTCATGCACACACACACACACACACACACACACACACACACACACACACACACACACACACACACACACACACACACACACACACACACACACACACCAAACAGATGCTCACATCATGGAATGCTAACAGTCGTCTATTTCATCAGCAGACAGTTTGCTCGAAAGGTTTTCTGAATTACCGTTTCTGCCATTCATTCCTGAATCACACTGACAGCAAAGATGTTGATATCCCTCCGAAAGAACAAAGTCATCACACACGAGTGCTATTTCGTCATTTATTATGGAGTCCAAAGTCTATCTGTTGTTGTTGTTGTTGTTTTAAACCTGCAACAAATTAGTTCTACATTCGCTGACTAAAATTGGACATGATCAAACTTTGATGAATACGAGATTTTTGTTTTCAAATTGTGTTTCGGATAGGAAAAAAAATGTGAAGATATTAAGATTCCAACATATGGGTTATTTACGATTTAGTTAGAAATATAATTATAAAGCAAAAATTCAAAAAATCCCAAAGATTTCTACACAGTAAGTAAAACTACTTTTAGTTCCTTTCGACTTCAAAAGAGGGAAAGCGAAATAATTTTCCGGTTTTCCTGTTTACAAACATTGTTAAAAGATTAACAAAATCCTTGTTTCATGCTGACAATAACAAATAATATAAAAAAAATTTCCGACGTATTGTTAACGACAGATTTTCTGTTTGGTACCCCGAATGTGTCTCTTCCATTGTACTGGCGCAACTGTCTCTGGTTTTTCTAGTTTCTGCAACACAACAAAGGACATTAACACGTGATGAGTATTGCTATGCATAATAGAGAGATTGATTGTCATCTATAGCTGATCTCAATCCTTTTTTTAATTTCTAAAACCATTTCACACCAGCAAGGCTCAGTCACGTGGCTAGGCTTCACCTTTCCTGTAACTCCTTGAAGAGTCGTATGAGAACTAATCTGAATTTTTTCAATGTCTTGTGGGGGACCTGAAACTTGCGGAGTCTATCCTTCTCTAGAAAAGAGTATGCATGCTGGGTATGTACATCCAACCATCCAGCCCAAGTTGGCCTACTCTTCTACGCAAGGTGGACCCCTTTCAACATAAGTACACATAATGCACATAACACATAATAACACATAACGGGGCCTCGGTTTATAGTCTCATCTGAAGGACTCTTGGGAGAGTGGAGTCAGCACCAATGCTCACTCCAGGCGAAAAGTCCACTTGGACGGACACATGAGCAGAGACTGGAACCTGTGTCTTCAGTTACCGTCAGATCACCAGCTCCACGCTCTAACCGCTTGACTGCCTCGCCTCTTTACTGAGATACTTTTGAAATTTGTTCAGTTAAAAAGTCATCGGAACTGTTGCTATTGCAATGGATTTTTTTGGTTTTACTTCAACTGTGAAAACAAGAGAAAACTGAAGGCAAAAGTTACCACTGGAACGATAATACAGAGACACACATATAAATACACAACACGCGCGCGCAGGCACACACACGTGCATGTGCAAGTGTACATGCGGGCACTCACACGCATGTGCACTTGCGTGCATATACACACAAGCACACACGCACACACACAACCCCACCACCCACCTATCCACACACACACACACACACAACCCCACCCACCCACCTATCCACACACACACACACACACACACACACACACACACACACACACACACACACACACACACACAAACTGACCCACCCACCCATCCATCCACACACATACACACACACACCCATCCCCACCCCTACCCCCACCCTCCACACACACACACACACACACACACACACACACACAGAGTTACATAACCCCCCTCCTTACCCTCCCTACCTACCGGATTGCTCTCTGCCGCCGGACGTAAGGGGTTGGGATCTCAGGGCTGGGCACACAGCGGCCAGTGACCAGTGCATCCACAGGGGGCCGGCCCACAAACATCTGACCATCGAAGGTGTGACACACCAGGTGAGATTCGCACCTGAGACATATACCACATTGTTGTTGTTATTATTGTTGTTGCTGTTTGGGGGTTTTTGTGCGTCGCTCAGCTTAGCATACCACAGTTATTATTATTGTTGTTGTTTGGGAGGTTTTGTGCGTTGCTCGGCTTAATTTAACACAACCCTGGATGGTCACTTTGACTATATGCCGCTCTTGAATCACTTGCCCCACCTGAGGGCAATCTCTGTGAGATTGAAAGTACAAGTTGGTTGAATGTGGCTGGGTCTGACTTGTCATGTGATTAACGTCAGCGCAATGTCGCTCATATGACAGACAACAATTGCATAGTTGTTGTCTGAACGTACGATGACGACGATGACGACGACGACGACGACGAAGAAGAAGAAGAAGAAGAAGAAGACGAAGAAGAAGAACAAGAACAAGAAGAAGAAAGGACACATTTGGATGAGAACGTTTTGTGTGTATGACTATTTGTTTAGGCACCTACCTCGCCACAGAGGCAGCTATACTCCGACTTCAGAGGATAATTTTCCTCTCCTTGAAAGGAGGGTGCAGGTTGTTATGTTGAGAAGAGCTTGTCATGGCTGAAGACAATCTCAACATACATGTTATACAGCAGAACAATATTCTAATGCAGGTCCTTGGTACTTAGCTTACATCAATAACTGACACAGCTTTTGGAATGGAACAAAAAGAAAGACGAGAAGTAACACACACAGACAACACACACACACGCACACACACACACACACACACACACACACACACACACACACACACACACACACTCACACACACACACACACACACACACAACACACACACACACACACACACACACACACACACACACACACACACATTTCGTAAAGAGTAGGCCATTGTGTGAACAGATGACAAGATTCACAATACTGCATGCACACAGGTACTGGATGTAAAAAAAAAATGCACACGAGTGCTTATTACATTATCCTCGCTGTAAAAGAATAAATTTAAAAAATATAAACGAATAAATAAAAAAAAGAAAGAAATATTCACATATGTGTTCTCCTTACGTAGCTACACACTCCGACCCCCCACCTCCACTCCCACTGCCCCCACCCCCTCCCTTCCCCCCTCCTCACCCCCCACTCACTCGGCACTGAAAGGCCCGCACTGGCCCCCCTGTGGCACGCGGCACTCCAGACAGCAGTTGCAGGGTCGTCTGCCCAGCTCGCAGCTCGGGGGAGGGGGCACACACTTGGCCTCGTCACAAGAGGCGCACTGGATATGGGCACCCCCCACTCCCTCCATCCTCCCCAGCCACACCGCCACCACCGCCACAGAGAGGAGACAGAGCATTGATGATGATGATGATGTCGCCATGGTTTTTGGACAGGGCTTTGTTGTTTTGGCTTGGCTAGAAGACAGAAAAGGAGAGAAAAGATCAGAAATGTACACACACGCACTCTCGAGTACACACCCAAACGCGCATATGCGCACAAACATGCATACATGTGCGCTCGTATTTGCACATGCGCACACTCACGTACTTACACACACACACACACACACACACACACACACACACACACACACACACACACACACACACACACACACACACACACACACACACACAATGGTATCAGCTCTGACAGTACCATATACAACGAGAAAATTGACACTGTCCATAGCTTTAGATAGGTGGGAGCTACAGTATCGGATCAAGGATCAAAACCTGAAATTCTCCCCCAGGACAGCCCAGACCACAGCTGCAACGACCAAACTGCAGAAAGTCCTCTGGAACAAAAAGAACATCGCCATCAGCTTCAAGATCAGACTGATACATTCCCTGATCATGTCCGGACATACGTTTGTACGCATGTGAAACCTGGACCATAACAGCAGACACTGAAAGAAGAATACATGCAATGGAGATGAGATGCTTTCGTAAACTACTTGGTATCTCATACAGAGATCACATCACTAACGAGGAAGTACAATCCAGAATCGAAAACACCACAGGCACATATCAAAAGCTCCTGACTTCAGTGATAAAACAAACTGAAATGGTAAGAAGGGCACGTCACACGAACATCTGGACTGGCCCAAACTGTCCTACAGGGAACAGTACAAGAAGGGAAATGAAGAAGCAGACAGAGAAAACAACATCAGAGAGTGGACGGACCTTACGTAGAACGAGAAACTACAGAAAGCTGGAAATATGAATGATGGAGGAAGCTGACTGCAAAATCTTCATTGCTGCCTCAAACAGTCGACTAGAGTACAGGATAGCATAAGGTGAAGACCAGCTTCGACTAATGACATAGATAACACAACACATACCCAGCATGCAATTAACTACATGTGAAAGTATTGGCTCTGCCTGGTTGAACTTACACGACGCTGTGTGCTTGAAAGCCTGAAGAAAAGTGCAGATGACTGTTCAGAAACATTGTTCTGGTCCCAAGTCAGATGTGTCTTGGTGCCTTTCCATTGAAAGTGTACTCACCTAAAATGTAACTGTTTCAAGCAAAGGAATAAAACCAATCTATCTTGAGGAACCCATCACTTCAGACAATGATACTTGCAGTCATCAAGCGTGATTAATCAGTGAACTAACAATTATAGAGAATCGTTCAATGTTGTCTACAATTACATGCGATGATGCACTAAAGAGTACCAGACAATATGTTGACATTGTACAAGTCAACATTTTTATGGAAAAAACATCAAGAAGCTATCTACTTATTGTACACACTGTATACCATACAGAATTTGACCCCGTTGTTTA
>CM060329.1:38519957-38534957 GCA_030674155.1 Stramonita haemastoma | reverse complement strand
AATACTTTGGCGTTTACAGAACACAGAACACTTTTGAATATGTATATTCCGAAATCATGACTAAATAAATAAATAAATAAATGAATAGATATAGGCTGACACTTTATAACATAGAATACAAACATCAGGCACATCGTACATCATGACAACTGTAATCATTTTACTCACATACTTACATTGCCAAAATAGTTGCAGTACTCATAAACTACTGCATTCTCAAAACATTCCCCGCACCAGAAAAGTGTGCCCACAAAATACAGCCTTCACTCCTAGAGGCTTGGTGCATGCTTGCATGCGTACACATACACACACACGCGAGCGCGCACGCACGCACGCACACGTCCACACACACACACACACACACACACACACACACACACACACACACACACACACACACACACACACACACGTCCACATACTCAACCACACACACACACACACACACACACACACACACACACACACACACACACACACACACACACACACACACACTCAACCACACACACACGAGCGAGAGAGAGAGAGAGAGAGAGAGAGAGAGAGAGAGAGAGAGAGAGAGAGAGAGAGAGAGAGAGAGAGAGAGAGAGGAGAGAGAGAACCAACAAATTGATGGTTTTGCCATTAAACAACTCTCCATCCAGTTACCAACTTATGATCACATTCAGCAGCTGCACTAAAGCAACAATAAACCCAAACGACTGTATGCAGCACTGACAAATAGATATACAGAATGCACACCGACAACTCACACTGGCCAGCCGTTGCTCTGCATCTGGCCTGTAGTTAAGATAGGTGTAAGAACTCATTGTTTACCCTGATAAAAAGATTGAGGACTTGATAGATAAATCCTTGTTGCACCTCTCTGCAATAACAAAAGATTAAGCACACTGCAAAATAAGAGGGACTTAAAAAAAGTCAATCAAACCCAAAAATCTTTACTTGTAATCAAGCTTACCAGTGCACAAGAAAATTCATAATATTGAAACAGCTGTCCTTTGTGTCTGTAATCATCTGTTGGCTAGGATTGAATGATGAAAAGATAGTTTCTCTCAGCACCATGTCAGTCTTAAGTGTAGCATTTGATACACTGGATATTTTTATGTCGCTTAAAAAAGTTGCGAGTAATCTTTGATATGTATGATGTAGTCTTAGATCGGTTTAGACATCGTGCCAGTGTTTGATGTCTGCCAGTAGGTGTAAATCAGATAGAAGCAAACCTAAGCCTCATTGTGTATGGTGTACAGCAAGGATCAGTGCTAGGACCAGTTCTGTTTACACTTTTGTTTTCAGTCAGTGTTATGTGTCGTGTCTGTATGTTTCTTCTTCTCTTTCCCCTCCCCCTTCCTGTCCTCTCTGTCCCTGAACCCATCAGGCAAACACATTGCTATCGATTTAATGTCAGAGAGTCTTGGACAGAGAGAGATATCCATTGACAGCTTTGCCAATTACAAGCTTCCTGTCATCAGATTCTATGTCAACAGTCCATTCAGTGTGTGCAAATGTTGTCCCTATCATCTGTTTATTTGCCTGTGTGTCTGTTTGTCTGTCTCTCTGCCTGTGTCATTATTTCTGTCTCGTTCTCTGCTTTTTCTATGCCTCTTTATCCCCATCTCTCTCTCTGAAAGGCACTTCTGTCTCTCTCTCTCATTTTTTCTCTGTCTCTGTCTGTCTCTCTGTCTCTCTGTCTCTCTGCCTCTATCTATCCATCTATATCTATCTATCTATCTAGCTATCTATCTGTCCATCTGTCTATCTATCTATCTATCTATCTATCTATCTATCTATCTATCTATCTATCTACCTATCTATCTATTTATCTATCTAGCTAGCTAGCTAGCTAGCTAACTAGCTCTCCCCTTCCCTTCCCCTTTATGATTGATTATAGCTATGTCCCTCTCTAACAATTCCTCTTTTTTCTCGCTCTTGACACATGAAGCTAACACACTGCCATAGCTTCTACATTACAGCAGCGTCTGTCATTGGTCAACATCTAATCGCAATATCATTCAGACAATAACTACAGCATTTAATGCACTGGATCCTTTCGTCTTCATCAAAAGACTACATCCCCCATGAGGATGCCGGGGTGTCACAGTATAAATAGCATCCCCACCTTCTGAAAGTTCTGTGTTGGAAGCTCCCTCTTTTCTATCCATCACTTCGTTTCTGCCTCATTCCTTTTCTTCCTGTGACCTCCTTCTTGTCTATTTTCTGCCTTCTTGGTCCCTTCTCCTGTGATTGTTTTTTTCACGTGAAAGACTTTTGGAAAAAAAAATTTCTCCAACGCCAAATTCGGATATGCTGGACCTGACTTCTCGGGTACTTAACTGCATATTAACGCAGTTTTGCTCATATGACTGACAAAAGTTGCTGTCTGAGCGTTCAACGATAAAGAAGAAAAGGCTACCAAAAAACCTGTTTGTATTCATGGTGTAGCAGTTCTGGAATGCTTTACAGTGTGTCTTAATGTTTGCTATCCAGTAGTTCTTGTAGTACAGATAAAAACCCCACTAAAACCACGGCCTCTTGTGTACGATGTGCGGCAAGGATCAGTGCTAGGACTAGCAATGTTTGCTCTATATTCGCATCCACTGTCAGCTGTCATGTTCTGTAGTATATCTGTCCTTCTCTTTCCCCCTCCCTTGCCCTCTCTGTCACTTAACCCATGAAGCAAACACATTGCTATCGATTCTGTGGCACAGTGTGTTGGACGGAGGGGAATACCCATTGACAGCTTTGCCAATTAAAAACTTCCTGTCATCGGATTCTATGTCAACAGTCCATTGAGTATTTGCAGATGCTGTTTCTTCCTCCCTCCCTCCGTCTCTCTCCTTCTCTGTCTCTGTCTCTCTGTCTCTCTGTCTCTGTCTCTGTCTCTGTCTAGTGTCTCTCTCTCTCTCTCTCTCTCTCTCTCTCTCTCTCTCTCTCTCTCTCTCTCTCTCTCTCTCTCTCTCTCTCTCTCTATCTCTCTCTCTCTCTCTCTCTCTCTCTCTCTCTCTCTCTCTCTCTCTCTCTCTCTCTCTCTCTCTCTCTGTGCGCCCTCTGTGTGTGTTTGTGTGTATGTGTGTGTGTGTGTGTGTGTGTCTGTCTGTCTGTCTACCTGTGTGTATGTGGGTGCGCGCGCGCGTGTGTGTACGTGTGTGTGTGTGCATGCGTGTGCGCGCGTGTGCGCGCGTGTATGTGTGTGTGAGTTCATGCGTGCCCGCACACACACTAACTCCCACGCACAAATGATTGATTATGTATCTGTCCTTACTGTTCTTAGTTGTTGTTTTTTTTTTTTTTTACTGTTAACCCAGTCCGGAGGCAAACACATAGGCATCGATTGTATGTCACTACAGCAGTGTTGGGCATAAGGTGATATCTACTGACAGGTTGGTTGGTTTTGTGGGTTTTTTTCCAATAACAGCTCTCCTGTCATTAGATTATATCTCAACGGTCCATTCAGTGCGTGCAATCTGCGTAGCTGCTATCCCTCTCTTCTGTCCGTCTGTCTGTCTCTGTGTCTTTCTGTCACTCTCTCTCTGTTTCTCTCTCTTTCTATCTCTCCGATTCTTTCTGTCCCTCTGTGTTATATATATATATATATATATATATATATATATATATATATATATATATATATATTATGTCACCACCTCCGTCTGTCTGTCTGTCTGTCTCTCCTTTATCTTGGGCTCTCTCCCACTACTCTCTCTCTCTCTCTCTCTCTCTCTCTCTCTCTCTCTCTCTCTCTCTCTCTCTCTCTCTCTCTCTCTCTCTCTCTCTCTCTCTCTCCCCATTCCTACTCACTCTTTTTCTTTGCGTGTACATGTGCATGTGTGCGCGTTCTTGTTTTCTTGAATTTAACGTCTGTCCACTTTCAGTGATGTTAGATGAGGGATGCGTAAAATATGCAGGTGTGGATGATGTGCATGCACGTGTGTGTGTGTGTGTGTGTGTGTGTGTGTGTGTGTGTGTATGTATGTATGTGTGTGTGCGTGTGTGTGTGTGTGTGTGTGTGTGTGTGTGTGTGTGTGTGTGTGTGTGTGTGTGTGTGTGTGTGTGTGTGTGTGTGTGTGCGCGCGCTGGCGTGTGTGTGTATATGTATGTATGTATGCCCACGCGCAAGTGTACATGTTTTTGTGTGAGCGTGTATGTGTGTATATGTGTGTGAGTGTGTGCGTGCGCACGCACGCAGGCACACACGCACGCACACATGCTCGCTTGTTTTATTCTTGCATGGCAGCAGGCGTTATCTCACACTGTGTCGGCCCTGCACTGACAAAGTCCAGTTAGAAGGCCACTCACCACATTTGTGCTGAAAGGCCAAAGATTGCATTATACAACATCTATTAATAAATACACAGGGTTTTTTCTTCTTTGTCGCTTTCTTCGTGGAACAGCTCAGAGAGCACTATTGTTGTCTGTCATATAAGCGAAAATGTGATGCACTGCCGTCATGTGCCTTGACGAGTCAGACCCAGCCTACCCGACTTTGACATGGGAAAGAATTGTTATTCTTTGAGTCTTTGTGGAAAAAAAAGGCAGGAGAATGACAATGAAACGAAGGAACTGGCAAAAACAAAGAGAGGGATAGAAAAGAGGGATTACAAGCACAGAGTGTCCAGAAGGAGGGGATGTTATCGATACTGACAAGCCCTGGCATCTCTATCGGGGGAATTGGGTTTTTTGTTTTAAAGCTGTCCAAAAACCTGTACAAGATTATTTGACAGCAGCTTGCTTTGGGGTTTGGGAAAACGCAAAAACGTAAATATTGAGAAAAAGAAGAATGTAACATAATGTGACGAGTGTTTGTTTTCCAACGCTGATGATTCATCATATGCATATCTTTGTGAAGAACACTATACGCAACAAAACAGATCAAAATGATATTTTTCAAAAGGTATAAAGGAAGCCGAAGTATTTGGCTATTTATTTATTCCTCGGCTAGAGCTCGGAGATTCACCAACAGTGACATTTTGCCTATGCTACCGTTTTTCCCCAACCATTACGGTATCGGCATTCCGATTTCGAGGATGTTGTCTAAACACCACACCAGTGTTCATTCGTCTGTTTGTTTTTCTTCTAAAAGTTGTCATCTGTTCCCATCGGCACACACTAGCCTACTCTCCCAAACTCGTTTTAACGTGCGCACAAGATGTTCTGCATGCATTGGCACACGGGACCTTGGTTTATAGTCTAATCCTGAGGGCTTTCGCGGGAGTGGAGTCGGCATTGGTGTCAAGTATAAAAAAAGGGGGGGGGGAGAGAGAATCCCCCTGAACAGGCGTCTAGGTGTCAGTTCAAACCTGGGATCAATCCCGGGGCGTCAGGTCGCGAGTACAACGCTCTAACCACCAAGCTATGCCGTCCCTTATAGTGTTTGACTTGATATTTTTACTTTCAACATCTGACACTCCGCATATCTTTTCAAGCAGTGTGTTGTTATGATATTGAAGATAGCAGAAACGTAGCTTACCCCACTTCAGAAATAGTGTTTGCTCGTGTGTATAAAAACGTAACAAGCAAATATTGCAATCCTAGGACGCTGTGTAAAGTAGGAATCTAAGGCTTAACCTTCAACACAAACGTGTTTATTACCGTTGCTGATGATTGAAGTAAGTCTTGAATATTTGGAGTAGTATCAGTATTCGGTAACTTCTATAGTATATTAACAGTACATAGAGCGCATTACGAAACATGATGTGATTTGAACTTTAAAAAAATCAAATGGAGTTTGCCACCCACAGAAGCCATGCTAAATTTGACGGCTATGTTGACAAGGGGGGTAATTTTTTCTTCATGACTTATCTCTCTTTTTTATCATTTCTGTGTCATACAACACTGGGGTTTTATCGATGTTCATACAGAGACAGCGCAGAGAGAGAAAAAAAAGAAGGAGAAAAGAGGATTTTGACAGCAGCACATTTTGGAGCAATTTTCTTCTGCTGTAGTGAGTTTGTGGATATGTCTTGAGGAGGGGGGGGGGGGGGGTGAGGGGGGGGGGGGGGCAAGAAAGTGAGAAACAATAATTGTGGAAAACTGGTGTTGTCAAGTTGTTTCTGAGGAAACAAGTTGTCATGTGAATGTGCTAACCAAAAGTAATGTTCTCTGCCTTTCTGTCTGTATGTCTGTCTATGATCTGTCTCAATCTGTTTCTGTCTTTCACTGTACATATACAACACATTACATATAAACTCACATACACAGAGAGAGAGAGAGACACACACACACACACACACACAAAACACACACACACACCACACACACACACACACACACACACAACACACACACCCCACACCACACTCTCTCTCTCTCTCTCTCTCTCTCTCTCTCTCTCTCTCTCTCTCTCTCCTCTCTCTCTCTCTCTTCTCTCTCTCTTCATGCGCTGTAAGTTTGAAGGGTTGGATGAAAAAAAGTATGCAATGCTTACTCTGTAACCCTTGAAAAATAACGAAAAAGAAAGAAAGATTCTCAGTCTGCAGGAAAGTTCGGTTTCATTTCCAGATTGACTGGCCGAGTGGTTAGAACGCTGAGTTGAAGACCTGAGGGTAACTGAGGGTGTGGGATCTAGCATCCTGCCGCCTGTGTGTCTGTTCAGTGCTTTACTTTCCTAGAGGATTGACTTTGGGTCTGGCTCCACTCCCTTGGCAGTTCTACGGAAGACATTCTAATGCCAGAGGTTCCGTGTTTGTACTTAACCGCAACTTTTATTTATTATTTATTTACACCACTTTATGTCACCGCAGATTTCTCTGCGTGAAATTCGAGCTGCTCTCCCCGGGGAGAGCGCGTCGCCACAAGTGCAGCGCCTACCCACATTTTTTTTTCCTTTTCTGTCTGCAACTGTAACTTCTGCAACTTCTTTCGCGTCTCCTCCATCTCGGTGTGAAATTTGGGATGCTTTTCCAATAATTATTAGAAAGCATCGCCACAAGTTCTGCGCCATCTTTTTTTATATGAATAACTCCAGTCTGTGGCTATACTTGTCGTGCATGAGGATGGTCCTTTTCTACGTTATTTCGCCAAGGAACAAGTCTTTTGTTGCCTTGGGTTCTTTGGTGTGCGATAACTATATGTTGAACACGGAACCCGATTCAATAACTTATCTAAAAAGACTAACACCCTGACCTCTCACTCATGGTCTGGTGGATAAAGGGTAAAAGTCCAGTTTCAGACAGGAATGGATCCCATTACCGCTTGCATTGTAGCCGGATGCTTTGCCACTTGGCTATGGGTTCATCTGGGCGTGGGTTAACAGTGTGACATTTGTGTCACCTTTTCTTTAGGCGTCAGTGATGAGAGAGAGATTTTGTGTGGCATGAATTTTGCATTCTCTTGCCGGTACTGTGCTACTTTTCCGACCGAACACTTATGGAGAAGGGGGGTGGGGGAGTGGTGGGGCGGTGAGATGTTTGGGTGGAAGGGGGGGGGGGGGGCGGGTATCATTAGCTAGAAAATGGCTGACTGGCTTGTTTATTCATTTATGGTTTATAGGAAGCATGTAATATTATACGCTCAAAATGACACTATCACCAACACTTTAGTGCCAGAATGTTTATCTGCATATTCTATGTACAAATCAAAACGTTTCGGTGCTGATGAACATGTTACATTTTAGGCAGAACACTTGTAAATGTATGATTTATAACCTACGATTCATTACATACATTCTGTATCATGACTGGTTTTGTGTTTTCGTATTTTCGGTTCAGACTTAATTCAGAAGTATTTATTGATAAAAAAAAATTAAAGTCAAATTGAATTACAGTAGAATTTGTAAAAAAAAAAACAACCCCCCCCCCCCCCTCCATATCAGCTAAAGGAACTTAATATTTCCTACAAGTCTAATAACTGATCAAATGTTTTGTGTCGGAGTTTTTTGTTATGATTTTTTTTTGCTCTAATATTATTTTGATGTGCTTGATAGCTTTGTCGCTATATATGGTCTCTTTTCTCCACTTGTGTTCCGAGGTTAGCCATTAGTGAGATTTTTGCGTATGCAACTGATTTTGTTTCACCATTAAAGTGGCTGCATTCCGACTTTGAGGATGGTATATAAACACGACATCAGTGTGCTGTCGATTTGTTTACCCGCCTGTCTATCTTTTTATATATAAATTGTGATGTCATCCGTTCTCTCCAGTACGAATGGACTACTCCTCCGAAACGCAGAACGAGTTTTAATGTGTGTGCAAGATATTCCACGCTCAAAGGCCTTTCGGAAGGAGTGGAGTCAGTACTGATTTGAACTCCGAGGGTGAAAAAAAATTCCCTTGAACTGGCGTCTCGGTGGTGGCTCGAACCCTGGCCTTCAGATTGTGAGGGCAACGCTCTAACCACTAGACTAGCCATCCCCGTTTTATATATATTCCTTTTTTTGGGCTGGCACTTTGGCATATTGATTGCAGTATTGCTTTGGAGTTCGGGAAAGGAGGGAAGGGGAGGGGGGAGGAGGAGACATGGGCTAAAAGGTGGTTGATTACCGTGTTTGTTTATTCCTGGTTTATCACATCAAGCCTATAGTATGATGTCCTTAATGAGTGGCTCTTAAACTGTCCATCGCTTGTCGTTTGAGGTGCGGACGGAAACGACTGAAAATAAAAGGAGGAAAAACAGTGAGAAACGGAGAGTGGAGTAACCGCTCTCTGTCTGTCTCTCTGTTTCTTTAGTCTGTCTGTCTGTCTGTCTTTCTCTTTCTATCGCTGTCTCTCTTTTTCTGTCTCTTTCTCTGTCTCTTTCTGTCTGTTTCTGTCTCTTTCTCTCTTTCACCCCTTTCTCTCTCTGTCTCTCTATCTTTCTGTCCCTCTGTTTCTCTCTCTCTCTGTCTCTGTCTTTGTCTCTCTCTCGCTCGCTCTCTCTCTCTCTGTCTGTCTCTGTCTGTCTGTCTGTCTGTCTGTGTCTCTGTCTCTCTCTGTCTCTCTCTGTCTCTCTCTGTCTCTCTGTCTGTCTTCTGTCTCTCTGTCTCTCTGTCTCTCTGTCTCTCTGTCTCTCTGTCTCTCTGTCTCTCTGTCTCTCTCTCTTCTCTCTCTCTCTCTCTCTCTCTTCTCTCTCTCTCTCTCTCTCTCTCTCTCTCTTCTCTCTCCGTTGCTTGTGTTTATTCTTGCTGTCGATTTGTTTACCTGCCTGTCTATCTATTTGCCTCTGCCTGTGCGCCTCTTTTCTCGTGTCTTTCTCTGTTTATCTCTGTCATTTTCTCTCTCTCTGTCGCTGTACCCGTCTTCATTCAATCGTGTGTGTCTGTGTCTGTGTCTGTGTGTCAGTGTGTTTGTGTGTGTGTGTGTGTGCTTGTACGTGCGTGCGTGCGTGCGTGCGTGCGTACGTGCACACACACATACACACACATGCACGCACACACACATATGCTGGTAGTTATCTTACTCAAGATTACTTGTTGTTTTTTTCCTTAGTGTTCTTTTTGTATTTATAGTTCAAGAGTGTCTGATGCTGAAACCTGCTTTTTTCTTTGATCTCCATTCAGCTGTCCAAACAAACACACACTTGTTTTTCTCTCTTTTTTCCCCTCCCCATTACCTGTCTAAAATAACTTTTTAGTGGATAGACGTTAAAACGAACACAGACAGACACACAGACACAGACACAGACACACAGACACAGACACACAACACACACACAGGCACTCACACACACAGAGGCACACACACACGCATAAACACACACACACGCACGCACACACACACACACACACACACACACACACACACAGGCACTCACACACACATACACACACAGGCACACACAGACAGAGTACAGAGACAGACACGTACACAAACAATTAGACACAGACAGACAGACAGACAGACAGACAGACAGACACATAAACACACACACACACACACATACATGCACCCGCACACGCACACGCATACTCTCTGTCTGTCTGTCTGTCTGTCTCTCGTGTGCATGATGACAGACAGGTAGACATATTCTCACGCTCTCTGTCACTCTTCGCCTGATCTGCGTTAGGTGGCGTGAGGTCGCCACGCTGAATTTGACAGCCATGTTGACAAGGGGAGATTACTTCCTAATCTCTTTAAGATTGCCCCTCCCCCCCCCCCTCCCACCACCATCTTTCTCTCCATCCAGTTTTTTTTTTTCTAATGGGGGAATGTTGATTTTATTAAGACTGCTGATTTTCAATCAGTTACCCCAAAAATACTCTTCACATATTTGAAAAGCTCTTTTTAATTTGTTTTTCAACACATTTAAAACATATTTTTTTAATTTACATATTTAAAACATTTTCCTTGGTTTAAACTTTTAAAACATTTTTCTTGGTTTTTTGAAAGCATGCTTTAAATATTGCTCTTAGCTTATTCAAAGAACGTTTCGCACACTTTTGTAGTTTGATCAAAGCACATTCAAAACAATCTTCTTTGTCTGATCAAGCACATTCAAAACACTCTTCTTTGTTTGCTTAAAGCACATTTTAAACACTCTTCATAGTTGGTGAAAGTTAATTTAAAACACTCTACTTTGTTTGCTTAAAGCACATTAAAAGCACCCTTCTTAGGTTGATTAAAGCACATTTAAAAATATACAAAAAATACTTATCTAAGTTTGATGCAAACACATTGATAAAACACTACCAGACGGACCCTACAGCTGAGCAGTTAAGATCATTTTACTTCAATCCTATGGGTCCATGAATCGTGGGTTTGAATCTCGGTGATGTCTGGTGAATTATGGATGGGTATTTTTACCATCTCTCTCCCATGTCAGCTTAAAATGCAGAACTGTCAGAGACTTAATTTCTTCGTCTATAAACACAGCAGAAGATCAAGCATGCACGTGACATATCCCGTCATTTACGTCAGCGGTCAGTGGGTTACGGAAACACAAATGTTTTACCCAACATACATCCCCGAAGTCAGAATGCGGCAACCTTCATAGCGGAGGGAAAACGGTTGCATACACAAAATCTTCCCTTTGGCAAACTTGGGAAATCTAGCCGAGGGATTAAGAAAAAAAGACCCAAACCAAAGACTCTTGACAGAGTAAAGAGAGAAGTCCACTGTAATCGAGAGAGCTTATACATCCTTTTTCCCACTTGACAGCTGGGATACGGCCACTACAAAGACTGGATCCTAGTGCTCAGGAATATAAGGAGGCATACAGGGGACACTAATCAATCTCTCATACATTTATTTTATTTTTCTGTTATTTATGACCACTGCAGGACGGTAAGCAGGAAAACCACTGAATTATCAACAGTATGAAGGCACGCACCGGAAAATAATTTTTCATGAATATTAACTTTCTTATCTGTGACCGGACAATGTAGGGCAGGTGGTTATTCCTTCAAAATTCATCGAATTTTTGTTTGTTGGGGGGGGGGGGGGCGCTGTTAGTTTTTGTTTGTTTTTGTGTTGTTGTTTTCTTTGCAACGGAAGTGGAGGAAAGTCAAAGCCGTTACATGCCATAAACTGTATGTTCAATCCCTCCAAAGTTGGAGTAGGTATGTCGTCACTGACAAAATTATCCACATTTTCTTTTTCATGGGGGAAAACATTCGCCTGTTCCCAGTCCACGAAAAAGAAGCTGATTATATATATATTTATATATATATATAATATATATATTGTTTTTCGTAGACAGGCGAGTAATGTGCATATTGCTATTGACGTCATACCGAGGTAGGACCTCAAGAGGAGTGACCTTACGCCATGCCATAATCCCCGCCTCCGGCTGTTCTCAGAAACTGGGCGTTGTGCCCGGTGAATATTGCATGCAGTGACCACACGTGGTCAGTTTTGATGGCTGAGCGTTCCTTTACGGGTCAGCAGCTGGCAAAGCATTGTTTGTTGTTGCTGTTGCTTTTGTTGTCGTTGTTTGGGTGTTCCTCAGATTAACAGCTTGGGGCTCTTTCAAAATATGCACCTTTGCCTTCCTCGTCACTCTCTGGGATTGCAAGGAAACCAAATTCATACTTGCACGAGAAGTTTGCGTCTATGCCAGTTTTCAAGTGTTTTTGCAATAATTATTGACAGCCATACTAATCAGCCGTACTCCAGCTTCCGAACACTACTACTCTGCTTTGATAGAGAGTGCCGCTGAAATGTATGCAGACGATCTTGAAATAGTGTTTCCACGTGTAACAACGTTTTGATGTGGGCCTTGGCATTCAGTTTTCAGGAATGCTGTGCCATGCTATACAACGCATGCACCACACACACACACACACACACACACACACACACACACACACACACACACACACACACACACAACACATACACACACACACACACACACACACACACACAAACCCCCACACAACCACACACACACACACACACACACACACACACACACACACACACACACACACACACACACACACACACACACAACATCCACACCCTGCCCCCTCCCCACCCCCCTTCCCACACACACACACACAAGACATCCACAAATTTTCACACAAGCTCAATCCAATTCCGTCTTCATTCTTTATGGAAGACGAGATGGCCACTTTGAGTGCAGTCCTCTCTTGACAAAGGTGGCCAGTTTTCATCAGCGCATCATCACCTGTCCATCGTTAAGCCCTGTCCGTGTGCAGCGCTATGAATAATGCACTTCCCCTGCCCTCCCCTGACTTCCCCTGCCTACCCCTTCACCACCCCAACGGTCCAGCCCTCGTTAGCCAGAGCTCAGTCCTCTGCCTAGTGCACCCAACAGCATTGTCCTCTTCCTTGACAGATTTGTCGCATACTCCGTCTGATATATCACATCGTGTTGTTTTTAGACGTACGCTGTCGTTTCCTTTTAGGTTGCAAGTGTCAGTTTTGTCTCATTAAGTTGATGTGGTTCCTCCCACAATGCGGGGACCGTCCTGGGTTGACCCTTATGATTTGAACAGATTTTCTGACACAGATTCTATGATGAACTATCATCAGCAGTATGGAAATAACCAGCTTAAAGCTGACATTAGCTCAGGCCAAAAGCTGGGTCACTTATTGATGTCAGCTAATTGCCAAGGCCTACACTAAAATGTTGTAAAATGATGTGTTGAGATGGCCTTCAGCCATGACAAGCTCTCAACATAACAACCTGTCTTCTCCTTTAAAAAAGAAAAAAATCCTGTGAAGTTAAAGTATGGCTGCCTATATGGCGAGGTATTTCAAAACAGTCATACACACAACTGTGCAATTTCAATCTCACAGTGATTCCTAGGTGGGATGTGTGAGTCAGAGTGCACAATCCGGGTGACCCCCAGGGTGTTAAGCTGGGAAACGCACAACCACAACAAAAAGCTAGTATTATTATGTACTCAAAAACATCGTTAGTATACAGACTCGTGGACAGAATACATGTTGTCTTCATGATAATGCCCATTGCTGCTTTCATTCTTAATCAATGTCAGATCGATCGTTTTGACCCTCATTGCTGGCTAAGATATTGATACGATGATCGACAGAAGATTTAGTTTTAATCTGGTTTTAATCTGTATGATTATATCTACACAGTTTTAATCTGAGCTGAGACAGTCAACGAGATGACAGCCCTGATCTGGCCTCCGTGGTTGGCGGGGTCATAAATAGTATGACTGGATTGGATTGGATTGAAACCTTTCGAAAACGTTATAGTTGTAAACTTTTGAATAAGTGAAACAATTAATTGCTATGTTTGAGAGTTGATTCGTAGACTCACCTGTTACCTTTTTATTTATCATGTATTTGTTCAGACATCTCTCTCTCTCTCCTCTCTCTCTCTCTCTCTCCTCTCTCTCTCCTCTCTCTCCTCCTCCTCTCTCTCTCTCTCTCTCTCTCTCTCCTCTCTCCTCTCTCTTCTCCTCTCTCTCTCTCTCTCTCTCCTCTCTCTCTCTCTCTCTCCTCTCTCTCTCTCTCTCCTCTCTCTCTCTCTCTCTCTCTCTCTCTCTCTCTCTCTCTCTCTCTCTCTCTCTCTCTCCTCTCTCTCTCCTCTCTCTCTCTCTCTCTCCTCTCTCTCTCTCTCTCTCTCTCTCTCTCTCTCTCTCCTCTCTCTCTCTCTCTCTCTCTCTCTCTCTCTCTCTCTCTCTCTCTCATCTCTCATCTTCTCATCTCCTCTCTGTCCATCATCTTATCCTCTCTCTCTGTCATCATCATTTCTCCATGCTCGTGAATCTGTCACGCTATTCTCTGCAGTCTCTCTCTCTCTTCCTTCTCCTCACTCCTCCTCCTCCTCTCCTCCTCTCCATCCTCCTCCTCACTCTCCTCCTCTCTTGTTCTTCTTGTCTTTCTTGTTCTTCTTGTTCCTTGTTCTCTGTTCTTCTTGTTCTTGTTCTTCTCTTCTTTTCTTCTTCTTCTTTTCTTCTTCTTCTTCTTCTTCTTCTCCTTCTTGATGTTTGTTTCTTACAGTTATACTAAGGCTCTTTCCACCACTGTTCTTCTGATGATTAGCACGAAATAATGATAGTAGTTGAGATGTTCGGTGATGATGATTATGGTGGTGATGATGATCACGGTGATGATGATTAATGATGATGATAGAAGTGTAGTGGTGGTCGTTGTAATGTAGGAGGAGGAGGAGTGAGGAATAACGTCACCACTGCTTCAAAACCAAAAGCTTCGTTAGTAATTACGACTGCGAGAAAAATTCCTTGACCTGCATAAACATGACAATAACCTGTATACTCCACTTAAGGAGAACAATCCTCTGAAGTCGGAGTACGGCTTCCTATATAGCGAGGTGCTTGAAAAAACAACCATTCACTCAAAAACTTTTCATCCAGTGTCTACTCAATAATCTCTCAATGACTTTCCTGGTATGATAAGTTAAACTGAGTGCGTGTTCTGGGTAACCTACCTCACCCCCACCCAGGATGTTCAGCAATGGAACGTCCAACGACTATACCAAGAACAACAACAACAGCAATATCTCCATTATCCAGTTCTTTTTGTACATAGTTAACAATTCTTACAACTTGAACAGCTTTACCTTTTTGGGATACTACTAGTTGGAAAGAAAAATGCTGTTAAGAAGTTTCTTATACTCTCGTAAGTCCTT
>CM060329.1:38497457-38512457 GCA_030674155.1 Stramonita haemastoma | reverse complement strand
ACTGGAACGAATTGGCAGATTCTCTGGCAAAACGCGGTGCTTCAGAATGTACAAGTGACATAATGATTAATAGTATAGGTCTACGTTTATCTTCATTTGAGATTATTTCAATTCTTGCAAACTCTATTTATTCAAAGTTTTTTAGATTTCACTTAAATCGTTTGTGTTGCCCACGAAATATAGAAATTATAATTCATAAATTACGGCTAAATGCTTGGAAAACTAAATATTTAACAAATGTTTTCTGCACTTGTTCTGCTATTATATCAGTCCATCATATATTGTTTGATTGCCCTGTGCTTAATGCCTCGTATAAAAGCAAAGGGATAGATTTAAGAAAAAAATATGGAAATATCCAAAGTGTCCTGTACGATTCCGAGTCGCATGTCCTAGTATCAGTTGCAGAAAGTATTTGCCAGTCACCAGTAGGTCAGTTACTATAAATGAAATTGTATAAACTTATCATCTTTCATTACATTCTTTATCCTTTCACCTTTTCCCCACATCCCCTTTTCAGTGCATTCTTAGGCTAACGTGAATGTACCATTGTCTAAATCACCTTGTAGTGAACGGACATTAAACCAATGAGAAGAAGAAGAAGAAGAACACACACACACACACACACACACACACACACACACACACACACACACACACACACACACACACACCTTTGTCCTCTTCTATTCCTTTCTCTCCCTCTCTGCTTTTACTTCTTTTTTTTTTTTTAATTCTGTATTCTTCATCTCCCTCCCCTCTATATCTTTTCCTCTTTCTTTCTCCAACCCTCTCTCTCTCTCTCTCTCTCTCAGTCAAGTGATTTTAAGGACAAAAACGTGATGACGTAGTTTGCAAGCTAAGTTTTTGCGTCACAGCTCGTTTCGAACGTGAGCGATTTTTTGTTTAAAGTGTGTATCCATGACTCGTGTGACGCGTTGCTGGATGGTTTGTAAAGCTTTGACAATGAGGAATTCTCTCTCTCTCTCTCTCTCTCTCTCTCTCTCTCTCTCTCTCTCTCTCTCTCTCTCTCTCTCTCTCTCTCTCGTTCAATACACTATTTTCAAAAGGCATTTATCCAAATGAATGGGCCAAAGCTATTGTTATAACAATCTATAAGAAAGGGGACATTGAATATGTTGACAACTATAGAGGGGTTTCTCTGCTGAGCACCATTTTAATATATTATAGCACAATACTAAACAAGCGGCTTTATACATGGTTAGAAGATAATGAAATGATCTCTGAAGGTCAGGCTGGTTTTTGTAAATATCATTCAACAACTGATCATATCTTTTGTCTATACTTTATAATTCAAAAATGCTTCTCTCAGCGGAATAAAAAAAACAACAACTATATGTTGCTTTTGTCGATTTCAGAAAAGCTTTCGATTCAATAAGACATGACAAGCTACTACAATTGATTAGAGACCAAGGTGTTAGAGGAAGATTTTTCTGTTCCCTGCGTGCAATGTATAGTAGTTTGATATCATGTGTTAGATCCAGTAACGAATACTCAGATTTTTTTTTACTGCCATTTAGGGGTTGACAAGGGTGTGATTTGAGTCCTACTTTGTTTGGAATGTTTATTAATCAACTAGCGAGTCATTTGTCAGGGGAAGGGAAGACATTGTGTACAACTGATACCAGGTGTTGTAGATATATTTATTTTGCTTTTTGCAGACATGTTGTTTGTTGTTTTCTACTTCTGCAGGCCTGCAGAATCAGTTGAATATACTCCAAACCTGTTATGTAAATATGAAATTAAAAATCAATACAGATAAAACCAAAGTTATTGTCTTTAGGACAGGAGGGATTTTGGGTAAGGACGAGGAATGGTTTTTAGGAGGTAAAAAGTTAGAAATTGTAAATAAATATTGCTATTTGGGGTATGTTTTTACGACAAAGCTTTGTCATAGGCTGGGTACGAACATTTATATGTAAAAGTGAAAAAGCACTAACAAGTTTAATTTGGGCTTTAAAAAAACAACAAAAAACAAACAAGGATATATCTTACAAGGTTTTTTAAAAAGGTTTTCGATGTAAAAACTAAACCAATCTTACTATATGCATCTGAAATCTGGGGTGTAAATCACTTACAGTATGCAGAAAAAAATACAACTGATGGCTTGTAAACGTTTTCTGGAAGTACCTGTTGAAACACCAAATAAAATGGTTTATGGGGAAGTTGCCAGATACCCTTTGATTTTAAATTCATGCATTTGTGCAGTTAGATAATGGTTAAAATGACTCCAAATGAGTCATAAGAGCTTGCCTAGGCAGGCATATGAAATGCAATTAATTCTAGATCGAAAGAGTATAAAAAAAAATGTTGGGTGGCAAGTGTAAGGAAATTGCTGTGTACTTCAGGATTTAATATCGTTTGGCTACAACACGACGTTGGTGATATTCAGGGATTAATAATAATAATAATAATAATAATAATAATAATAATAATAATAATAATAATAATAATAATAATAATACATGGAATCTGTATAGCGCTATATCTTGCAAAAACAAATCAAAGCGCTTGCATTCAACCTACACGACGCACAATCAGCAACTATTTACAGTTTTGACAAATTCGAATGTACACACAAACACTCGCACGCACGCACGCAGCACGCGCGCGCGCGCACACACACCCACAAACGTTATGCACTTTGGCAGGTGGATGTTGAAGGCAGGGACAGGTAAGAGATGGAAGCGGAAGGAGAAAAACTTAGGTTTGAAATAAGTGTGTCTTGAGGTTGGATTTAAAAGTGTCATAAGTAGGCTTTTGTCGGAGGGAGAGAGGAAGGTCGTTCCACATCGATGGACCGGAAACAGAGAAAGAGCGGCGGCCAACGGTAGATAGGTTGAATCTGGGTGTTCTTAGGGACAAAGTATCTGCCGACGAGCGGAGGGAGCGAGAAGGTGTGTACAAGTGAAGACATTCACAGAGGTAGGAGGGTGCAGTATTGTGGAGACATTTGTAACAGAGGGTATTGATCTTGTAATTTACTCTCTGTGGTACAGGCAGCCAATGAAGAGATTGCAAGAGAGGGGTAATGTGCTCAGATTTTTTCTTTCTGAGACCAGACGAGCTGCGGAGTTTTGTATGCGTTGAAGGGAGTGGATGGATGATGCTGGCAGACCAGCCAAAAGAGAATTGCAATAGTCCAGACGTGAGAGAATAAGAGAAGTGACAAGTTTGGAAGTTGCATCAGTGGACAGGTACTTTCGAATTGCGCTAATACGCCGTAGTTGATAGTAGCATGACTGACAGGTTTGGGTAATTAATTTTTGCATGGAGAGAGTGTTATCGACGACGACTCTTAGATACTTCACAGAAGTGGATAGTGGAACTGACGTATTGCCGAATTCTATTGAAGTTATTGGAATGGAGGAGAGTTTGTGTTTGGTGCCTACAAGCATGGCTTCGGTTTTATCTGCATTTAGTTGTAATTTGTTTTGTATCATCCAGTGTTGGATGTCTTGAAGGCAGCTGGTCATATTTGTCAAGAGAGAAGGAAGATTTTCAGGTGTGTCACTGCTTTGAATCTGCGAGTCATCAGCGTAAAAGTGATAATTGATATGATGACGGTCTATTATATGTGACAGTGGAGCAGTATAGAGGGTAAAAAGAAGAGGGCCCAGAACTGATCCCTGAGGGACACCACATTCCAGTTTGGCAGGTGCTGATTGAATCTTGTTTACTGCAACTGTATGGAATCGGTCTGCGAGGTATGAAGTGAACAAAGTGAGGGCTGTGCCTTTAACGCCAAACATGTTCTGGAGACGGGAGAGGAGAATTGAATGGTCTATAGTGTCGAAGGCAGCAGATAAGTCGAGAAGAGTAAGAAGGGAGATTTTCCCTGAGTCAGAAGCATGGAGAAGCATGTTTAGAGTATGAACCAGGGTGGTTTCAGTGCTGTGGTTGATGCGATAGGCAGACTGATTCCTTCCTGTTTTCAAGCAAAGATTATTAGATATGTTTATTCAGGATTAATCAGGCGTCTTCCGGTACGCAACATATAGATCTTTTAAGATTGTTTTTGAAAAAGAATTGCATCTTCATTGTATGGATATTTATTGTTCAAGAGTTGCACTGTCATAGGCCAGAATGAATGGTCTTCCTTTAAATAATAATTTTAATAGATACAGCAACAACAATCAAAATAAAAACTGTTCTTTGTGCAAAAACGTTATTGAAGATGAATATCATCTCATATATATTTGTTCATTATATACAGATTTATGAACCAGTTACATGAAAGGTCTTTATGTGCCTATACCTGTTCTTCTTCAGGCACATAGTAAATATTGTTCAATGCAGCTAGCAAAACTTTTATTCCATTTTGTTCGAAGAAGAAAGATCATGGCAGAACCTATGTAAACTTAGTTATAGAAAAAAGGCTACAGTGTAAAAGAAGAGTTGTATCAAGTGTGTAGTGTTGCTTTATTGTGAAATTTTGTACAAATTCGTTACATACATGCACATCCATTCCCCCATCTCCCACTTTGTTTTGAATTGTGGCGCAAGGCTGATGCTCAATTAAAAAAAAAATTCATCTCTCCTCTCTCTCTCTCTCTCTCTCTCTCTCTCTCTCTCTCTCTCTCTCTCTCTCTCTCTCTCTCTCTCTCTCTCTCTCTCTCTCCCTCTCTCTCTCTCTCTCTGTCTGTCTCTCTCTCTCTCTCTCTCTCTCTCTCTCTCTCTCTCTCTCTCTCTCTCTCTCTCTCTCTCTCTCTCTCTCTCTCTCTTAAAATGTCTGATACTGTTAATGTATTATTATTATCATCATTGTTTATTCTTATTATTTTATGTTTTGATTGCCCTTAATATTCTATCATCAGTATTATTGCGGTCAGTATTGCCATCATTATCAATACTATAGCTAGAGGGCTCTACGGTTAAAAAACAACAACAACATAAAACCAACAAAACAACAAGCCCAAAACAAACTAAAAAGTTGTTATATTCTACTACCCTCTTGGAAATCAAAGCTCGTTCTTCGTTTGATCGTTCCCTCATTCACCCCACCCCCCCCTCCCCCTCTGTTTCCAACTTCTCTCCCCATCTGTCTGTCCATCTGTCTGTCTGACTGTCCCCTTTACTTCTCCCTCCCAACCCCTACCCTACCCTCTCTTTCTCTCTCCCTCTCTGCTCTCCACGATTCTCACGTGCCGTCAGTACTACGAACCGTTACCCATAGCACGCGGAGTGGAGCGTCACGGCGACTGACAGACAGGGTGTAAGCACACGTAAGTTCCACTGCTGCCTTCTCTCTCTCTCTCTCTCTCTCTCTCTCTCTCTCTCTCTCTCTCTCTCTCTCTCTCTCTCTCTCTCTCTCTCTCTCTCTCTCTCTCTCTCTCTCTCTCTCTCTCTCTCTCTCTCTCACCGTGCACGCGCTGAGACACACGCACACACACGCACGCGCGCGCGCGCGCGCACACATACACACATGGAGACGAGGTCCAAGTCTAAGAGATTGCGTCTGTTTTCACCGACTCGCAGAGTTTAAGTTCTTGGAGAGTTTTGGGGCTTTTTGGGGGGTTTGGTTTTTTTGTTTGTTTTTGGTGGGTGTTTTTTTTTTAAGTTTGGTGTGTGGCCAAGGTGATTGTGATGGGACAGTGGCTGTTGGTTCCAAGTATTGTTTTTATCGTGTGAGTGTTGTGTGTGTTGTGTGTTGTGTGTGTGTGTGAAAAAAGGCGACAACGCTGGGATGCTGTGTGATGTGGTTTGTGGTGATGAAGGCGAGTATAATGCGGGTTTTTGTTTTTGTTTTTAGCGGTTTTGTGTGCTTGGTGGTTTGTTATGGTTTGTTGTGAGTTTGTTGTTTTTTTGGTTGGTAGGTTTGCTTTTTGTTTGATTTATGTGTTTTGTGGTTTATTTTAGGTTTTTTTCTTGGGGTTTTTATGTATGTATGTATGTATGTATGTATGTATGTATGTATGTATGTATGTATGTATGTATGTATGTATGTATTCATTCACTCATTCATTTATTCATTCATGCATCTTTTGTTTGTTTTTCTTCATTTAATCTTTTGTACTTTATTCATTCTTTATTCATTCACTTATCTATTCATTCATTTATTCATGTATTTGTCGAGTGTTGATTTATTTGTCTTACTTGTTATAGTGCGTGAGCTCTCTCTCTCTCTCTCTCTCTCTCTCTCTCTCTCTCTCTCTCTCTCTCTCTCTCTCTCTCTCTCTCTCTCTCTCTGGCTTAAATGTTGTGCTTGTGCATTTATTTATCTAACCATAGTTTATGTATTCAATTCACTGATGTGTTTCTTTCTTCTTATTTTGTTGTTTTATTTCTGTAGTTACTCATTTCATTGTTTTGTTTTTGATTGCATCTGTTCTTTTTTCTTCCATTCATCACTTTGTGTATGTTTGTTTGTTCACTGTTTGTTTATTTATGTATCTTTGAAGTGTAAGTTTGTGAAGTTGTCTTTTATCTAGTCAGTTTGATGTTCCTTTTTCCTTGATTATCTCGCTCTGAAGAAGAGAAGGAAAATAAAGAAAAGTATATGTCTAAAATTGAGGACGGTATTTTATAACACTTGGAAGGTAAGAGGGTTTTATTTCTGTGAAGGGGGGGGGGGGGGGGGGGGTGTTAGAGGCTTTTTGTTTGTTTGACTTTTTTCAGGTTTTTTGTTGTTGTTGTTGTTGTTGTTGTTATTTTTCTATCCTTTTGGTTCTTGTTTGAATGTGGTGTTGTTTTGTATTGTCATTTGCAGGTCTTTGTTTTCATTATGTTGTTGTTGTTTTTTCTGTTCCTCGGCAAGGGCTCTGAGGTTCACCAATAGTCCAATTTTGTGTATGCGAGCGTCTTTTGCACACCTTGACGGTAGCTGCACTCCGACTTTGGGCGATGCATGCTGGGTATGCTCACCCAACGCTGACATGAAATACAGGATCTTTAACGTGCATATTTTATCTTCTGCATGTGTACATACACGAAGGTAATTAAAGAACTTGCATTATTTTGGGGGTGGCCCGAGGTACTGAAGTGGGAGAACTTGCCGAAGTGTGGGACCTTCTGACTTTCTGGCTTCTGTCCACAGTCCTGATAATATCAGAAATTCTGGAAAGGACTGCAATGTTACTTCAACGACAACAAAAGGAACTTGCATGGCTGCACTGTAAGTTGCCCTGGGTGATCGTACAAACCCCACCCCTAATTCATCAGATGCCCCCAAGACTCGAACCCCGACTTCATAGACCCATGGGATTGAAGCCGAATTGTTTTAATCACTCGGCTATGATGTCATCCATTATGGTTTGAAGTTTGGTTTGGCTTGGTTTGTTTGGGTGGTTGTTTGGGATGCGAGTGAGATTTTCAGAAGTGAAGCCGCAAGGTATTGTGTGATGTGCGTTACATTTTTAATTGTTTGGTTGGTTTTGTCTCTTGTTTGTTTGTTTGTTTGTCGTGTTTTTGGTTTGTCTTGTTTGTTTTGGGGGAGGGGTGGTTAAGGTTGTTAAGAAAATAAGTGGTTGTTGCTCTGTTGATTTTTTGTGTGTTTCCGTTATTGTTTTTGATGCTTCAGGTTTATTTTTCGTTTAAATTGGAAGTGGGGCTAGTTAACTATCTTCGCTTCAGTTCACTTATGTCTTCACTTCGGTTCATTTCTGTCTTCCTTTCGGTTCACATCCATTTTGTTCACCATGAAGGTAGCCACATTCCGACTTCGGGGATGTATGCTGGGTATGTTGGTGTGGCCGTAACCGCACCGAACGCTGACATGAATGACCGGGATCTTTAACATACAAATAATTTATTTGATCTTCTGCGTGTGCGGATGCACAAAAAGGGAAGTAAGGCACTGGCAGATCTTCACTTGACACTAGATATCGTAAAACTCCCCACCTTATATTCACCAGACGCCGCCGAGATTCAAACCCATGACTTCATAGATCTATCGTATTGAAGTCGAAGGGTCTTAACCACTCCGCTGAAGCGTCCGTCGTTTTTTTGTGTGTTTTTTTTGGGGGGGTTGAATATTTCTTGTTTGTTTGTTGGGGGGTGGGGGGGGGAGGAAGCAGGGAATTGTTTGTGCCAAAAGGAGAAGACCTTGTAAAGGTAGAAATTATGCCAATACTGTAACAGTTTGAGCGTGTGTCATTGTTTTCATTGTGGAGTAGTCAATAGTTACATATCATACCGAGAGATTTTCCCAGTGGGGCCTGTCAGAATAAATTGTATCCCCACCTTCTGGAAATTTTGTGCCGGGAAAATCCCTCTTTTCTATCCCTCTGTTTGGATTACCCTTGTTCCTTTTCTTCCTGTTAACACCTTCTTCTCTTTTTTGTCTTCTCGGTCTGTTCTACAGTCTTTCTTTTTCCAGAAAAAAACTTGAAAGAAAAATTTTCCCCCACGTCCGAGGTTAACAGCGCGCTGGGCCTGACTTGTCAGGTGCCTAATGACAGTGTGCCGCCGCGGTAGTCGAGTGGTTAGGGCGTTGGACTCGTAATCTAAAGGTTGCGGGTTCGATCCCAGCTGTCGGCTATGGCGTTGTGCCCTTGGAAAAGGCACTTTACGGCTATTTTCTCACCCCACCCAGGTGTAAAAGGGGTACCAACCTTGTGTTGGGGGGTTAACCCTGCGATAGACTGGCGTCCTATCCAGGGGGGAGTCTATGACTCTCAGTCGCTTAGCGCCACAGAAACCGGGATAAGCACCGGCCTGATGAGCCTTAGGTTCGGGACAGACTTTAACTAACTTAATGACAGTGTAATTTATTTTCGCTCATATGACAGACAACAATGGTTGATGCGTGAGCGTTGGATAAACAGGAAAATACATAGAAACATAGAAAAAATATTCCTAGCACAACGAAAGGAAATCATATATTTTATTTCCCTCTTTCGCATATAATTTTCCTTTAATTTCCCTCTGTTTAGATTGTGTTCTTCGATTTCGTTCTTTAATCTGCCTGCACTGCTATTTTCTTTTGTCGTTTATGTCCATTCTTTGCCGATCAGTGTGTCTGTCTGTCTGTGTGCGTGTAAGTTTGTGTGTGTGGGGCGTGCGTACGTGAGTGCGTGCGTGCGTGCATGCTTGCGTACGTGCGTGCGCGCGCGCGTGTTTTGTGTGTGTGTGTGTGTGTGTGTATCTGTTTGTGTGTATGCGTGTATGCATGCATTTATAATGTATGTATGTATGTATGTATGTATGTATGTATGTATGAATGTATGAATGTATGAATGCATGTATGAATGTATGAATGTATGTATGTATGTATGTATGTATGTATGTATGTATGTATGTATGTATGTATGTATGTATGTATGTATGATGCATGCATGCATGCATGCATGCATGCATGTATGTATGTATGTATGTATGTATGTATGTATGTATGTATGTATGTATGTATGTATGTATGTATGTATGTATGTATGTATGTATGTATGCATTTATGCATTTATGAATGTATGTATGTATGTATGTATGTATGAATGTATGTATTTATGTATGTATGTATGTATGTATGTATGTATGTATGTATGTATGAATGTATGTATGTATGAATGTATGTATGTATGTATGTATCTCTCTCTCTGTCTCTCTCCGTCTCTCTCTGTCTCTCTCTGTTTACTTCTCTCTGTCTGTCTCTCTGTCTCTGTCTCTCTCTGTCTCTGTCTCTCTCTCTTCTCTTCTCTTCTCTCTCTCTCTCTCTCTCTCTCTTCTCTCTCTCTCTCTCTCTCTCTCTCTCTCTCTCCTCTCCTCTCCCTCTCCCTCTCTCCCTTCCTTCCTCCCTCCCCCCCACACTCTTGTTTACTGTATGAATGTAGACCTTTCCGATAACAAAAATCTAACATTAAGTCTGATTTGCTTTTATATTAAAATTTCTAATCTGCAGTGAACGTTTGTTGAATAGTTAAGGAAACTGGGAACCACTATCATGGTAGGACGATGTAGGATTATGATCTTTAATGTTTGTTTGTGGTGTGGTCTGTTGTTTATTTATCTATTTATTTATTTATTGTTACTGACTTAAAAACTGTACGTAAAATTAATTCATTACCCTTGGCTGTATTGCGGTAATATACAAAAATACATAATAAAAAAAACGATGATGTCAATAAAAGTGTCGAATGTCCACTCTATCTCCTCTGTCTCCTTGTCTCTGTTTCTCTGTCTGTCTGTCTGCCTGCCTCTTTCTCTATGTCTCTGTCTCTGTCTCTGTCTCTGTCCCTGTCCCTGTCCCTGTGTGTGTGTGTGTGTGTGTGTGTGTGTGTGTGTGTGTGTGTGTGTGTGTGTGTGTGTGTGTGTGTGCTGTGACTATCATAGCATTAGTTTTATTTCAAAGGCAGAGAAGAAAGTTTCGTGACATAAAAAATCTACCCAAATCCTTCGATGAAAATGCTACAAACTTTGTATCTGATATGAACATTGGCATCAGAGGCTAGGGGAGCTTGAAATAATCACAGAGAGGGGGGATGGGGGGAGGAAGTGTGGTAGAGGGAAAGGAGAAAGGGAAGGAGAGAGAGAGATTGAGAGAGGGGTTAGTGGTAGACAGAGAAGAGAGTAAGAGAAGGAGATGGAGGGAGGGAGGGTGGTGAATGAATGAATGAATAAATGAATGAATGAATGAATGAATGAATGAATGAATGAATGAATGAATGAATGAATAAATGAATGAATGAATGAATGAATGAATGAATGAATGGATGAAAGAATGGATGAATGAATAAATGAATAATATAAATTAAGAAAGAACGTGAAAAAAAAGAAAAGATGAAAGACTGAATGAAAGAGGCAAGCAGAAAGAAAACATGAACTATATAAAGTAATAAATTTGGAAAAGGAAATAAATAAAGAAAAGAAACTCAAAGAATAAATCAATGAATTTCACGAAATACAGAAAGAAGAAGAAAAAATGGAATACAAGAGAAGGAAAGAGACAGAGAGAGAGATAGAGAGAGAGGCCGACAGACAGACAGACAGACAGACAGACAGACAGACAGACAGACAGAGAAAGACAGTAACAGGGAGATAGGGTGGTCACATGGAGAGATCCACAGAGATATGGAGTGGAGGCAGAGAGAGTTAGAGAAGAGACATACAGATGTGCCAGAGAGACAAGAGGTGTGGTGGGAAGAGGGGGAGAGAGAGAGAGAGAGAGAGAGAGAGAGAGAGGGGAGAGAGAGAGAGAGAGAGAGAGAGAGAGAGAGAGAGAGAGAGAGAGAGAGACAGACAGACAGACAGACAGACAGACAGACAGACAGACAGACAGACAGACAGACAGACAGACAGACAGACAGACAGAGACAGAGAGAGAGAAAGAGAGACAGACAGACAGATAGACAGACAGAGAGAGGGGAGGGGAGAGAGACACACACAGAGAGACAGAGATGGGGAGAGAGAGATACAGACAGACAGACAGACAGACAGAGACAGAGAGTAAGACAGAGGGAGAGACAGACAGACAGACAGAGACAGACACAGAGAGACAGAGACAGAGAGAGACAGAGAGAGAGAGAGAGATTTGTTGTGGAAGAAAATCAAGACATTTACCCATGAAGACATCTGTCGTTGTCACTCACACATAGCGTTTTCTTCCTTTAAAATGAGTGTGTGAGTGTCTTTGTGTGTTTTCTGTTCACACAAGGAATGGAAAGCAAGGTGAATGATCGTCCTCAGGAAAAACGTTTTGGCATGACCTTCCACCCATCCATCATCCATCCATCCATCCATCCATCCATTTCATCCATCCATCCATCCATCCATCCATCCATCCATCCATCCATCCATCCATCTCATCCATCCATCCATCCATCCAATCATCCATCCATCCATCCAATCACCCATCCAATCATCCATCCAATCATCCATCCATCCATCCATCCATTCATTCATCCATCCATCCATCCATCCATCCATCCATCCATCCATCATCCATCCATCCATCCATCCATCCATCCATCCATCCATCCATCCATCCATCCAATCATCCACCCATCCAATCATCCATCCATCCATCCATCCAATCATCCATCCAATCATCCAATCATCCACCCATCCAATCATCCATCCATCCATCCATCCAATCATCCATCCAATCATCCAATCATCCATCCATCCAATCATCCATCCATCCATCCATCCAATCATCCATCCATCCATCCATCCATCCATCCATCCATCTATCCAACCATCCATCCATCCATCCATCCACGGCAGCTGAGCGAGCTATAACCGAGTGGTGGGCAGTCTGAACCTTGTTTTTTGACCTGTCCACTAAGTGCCAGGCCGTCTGTGTTTGGCTTTCCTTGTCCTTCCCACCTTCCTGTCTTCTTTATTTTTTTCTTCCTTCTTTGTTTGGATGCTTGATTGCTTTTCTGTTCGTTTTTTTCCTTGCTTCCTTTTTTTTAAAAACTTTCTTTCCTTCTTTATTGTTACCTACTTGCTTTTTCTTTTCTTCTTTTTTTACTTTAACTTCTTGCTCGTATTTTTGTTCCATTTTGTAGTTCCTTGCTCTCATTCTTCTTTTTATTTATCCCCCCTTTTTTGTTCACTTCCTTGCTTCCCTTTTTATTTTCATCCTTTCTTCCTTTTTGTACTTTACTCGCTTGCTTCCTTTCTTCCTTTCTTTCTTTATTCATTTTTACTTCCTTGCTTTTTTCCTTTTTTCCCTTCCTCTTTTTCATATGTCCTTGGTTTCCATCTCCTTTTTTTCCTTCCTTCCTTTTGTACCTTCTTGGTTTTTTCTTTTCTTCCTTCTTTTCTGGTTTACTTTCTTGCTGCGTTTCTTCTTTTGTTTCTTCCTTCATTTAATTCTACTTCCTTCTCCTTTTTTTTCTTTTCTTCCTTCCTTTTTTTATTTACTCCTTTGAATCCTTTCTTCATCTTTTCCTTCCTTTTTGCTGCCTTGCTTCTACTCTTCTTTTTTTCCTTCATTTCTTTTTTACTTCTTTGCTTCCTTTCTTCTTTTGTTTCTTCTTTCCTTCGTTACTTCCTTGCTGCATATTTTCTTTCCCTCTTTTCTTTTTTACTTTCTTGCTCTATTTCTTCTGTTTTCCCCTTCCTTCCTTTTTTAGTTCCTTGCTCTAGTTCTTCTTTTTCTCCTTCCTTCCTTCCTTTTTTACTTCCTTGTTCTATTTCTTCTTTCCTTTCTTACTTTCTTGCTTCAGTTTTTTCTGTTCTTCCTTCTTTCCTTTCTTACTTTCTTGCTTCATTTTTTTTCTTTTCCTCCTTCCTTCTTTTTTTATTTCCTTGCTTCCTTTCTTCTCTTGCTTTAATTCCTTGTTTGTCTTCTTGCTTCCTTCTTTACTATTCTTTCTCTTTTGCTTTCTGCCTTCCTTCTAACCTTCTCTCTGTACTTTCTTGCTTCCTTCCTCATTTCTTTCCTTCTTTATTTCATGTCTTCTTTTTCTCCTTCTCTCCTTCCTTTCTTGTTTCTTTATTCTTTTCATTTTCCCCCCTACTTTCCTTGTCTTCATTTTACCTTTGCCTGCTGGCTTCTTTCTCCCCTTCCCTCATTCATTTCTTGCTTCCTTGCTGTTTATCTCTTTTTCCTCCTTCTTCAGCCCCCCCCCCCCCCCCTTTCCTCTCTTTCTTTTTCCTGATTTTATCTCCTTTTTTCTGTATTCCTTTCTTTTTTTCTTTTACTTGCTTTTTTGTTCCTTTTTTCCGTCCATCATTATATCATAGCTTCCTTCCTTCTTTTTTTTTTTACCTTCCTCCTTTCTTTTCGTCATCTTTACTTACTTCCTTTCTTCCTACCTTCCTCAGTTCTTTCCTTCCTTCCGTCTTTCTTTATTTTTTGCCTTCCTTCCGTCTTCCCTTTCTTCCTTCCTTCCTTTCTTCTGTTTTCTTTCTTTCTTTCTTTAATTCCTGCCTTTCCTCCTTCCTTTCGTCCTTCCTTCCTGTCTTCTGTCTTTATTTCCTTCCTTCCTTCCGTCCTTCATTTCCCAGTTCCCTAGAGAGGCCCGCATTGGTGATGGCGACAAACAACAGCTGGTTGTCCCTTTGAAAACTGTGTCAGGCTTGTTACTGACTCCTGGCCGCCAGCTGTGGAGTAGTGCTGCTTGGGTAAGATCAGGAGTCACACTACCCTCCACTAATCAAGAATGGCGTACATAGGCAACGCCCCTCCCCCACGCCCATCTCCTTCCCACCCCACCCTAACCTCACTCCTCCCCCAACCCCACCCCACTCCTTCACCCCTGTCTAAGGAAAAATTCAAACCCTCAAAGAAAGAAAGAAAGAAAGAAAAGGAAAGAGAATAAAATAAATAAACTATAGGCAAAGAAAGAATACACGTACACACATGGGCATACGCGCACGTGCACAAACATATATTCACGCACACAAGCACACAAACACGCACGCACACAGCACGCGCGTGCTCGCACACACACACACACACACACACACACACACACACACACACACACACACACACACACACACAAACACACACACAAACACACACACACACTTAAACGTCAACAGTCAGTGAATGTACAGAGATGCACTCTGACAGAAAAAACTTTTTTTTATCTCAACATCAAGAACCGAAAACATGAAGGACATGCCATAATGGGGGCAGTAAGAAGGATCATGATTAAAAGCGTACCAAAAAATAATAATAAACCCTATTGTCTTTTAAGATAGTACGATTGACATCTTAAGCAGCAGCATTTCATAGATTTGAAATCAAATACAAAACTGTCCAGGTCATACCTTGTCCCTACTTTCGGAAGTTTTGATGAGAACATTGCAGTTACCTAGTTTTGAAAATTTTCCCTACCAGATTTGGCTTGAAGACAGCAAATTTTGCCTATAGTATTTCCAGGTATGTTGATGCTTACGGCATTGTGTATTAAAGAACCAAATGTTGTTTACTTCATTTGCAGCATCTGAATCAGCTCTCATCATGCGTTTCAGATCAAATGTGCTAGATGATTGCCATGTGTGTCATACAATGAGATTTGACAGAGAAAGAACATCTTTAAACGAAACGTCCTAGATGAAGAACCATGAACGATCTAATTTACATTG
>CM060329.1:38477457-38487457 GCA_030674155.1 Stramonita haemastoma | reverse complement strand
CAGTGTGTGCCTACAGTCTCACGGTGATTCCCAGGTATGATGAGTGAGTCAGTGTGGATCTGGGTGATCCCTAGATTGTTAACCTAAAGAACGCCCAACAACAGCAGCAAGAAGAATCTATTATTACGTTCAGCATTGTGTATTTGTATTGTACTCTACCACCCGCCCACCGCCTACCCGCACAAAAAGAACAGTAACTTACGCACGTGATTTAGAAGAAAGAAATACGCATACAAATAGTATAGCTTGACTTCAAGTCCCCTTTTTCTTTTTGGACACGCGCCAAAGTTTGTTATTGTTAAGTTTGTTATATCTATTTGTGATGTTTTTGTTCTGTTTTGTTTTGTGTTGCTTTGTTTGCTTTGTTTTCGTTTTGAATGTGCAGTAAAAGTTTGTCTCTGGCTCGATTTTCCAGTGTAATCTGAGAGGATAAAAGTGAAAACAACTTCTTAGTTGAAAGAAGCTTTGACGTACACGTTAAAAACAAGGCCCTCTCCTGTCGTAACTCATCGTGTTTTGTGTCCAAACTAACAAAAACTAGTTGTTTGTTGGGTGGCTTTTTTTTGTCAATGATGCACTTTTGAAAAACAAAAATTAACAAAAAACAAACCCTCGGTATTTCTGTAAGCACCTTTGACTTCATCTTTTTTCCCTGAACGTTCAGACAGCAGCTACTGTTTTCTGTCAAAAGAGCAACAAAAAATGAATGCGTGTCGCTGCCGTTAATTACTTCAAGCGCCTGACAAGTCAGGCCCAGTGCATCCGACTTCAGTATGGGAGAGGATTATTACCTTTGAAGTCTGTCTGTAAAAATAAAAAAGGCCGGAGAACGGGTCAAGAAGGCAGAAAATAGACAAAGAGGTGACAGGAAGAAAAAGGAACACGGTAGGAACAAAGAGAAGGATAGAAAAGAGGGAATTGCTCGTGCAGAATTTCCAGAAGGTAGGGGATGCTATTTATACTGACAGCCTCCTCCTCCTCTCTCATGGCATCTCTGCGGGGGCAATTCTGACTGAAAGCATACTTGGAGGGGGGGCGGGGGGGTGGGGGGGCGGATCATAGCCTAGTGGATAGAGCGTCGCGCTTGTGATCTGACGGCCTAGGTTCGAGCCATCAACGATGCACCCGCTCAATTTGATTAATTCCTTAAAGTTAACAACAGTACAGATTCCACTCCCCTGAAAGTCTTTCGTATGAGGCTATAAACAGGTTATGTGTGCAAAAGCACGTGGAAGACCTTGCATACACGTTCAAACACAGTCCGCCTTTCGGAAGGGTAGGCCATTTCGTGCCGGTAGAAACGGATGACATTTTTCTCTGAAAATCCTATGAACACCAGTGTGGTATTCAAACATCCCCGAAATCGGAATGCGGCTACCTTAATGATGGATAGAACACGGTTACATACCCAAGTATCTAATTATTGGTGAACCTCGGAGCTCTTACCAAGAGACATAAAAAAAACCACAGAAACAAGAAAAAACTGCAGATGAAAAGTTCATTAGAGAAGGAAATTATTGGGAGACTCGAACCAATGCCTTCAGTTGTTGCCAGGCCGAGGGTACGATGCTCAAACCACTGGGCTATATTTTGTGTTTTGTGGTTTTAAAAAACAGATAAAAGGGTCCTTTTTTGCTTGAATCAAGAAGAACAGAGTTATGAGTTCTATTGTTATCCTCCAGAAAAATTCGGGTGGTTTGCATGCAAAGCATTTTCGTTCCTCGGCTAGAGCGCCGAGGGACACCAATGGTGAAATTCTTGCCTATGCGACCACTTTTGCCCACCCTTAAGGTAGCAGCATTCCGACTTCTGTGTTATAAAGCAAAATAATGTTGAGAAGATTTAAAATCAAAGTCAGCTGATGTTGATAAGATTTATGAAAATGTTAAATGATTCATTGAGTTGGGTGATGAATTTAATGATCAGTCAAAGGACGATTATACATTTTTGTTGTGTTCTCCTCCTGCTCCTCCTCTTCCGCCGCCGCCGCCTCCTCCTCCTCCTCCCACCTCCTTCTTCTTCCTTTTTTCATTTCTTCCTTCCTTCTCCTGCTCCTCCTCCTCCTCCTGCTCCTGCTCCTCCTCCTCCCACCTCCTTCTTCTTCCTTTTTTCATTTCTTTCTTCCTCTTTTTCTCTTCCCCTTCTCTACCTCCCTCTTCACATTAAAGTCGTATTCATCAATTTCCTTCATTTTTTTGTTGGTTGTGTGTCAACACCTGAACCTCTGCGAACAATCTCCCTGTCCGTTCTGCAACCTTGTTCCGTCCATCCACCATTTTGTTCTGTCTTTTATCTCTCTTCGACATAACCACACACTTTGATTATAAATATGACATATAAAAGCATAGATACAGATGCTAACATGTGTAAAAAAAAAGTTTAAGCACACGAGTGCTTATCCCATTATCCGAGAGTTAGTTAAAGTTAAAGTCTGTCCCGAGCCTAAGGCTCATCAGGCCGGTGCTTATCCCGGTTTCTGTGGCGTTAAGCAACTGAGAGTCATAGACTCCCCCCTGGATAGGACGCCAGTCTATCGCAGGGTTAACCCCCAACACAAGGTTGAGCAGGTAGAAATAAATTAATGAATAAAAACCGAATAAATACAATAAAACAAACCCTGATCAACTGCCCTTGTGCTGTGTGCAGGTTTTCTCTCCTCTTGAAGGACCGGGCACTGACCTTGCCCCAACAGTGGTCACGATCACCAGCCTCCTCTCGCTCCTGTTACAGCAGCCAGGCCTCCCCTCGCCACCGTTATTGGAGGACAAGAGAGACAAGATCATCACAATCAACACAGAGAGAGCGAGAGAGACACAGAGAGAGAGGGAGAGGTAGGGAGAGAGATGTCTAGGGCGGAAAGATGTGTGTACCTCCCCGCTTGACGACGCCGCTAGACGCTAGGCGTTCGATGTGCTCATTGGAAATCCATTGCCCAACATAAGTCTTCTCTATCTCTCTCTCTCTCTTTCTCTCCTCTGCTCGCTTCCGCGCATCGACCCTTGCGGTCGGCTGGGCTGTAAACATGGTTAATGACCAGCATGACGTTTCAACGATCCCCTCCCACAGGATATAGCTGTCGTCAAAACTCCCCGCTGACTGGATGTCAGATACGTGTAACGGGGATTCCTTCTAGTGGTGTGGGTAGTTTGGGGCTGGGTGGGGTGTTGTTTTGGGGTTGGGTTTTTTTTTAGCTGGCCTCTCGTGCTTTCTTTTTTTCTTCCTCCTTGGAATGCTGTGTTCTGCTGTGAAGAGAGTTAAGTGGTGAGTCAGGAATTTTGAGGGTTTAGGTTGAGGAGGAAGAATTTGGAGTGGGTTTTTTTTTAAAGGAAGATATGATGAGGAATGCGTGAATGAAAAATGAAGACAGTGGACAACAAATGTTTGAAATGGGTGACCATTGTCAGTTAAAGCACCCTTTGAAGGTGGTGATTCACCTTTTATCCTTCTTTGTTGAATGTGTTCAGTGTTGCTGGTTTTACAGCAAAAAGGATGCTGAAACTGGCTCATTACCGTTTTGTCGGAGATAAGATATTCAGGGAAAATCTGAAATAAAAAGACACACAGAATGAGTTAGTCGATGCAAAAGATATCTTAAAAACAATTTTAAATGGTGCACGTGGACGTAAACACATAATAAGAATTCTGTCTGAGGTCTTAGTTTCAATTTTTTTTTAAATGAAGAAAATAGACACAGATTGAGTTAGCCTAATGGACAAAAAAACGCTTAAAATATTGATTTGAATGTCTGATATACTGAAAGAGAAAGCGTGCAAGGATGAAAAAAATGTCCAAAGAAAGCGCAAAACTGTACATGGTGTCTGAAAAATAAACACTTAAAAAACATGACAAACAACGATTTCACGAATTTAATGAGCTTAGCTGACATCTATAGAAAGTAAGGATATAACAAACAGCCTTTTGAAAAAAGATAAACAAACAACAAGCAGAAATAAACAGTCAAAAACACCATTCAAGCTATGTCCTTTTGGGCAGAAAAACATGCAACTGGAAATATAACACAGGAACACAGCAATACAAAGAATAAAAAGAAAAAAAGTCACAAAGTTGCTTCACATAAAATATGCACTTTTAATCTGTAAAATATCTTTAAGAAAACTAAAAGGATCAGGATGAACACGAACTAGACAACAAAATGTCAGAAAGGGTGGAAGAAAACATCAGAAAAAGTGTGTAAAGACATCAGAAAAAGTGTAAAAAACGTCAGAAAAGTGCGAAAAAAGTCAGAAAAAGTGTGTAAAACGTGAGAAAAAAGTGCAAACAACGTCAGAAAAAGTGCAAAAAAAATTTGTTGAGTGCAAAAATAGTCAGAAAAAAGTGCGAAAGAACGTGAAAAAAAGTGCAAGAAAAAAGTACGGAAAAGCTTCAGACAAAAAGTGGATAAAAAACCTGACGAATAACAAAAGAGAAGAATACCGTCTGTACCCCCACGACTCCTCAAAACCAAACGCGCCATCATTCCTCACCCCCCACAAAAAACCTCCACGCTTCATGGATACCACTACCATCACCCCCACCACCACCACCACTACCACCACCACCCTTGTCTCAACCACCATCACCACCACCACCGACACTCCCTCCCCCACCACCCCCAACACCACCACCACCACCATCCCCAACACCACCCTGAACCTCTTCGACCTCGGATTTCAATCCACAGCAGAAGACAGCCTCTTATACCACGAAGACGATTTCTTCGAGCTCTTCAACTGGACCTCTAGCGCTGTGGGCACGAACAATCTCACTCTGTGGACTTACGGCGGGGACGTAACCGCCGGAGCCGGGTGGCTCTCCCCGCGGGGAGAAGGGAGCGTGCTGCGGGGGGAGGGAGAGTCCGGGAGAGCGGAGGCGGCGGCGGAGGCGGGAGAGCTGTGGCGGGAGATCCCCCTCGGGGTGGTGCTGACGCTGCTGTGTCTGCTGACCACAGTGGGCAATGTCATGGTCCTACATGCCGTTCGCACGGAGAAACGTCTGCAGTCGGTGAGTAGGGGATAGTTGTGTGTGGGTGGGTGTGTGTGTGTGGGGGGGGGGGGTTGTTGGTGTTGGGGTTGGGGTTTGTGTGTGGGTGGGGGAGGAGGGGTGTTGGGGGGTGGGGGGGTGTATGTGTGTGTGTGTGGGGGGGGGGCGGTGTTGTGTGTGTGTGTGTTTGTGTGCGTGTGTGTTTGTGTGTGTGTCTAGCTGGTTGGTTGGTTGGTTGGTTGGTTGGTTGGTTGGTTGGTTGGTTGGGTTTTGTGTTGTGTGTGTTTTTCTGTGCCTTGTTTGGTGCGTTCTAGCTTGTTTTTTTGTTTGCCTTCCTCCTTTGTTTCTGTCGCGCGTTTTAGGGGACTGTTCGTCTGCCTGCCAGTCTGTCTATTTCTCTGTCTGTCTGTCTGTCTGTCTGTCTGTCTGTCTGTCTGTCTGTCTGTCTGTCTGTCGTCTCTCTCTCTCTCTCTCTCTCTCCCCTATTTGTACTCTCTTTCTCTTTTCTTGTCTATTTATGTTGGTCTTTGTTTCTGTCTCTTTTTCTCCTCTTCCCGCTTTCCGTGCTCTCTGACTGTCTGTCTGTTTCTCTGTCTCTGTCTCTCTATCTCTCCCTGTCTCTCTTCCTCTCTCTCTTCCCTCTTTGTCTCTATCTCTCTTAGTCTGTCTCTATTTCTGTCTCTGTCTGTCTGTGTCTCTGTATGTCTCTGTCTCTATCTGTCTGACTCTGTCCGTCTCTGTCTCTCTCTTTCTCTCTCTGTCTCTATCTGTCTGTCTCTGTCTCTATCTGTCTCTCTCTTTCTCTCTCTCTCTGTCTCTGTCTCTCTCTCATCTTTTTCTCACCATGGCCTGTGTTTGTGTAAGTGTACACTGCTTGTGATTATGAGGCCTGCGATGTCTGTGCGTGCGTTTTTTGTCCCCCTCACGCTCTGTAAATCTGTCTGTTGATGTCTCCCCGCGTGTTGGTCTGTGTGCTTTGTGCATATCGATCATCGGCCTCTACCGAGTGCTCTTTTCTCTGTCTGTCTGCCTGTCTGTTTGTCTGTCTGTCTGTCTGTCTGTCTGTCTATCAGTGTGTCTTGTTTGTAGCTTGTTGTCCTTTTGGCTGTCTGCCTGAGTGTTTGGTGGTTGGATGGATGGTGGTCTGTTTGTCTGTGGGTTTCACTTCACTGTGCGTCCGTGTTTCTGTCTGTCCATTCATCTGTATGTCTCTTGTTGTCTTTGTCTCTGTTTCTGTCTGTATTTCTTTGTCTGTCTGTCTGAGTCTGTCTGTCTGTCTGTGTCTGTCTGTGTGTGTGTGTGTGTGTGTTTGTCTGTCTGTCTGTCTGTCTGTCTGTCTGTCTGTCTGTCTGTCTGTCTGTCTGTCTGTCTGTCTGTCTGTCTCTCTCTCTCTCTCTCTCTCTCTCTCTCTCTCTCTCTCTCTCTCTCTCTCTCTCCTCTCTCTCTCTCTCTCTCTCTCTCATCATTGTCTGTACTGTCTGACAAACATTGGATGGCACGCTATGCCACAGTTTTTCGCTTTATAATTCATTTTTTCTTCCCTTCAAAACTGAAATCCTGCATGTAAGTGTTGTGCTCGTGTGTCGTCGCAATTAGTGGCGAGCCTCAACTGTTTATTTTGATGTTTGATGCACATAAGAAATCGTTGATGGCATCTGACTGCTACCTCGAGAACTAAGCACACACATAGCATCGCAGTTTGTGGAAAGTGGAAGAGAGGGGTGGGGATGGGTTGGGGATGCGAAGGGTAGTGGGGGTGGGGGGAGGGAGGCGGGTTGCATTGGATACTTGACCGAGACTTCACCCAAGCATGCAGTAACCAAGGGTTTGTGTGGTTAAGGGTATACTTTGCATTGTGTTTTCATGAAGGAATGGGGGGTTGACGTGGCTGGAGTTTCGGTTTAGTTTTCCTTTGAGCTAAACATCTGATGGGGGAACAGGGATTGGCAAAGCTTTGTGGTGGAATGAGGAAGGGGGTAGAGGGTAACAGAGAGAGATGTGGGGCCAAGAGAGCGTGAAGAGAGACGGGGGAAGGGAGGAAGGGAGAGAGAGAGAGGAGAGAGAGAGAGAGAGAGAGAGAGAGAGAGAGAGAGAGAGAGAGAGAGAGAGAGAGAGAGAGAGAGAGATAGTGTGTGTGTGAGTGTGTGTGTCTGTGTGTGTCTGTGTGTGTCTGTGTGTGTTTATGCGTGTTGTTTGTCTCTGTTTCTGTCTCTCTGTCTGTTTCTTTGTCTCTGCCTGTGCGTCTGTCTTTCTCTCTTCCTCCCCCCCCCCCCTCTCTCTCTCTCTCTCTCTCTCTCTCTCTCTCTCTCTCTCCTCTCTCTCTCTCTCTTTCTCTTGATATATGATTAGACTTACATGTACCAAATATATACCCTTTTACGCTCCATAATCACGAGTATTTGCTTATTGTGAAAAAAACTAACAAAAAGTATTAGATCATCCAAATGGAATGAAGCAGACTACCACATAAGGCTCATGAATTGGCACAGGAGGTAAAACACAAAGGGTAAGAACAGTTAGGTCTCTCGTGTACGAGCGACAGGACAGGAATAATTATGGTTCTGGGCTTTGGTGTGAGGGAATCAGGTGCGGATTCTCTGTGTGGCGTCATTAGTTGAGGGTGTTTTTTGACAAAAGAAAGATTGACTGTGTCTGGCTAAAGGTTCACAAGGCAAACGATACAAAATATGTCGTCGTCGTCGTCGAACGCTCAGACAGCCACTGTCGCTGTCTGTCATATAAGCCAAAATTTCGTTAAGCGTCTGCGCCTCCGACTTAAATCGGCGTGGGAAAAAATTGGTATCTTTGAAGCCTGTTCTGGGGGGAAAAAGAAGGAGAGTGGGCATACCAAGTAGGCAGAAATTAGACAAGGAGGAGGTGACAGGGATAAAAAGGAACAAGGCAGAAACAGAGGAATAGAAACGAGGGAATACATTGCACAGAATTTCCAGAAGGTGGGGGTGTTATTTGTACTGACAGGTCCCTGGCATTCCTACCGAGAAGAAGAAGGTTTGATGTGTAGTTTGAGTTTTTGAGTTCCTTACGTTACTTCCGAAGTATTTATCGGTGAGTATGAGTGGAGATTTTATGACGAATCTTGGAGTTTAGGACTTTTGAACATTTCTGATATTTCTATAGATTGTTTCTGTTGCTGTCGAAAGGCGATTGCTGTGACTTTGGTTTGTTCGTAGTGTTATGAATCGCAAAAAAATGACTTCATCTTTCGTGCTCTGGACTATCTGTATGGCCGTCTGTCTGTCTGTTGGTCTGGCTGTCTGTCGCTGTTTGTCAGTCTGTCTCTGTCTCAAACACCCCCCTCACTCCTCTCTCTCTCTCTCTCCTCTCTCTCTCTCTCTCTCTCTCTCTCTCTCTCTCTCTCTCTCTCTCTCTCTCCTCTCTCTCTCTCTCTCTCTCTCTCTCCTCTCTCCCTCCCCTCCCCTCTCTCTCTTTATCCCCTCCCTCTCCACCCGCGCTCCCTCCTTCCAGCAATCTGTCTTTCTGTCTCTCTCCGTTCTCACTCTCTCCCGTCCAGCTCTCTCTGTCTCAGTCTGTCTGTCTATCCATCTCTATCTGTTTGTCTGTCTGTCTGTGCCTCTGCCTGTCTTTCTCTGTCTCTGTCTCTCTCTTTTTGTCTCTGTTTCTGTCTGATTATCTGTCTCTCTCTCTCTCTCTGACTCTGTCTCTGTCTCTGTCTCTGTCTGTCTGTCTTTCTGTCTCTGTCTCTGTCTGTCTGTCTGTCTGTCTGTCTGTCTGTCTGTCTGTCTGTTTTCTGTCTCTTCTCTCTCTCTCCTCTCTCTCTCTCTCTCTCTCTCTCTCTCTCTCTCTCTCTCTCTCTCTCTCTCTCTCTCTCTCTCCTCCTCTCTCTCTCCTCTCTCTCTCTCTCTCTCTCTCTCTCTCCTCCTCTCTCTCTCCTCCTCCTCTCGCCTCCGTCCTCCGTCGTCCATCCGCTTCTCTTCTATCTCCTATCTTCTCTCTTCTATCTACTCATCTAGTCCCTATCTATCTATCCCTCTATCTATCTATCACTATCTATCTATCTGTCTGTCCTATCTATCTATCTATCTATCTATCTATCTATCTATCTATCTATCTATCTATCTATCTATCTATCATCTATCTATCTGTCTGTCTGTCTTCTATCTTCTTCTATCTATCCATCTATCTATCTATCTATCTATCCCATACTCTATCTTCTTCTTGTCTGTCTTCTTCTGTCTGCTGTGACTTCCTGTCCCGCTGATCTATCCTATCACTCCATCTCTTTCACTCCTTCCTCTTCTGCCTCTCCCTTTTCTTCCTCTTGTGACTTCCTGTCACTCGCATGGTCACTCGCTTCATCTGACTCTCTCTGTATCCTCCTCCCCTCTCCCTCTCCTTCTCTGTCCCACGCGTATACATGATGATGCTGATAATAATGATGATGATGATGATGAAGATAATGACGATGGTGATGACGATGACGATTATGATGATGATAATGATGATGGTTATGATGATGACGATGACGATGACGATTATGATTACGATGACGACGACGACGACGACGATGATGATGATAATAATGACGACGACGACTTATAAAAATGGTGATGACTAGGTCTGTCTTGTGTCCCCTCCCCTGCTTTCACTACGCACCACTTAACCAGCACACAAACATACACAAAAAATCAACACTTCGGTTTTTGATGCCAACACAACTAAAAGTTCCTTTTACATCTGATCCAGAATTTTGTTCCTCCTTCTCTGATGTGTCATCTGCCCCTACTCCACTCCACTTCACTCCAACCCCCTCCCCCCCCACCTCCCTACTGCCCATCCCCTGTCAATTTAACTCTCTGACCCGATTTTTGTGACTGGACACTCATCTCCCCCCCCCCCCCCCACCCCCTGCTCTCTACCCCGTCCCCACCCCACGGCCTTTCTTTAGCGTAAACCTCCTTCATTTGTCTGTTTTCTGGTTCCATCCTTTTCTTCAGGGTCTTTTATCTGTCTTTAGGGATGGGGGGAGGGGGGGTAGGTT
>CM060329.1:38464957-38472457 GCA_030674155.1 Stramonita haemastoma | reverse complement strand
ATCTCTTGTTCATTCTCGTTTTGTGTTCTTGGCTATGGCTGTTATCATGATTCAGTTTTAACTGCTGCTTCTCTTGCATTTTGTTAATTTCCAAACCCTGCTAAAGCTCGACAGGGATCGCGGAGTCTTGTCGTGTGTAAGCAATGTTTGCATCACATACTGACGAACACCCCAAAAGCAGGAACAGTCCGCGCCCTTATCAACATGATGGACAAAGGTCGTAGCTTTCCTCCCGCTAGATAGGGGGCCGAAATTTGAACAGAAAAGCACTTCTCACAACTCAGCTGTCTTTATCGCCGATGGGAGCTCCACGCAATGCCTCCAGGATTCGCCATCTCTGTGTGTCTCTACTGAATTCTACTACGATCTCCTGTAGCCCCCCCACCCCTCCCAGACCACTGATCTCTGTAGATGTTGGCAATGTAGGATGTTGGTGATCTGAAACACTTGGCTTTGTGAACAAAATTGATTTCTTTGATAGAGGGCCCGAGTTGCTTGCTTTTATCTCTCTGCGCACTATCAAATCTGATCTGAGAGAGAGAGAGAGGGGAAAATGACAACAAACAACAAAAAAGAACCAAGTACAACAGAGAAGAAAGAAAACTAGAGAGAGCTGGACGGCAGAAGATCTTCAGAGAAGAAACCCCCTTCTGGCAAGTGACTCCCCCTCTACCCTCCATCCCCTTCACTTCTCACACTCTAAAGAGGCCGGACCACGTTCTCCTCATGAACCCCCAACCCCCACCCCTCCTGCCGCTGTTGTCTTTTATCCTGTCCAGACGTAGATTCGAACTTGGACCCCTTGGGAATTCGATGCTTTTACGTCAGTCTTTTTCAAGTTAGATAACTTAACCACCACGCTACAGAGATACTTGTTAGTCAGGAAAATTAATCCTTATGAAGTTAGGTTGGATATACAAGTGCATTTTCTTTGAGTAGCCCCCCCCCCCACCCCCACCCCCCACCCCTTATTTTTCCTATTCAGACCGAGGGTATCTTTTTTTTTCTTGCTGCCACCCCTTCCCCCTCTCCTCCCACCCCCTCCATTTCCTTTCAACTGCCTTTGGTGGCAGCACTGAATGTATGGTGGGCAGTCTCTTCGGCGCCTGTTTTCCAACTTTCTGCAGAACTCTATTAGATTGTGCTCTGTTGGCCCCTGTGTTGCTATCTTTCAAATACCCAAGATGAAGTAGAAAGCTATGGCAAAGGGGAGGGAATTCGTTTTTATGAAATATTTGTGCCTCCCCTCTCCCCTATTTTTCAGTTTTGGAGGTTCTTTTTCTTTTGTTTGTTGTTTTTATTTTTATATTGAAGATGAAGCAGAAAGTAATGGAAAGGGAGTGAATTTATTTACGAAGTACCATTGAGCCCTACTTTTCCATTTTTTGTTTTATTTTGTTATCGAAGACGAAGCGGGAGGGGAGTAAAACTAATTCGGTCAGAGTTAACCGTTGAGCCACGGTTCCAGTTTTAGAAGTTTTTTTTTTCTGATGTCGTGGGAGAGAAGTAAATTTAGATAGAAATCGGATGTTGGGGCACGCTTTCAGTTTTGATTTTCTGATGTCTTTGATAAAACAAAAAACAGTAGGAGGACGATGAATGATTTACTCTGTGAATAATTGTTGACCTACACTGTCTGATTGTGTTTCATTCTGACTCTGCAAGCCTTGCACAGCCTTGAAAAGTATGGTTGAAACAATACACCAAGATTTCGTTAGCGATAAACATGTGAAAGAACTTCCGTAAGCAAAAAAGAGTTGGGTTGGGAGGGTTGGCAACATTCTGATCTTTATTTTACCTTTTATTTTTTTAGCCAAACAGCAATACGTGAGATAATAGAAAGAAAAAGATGATAGCGAAATATTGCAGTACAGTTATATACAGTGACAGTAACCTAAATTCCTTACCAGAGAAATCTGGAATGGCTACTATGCTATGAAATATAAGACAGGACAGGACAGGACAGGGTAGGGCAGGACAGAAAGATGAAAGCCAGACAAAAAGACAAAACGAGACGAAAGAAACGGATGAGACAAACTAATGCAATATTGCTAACCCTCAGACTCTGCCTGCCGTGTTTTCTGTCATGGAGTCTGCCCACTCTCTCCACCGTACTGACCTAAATACCTACTGGCAGCGGATCAGTGGTCTACAGGTAACACACCCATGTAGAAACCGAGAAGTCAAGGGTTCAATCCTAGTCAAAACCCGAACTTTTACCCCTCCACCAAGCCTCGGTGGGTAGTCTAGGTGTTAGTCTTTCGGGTGAGACGACAAAATGGGATTTAAGTCTGTAGCATACTCTAGGCGCGCACGTAAAAGAGCCCATGGCAATGCGAGAGTTGTCCGTGGCAATATTATTTACAAGAAAGTCATTCTTGTAGGGAAACAAATAGATGTGCAGACAGGAGAAATTCAGTAAAATGTGGCGCTGCTCTTGTGGCGACGTGCTCTCTTTGAGGAGCGCATATTGAAAAATAAGTTCTAAGAAATTTGCTGTGACTGAAAATGATATATTATACAACGCAATGCAACGCAATATAATACGATGCAATGCAATGCAATACAAGGCATTACAATACACATGGATTATCGGTTTGATAGATTATTTTTTTAAAGCACAAACAAACACACAACAAAAACAACAACTAAAACAACATCAAACTAATACAACCAATAACCCATCCCATCTACATAAAAAAACGAATCGGAAAACTCCTTCCAAGATTCGAACCCAGACCTGTCAGATTAAAGAACCCCGTAGACTCTTAACCACTGCACTACTTTTACGCACCAGCTAGCTGTCAGAAGATGGTGAGCAGACATCGAATGTAGCCGGCCAGGCTAGGATTTCCGCTGGCGCCAACGTTCTCACCCCCAATACCATCGGATGACATTAGACCCTAGTCTCTTTTCCTTTTTTGTCTTTGCCCCTTCCTGCAACAAGTACACACTGTTCTGACAGGGGGAGGGGGGAGGGGGGGGGAGGTAAGAAGGCTGAGAGAAATGGGCTTTCGGACACTACGGATTGCATCGTGTTATTTTAGTGTATTGCTCTTGTGGAATCCAGTGCAATGTATTGCGCTGCGCTAAATTGCATTGTGTTATTTTAGTATATTGCTGTTGTGTAATGCAGTGCAATGTATGGCCCTGCTATGGATTGCATTGTGTTTAAGTTTATTGCGCTGCGTGGATGCTGTGTAGGGGAGTAGGGTAAGACCGTTTGATTTCCGTCCTGTGGGTTTGGAAAGTTCCGGGTTCGAATCCTGGCAGCGGTTTCTTGTGACTTGAGAGTTGAGTAGGTTTTTTTACGATCTCCCGGGCCAAATTCAAGTGCAGACCTGCCAGAGCCTTAATTCCTTTTCATGTATATCATTGCGTGTTGATGATCAAGATTGAAGATTCTGCGAATCGTATTGGTGGGTTACGGAAACATGAAACTGCCCAGCATGCATCCTGTACCTGGAGAGGGATGGGCTCCACCAGGCTGAAGTTGCCCAAGAGACACTGCCTGAAGACTTCCGTGCAGTGCCCTAATGACTTCTCAGGGATTTGAGGGCGAAAACGATAGAAAATCATAGGGTTTGTTGTGTTGTATTGTTGTTCGTGTCGTATCGTATCTTAGTATTTCGTATTGTGAGGATATTGTGTTGTGCTATGTTATATTGTATTGTAGCTCATTGCTCATTGTTGTGTTGCTTACTATTGTTGTTCTTGTGCATTGCATTATATTACGTTGCATTGTATTGTATTGTATTGTTTTTATTGTATACCACTTCCAGCCATATCATATTTTTCTGCGTAAACTCTGGACAGCTCTTCGGAATCTGCATGAGCATCTGCTTTTAGGAGTATTTTTTATGTAGAATTCCAGGGACAGCTCTCTTGTCGCCGTGGGGTTTGTTTTTTTTACTTACACACGTGAATTGCACACGAGACCTTGGTTTATCGTCTCATTCGACCACCTCTAAATGTTTAGTAGATTGGAGGAAAAGTTAAGCGCAGCTTCAACCAGGGATCGAACTCGTGACTTCTCACTTTTTACATAGTTGCATGTTGCACCACTACATTGCATTGCGTTGCGTTGTGTTTGCTTTGTATTGTATTGCATTGTATTTTTTATTGTGTTTAACTGTTGATGTATCATGGCGTTATTGCACAGCATCGTATTGTATTGTGGTGTACTGTAATTGTATCGTGTTGCAACTGCAATTCCATTGTATTGTAATAATTGTGTTGTACTGGAATATATTCCAGCGTGGCATTGCATAATATTATATTGTGTTGTACATACTGCATTGCATGATATTGCGTTGTATTGCCATTGTAAAATATTGTCATTGTGTTGCATCGTAACATATTACAGTCGTGCCTTGCACCGCATTGTATTGTGTTGTAGCGTGCTGCATCTTGTTATTCTTTTGATAACTGTACCTATCATAGCACTATTGGCAAAAAACATATCACATCGTTATATTGCAGCATCCGTGCACGCATCACCTTCCTCTGCTGTGCAATTTCTATCGTACTCTCTCGCTGCATCCCCCCCACCCCAACCTACACCCCATCTACCCTCTCTCGCCTTCAAACACACACACACACACACACACACACACACACACACACACACACACACACACACACACACTCACTCACCCTCTTACACACACACGTACACACACACACACGCACACACACACACACACACAAACACTCACATTCACTCACACACACACACACACACACACATTAGATCTTTCTCTCTCTCTCTCTCTCTCTCTCTCTCTCTCTCTCTCTCTCTCTCTCTCTCTCTCTCTCTCTCTCTCTCTCTCTCTCTCTCTCTCTCTCTCTCTCTCTCTCTCTCTCTCTCTCTCTCTCAACTATCCAGTCTCCTATTGTAGGGTCGTCTGGTATCACTTAAAGTGGAAAGACGTTAAAATTGAAGACTTACTTACTTACTTACACACACACACACACACACACACACACACACACACACACACACACACACACACACACACACACACACACACACACACACACACACACACAGAAAAGACAAGCCACGGCGAATTTTTTCTTATCTTCCCCAAAAGACTTTGCATCTGAACGTAGACGGTGCTCACTCCCAGCACTGGAGGGGGGGGGGAGGTGAGGTGAGGGGGAGCTAACAAACGTCAGGGTAGGAGTAACATCTCGGCGGAGCAGGTTGAAGTTATCTCAGGCGGTGTGACCAGGGTCACTCACTACTGCAGGAGAGGTGTCGTGGATTGCTTGACTGCAATCTTAACGTCCTTACCCCCCCCCCCCCCCTTATTCTGACAGCTATCTTTTTAACCCCACTGGCGTGACCTACACAGTTTTACGTGTGTGTGTGTGTGTGTGTGTGTGTGTGTGTGTGTGTGTGTGTGTGTGTGTGTGTGTGTGTGTGTGTGTTGTGTGTGTGTGTGCGCGCCGTGCTGTGTGCGTGTGTGTGTGTGTGTGTGTGTGCAGGTGGGTGGATGGGTGGGTGTGCATACGTGTGTGTGTGTGTGTGTGTGTGTGTGTGTGTGTGTGTGTGTGTGTGTGTGTGTGTGTGTGTGTGTGTCTTTGATTTTACGTCTGTAAACTCTGTGTGTGTGTGTGTGTGTGTGTGTGTGTGTGTGTGTGTGTGTGTGTGTGTGTGCGAGTGTGCGAGTGTGCGAGTGTGTGTTGTGTGTGATTGAGTGCATGTGTGTACGTGTGTGTGTGTGTGTGTGTGTGTGTGTGTTTATGTGTGTGCGTAAGGAGGGTAGGGAATATGAAAACAGGTGGGAGTATGTGTGTACGTGCCCGTGTGAACCCCAGAGATAGGGAAAGTCAGAAAGACAGACAGACAGACAGACAGACAGACAGACAGACAGACAAGAGAGAGATCAATACCTTGATAAATCCCAATGTAAGGCCACTGACCTGTTTACATGAAAGATAGACTTGACGCTCACGCAAAACAAAAAAAATAATCCAGGTAAAATGAAAAGAGGACAAAACAAAGAACAAAAGGGTTTCTCTTCGCAAGAAGAAGGTAAAGGTAAAGACTGAAATGTCATCTCAATACAGAACAGTTATACTGTTTAATAAGGCTTCCCTGTACCAGATATTAAAACGCAGATCTATGCGATGTCAGATATATTTTTCGTGTTGTGGTGAAGATTTCAAAGAAACGATTTATTTCATATTGGTCATTGCTGTTCAGTTGTCTGAACCAGTCTTGTTGAAAACAGAGTGGATGTGTGGCTGCAATAATCCTCGTTACTGTGGTCTCTTCTCCACCCCCTCCGTTAATCCCAACTTCAAAGATCACAGGATTATCTTTATTCACCATTTGACTGCATTTGCCTGGGTGTCTAGGCGATTTTCGGCTCTACTGTTAGCAGTCAATCTGTGGATTATTGAATGATCCTGTTTGCTTGGGAATGTTCGTCAGAGGTATCAAACTGAAATCAAACTAGTGTCGTTGTGTGCTGATAATACTGTTAATACTAAGAAGCTATTTGCCTATGTCATAAAATCATTATTTTTGCAGTCTTTGGATGTATACTGAACAATATTTTATATGCATGATTATATTGTACTGACTCAAAACTTTCTTAACCAAGAAATCCCCCAAATTTAGACGCATGCAATGACATAGACTTTATCTGTGCCTCCTAAAGTTTTTTTTTATTTAAAAAAATGGTTCCGTCCATATTACCAAGGATTTGCATTGTTAGGTTGGTTTTTTTTAGTATTATTCTTGATTTCAAGGAAAATGGAATAAGCACTCATGTGCCTTTAACATCCAATTTTCGCGTGCGGACAGGTTTTTTTTTGTAAATTTTGTCATCTGTTCCCACTGGCACACAGTGGCCCACTCTTCCGAAAAGCGAAACAGGCTTTAACGTGTGCAAGATTGTTGCAAAGATTGTTCTCATAATGTCAGCTACCTTCCCTTTGGCCCTACCAGCAAACTCTTTTAATGCAGAAACAAGAGATATCTGGGTCGTCAGCAAAAACTCCCCGATATCGCTAGCTGTTCACGCTTTCATATTTCTCACCATCAACATACCTTTTTTTTTTTGCTTTGGGTAGATGACCTTCCTTTCTACATACCATTCTTTTTGTTTTATTGAATATTTCCTTTGGTTCAAGAAATTTACGTGCGTTTCCAAGATTGTTGAGCTTGATTTTGCAATCCAATTAGCGTTGCACGTTGATGACAGTAAATCGATATCACTTGCCAAGAAAATGTATCGTAAATTTCTTCAGATCTATGTACTCTACTTGTGTGTCATCCTTTCGCAATATCAGCAGTATCAACATAACCTATTTTTTCGTCCCCGAAAAGTCGGAGTGAGAAAGGAAGTAGTAGTAGAAGTAGCAGCAGCAGCAGCAGCAGCAGTAGAAAGTAGTAGTAGTAGTAGTAGTAGTAGTAGTAGTAGTAGTAGTAGTAGTAGTAGTAGTAGTAGTAGTAGTAGTAGTAGTAGTAGTAGTAGTAGTAGT
>CM060329.1:38439957-38444957 GCA_030674155.1 Stramonita haemastoma | reverse complement strand
ACTTTATATTCCATTTCTTGATTTGTTTTGCTTACGTTACATTATCCCATACGCTTGTTTGCACGGTGGAGATGACAAGTGGAATGAAAGACTGGAATTCTTCAGCAAAGCCCAGATGTATGTTTGACTTGGAGAAATCAATATATGTCAGAAAATGTTATTTTGCAGGCTGCAACTGCTCATTATTGTAGCACATTTTCCCCGGCTTTTTTTTTCAATACAAAAGCGTAACATTTGACCCAGTTTGTATGTGACCTAAAGGAGTGGCAGTTTCAATATGGTCTTTGAGGATGGTAAAGCAATCAGCATCATGAAAGCCCTTACTGTTATAAATGGATACAAATTTCTTCTTTACCATCCCAACGTATACGACCATTATCTTTGTTGATAGGAATAACATTCATATGATAACCATAACCACCCCATCCCACAAACATTGTCTTCTTTAACTCATTGATATTCTACATTCTAGCACTTATCCAGACATAATGAACTGTACTTTTTAGACCTGTGTTTGAATGATGATCACGTGAGTAAAGAGTATTTCAGGTCTGAATGTGACGGCTTTAGGATTGTTCCTGGTTCCTATTTTTCTTTAAATAGAAGAATGCAGACTAAAGATAGAAATGCTTTGAAGTGGTAGGATAGACCTTCTCTGTGAGAATAGCCTCTCTCTCTCTCTCTCTCTCTCTCTCTCTCCTCTCTCTCTCTCTCTCTCTCTCTCTCTCTCTCTCTCTCTCTCTCTCTCCTCTCTCTCAGAGAACAATAGCTTTGAAGATGAACAAGACAACATACAAGAAAACAAGTGATGCAGTTTGACAGCACCACCACAGGACACACTTTGTGCACTCTGGGAAACGAACAAAATGAACACCAAGGGAAGACACTCATGCAGACTGCTTTCTCCTCTACTGGAGGTGACAGCCTTTACCATCAGCAACCTGCAGGGATCCAGTTGTGAAGTGTGGCCTTCTCTCTTCTGACTAAAATGCTTAATAGTTGTTTGATTTGGGGTTTGGGGATTTTTTGCTCGCCATATTTCTGCAGATTTGATTTGGCTATTTTTCTATCATCAGAGATTCCAAAATCTCTCTCTGTGTCTCTGTCTCTGTCTGTCTGTCTGTCTGTCTGTCTGTCTGTCTGTCTGTCTGTCTGTCTGTCTGTCTGTCTGTCTGTCTGTCTGTCTGTCTCTCTCTCTCTCTCTCTCTCTCTCTCTCTCTCTCTCTCTCTCTCCTCTCTCTCTCTCTCTCTCTCTTTGTGTCTCTCTCTCTCACTCTCTGTCTCTCTCTGTCTTTCTCTCTGTCTCTCTTTCTGGCTCTCTCTCTCTGTCTCTCTGTCTGTGTGTGTGCGTGCGTGCGTGCGTGTGTGTATGTGTGTGCGTGTGTGTGTACGTGTGTGTATGTGTGTATATGTGTGTGTGTGCTGCTGCATCTTTGATAAATCATTTTCATAATGTTGAAGAAGTTATAACTGGTTAAGTACTTTCACTTTCCTCCACGTCTTTTTTTCATCAGTAACTTCATAAGCAATGAGGGAAATGAGTGAAGAGAGGATATACTGTCTACCCGCAGCCCCCTTTCTTCCAATGAAAATGTCTTTGTTTGAATCTTATTTTCTTTGTTCCTCGGCTAGAGCTACGAGGTTTGCCAATGCTAAGATTTTCAGTATGCGACCGTTTTTACCCCCCATTCAGATAGCCACAATCCAACTACATGGAGATAAAAATTTGAAAGACAAATTCAAAGAACAATGTCTCTAAGAGATCAATCACACTGCAGAAGGAAGGGCACAAAAACAAGGAGCAGTCACAGCCTCACATCTCCAGGGAGCCCATGAAAAGCACGGAACTGTAACATGCACTGGGACCTAACGACAAAAAAACCGGCGCCCACTCTTTTTCCCAGAAATGGATTTCTCTCGGGGTGGGGAGAGGGGGGGGGGGAAGGGTCTGCTTGACGAATTGGCTGTCTACACAAGAGTGCAGCGCGATGAATGTGAATTGAATGAGTAGAGAGTAGGTACTGGAGTGAATGAGTATTGACGCTGAAACGCGCCTTGGTGGATGCCTGTGTCACAAGACAGTCCGCGGTGGCATAAACGTGTATTGATGGGAAGGTTAAAAGCTAGGTAACTGTCCATAGAAAAGAGTCAGTGTTGGTTGTGGATGGATGCAGCGTAGTACTTTTTTTTTTAAAGTGGAATAGTACAGAGGTTAGCTTTCGAAGAGACTAAGCAAGACAATGTTGGAAAATCTTCAGATAAACCTGCAGTGAGATGTTAAGACAGTAAGAGGGTTGGGTTCATTTTGATGCTGTTTTTAAGTCACACTTTCTGCCAGGAGCGGATTTCTCAGTGAGGGGTTTTCTCTTTAATGAATTGGTTCTCTATATGGGAATGTACCATGATGGATGCCGATTGTAGGAGAAGAGAGTAGGTATTGAAGTGAATGTGCATGATACAGAAACGCACCTTGATGAATGCCTGTTTCATATGAGGAAAGTAAGTGCTGCGATGCACTCATATGAATGGTAAGGTTAAAAGTGTGTATATATATATATATATATATATATATATATATATATATATATATATATATATATATATATATATATATATATATATATATATATATGTATACATATATATTGTGTATAATAAGATAGGAATACTCGGTATTGGTTTTGGATGGATGGAGCCTAGTGTTTGAAAATGAAATAGTGAAGGTTGGTGGGGGGGAACTAAGAAGAAGAATCTGAGAAAAATCTTTTGATGAAATTTAAACATAATGATATGTGCACAATAACGAAACTGTTGTGTTTCCCTTTTATGTTGTTTCTCAGCCATGCTTTGAAGATTATATCAAGAAAAACTCTCCGAAACTGTGCAGAAAGAAACAGACACATTGAGACAGCAGTAGACACAGATCCACATGGAGAAAGAAATATCAACTTAAACAGACACAAAACACATAGCAAAAAACTCAGAATGAGAGAGAGAGAGAGAGAGAGAGAGAGAGAGAGAGAGAGAGAGAGAGAGAGAGAGAGAGAGAGAGAGAGAGGAGTGATAGAATTGATAGGGAAATAGAAGAAAACATAGACCAGGAGGACGATTAAAAAGCAAAGAGAGAAAGGAAATCAGAGAAGGAAAAAAGGGAAACATGCCAATATTCAGAAAGGAAAAAAACAACATAACCTTGTGTAGTTTGGAAAGTGCCAGTACAAGAAATGCTCTGGCTGATAGAAAACTGCTAGGAGTCAGTCACTCACAGAGAGGACAGGACTACAGACAACCCTGCATCAAGGGAGGCAACATGCCTGTTTTGACAGCTCCTTCACAGGAAAGGGGCCGCATGGCTGAACACTGCCAGGACTCCTCACTGTACTGTCAGGGAAATCAGCACAAGAACAAGAATAAAGCCGCCATCAAAAGCAGGAATGCCCGGCCACTGGACAGAGCCACAATAGGAAGTGATGTCTGTAAACATGGCGGATATCTACTGAGATTCTATTGGATCCTCTAATTTTCTTTATGTAAATATCGGTCTGTGATTTTTTGTGAGACAGCCATCAAACCATCACTACCATAACATACTTTGGCCTTCTATTTCTTTTAACAAGGCCTTTACAAGGACGCAGAGGGCTCTTTCAATATACCGAATGGTATATCCATCTCAAAAGCTACAGTTGAAGATTTTTTGTATTGCTTTTTCTGTTTTATCTTTACCTTTTACTGTCTTTTTGTTCGCAGATTTTTCGTCTATGTAGTCTGCACTCCTGTGTTTTTTTAAAAGAAAGTTTTGCCGGTGTTCTTTGTAATTTCTGCACTTCATTATGGTTTTTGTGAAGATCTAGTGCTGGAATTGTGAATGGTAAATCACAACAGGATATTTATCTCGTCGAACTACTTGGTTCATATTTCATTTCTTCATTTGTTTTGCTTACGTTACATTATCCTGTAAGCTTGTTTGCACGTTGGAAATGACAAGTGGAATGAAAGACTGGAAGTCTTCATTAAAATCCCTAACGCATGTTTGACTTGGAGGAATTAATACAACATGTCAGAAAATAATATTCTGCGGGCTGAAACTGCTCATTATTGTAGCACAATTTCCCCATTTTTGACAACAAAATTAACATTCGATCAAATTTGAATTTGACTTAATGGAATGACATTCTTGATACGGCCTTTGCATACAGTAAACATTCACAAAATTCCCTTTTTTTTTATTTCAAGAGAAACATTCTGGGTAGAGCAATAACCATCATAAAATGTACATTCTTATTGATAGAGGCAAACTTTGATCTTTGCCATCACAAAGTACAATCATTATTTTCTGTTGATAAGAATAACATCCCCCAGATTATCATATCTGCATCCTTTGATACACACCGTCTTCTTTAACCCATTCATATCCTGCATTCTAGCAATTTTCTTGAAATAATAACTAAATATATTAGACCTGTGTCTCATTAATGGTTACAGTAATCAAAGCGTCTCAGGTCTGAGTGTGATGGCAAGAGCAGTGTGAATTTTCTGTTTCGCTTCAAAGAGAAAAAGGCAGACTACAGACAGAAACGCTCTGAAGCGGTAGAATACACGTTTTTGCTAGAAAAGCCTCTCTCTCTCCTCTCTCTCTCTCTCTCTCTCTCTCTCTCTCTCTCCTCTCTCTCTCTCTCTCTCTCTCTCTCTCTCTTCTCTCTCTCTCTTCTTCTCTTCTCGTCTCTGTCTCTGTCTCTTCTCTCTCTTCTCTCTCCTCTCTCTCTCTCCTCTCTCTCTCTCTCTCCTCTCTCTCTCTCTCTCTCTCTCTCTCTCTCTTCTCAGAGAACAATGGCCCGGTATCCAAAAGATATTGTGAAAAGACTACACAAAAGGAAACAAGTGATGCAGTTTGACAGCGCCACCACAGGAAACGCTTTGTGCACTGGGAAACGTGAAAACCAACATCAAGGGAAGACACTCATGCAGACTGAACTCCCCTCCCCACAGACGTGACAGTCCTC
>CM060329.1:38427457-38429957 GCA_030674155.1 Stramonita haemastoma | reverse complement strand
TGGGGGAAGTGTGTGAGTTGTGGGGCGGGAGAGGGTGTTTGATGGAGGGTGTATGTGTATGCGTGCATGTAAGCATGCACACACGCACATGCACACGTGTTCTTTCACGCTAGTTTTGAAAAGCTTATGCAAACATAGCGTGCACACACGCACATATGTGACGCTCCACCACATAATGAGACGGAGTGCACATGAGGTCAATTTTTAGTTATTGACATGTTATTAATGTGCAATAAAGTGGCTATCAAATACAAAAAACAGATTGAAAATCGGACAATTCTGTGCAACATTATTACAAATTGAAACGATAGACTGCAGGATGTGACAAAATGAGAAATAGGCAAGTTTATTTCAGTAACAGGTTGTCAGAATGAGTGCTTTGGTATTTTCAAAACACATTTAAAAGCAAAAGAAATAAAAATAATACCTTGATATTTCATTATAAGATAAATAAACAGATGTAGTTTAATAATCAATCAAAATCTCAAAATTGACAACTTGACCCCCACCTGCCTTTAATGGCTCCTAGCACAAAATTGGGTAATGTGCTAAGCGACTCATTTCGTGGTGGAGCGCCACATATACACATTCATGCACACACACACACACACATGCTCGTACACATGAATGCACGCGTTAGCATATGATATGCAAATGCACCTAAACAGAAAATAGAATTTTCTTGAAAAAGAAAAAAAGATAGGAAACCATAGGCAAAAAGAGATAAAGGAAGAACAAGTGGGTTGATAAGATGTGCACGAGTTTAGATCACCCACACACACACACACACACACACACACTCACAAACACACACCACACACACACACACACACACACACACACACACACACACACACACACACACACACACACACGCTTACTCAATGTACCATCTGGAAATAAAAGTTTGACTTTGACTTTGACTTTGACTTTCACACACACACACACACACACGCGCGCGCACCCAAACACACACACGCGCACACACACACACAACACACACACACAACACACAAACACACACGCGCGCGCGCGCGCGTACCCACGCAACTTCCGCCCCCACCACACAGACACACACACGTACACACACACACACACACACACACACACACACACACACACACACACACACACACACACACACACCACACACACACAGAGTAACAGACATGAAAAGACAAACAGCCAACCATACAGAAACAAGACAGAAAGAGACAGACAAACAGAAAGGCACACCAACAGAAAGAGATAGAAAGGGGAAGCGAGCGAGGCAGTCCATTGAAGGATACGAGTTGTTCATCACACCAAGCACTAGTGCACTGCCCACTCCTCATAAACCTCGGAGGGCGACCAGGACTCCCTAAGGAGGATGTCTACTGCACCCCGGGGATAAAGACGAGGTCTGTGGGAAGGAGGGACCTACCCCACTGACTGATGTGAGAGCCTACCCTACATGACAGATTGAGAGACACTCGGCTAATAACCCTCGTGCCTTATATTTATTGTTGTTGTTGTTGGTGTTAGGAGTTCTCCAGCTTAACACGCTTTGTGTCACCCAGAATATATGCCCTCGTATTCCGACTCGCTCGTCCCGTCTGAAAATCAATGCCAGATTTTAAGTACACACACACTGGATGTGAAGTTTGCCTGTATGAGTGTTTTGGAGTATACTTATCTCCTCACCATAATTATAAAGGCAGCCATGCTCTGACTTCAGAGATTTTTTTTATTACTATCAATAGAGAATGCAGGTTGTTATGCTAAGAGCTTGTTATGGCTGAAAACAATCTCAGCATAATTTCAAAACACAACAACATGATTATTAATGTAGGCCTTGGTATTTTGCTTGTATCAATAACTGACAAAGATTCTGGCCTGGGCCAGACTGAGAAGGACAGTGAGTGGGTTGATTATATAATATGAAGACGTGCATGAGTAGGCTTGAAACTCTAGGATGTGTATCCATTTTGGCGTGTGAACGTGCGCGCAATTACACATACTGGCATCCTGATAATTATGATGCCTGCACACATTCAATCATGCACATGCATGAAGTATATATTTGCACATAAACATAAGGAGAGATATTGAATATCCCTGATTTATGTACGTAAACTTTTTGTTGAGTCTAGCTTGCATAAGAATTCAAAGAAAACTTTTGAGAGACAAGTGAAGATAGAGACAGAGAGAGAGGGGGAGGGGGCGTGAGAGAGAGGTGGGAGAAAGAGGGGGCGAAAAAGCGTGTGTGTGTATGTGTGTGTGTGTGTGTGTGTGTGTGTGTCTGTGTGTGTGTGTGTGTGTGTGTCTGTGTGTGTATGAGAGAGAGACCTAGAGACAGACAGAGAGACAGACTCAGACAGACAGACAGACCACAAGGACAGACAAGAGAGAGAGAGAGAGAGAGAGAAAAGAGAGAGGGAGAGACAGACAGACAAACAGACAGATGGAGACAAACAGACGGAAAGACAGGCAGAAAGACAAGAGACAGACAGACAGAGAG
>CM060329.1:38402457-38404957 GCA_030674155.1 Stramonita haemastoma | reverse complement strand
ACACACACACACACACACACACACACACACACACACACACACACACACACACACACTCACACACTCACACACACACACAGTACATACACACTCGCGCACATACACACACATACATACACACACCCTCACACACACTCACATACACACACATACATACACACACCTTCGCGCGCGCACACACACACACACACACACACACACACACACACACACACACACACACACACACACACACACACACACACACACACACTTCATCCATGATGCTGTTTGCCTGTTCACATGACTAAACACTAGCACACCTATCTATAACCAATCAGTTTGTGTAGCTTTTTAAAATTTCTTTTGTTTTGCTTTTTCAGTTCCTTTTTGTTTGTTTTGGATTTTTTTACCTTCTAATTCCCATTTCTTTACCAGTCAGCCATAACCTATCAACGGAAATTCGAAAACACGACCGTCTGCTTCTCCCTTGATCTCTCTCTCTCTCTCTCTCTCTCTCTCTCTCTCTCTCTCTCTCTCTCTCTCTCTCTCTCTCTCTCTCTCTCTTCTCTCTCTCTCTCGCTCTCTCTCTCTCCTCTCCTCTCCTCTCCTCTCCTCTCCTCTCCTCTCCTCTCCTCTCCTCTCTCTCTCCTCTCCTCTCCTCTCCTCTCCTCTCCTCTCCTCTCCACTCCTCTGCTATGCTATGCTATGCTTATCGGTATTTTTCTCATCTTCACTAATCCCCAACGTCGAAAAGCGGTTACCTTAATGGTGGGCCCAAAATAGTTATCATATATGCAAAAAATCCACTACTGGTGAACCTTGGATCTCCAGCTGAGGAACAAAAATAATATCACGTTGTATTGTGTTGTGATGTGTTGTATTGCATTGTATCGTATTGTATTGTACTGTATCTTACTGTATTGTGTACCACTTTGAGTTACCTATGTTTTCCTGCATGAAATCTAGGCTGCTCCCCATGGCGAGAACGCATCACTACAGGACGGGTCTTCCTTATTTTAAATATAACTATTTTTCTTACTCTCTGTATTTTTATCTTTAGGACAGTGGGTATATTTTATAGAAATAGGCCAAAGACTACTCTTTCCCACGGTTTCTTTTACGAGCGTTCAATGTGTGTTGCTCAAGGGGCTTCGGTCTATCGTCTCATTCAGAAGATTAGTACCCAGACCACCACGTAGGGTCTAGTAGCTGTATGTCGCTCAAGGGGCCTCTGTTTATTGTCTCGTCCATAAGACAAGCACCCAGACCACCACACAGAAACTAGTGGACAGGGGGAAAACGTTAGGTTCAAACTTTGGTGAATAGGGGAAAATCTTTGGGTGCAAACGTTAGTGGATAGTGAGAACACTTTAGGTTCAAACTCTGGTGGATAGGGGAAAACTTTAGGTTCAAACTCGAGAGAACAGAGGGAAAACTTTAGCTTCAGTCCCGGTGAATAGGGAAAAAAATGTGTTCAATCGGGAATCGAACCCGCAACATCCTGGCTTTCTAGACCGGGTGTGTTCACTGGTAAACCACCGCTCCACTTACCTCTTCTTCATAGAATGGGCATTCAGTGCGGTTCCAGACATGATCACGATCATGATCCATGATCAAAGGCCGTCCCTGTCCTAACATGCATATTACAGGCTATATATGTATAACCCTGCTTTCAACTCTCCTCATGAATACCCGATTATTTTGCCCCCTTGCCTTCTTATCTTATAATGAAACAGGCATTCACCAAGGCTCAGTCTTGCGTCAATGCATATTTTTTTTGTTTCTTTACCTACATGCTACACATCATCTATCAAAGTGCACTTTTTTTCAATAGCTCTTCCACTCCAGTGCTTCTTTTTTTTTCTCTATGGATATTCAATCATTGTGAGGACTGGCAACTTTTCAACGGGGAATTTCCTTCCCTCCAAAGACTTCCACTTTTTGTTGTTGTTGGAAAATGGGAGCTGTTTTTTTTTTCTTTTGTAATGGTCTTAATGCATCCAGGGATTCCATTCTCTGTCTCTCTGTCTCTGTATCTCTCTCTCTTCTCTCTCTCTCTCTCTCTCTCTCTCTCTCTCTCTCTCTCTCTCTCTCTCTCTCTCTCCTCTCTCTCTCTCTCTCTCCTCTCTCTCTCTCTCTCTCTCCACCAAAAGACCAAGTCAGTGATAGCTGTCTTTTTCATTGCGCCTACAATCGCTTTGTAGTATATGCCCTAAATAGAGTTTTGCAAGCTTCTGACAAAAAGCGGAATTAGGTTGAAAAATTCTAGCGGGGTTACAAGGCCTTCTTACCCCGTGGGAATGCCGGGGGCCTGTCGGTATAAATTGAATCGCCACCTTCTGGAAGTTCTGTGCTAGTAATTCCCTCTTTTCCATCCCTCTCTTTGCTTCTGCCTAGTTGATTTTCTTCCGGTTATATCATTCTTGTATATTGTCTGCATTCTTGGTCCATTTTTTCCTGCCTTTATTTCCAGAAAGACTTTTTTTTTTTAAATAGCAGTTCTCTCCCATGCCAAAGT
>CM060329.1:38399607-38402357 GCA_030674155.1 Stramonita haemastoma | reverse complement strand
CTTTTTCCCCCCTCTTCCTCTCTCTCCTCTTCCCTCTCTCTCTCTCCCCCTCTTTTCCCCTTTCCCCTCTTCTCTCCTCTCTCCCCTCCTTCCTCCTCTCTCCACCAAAAGACCAAGTCGTTTTTATGTCTTTTTCATTGCCCCTACAATCGTTTGTTAATGCCCTAAAATAAGGTTTTGCAAGTTTCTGACAAAAAGCGAAATTTAGGTTGAAAAATTGTAAGCGGGTTTTATAAGGGGGCCCAAAATTACCCCGTGGGAATCCCGGGGGCCTGTCAATATAAATTAAAATCGCCCCCTTTTGGAAGTTCTGTGTTTGTATTCCTCTTTTCCTCCCTCTTTTTGCGTCTGCGTTTTTCCCCTTTTTTTCCTGTTCTCCATTTTTTGTTTTTTTTTTCGCATTCTTGGTCCATTTTTTCCCTCCCTTTTTTTCCAAAAAGCTTTTTTAAAAAAAAAAAATTTACCAAAGTCTCCCCCATTGCCAAAGTCGTGTTTTGGGGCCTTCTTTTCCGGCCCCTTAGGGCGCCCTTTTTCGTCCTTTCGACAAACAACATGGTTGCTGTCTGAGCGTTCGATGAAGTTTTTCATCTGACTAACCCCTTTCCGGTTTTTTTTTTTAATGACGGTGTGGTGGTTTAGGCAGGGTTTCCCAAATTCGTCCTCGAGACAAAAAAAATAGTTTTTGTGAAATCCTTAGTGGTTTTCTTTGTTCGAAATGGGAAATTTGTGTTCGAGAAAAGACAGCAAAGATAAAGTCATTATTTTTGCACAATGAACTTATTAATGTTTTCCAGGTTTAGTAGTTTTTTTTCTTACTTTTTAAAAATTTAAATATCATTAAGCAATTTTTTTCGGTTACCAAGCTTTCAGGGAAATTTAAAGTATATTCTCCATCTGTTACGAAAAACTTTCTTAATGTGGAAAAAGTTTCTTGCCCCCCCCCCCCCCCCCCCCCCCCCCCCCCCCCCCCCCCCCCCAAACACAAAACTTGCACTTTTTTTTTTCGTTCCTGGGGCTAATCTCCGATATTACCAAGGGTGAATTTTTGCGTTGCGAACTTTTTTTGTCAATTGGGTACCGCATTCCCGATTTGGGGATCATAAAAATTTTTGAATATAAAATTACCTCAGGTATGGGTTTAAACGGGGGAACAATGGTTATAAGCGAGGAAAAAGTGTTTCTTTTTGTTTGCCCTTTGTTTTGATGGTGAGGGTAAGGGAAAATGATTATAAAAAAAATTTTTTAAACAAGCTACTATTCTTATGAATGTTTTTTAACAACAAAAATTTTTTTTGGGAAAAAAAAAAAACAACAGAGGTTAAGCTTTAAAAGAGGTGGGGGGGAAAAAGAAGAAGAGAAAGCAACCCACATCCCCGGGTTCACCAAAGGCTTGTGGTTTACAGATATGACCGTTTTCCCCCCCTTTAAGGTAGCCGCTTTTCCGACTTCTGGGTATAAAAATGGGGAAGAATAACAACAAAAACAGCAATGATAATGATAAGCTTTTTCCTGTCTTCCCTCTAGTGCCACAAAACACGGGCATTGAAAGCTAGAGTTAATCAGACTACATAGCACATTCATTGTATGTATCCAAGCCAAGCCAAGCCAAGACAAGACAAGCCAAGACAGGACAAGACATGACAAGACAAGACAGGACAGGACAGGACAAGGACAGCCGGCCAGCTGACGAAGAATTTAACACCACACACCACACACACACACACACACACACCACACACACACACACATATATATATATATAATATTATATATATATATTATATATAATATATATATATATATATATATATATATATATATATATATATATATATACACACATACATACACACACTCACACACACAAACATACACACACAACACGCGCGCACACACACACTCACACACACACACACACACACACACACACACACACACACACACACACACACACACACACACACACACACACACACGAGCTATCCTTGGCTATGCCTCGCCTTTCACCACCACCCGAGTTGGTTTTCAACTTCCGGCGGTAGCGGCTGTCACTCCGCCTGGTGTCCTCCCTTGATGTTGACGTTTTTACGTTTCCCGGCAGCCCATTTCCGGTGGCGACGCTGTCAGCTTGCACAGTTGCTTCCCTTGATGTTGCGTTTTCTATCTCCGTGGCAATTGTCTCCACAAAGAGAGGGGTGCGGTGGACAGGGAAGTGGGGGGGGGGGGGGGGAGGGAGCGGATGGAGGGAGACGGAGAAAGAGAGAAGAGGGGGAAGAGTGAAGAAGGATGGGTATGTGTTACAGACAGGGAAGGTGTGTGTGTGTTGGGAGGGGGAGAGGGAGGATTATACAGATTAAGACACAGATGGGGTGGGGGTGGGGGTGAAACCGAGAGAAAGGATCAGGAACACAGAGAGAGAGAGAGAGAGAGAGGAGAGAGAGAGAGAGAGAGAGAGAGAGAGAGAGAGAGAGAGAGAGAGAGGGAGGGGAGAGAGAGAGAGGAGAGAGAGAGAGAAGAGGGAGAGAGAGAGAGAGAGAGAGAGAGAGAGAGAGAGAGAGAGAGAGAGAGAGAGAGAGAGAGAGAGAGAGAGAGAGAGAGAGAGGCAGACAGGCAGACGGGAGGACGGGCAGACAAACAGACTGATAGAGACAGCAACATAGAAAACGATAGACAGATAGACAGCAGACATATAGACAGAGAGAGACAGACAGAGACAGACAGGGTCAGATAGACAAAGACAAGACAGGAGA
>CM060329.1:38378037-38388037 GCA_030674155.1 Stramonita haemastoma | reverse complement strand
GGGCTGGAGGAGGGTGGGGGGTGTTTGTTTGTTTCTTACTGCGTGGGAGTGGAGATGAAAAAAGTGAGGGGGGAGGGGGGGTGGAGGGGTGGGAGGGGACGTGACTGTCAATGTCGTCATCCACGGTTGTGGGCAGACAACTGTCAAGGCTTTGGCACACACAGCGGAAGTGATGTCATGCCATGCCCCACACCGGAATGTGGAGGAAAGGGGGGTGCAGACCTTTTTTTTGTGGGGCTTTGTTCTGTGCCCGCTCTTTATTGGTTGTTGTTGTTGTTGTTTTTGTGTCTGCATCTGTGTATGCGTGTGTGCGTTGTGTGTGTGTGTGTGTGTGTGTGTGTTGTGTTGTGTGTTGTGTGTGGTGTGTGTGTGTAAGTGTGTGTGTGTGTAGTGTGTGTAAGTGTGTGTGTGTGTAAGTGTGTGTGCGCGCGCATGCACGCGCGCGCGCACGTTTGTATGTGTGTGTATGTTTTTGTGTGTTTCGTGTTCTAATTGTTGTTGTTGTTGTTGCGTGTGTTTTGTGTGTTTTGTGTTGTTGATGTTGGTTGTGTGGTTGTGGTGGTGTGGTCGTGTGTGTGTGTGTGTGGTGTCTGCATGTGTGTGAGTGTTTTTGTGTTGTTGTTGTTGGGGTGGTGGTGTTTTAGAGTTTCTGTTTTGTTGGTTTGTGTTTTTGGATGGAGGCAGGAGGGCAAGGGAACCAGATAAATCTGATACGGAAGAAAAGACAGACCGACAGACAGGAGAGAGAAGCAGAAATAGACAGAGATATGGGAATTAGGGAGGAGGGTGGAGGGAAGGAGAGAGAGGGGGAGAGAGAGAGGAGAGAGAGGAGGGGGGGGGGAGAGAGAGAGGGGAGAGAGAGAGAGAGAGGGAGGGTATGGAGGGGTAAAGAAAACAGGAAAAGAAGAAAAATCATCTCTCTCTCTCTCTCTCTCTCCTCTCTCTCTCTCTCTCTCTCTCCTCTCTCTCTCTCTTCTCTCTCTCTCCTCTCTCTCTCTCTCTCTCTTCTCTCTATCTATCTATCTATCTATCTATCTATCTATCTATCTATCTGTCTATTTCGATCTCTCTGTATTTTGTTTTGCTGTTTGTTGTTTTTCGCCAGTCCCTGAAATCTGTCTTGTTTGTTGTTTTTTCTTCTGTTTCACTGGGTTTTTACTTTTCTTCCTTCCTTCCAAAAACAAACTCTGCAATCGACAAAATGACAGAATCAGTTGCTCTCTCGCTCTCTCTTTCCTGTCACATTTTCATTTCTTTTTTCTTTTCTTCCAAACAGCAGTGTCTTTGTTTTTGTTTTACAGGTGGCTGTACAGCCAATGCAGGAAATGAACACTGTATCTGAATCTTCAGTGCCTGTTTAGTGGCGTTTTATTTTATATTACCAGGTGCGTTCGCGCCACGTGCGTGCGTGCGTTACTTAGTTCTTCAGTTTAACGTCCTTCCGCTAGATAGTGATATCAGACGTGTGTGTGTGTGTGTTGTGCGTGCATGTTTATTTATATGTGTATGTGTACGTGCATGCGTGTGTGTTATGTGTGTGTGCGTGCGTGCGTGCGTGTGTGTATGTGTGTGGTGCGTGCGTGCGTGCGTGCGTGTGTGTGTGTGTAAGTGTGTGTAAGTGTGTGTGTAGTGTGTGTGTGTGTGTGGTTTGTGTGTGTGTGTGTGTGTGTGTCCTGTGTGTCGGCGTGGGCAGCGTGCGTGAGTCTGTTGTGTTGTGTTGGGTCGTGCTGTATTGTATGCCACTCTCAGTCACAGCAGATTTTTCAACGTGAAGTTTGAGCTGCTCTCCTTTGAGAGAGCGAGTCGCCACAGGGCTAGAGCCACCCAATTTCTTTGATTGATTTTTCTGCCTGTGTAGACCTGTACATGTTGCAATCTGTTTTGCTCAGGTAAAACAACGCAGTTCATACTGAGCACCCAGAAAAACTGTAAAGTTGCCAGGAATTGTCTTTGAGAAAAGTGGCATTATCATTATTTCTGTTGCAATATGTTTCGACAATGTCTTTGTTATAGCAGATTAAAAATGGTATAGGTTTGTTTGGGTTTTTTTCCTTCATAATATGTCACAGGCTGATTTAAGCCGGTGTGTGTGTTTTTGTTGTGTGTGTGTGGTGTGTGTGTGTGTGTGTGTGTGTGTGTGTGTGTGTGTGTGTGTGTGTGAGTGTGTGTGTGCGTGTGTGTGTGTGTGTGTGTGTGTGTGTGTGTGTGTGTGTGTGTGTGTGTGTGTGTGTGTGTGTGTGTGGAGTGTGTGTGTGCGCGCGCGCACGTGTGTGTATGTGTATGTGTATGTGTGTGTCTGTTTGTGTCTGTATGTGCGTATACTCATGTGCAAAAAGGGGTGCGTAAAAAGTGTGCAGGTTTCATGTGTGTGCGTGCAGTACAAAGCATGCCCTTTTCTGTGTCTCTTTTTTGTCCTTTCTCCCCCTTTCTTTCCCCCCCCCCTCCCACCCCCCTTTTTAAAAAAACAAATCAATTCATACGTAAAATCGAAATTTGGGGGAGGGGCAGAAATTTTATTAGCGATATTTACTTTATTAATCTCTCCGCCCTTTTGGGACATGACCCCCCCCCCCCCCCTCCCATTTTACACACCCCCACCTCACCCCCTTTCCCAAAAACCCCCCCCCACCCCCCCTCCCACCAGCGCACAAAAGGCCTTTTGAGGAGACAATGCCGTTTTTTATTTTAAGATGGAGACCTTTTTTTGGCTTTTTTTTCCCCCTGAGCTCCCTTGGGCTTGGAAAGAAGGGCAAGATTTAATTTCCTTTTTTTTTTTAAACCTCTGTCTCTCTCTCTCTCTCTCTCTCTCTCTCTCTCTCTCTCTCTCTCTCTCTCTCTCTCTCTCTCTCTCTCTCTCTCTCTCTCTCTCTCTCTCTCTCTTCTCTCTCTCTCTCTCTCTCTCTCTTTTAAAATGTGAAGCATCAAATTCATTGGTAAATGGGTTTTTTTAATGGGGCTATTGACTTCAAATCTGAAAAGTTGCCCTCAAGGGTTTATCACAGTATGAAATACTTCATCAATGTATCTAAATGTGATACTGAAGAATTTATGGAAAAAGAATGTGACTGTTTGTTTGAGAGAGAGAGTTTTGTTCATGTATTAACTCTGCAAGATCACATATCAAAGCCTTTTGAAAAATACTTAGTTCATGAATGGAGAACTGACCTTCGTGATAATGGTAATGCCTTCATTAGAAAAAAAACACCTATAAGACTGATTTTGTAAGAAGAATATTTGAAATTGCTTACCAGATGTAGCCTATATGTATACCTCTTATCAAATTTAGTTGGAGCTGTCACAAGCTCCCTATCGAGGTTGGACATTTTCTTAATATTCCGCGGGAAGACAGAGAGAGTGTGTTCAAAATACAATAAATCTTTTCTAGGGGATGAATTTAATTTTGTCGTGGAAAGTCCCTATTTCAAAGATTTACGAGAAGAATTTATCAGTTGCCATTTTCTTCAACCCGTGTCAACTTACAATTCCTGTCAGCTGATAAAGTATGGATCCCGAAGATCTTCTGTCTCTGTCAAAAAGAATTGGATTAGGTGGTATTTCTTTAATAATAATAAAAAAAAAAAAAGAAGAAGTCTAGTTTCCATCTTTCACAACTGATGAGTAAATAGATTTTTTTGTCCAAACCTCTGTTCACATTGCATTTTTTAAGTCTATGTTTCTTTTTTAATGTGGTTTTCCAACAATTATTTTGCTGTTTTTGTTTTATTGCTAAACGCTTTGGAGCTTTTATCATTTTGTGTTGTTACTGATAATAACTTAGGGGTGAACTGCTGTTAGGTTCGTTCTACTGTTAATTTCTTTGTTGTCCTCCATACCTAAAGAAATACAATGGATCAAATCTTGAAATCTTGTTTCTTATTTATTTTGCTATTGTCTGTTTTAGTTTATTCTGTATTTCTGTTTAGGTATTAATTGCTTCTTTTATTTCTATTCGTTTTCCTTTATTTCTCGGCTTTCTCTCTTGTTTTTTTTTTTATTCTTCCTACTTTTGTTCCTGTCTTTTCTTTCTTTTAGTTTTACATTTTCTCTGTATATTTTCTCTGTCTCTGTCTGTTTATCTAAGTATCACTTGTTTGTCTTTCTGTTTGTCCCCTTTTTTGTTCAGTATCTTAACAAACTTATGACATATTCATGATGTTGAGTTGTTTTTTTCTTTCAGTCTCTCTATGTATCTACCTTCGTCTTGCTTTCTGTCCTTCCCTTTTTCCTTCTTTATTTCTATCTGTATTTCTGTAAAGTTCTGAATTGTTAAAGTTATGATTTTCTTTCTTTTTTTTCTTTTGCTCTTTCTGTAATTTTCTTTCTTTCCCTATTTTTATGTTGCTTTCTGTAAGGTTTTTTTTTTTTAGAGAAAAACCGTTTTTTCTTTAATGGCATAAAAATGTAATTTGTGATTTGCTGGTTTCTGTTTTCTTACCAACTTTTTCATGGATATTTTTTTCCATTTTTCTGCCTTCTGTTTTCCTCTTTCCTTTCTTTCTATCTCGTTATCTGTTTCTTTTCTTTTTTTTTGTTTTCTTCAGTATGGTTGAAAGTATCAATTATTAGTTTTTCTTTTCTTTCTGGACTGTTCTCTTTTCTGTTTAGGGTTGTTGTTTTTTAGGGGAGGGGGTGTTATTTGGGGGATGGGAGGTCGACGGCGGGGGAGGGGGGATTTGCGGGGAGGGTAACTATAATATTATTAAGTAGGATCTTTTCTTTCTTGATTCTTTTGGGGGGTGGGAGGCGGTCCTTCCCTTTTTCTTTTTGTTTTTCTGCCACGGTATGAGTCGGGACAGAGGGAAGGAAAGAGACAGATATTCAGACAGACAGACAGACATCTAAACTGACAGACAGAACAGACAGACAGACTGACAAAGGGATCGAGACTGCGACAGAGAAGAGACGTGAGGCAAAAATAAACATGCACAGGGTTAGCTCCCAGTGAGAGAGAGGGAAAGGGAGAGGGAGGGGGCAGAGGGGGAGATAACAGTAAGTTATTCAGCTAGGCCATGACACCATCAGCCCCTGTAATTGCAACATACTGGTGCATTACAACACACGCGCGCGCGTGAACGAACGCATACACATGCACACTCTAACCACATAATTATACTCTCGCATCCACGTATGCATACACATGTTTTCAGCAGGGGTACATCACCCCATTAGATGGAATGATATATGCGTGCGCACGCATGCACAGGCACTCACGCACTCATACATGCATGCGCACACGTACACACGCATGCACGCACACACACACACACGCACACACACACACACACAGCACGCACGCGTGCACACATACGCACGCATGCACGCGCACACACATATACTGAAAGTTTTTTTAAAATTAAGTTTGACGTACACAGATAGGTACACACTCAGAGAGAGTGGGGAGGCAGGGAAGGAGGAGGGAGGGAGGGAGGGAGAGAGAGAGAGAGAGAGAGAGAGAGAGAGAGAGAGAGAGAGAGAGAGAGAGAGAGAGAGAGAGAGAGAGAGAGAGGATGGATGGATGGATGGGATGGATGGATGGATGGATGGAGGATGAATGAATGAATGAATGAATGAATGAATGAATGAATGAATGAATGAATGAACCACAAAGAAAGAAACCTGTCCATTCTATTTTTTTTTTAAGTACATGTATGTATGTATGTCTGCCTGTTTTTCTTTCTTTATGTCTGTGTATCTTGTCATTCTGTTTGCTCGTCATTCTTTGTGTTTCTTTTTATTCTTATTTACTTTCTTTCTTTTTTTTTCTTTGATTGACTTTGTTTTTCTCCATGTTGTGTTTCTTTTCATTTTCTCTTTCTTTTTCTTCCTTTTTTTCAAACGCTTTTTTTTTCCGTTTTTATCTTTTTTCTTCATTTTGTCTTTCTCCCTCTTGATGAAGCAGTTGTGTGTATTACTGCACTTGAGTTTCTTCACTGCATATTATTCTCTCTGTCTCTCTCTCTCTGTCTCTGTCTCTCTCTCTGTCTCTGCTCTGTCTCTCTCTCTCTCTCTCTCTCTTCTCTCTCTTGTACTTGTTTTTTCTAGATTTTTTTCTCTCCTTTTTTTTCGTATTTGTGTTAGCTTTCTCCCACTTTCTTCCTTTTTCTTCTTTCTTTGTTTTCCTGAACTAATTGTTTTTTCTTCGCCTTTTTTTTTTCTTCATTCCTCTTTTTTTTCTCTGCTCAAGTTTTTTTTTTTCTCTCTCTCCTCAGATCAACTGGCTCCCTCAATGAAGATGTACAGAAGCAACCTAGTAAAGCCAAAAAAAAAAAAATAAAAAGGCAAAATTCATTTTGTCTTTTCTTTTTAACGTACAAAAATCCGCTCTTTTTTTTTTCTCTCTGTTTTGAAGCATGGAAAGGTAACTGTGAACTTGAAGGTGTGTTTTTTTCTCCCTCTTTTGTTTGTTTTGTCTTTATTCGTTGATACAATAGTGAGTCGATTCTCTGACAATAATGAAACGAAAGAAATGAATGAGGTTAGGCAAGACCAGAAAAAAAGAGAAAAAAAATTTGGAAACAATCTATGTTGAAAAAAAGTTCGTGTGTGATTGTATTTTATGTGTGTGTGTGTGTGGCGCGCGTGCGTGCGTGTTTGTGTGTGTGTGATGGTGTGTGTGTGTGTGTGTGTGTGTGTGTGTGTGTGTGTGTGTGTGTGTGTGTGTGTGTGTGTTGTGTGTGTTGTGTGTGTGTGTTGCGTGTGTGTGTGGTGCGTGCGTGCGTGCGTGGTGCACAGGTGGGTGGGTGGGAGGTGGGTGGGTGTGGTGTGTGGAAGTTGATAGCGTGGCGTTGAATATGTTTTTCGTCGTTGCTTTGTGTTTGTAAGTAGAGTTTTTAGGTATGATGGTTTGGGGGGGGGGAGGGATTTCTTTTTCTTTTTTTTTTTTTTTTTTTTTTTTTTTTTTGGGGGGGGGGGGGGTAGGGGCAGACGTTGGTGGTGCGGGCAGTGTGGGGTTAGTTTGGTTTTTTCTGTAGCTTTTTTGTTAACTTTGGTTTTGACTGATGTGGAAGATGATAGAGCCGTTATTGTAGCTGATGATGGTTGGTGGTGTATGGTGTATGTGGTCGCTGTTGTTATTGTACTGCTGGTGCTGCTGCTGGTGCTGGTACTGTGTTGTTGTTGTTGCTGTTGTTGTCATCGTCGTCTTCATACCTAGCTACTTTCTTCTTGTTCTTTTTCGTCTTTTTCTTTTGTTTCGTCTTCTTTTACTTCTTCTTTCTCTTTTTCTTCTTTTTCTGTTTCTTTTTCTTGAGTTCTCTCCCCATCTCACACATACGTACATTTGTGTCTTCTCTCTCTCTCTCTCTCTCTCTCTCTCTCTCTCTCTCTCTCTCTCTCTCTCTCTCTCTCTCTCTCTCTCTCTCTCTCTCTCTCTCTCTCTCTCTCTCTCTCTCTTCTCTCTCTCTCTCTCTCTCTCTCTCTCTCTCTCTCTCTCTCTCTCTCTCTCTCTCTCTCTCTCTCTCTCTCTCTCTCTCTCTCTTCTCTCTCTCTCTCTCTCTCTGTGCTTGTCTGACAAATTAAGAAAAGTTGGAAATGTACTGTTATGCAACCAATCTATTGCTTTTTTTCTTTTCTTTCCCAACTTTCTTTATTTCTCCTTTTTGTCTTTTTTTCTATCATTCTGTCTTGTTTTCTTTGTTTTGTTACTTTCTTTCTTTTTAATTCTTTCCTTTCTTCTTCGTCTTCTTTCTTTCTAATTCATTCTTCCAACTTTTTCTTTTCCTTCTTTCTTTCTTTCCCTTTTTTTCTTTTCCTTCTTTTTTCTTTCCTTCTTTTTCTGATTTAGTTTTTCTTTCACGTTTCCTTCAATTTTTTTGTTTTTGTCTTTTTTTTTTGTTTCTGCGAGCAAAAATTAATGCCGTTTTTATATCGTGCGATCTTATTTCAGAAAAAAAGAAAGGAAGAAAATACTTTCGTTTTTTCAAATGTCAGTGTGTAATGATTTTTAATTTTAGCTAGACAAAGTAAAATAAAAATAAACAAATAAAAAGGAATACGACAGTGATTGGAAAACACACACACCACACACACACACACACACACACACACACACACACACACACACACACACACACACACACCACACCAACACCTCTTCTCATCTCTTCTTTTCTTTTCTTTTCCTTTCTCTTGTTTCTCTCTGTTTGTCTTCCTTGTCTTGTATACTCTAAAGAAATTTATTTACATAATACCACAAACGCCTAGTGACTTCATCAACGGTAAACAAAAAGATAAATGTTTTCTGGCGGTCTGTTAGATAACTCAAAAGGTACAGATAGGCTACCACATGAAACTTCAAAATATATTTAGATTGAGATTATTCAAAGAGAGCAAAGTGGATGTGAAATGTTAGAACAAAACTTTGTGAATATGGATTAGGTTTTGCTTTGGCACATTCCAGAGGTCGTGGATACCGAATAGTTTTTTTTAAGCTTTCCGTAAAGATTAGTTGACTTAGCAAGAACGGAAATTTCTGTGAAAATTGTGACAGATTTTAACTTTAAATCAATAATTTACAATGTTTGCCAACATATACCTCAATGCACATTGATCGACATACTAAAGTGTGCTGAAATTTGGTGTTTATTTTGATATTTTGATTCATTGTGTTTAGTATAACCAGGCAAGAGTTTGTCAGTTTGATGTGTCTAGTATGCCTTTTCATCATCAGGAAAAAATTCATTTTCTGTTCCTCAGCCCAAAACCCCAAGGTTCACAAAAGGTGAGATTTTATGTATGCGACCGTTTTTGATGTTTACCCACCATTAAGGTAGCCGCATTCCGATTCGGGGTGGTTTCCAAACACGACACCTGTGGACATGCGTTCTTTTGGACTTTGTCACCTGTTCCTACCAGCACGAATGGTCTACTCTTGTGAATACAGAAGGGTTCTTAAGTGTGCGTGAGATCAGTTTTGAGCTCGTTCGCCACGGGGACTCGGGATTGGGGAAGTTGAGTCAGTACTGATGTCAACTCCAGGGTAACCCCTCGAAAACGGCCACCTCCGTTGTGACTTGATCCCAGCCGTCAGATCACGAGCGCCACTCCCACTGGCTACCCCCTCCCTCTTCCCCCTCCTGTCGAATATGAAGTTGAGTTTGTGGTTATGTGTTCAGGTTTAAGGACATTAGAGAGCACTTTATTCCACAGAAATACTGATACACAGCCTTTTTTTTTTTCTCAGCTTGTTTGTGGATGTCAGCACCTAATGAAAACGTTGTGAAACGCTGGAATGTTATCTTTGTAAAGCCTGCGCAGTGTGTATTGACATCAGTACGCGAGTGTTTACTATGGTGCGCTTTTGTCATTGCCTGTTACTCACTTTGTAGGGAGCCACGGCCTTTTTTGAATAAATATCTCAAAAGTCTGAACTCTCTCTCTCTCTCTCTCTCTCTCTCTCTCTCTCTCTCTCTCTCTCTCTCTCTCTCCTCTCTCTCTCTCTCTCTCTCTCTCTCTCTCTCCTCTCTCTCTCTCTCTCTCTCTCTCTCACACACACACACACACACACACGCTTACACACATACACACACACGCACGCACGCACGCACGCACGCACAGAGCTGTTTTTATGTTGATGTAGAGTAGAAAGTATTGGGAAAACTTTTCAGAGAGTAAAAGTCCAGTTTGACCTTTACTCTGTGTGTGTGTGTGTTGTGTGTGTGTGTGTGTGTGTGTGTGTGTGTGTGTGTGTGTGTGTGTGTGTGTGTTGTTGTGTGTGTGTGTGTGTGTGTGTGTGTGTGTGTGTTGTGTGTGTGTGTGTGCTTGGAGTGTATGGTATGTGTGTGTTATGTGAATGCTGTGTGTATGTGTTGTGTGTGCGTGTATGTGTTTGTGTGTTATGTGCGCACGTGCGTATGCACTTTTTCACATACACTTAAATTTGTGCATGCGTTTGTTGACCTACACAATGGACAGTTGGGAGAAACAACAGGCGAAAAGAAAGAAAAAGCATACAAGAACTGGGAAGGGAGGGAGAAAGAGGAGGACGGAAGGAAAAGACAGT
>CM060329.1:38373037-38375537 GCA_030674155.1 Stramonita haemastoma | reverse complement strand
GAGTGAGACAAGGAAAAAGAGAAAGAGACCGGCCGGGGTCAAGGAATTCAGACTTCATGGGGATTGAACGGAAGTGATGTCACGAGAGTAACACAGGAAGTGAGATAAAGGAAAGGGCGGCCACTTACAAAAAAATAATTTGTTTGTACTTTAATTTTTAAGTGTTGTTTGAATTGCGTTTTACTTAATTTCACCGTGTTTTTATTTCTTTTGATCTTATTCTTAAGGATTTTGTTTTTGAGTCAGTCTTTTTCACAGGAAGCGGATGAAAAAAAATTAATAGCAGTGAGCGTTTGTGAATTGAGGGCAGCTTGATTTCTGAAGTGTTTACTTTAATACAAGCTGGTATTGGTATTTATCAATTGGATGGGTGGATGGATGGATGGATGGATGGATGGATGGATGGATGGATGGATGGATGGATGGATAGATGGATTTGGGGGGGAATTTTTAATAGTTGTTTACGTTTTATTTCCGAATTTTAAAAAAGTCATTTTTTTCTCTGATGTGTTCTCTGTCTCCGTGTGTGTGTGTGTGTGTGTGTGTGTGTGTGTGTGTGTGTGTGTGTGTGGTGTGTGTGTGTGTGTGTGTGTGTGTGTGTGTGTGTGGCTCTCTCCTCTCTCTCCTCTCCTCTCTCTCTCTCTCTCTCTCTCTCTCTCTCTCTCTCTCTCTCTCTCTCTCTCTCTCTCTCTCTCTTGTGAATCGGTAAATAGTTTCAATTTCAATAGAACTAGTAAATTATCAAGTTGTTGAGTACCTTTGAAAATTGGTTTAGATGACACTAAACGTATAAACAGAGATTTCCTTGCGGAATTTGTGGAATGCTGCTAGGATTCAAATATCAAAAGAAAGCAAAGCCTGGCTTCAAGAGTGTGTATTTTTTAGATAACAGTTTGAAGTTTCCGGGGTATATCAAAGGATGAGGATTGAAGATGATTTCAAAAGTACTTTTTCCCAATACCATGTCACGGAACTGAGGAAAACTTGGACGAACATGTCCAGTCTTGTAAAATAAAACTTGATGTTTGAAAATCGTTTCGTTCTGGGGTTAGGGTTTGTTTTTTTCTCTGAAGCGTTATTTGGTTTCAGAAATGAATCGATATTTCTTCTCTATTCTGTGTTCCCTTACCGGGTAGGGTGGGTAAAGTAAGTAAGTAAGTAAGTCTTCAATTTTAACGTCTTTCCACTTTAAGTGATACCAGACAACCCTAAGATAGGAGACTGGATAGGTGAGAGAGAGAGAGATCTAATGTGTGCGTTGTGTGTGTGTGTGTGTGTGTGTGTGGTGTGTGTGTGTGTGTGTGTGTTGTGTGTGTGTGTGTGTGTGTGTGTGTGTGTGTGTATGTGTGTGTGAGAGAGATAAATAGTAACAGCAAATAAAAGGTATTTTTAACATTGGTAGATCAAGATAAATATTGAACATTTAAAAATACCAAAAGAACTACAAGAACTACAATAAATTTTAATGCCCTATAGGACTGAACAACAAACCTTTAGCAACGTCAAAGGTTAGATTTACATTGCTCAAAACTTCGTCAATGGCATTCTCAGAAAAGGCAGGGAGATGATGTTTTCAGTTCTGGGATGGGTAAAGCCAGCTCTTTTCCTGTGCTTGTGACTCTGCAGGAGGTCTGCCCGCTGGACTCACGCTGATTTCAGAGCAGCTCATTTTTACAGTATGCATGCTGGGTATTCCTTGTTTCCGTAAACGCTGGAGGGAACCATGGGATCTGTAACATGTATATTTTTTAAATCGTCTGCATGTGTAGATATATACACAGAGAGAATTAAGGCACTGGCAGGTCAGCACTTTGAGGTAACCTGGAAGATTGTTAAACACCCCGTCCCGAATTCACCAGTCTATTGGCGAGAATCAAGCCCACGACTTCATGCACCCTTGGTACCGAAGTCAAGCGGTCTTAGGCACTCAGTAATATATAGCTTCCTTGCAATTTGGCTGTACAGTTCCCAAGGTTTCAACCACGGGTTTGTGATTTGAACATTCGCAATAATTTAGATGCAAAAAACAGCGGTGAAAATAAAGTGCACATTGTTTCATTCTCTCCAGGTCTTCAAGAAATCTGACAGAAGTTTTAGAAATCCCAAACATTTTGCCAACATACACCTGTCTTTGTTCAAAATGAGCCTATCAGTATCTCCCTCTCTAGTGCATTGGTTTCACAGAGCGTATTTATACCCTAGTTTACGAGGTATATCAGTTTAGAAAATTAGCAGCGTCCTCAGTCAAAGATCTGTGAAGCTTTAGCATTTGTCGGTGCTTTTGAGTTATTTCTCGTGGCTAATAGGATAATGGGCCGCGACATTAAGGGAGTCTTTGATGCTAGAATCGTGTTGTTAGCTGTAGCCATTCCGGTCATAAGGGCAAGGGGGGCGAGTTAATGTCTCCATATCCATAAACCATCCAGGCCTGTCTCGGCCGGTCCGTCTGTCTGTCTGTCTGTCTGTCTGTCTAGTTATGTCTCTGTGTCTGTATTTGTGT
>CM060329.1:38358037-38368037 GCA_030674155.1 Stramonita haemastoma | reverse complement strand
TTCTCACTGACTACAGTTTTCCTATAAAATGGCTTATCTACAGAATTGATATTGCCGGAGTCAGCTCTCTTGTTGCTATGAGCTCATTTACGTGACCATTGCCTGTTTTTGCACTGGATACCTCAGTTTGTCGTCTTATCCTAGAGATTAGAACTTAGAACGCCATTCGTGCTGCAGTGGACTAGGAGGGTGGGACGAGGGGGTGGGGGGTGGGGAGTCTGATAACAGACGGGTATCAAACTCAAACTCAAGACTTTCCGATTTTCTAGACTCCTGTGTTAGTGCTAGACCACTCATCCATCAAGTTTTGTTTTCACTCTATCACTTGTCATTGATTGTCTCTGTCTGTCCCTGGTTCTGACTGTGGTTTCAACTTAACCACAATCAGTCTCTACACTTCCCACGCCCCCCACCCCCCCCCCCCGGCCTCTTTCCCCTACCCCCCTCCCGGTAATCCCTTAACTTTACCCCTAAGGTATAACCAATATTTTTTTGCGTTCGCACTGAGACACCTTTCACTACCCCCTCCTCTCTCTGTCTCTGTCTTTCTCTCTGTCCTCTGTCTGTCTCTCTTTCCTCTCTCTCTCTCTCTCTCCTCTCTGTCTCTCTCCCCCCCCTTCCCCCTCTCTCTTCTCTCTCTTCCTCCTCTTCTCTCCCCTCTCTCTCTCTCTCTCTTCTCTCTCTCTCTCTCTCTCTCTCTCTCTTCTCTCTCTCTCTGCTCTCTCTCTCTCTTCTCTCTCTCTCTCTCTCTCTTCCTCTCTCTCTCTCTCTCTCTCTCTCTCTCTCTCTCCTTCACACACATTTTTCTTTTACTCTCTCTGCTTGCAGGAAAAGTTAAAATACTGTATTTTTCTTTAAAAGTCAGAACGATCACCTCGTAGAGAAAAGAGGAAGTTGGAAGTGAAAAACAAACGCGAGTGTGTGTGTGTGTGTGTGTGCGTGTTGTGTGCGTACGTGCGTGTGTGTGTGTGTGTGTGCGTGTATATGTCTGTGTGTGTTTGTGGGGATTACGAGAGAAAGGGGGGGGGAGGGAGTTGGGGAGGGGGGATAAGAGAGAGAAGGGAGGAGAGATGAGAGAGGAGAGAGGAGAGGAGAGAGGAGAGAGAGAGAGAAGAGAAGAGAGAGAGAGAGAGAGAGAGAGAGAGAGAGAGAGAGGAGAAGAAAAACAAACAAGAAAAAGCAGAACACAACCACAAAGTCAAAAAGATAAAACAGATTTTTTTTAATTGTTCAAAGAAAAAAGAAGAAAGTGATAATATGAGGAGGAAAAATTAAAGAAAGAGGAGCAGGATGAGGATGGGAGAAAGAAGATTAGGAAGTGATTATAACGAAGAGGTTAACAGGAGCTAGAAAAAGAAAGGATACAAAAGAGGAGGAAGAGGAGAGGTAGGAGGAGGAGGAAAGGATGAAGAAGAAGAAGAAGAAGAAGAGAAGAAGAAGAAGAAAAGAAAGAAGAAGAAGAGAAAGAGGAAAAGAGAAGAAAAAAGAAGAAAAGAAGAAGAAGAAGGAGGAGAGGAGAGGAGGAGGAGGAGGAGGAGGAGGAGGAGAAGAGAAGAAGAAGAAGAGAAGAAGAAGAAGAAGAAGAAGAAGAAGAAGAAGAAGAAGAAGAAGAAGAAGAAGAAACAACAACAACAACAACAACACAACAAACAACAACAACAACAACGACAACAACGAAACAACAACGAGAACACAACGAGAACAACAACAGAACAAGAAGAACAAAAAGAACAAGAAGACAGCAGAAGAAGAACAGAAGAAGAAGCAGAAGAAGAAGAGGAGAGAGAAGAAGTAGGAGGGAGAACAAAAAGAAGAAAAAACCAACAGAAGAAAGAACAGACAAGACAGACAGACAGACAGACAGACAGAAGAACAGACAGACAGACAGACAGACAGACAGACAGACAGACAGACCAGACAGACAAAAAACCAAAAAGAAAAAGAATGAAGACGTTAAACTGAAAAGACGAAAGCTAAATATATACTTTGTGTGTGTGTGTTAGGGGGGAGGGGTGGGGGGTAGGTGTATTTTCAGTCGTCAGTCCACCCTTGGCATTGTCATGCTCCATGTTTCTTTACCCTGTCAATAGCTTTTCTCCTCCCCTCCTGAAGATGAAGAGCATGGAGACAGGAACATAAGGACAGACAGACAACAGACAGACAGATAGACAGACAAAGCAGACAGAGACAAGGCAGAGCAGGCAGAAAGAGTGACGGAAAAGAGAAGATGACGGGAAAGGACTCGGAACAGTTTTGATAATTACATACATTGGACTTACGCCACATTACACGGAGCTATGGGGAAGAGAGAAAACCAACAGATTGGTAGGCAAAATGTGATCAAATATGAAAAAAACAACCAATCTTTGAGGCTCGTACTTGCAATGGCCATGCCTTCGATCAAGGATGAAACTTTTGATAAACATGGATTCATGTTTACAGCTGCGTCCATATTTTTTGTAAGTAGACAACAGAAAGTGACCAGAAAAAAGAGATACTGTGAACAGATTGTTTGTATGATGTTGATTTTGAATTGGTACAGCTTTGCGGACCCCCCCCCCCGGCCCCCCCCCCCCCTCCCCCCTCTTTCCCAATTCTCTTTGAAATTGCGAAACCAAAGCTTATGCAGGAAATATCTTAATATGAATCTCCTGCTTCCGTGTTATGGAATCCATGCCATGATGACATTTTGGGCTGTAATTCAATTGAATATATTGTTAGTTTATATTATGTGTGTTTTGAGCCCAACCCCCCCCCCCCCCCCCCCCCCCACTCCTACTGTCCACTTGTGATTGGGCTTCTAGTTTATCACAATATTCTCTCCCTGTCTCTGTTGTCTCTGTCTCTGTCTTTCTCACTCACTCACTCTCTCTCTCTCTACTCTCTCTCTCTCTCTCTCTCTCTGTCTCTCTCTCTCTTTCTCTCTCCCTCTCTCTCTCTGTCTCTCTCTCTCTCTGTCTCTCTCTGTCTCTCTCTGTCTCTCACTCACTCTCTCTCTCTCTCTCCAAAGGATAGATATAATTTATCGCGTTTCGTCTTTCATGCAATCCAAAGAAGAAGTAAGATAAATTTGTAAGAATGGATTCTCGTGTTGATTAATTACATATAGATATGTAAAACACTATTGACTATGAATATCATGATGTAGCCTTTTCACTGTTGATATACATGGAATGGCTGATGTAATGATCTTGTTTTTCATGAACACATGTGACACTTTCATTTCATTAATAGATGGTTGTATGTTTACACACTCTTGTTTATGTGTCATTACCAATATGCCCCATTTTGCTTTTGTTATGTGTGTGTCTAGGCCAATGTACATAAAAGTCTGAAGTCTGAAGTCTGAAGTCTCTCTCTCTCTATCTATCTACTCTCCCTCTCCCTCTCTCTCCCCTCCTCCTCTCTCTCTCTCTCCCTCCCTCTTTAATGTAGGTGACATAAAAAAGCACATGGGTGCTTATTCATTATCCTTGAAATAAAAGAATTTGATTTAATTTGATCTGATTTGATTTGATTTGATTTGATCTATCTCTCTTTGATTTATCTCTCTTTGATTGACCTTTGATAAGATCTTGTCTCTTCTCTGTCTCTCTATCTCTCTCTGTCTCTCTTTGTCTCTGTCCTCTGTCTCTCTCTGTCTCTCTCTATCTCTGTCTGTCTGTCTGTCTCGTCTTCTGTCCTTCTTCTTCTGTCTGTCTCTCTCTCTCTCTCTCTCTCTCTCCTCTCTCTCCTCTCTCTCTCTCTCTCTCTCTCTCTCTCTCTCTCTCTCCAGTACTCCCAGTCCTTGTCCCACTCTTGATCCCCAATGTAAAACACAGTAATTTCATTTTTCCGCAGTTTCAAGAAAACCTAGGTTTTTTTTTCTGTTTTACCTTACACTTCAACAGAAACAGAATGTTTGCTATAAGTTCTTGTTAATTTAATCTAGATCACTTGCGAAGTTCTACATCTTTCTTAAGCAATAGGTAAAACTTGTTTTCCTGTGCCTCTTTCCTTTTACATCTTACATATGTTTTGAGATCTAGTGAACGGAAATCGAATTTTTTGTGTGTATGTGTGGAAATGTGCAGAAATGAAGATACTGTTTTTACTATTGTAAGGTGCAGCAGTACCGACGTAGTGGGGGGGGCAATAATTACTGTCCTTAATGACAAAAACAGTCATTTCATTCCTCTTAGGTTTTGAGAAAATACAGTTTTTTTCCTTTTGATCATAGTAAGATATCACAGCAAGAGTCGCGTTTCTTCGTGTCAGATATCAATGACAAGGTCAGATGGGATCAAGGGGGATCCTTTTAATTTTGTTGAAATCATAAAGTCACTGGTTTTTTACCTGGAGTTTTGAAACCAAAGGTCAGTAACGCCAACGACAGAGATTTCCGTTATGTCGGATGTTTTCCTAATCATTTTACTAAAAGTGGCTTGGGTTCTTTGAGAGCTTCTCCATAGCATGATTGTGTTTGTATTTTTAAGGAGATGGTTTTATTTTTTATTTTATTCGGGGTTTTATTTTGTTGTTTTCAATTGTTTCCGAGGTGGGGATGGGGGTGGGCGAGGGAGGGGAGGGGTGTAGTGTTATAGTCCAGTTGTGAAGCTGTCTGACTCGTTCTTCCAAGCAATGCTGGAGAGTGCCAGACCACGTGGGTCAGTGGTCTACAGATAGCGCATCTGCCTAGAAAGTCAAAAGCCTGGCTTTCAAGGTGTTCTGCGGTCCAATCCCCGTTTGTGCCCCCAAATTTGTTTCCTCCTTCCACTAGACCGAGAATAGTGGGCTAGATGCTAGTCTATCCGATGAGACGATAAAGCGAGGTCCCATTCAGCACAAGGAAAAGAACCCACGGCAACAAGAGAGTTATCCCTGGCAAAACAAACTGAGAAAAAGACAACCCTAATAGGGAAAAAATAATACACATGCAGACAGGAAGAAAAAAAAAAAAAAGGGTGGTGCTGCTCTTGTGACGACATGTTTTTCCAGGGAAGAGCAGCCCGAATTTCACGCAGAAAACTCTGCCGTGACTTAGAGTGGTACACAATACAATACAATACAATACAAACATACAATACAATACAATACAATACAAAATGCAGAGCAATACAATACAATACATATAAATTCAATTCAGTACAATACAATAAAATAAATTGGTCGTTGACCTCTTCATTTTTTAGGCGAATACCTTTTTTCTGGAATTAATTAATTAGCTTGACTGGCTCCTTTCCTTTTTTTTTCCTTTTTGTTTTCCATCTCCCTTTCCCCGTCCTTTTTAATATAATAATAATAATAATAATAATAATAATAATAATAATAAAATAACAATAATAATAATAATAATACATGGAATTTATATAGCGCTATATCTTGTAAAAACAAATCAAAGTGCTTGCATTCGACCTGTACAACACACAAGCAATCAATAACGATTTCTAGTTTCATCAAATTCTAGCAGTCTTTAGATTTTAGCGGTCTATTTCTTCGTTCCTCAACTAGAGCTCCGAGGTTCACCAACTAGTGAGATTTTTTGGGTATGCGACCATATTTTCACCGCCATTAAGGTAGCCGCATTCTGACTTTGGGGGTTAGTGTGTCTAGTGTATCAGTAATGTCAAGAGACTTTGAATGCGCAAACTCTGCTCAACTCAGCGCAACTCATCTGTTTTCCCTCAAAAGTCTTTTGGGTAAGACTAAATCTGTATAATTATTAAGTCCCTTGTGTAAATATCTGTATTCTGTGTTCCGTGTTCTGTATTCCGTATTCTGTATTTTGTATTCAGTATTTCGTGTTCATTATTTCGTATTCTCTTTCGTATTCCTCTGTCTCTGTCTCTGTCTCTGTCTGTCTCTCTCCTCTGTCTCTGTCTCTCTGCTCTCTCTCTCTCTCGTCTCTCTCTCTCTCTCTCTCTCTCTCCTCTCTCTCTCTTCTCTCTCTCTCTCTCTCTCTCTCTCTCTCTCCTCTCTCTCTCTCTCTCTCTCTCTCTCTCTCTCTCTCTCTCTCTCTCTCTCTCTTTCTGCCTCTATCTTACATTCTCCTCGTCATCTCTCTCTCCTCTCTCTCTCTCTGCTACCCTTCCTTCCATTCTTCTGTCTCCTCTCTCCTCTCCTTCCCCTTCCTCCTCTCCTTCCTCCCTCTCACCCCTCCTCTAACCTCCTCTCCTGCCCCTCAGTCCTCTCTCCCTCTCCGCTCTTTCTCTAACCCCCACCCTCCACCCCACCGCCACCCCCGTACCTTACAGTGCATTTTGGGGGGAATTTTAAATAAGGTGCAACTTATGTAAAGCACGGAAGAGAGTAATTGTAGTGTACAAATCGAATTGCAGGGGCCGTCTTTTTGTGCAGGCCTGGCTTATCTTTCAGAGGGACTAGGGGGTTTGCCCGCTAAACTTAGCAAACTTCCCACAGGCTCCGTCAGCATCGATGATAAAATTCTAATGATGTTGATAGGCGTTCAGAAAGGAGGGAGTGTCTTCTGTGTGTGCGCGTGTGTGTCTCTCTCTCTGTCTCTGTCTGTCTGTGTGTCTGACTCTGTTGTTTTCTGTCTGTCTGTCTGTCTGTCTGTCTGTCTCTCTCTCTCCTCTTGTTCTCTCTCCTCTACTCTCTCCTCTCTTCTCCTCTCCTCTCTCTTTCTCTCTCACTCTCTCGTCTCTCCTGTCTCTCTCTCTCTCTGTCTCTCGTCCTCTCTCTCTGTCTCTCTGTCTCTCTGCTCTGTCTCTCTCGTCTCCCTCTCTCTGTCTCTCTGTCTCTTGTCTCTCTCTCTGTCTGTCTCTCTGTCTCTGTCTCTTCTCTCTGTCTCTGTCTCTGTCTCTGTCTCTGTCTCTCTCTCTCTCTCTCTCTCTCTCTCTCTCTGTCTCCCTCCTCTGTCTCTCTCTGTGTCTTTTGTCTCTCTCTGTCTCTGTCTGTCTGTCTGTCTCTGTCTCTCTCTGTCTCTGTCTGTCTCTCTATGTCTCTCCCTTCTCTCTCTCTCTGTCTGTCTCTCTGTCTCTGTCTCTGTCTCTGTCTCTGTCTCTGTCTCTGTCTCTTCTCTCTCTCTCTCTCTCTCTCTCTCTCTCTCTCTCTCTCTCTCTCTCTCTCTCTCTCTTCCTCTCTCTCTCGATATATATATATATAACTTTTGGAAGAACGGGGGCCGAGGGGAAATATGAGATAGGTTTCCAGTGCTTGTTTTTTTTTCTTTCAAAAAGGAGAGAGGCTTATAAAAGAGGGAGAAAAAGAAAGGTAAGAAGGCAGGATGGGTGGAGGGAAGGAGAAAGAGGGGGAAGGAGAAGGAAAGGATAAAAAAGAAAGATAAAAACGAGAGAAGAAAGTCAGGAAGGAAACAAAGAAATGATCAAACGAATCAAAGCAATATCTATCTAAAGGCTTACAAACAAAAAGAGAAAAAGACAGAAAGACGAAGATACTAGAGGCATACAGATAGAGAAAGAAAGAAAGAAAGACAAACCAACAGACATAAGGGAGGAAAGACAGAAAGAAAATTACGATAAAGCAAAGCGAGAATGAATCACTGAATGAACGAACAATCAAAGGAAGGAAGGAAGGAAGGTTAGAATGAATGAAGGAATGAAGGAATGATACTGTTAAACGAACAAATGGGGGATAAAAGAAAGACATTTGGCATGAAGAGAACAAATGAATAATGCCACTGCCTTGCCTGCCTGCCTGCCTGCCTGCCTGCCTGCCTGCCTAACTCTCCTGCCTAACTGCCTGCCTGCCCTCGTCTCTGTCTGTCTGTCTGTCTGTCTGTCTGTCTGTCTGTCTGTCTGTCTGTCAACAATTAAGTTTTTTTCTTGCCTGTCGTCTAGAGCTCCGAGGTTCACCAGTGGTGAGATTTTTTGCAGCGTATGCCACAGTCCCCCCCCCCCCCTAAAACAATAAAGGTAGCCGCATTCCGACTCAGGGGATACTTTGATTATTTTAGTACTACTTTTAGATAAACTTGTAGTTAGTTTGCTGTATCTTTGTTGACTTTTTGTGCTCCCTCGTATCCTTGAAGCTCCTACTAAGAGCAAGGGCTGGACGGAAAAATAACGTCTGTAAATGCTTGTCTGTAACTCTTGGAATTAAAATTATCATCTTCTTCTTGTCTCTCTTGGTTTTTCTGTCTGTCTTTCTGTCTGTCTGCCTGTCTGTCTCTCTGTCTGTCCTCTGTCTGCCTCCCTCTTTCTCTCCCTTCTCCCTCTGTCGCTCTCTTTCTCCCTCCTCCCCCCCCCCCTCTCTCTCTCTCTGTTTGTCTGTCTGTCTGTCTGTCTCTGTCTGTCTGTCTGTCTGTCTCTGTCTCTGTCTCTCTCTCTGTCTCTCTGTCTCTGTCTCTGTCTCTGTCTCTTCTCTCTCCTCTCTCTCTCTCTCTCTCTCTCTCCTCTCTCTCTCTCTCTCTCTCTCTTCTTTCTCTCTTCTCTCCTTTCTCTTCTGCTTTAATTTTACTTTCTTTTCTTCTTTCCTTGTTCTTTCTTTCTTCACTTTGCCTTTACGTTTTGTTCTTAAGTCACTGGCTGCAGCTCGGGAAAGAACAATATTTACAGGGCTTGGCACTTTTCTTTTTTTTTGGGGGGAGGGGGGTCTTTTCTTATACGTGTACATTTTCTCCATTGTTTTGCTGTGGGGCTGGCTCTCCTCTCTCTCTCTCTCCCTCTCTCTCCTCTCTCCTCTCTCTCTTCTCTCTCTCTCGTCCTCTCTCTCTCTCTCTCTCTCTCTCTCTCTCTCTCTTCCTCTCTTCTCTCTCTCTTCTGTTCTCCTTCTCTGTCTCTCTCTCTCTCTCTCTCTCTGTCTCTCTCTCTGTCTGTCTCTCTCTCTCTGTTCTCTCTCTCTGTCTCTCTGTCTCTCTGTCTTCTTGTCTCTCGTCTCTCTCTGTCTCTTTCTTCTGTCTGTCTCTGTCTGTCTGTCCTGTCTGTCTTCTGTCGTCCTTCTCTCTCTCTCTCTCTCTCTCTCTCTCTCCTCTCTCTCTCTCTCTCTCTCTCTCTCTCCTCTCTCTCTCTCTCTCTTCCTCCACCCTCACACACACACACACACACCACACACACACACACAACACACACACACACACAACACACACACACACACAACACTCACAACACACTCCGATTTCAATGTCTCCATAACAATAAGGACAGAAACATTATCACTGCTTTCCTTCCTTTTTTTTGTTCGTAGCTGTGCTCGCTTTTTGTGCAGTTGAAAAACGCATTCAGTCTTTTGTTTCAATGACTCAGATTTTTTTTCTCTGTGGTTTATCTTTTTTTTTATCGGTTTTCTCTTCGGTGGCTCAAATTTTAAGATATTTTTTACCAAGTGCTTTTCTCAGGGGTTATTTTGTGTAACATTTAAAAAATTTTCTTGTGTCTTTTTCCTCCGTGGTTTCTTTTGTAGTTTCTTCTTTATTTTCTCCGGTGTTTTTACCCCTGCTTTATTCTGAACTTCTGTTTTTGTTTTGATTTCCTTTTTATATTTGTTGTGCTGAAGCTTTTCTCTCGTTTTTAACGTGTAAAATTTTCCTTTTGTTCTTGTCTGTGATTATGTTTTCTATTCCATTGTTCTTTTCTGTTGTTTCTTTGTACTTTTTTTTTTTTTACCTGAGGCGATTTTTCTGTGTGTTTGGGGGCGGGAGGGGGGGAGGGGGTATCCAAACTTTGATATGAGAAAAGTCAACTGGTTTTACGCTTAACACTGTTTATTTGATTTCAAGCAAGTGCTTAATAAATCTGAAAGATATAATTTCAAACAAAAAACTATAAACAAAATTTAATAATAATAACAAATGCCATAATGGTTGTACCCGAAAAAATAATGATAATGCCCACTCTTTGCTATGACATGAATATTAAAAAACCTAGACATATTCAGCAACGAAAGCACCATCAAACACACACACACACACATGAAGGATGTGATACACAAATTCATTTTTCTTTTGAAAGATAACCCCAACAGTGATTGATTTTTCGTGAAAATTCATCTAGGGCTTGGCACCTCTGTAATCAGAAAATTAGAGTAGGAAAAAAACTAAAAG
>CM060329.1:38347413-38352413 GCA_030674155.1 Stramonita haemastoma | reverse complement strand
CTCTCTCTCTCTCTCTCACTCTCTCTCTCTCTCTCTCCCCTCCTCCTCTCTCACTCTCCTCTCCTCCCTCTCCTCTCCTCCCTCTCTCTCTCCCTCCTCTCTCTCCTCTCTCTCTCCTCTCTCTCTCCCCATCTCTCTCCCCATCTCTCTCCTCTCTCTCTCCGTCTCTCATTCATTTCCAAAGAGCTTAAACAGAAGGAGGGTATGGCCTAGAAGACGGACAACATGTCTCAAGACAGAGATCCTCTGCACCGGCCGCTAATAGATCAATGACACAAATATTGAATTATTTCAAATTACGCTCTCAGCAGGATTTCTAGAAAAGTGTGGGAGTGGAGGGGAGGGGGAGGGGGGTGGGTAGGACAGAACTGAAAACAAACTTGCAGTCGAGTGGACAGACACACAAACACACAGACTGACCTGACTGACTGATAGACGGATAGGACAAGAACCCAAAAGGTAGACTGTAATTTAGTTTCTGGGTACACACGCAAAGACACGTTCACATTTCCATACGTGCAGACTTACAGGTATGTGTGCATGTGAGAGTGTGGGCGACTAGGCACACAGGCACGCAATCATGCACGCACACACACACATATACGCGCATGCACACACACACACATGCAGGTACATATGTACATAATTATGTACACGCACACACTTTCACACATGCATGCACTCATACACTCATACACGCAGGCACGCACACATACACAATCACGTGCGCGCACGCGCGCGCACACACACTCACATACACACACACATACACACACTCTCACACACACACACACACACACGCACACACACACACATACACACACAGATATATATATAATATATATATATATATATATATATATATATATATATATATATATATATATATATATATATATATATATATACGCGCTACATTTAACAAAGAAACAGGAAAACAGTCAGAAAACTTTCTGTGTGCTTCTGAGTTGAGAATAGTGGGAGTGACAAAAGAGATGACTAATCACTGAATAATGACGATATCGTAGAATATTGATCCCTGCTGAACAGTACAACTTGGTTGCCTCCTTTTCCCTTCCTCTGCTGCAGCTCCCAGGTTCACCAATGGTGAGATTTTTTCCGTATCCGCCACCGCTGCCCCACCATTGCGGTAGCCGCATTCCAACTTCGGGGATGGTATCTGAACACGGCACCTGTGTGCATGCGGTTTGCTTTTTTTGTTGTTGAAGATTTTGTGAGGGAGAGGAGATGGGCGCCGCCCTCAACATGCTGGCCCCTAGAGAAGTTGAGGTCTCTGACGCCTTGCCCCCCTACGACCACACAGGTTATGGGATACCTTTACCTTTTACCTTTTCCTCATCCGTTCCCATCGGCACACATTAGCCTACTCCCCAGAAAGGTGAAACGGGTTTTAATGTGTGCGCAAGGTGTTCTGCGCGCGTTCGAACACAGGGCATCGGGTTCCTTTTATCTTGTCTCATCCAAAGGACTTTGACGTTCAGTTTCGATTTTCTCGTCAAACTGGGAAGAAAAGGCGAGGTTAGGAATCGAACTCAGAACCTCAAGTTTACTTGTTAGCCACCTTCTTTTCATGAGTTGAGAATCATTGAACATCTTCGCAGAGTGTGATACACTCTAGTGTCACTTGCGACACCCTCCGTCTCAGGCATTTAATTTGTAAACCGCTTTGAATAAGAGTCTTAAACACATGAAAAAAATAATACCTAGGTATTATGACTGTGTTTGCTTTTTTCCTTGTTTCTGTTCTCCAATCCTTTTCCAATCACCTTGCTAAGTTAAATTAAGGCTTGTTTGTTTCTGTTTTGCTTCCAGCCATGAAAAACAAAATGATCCTTCAACATCCAGGTACTAAAATGTGTTGATGATGTCAGGGTTGAACGTCACAGAGAGGGAGGGGGGAAGGAGAGAAGGGCGGGAGAGAGGAGAGGGGAGAGGGAGGGAGAGAAAGAGAGTGAGAGAAGAAGGGCGAGAAAGAGAGAGGGGAGAGGGACGGGGGTAGAGAGAGAGAGAGAGAGAGAGGAGGAGGGAGAGAAGGAGAGAGAGAGAGAGAGAGAGAGGAGAGAGAGAGAGAGAGGAGGAGAGAGAGAGAGAGAGACTTCAGACTTCAGACTTCAGACTTTTACTGTACATCGGCCTTGGGCCACAATACAAAAGCAAATTGGGCATAGGGGAATGGGCTCCCGACAAGTGTTGTTAATACATTACTACTACCATACAGTGAAAGTTGAACTGACACATTGATTGATATGAAAACAAGCATATTACATCAGCCATGACATGAATATCACTTTTGACACAAGTACATACACAATATCATAGACCAACATGTTCATGTAACTTGGGAACTCATCAACTTGAAAAATAATGTTTACAAATTTATTTTACTTTTCTTTTAATTGCATGAAAAACATATCGCGATAGATTATATGTGTGTGATGGTATTGTAGCTTTCAGTAGCAGGGGCAAAGGCAGACTTGTTGAATCTTTGAGAAATTTGTTTCTTAGGTCCTCATAAATGGGACATCTCAGTAAAAGAGAGAGAGAGAGAGAGAGAGAGGAGAGAGGAGAGGGGAGAGAGGAGAGAGAGAGAGAGAGAGAGAGAGAAAAGAGGAGAGAGAGAGAGAGAAGAGAGAGAGAGAGAGAGAGAGAGAGAGAAGAGAGAGAGAGAGACGAGAGAGAGAGAGAAGAGAGGAGAGAGAGAGAGAGAGAGAAGAGAGAGAGAGAGAGAGAGAATGGAGAGAGAATGGAGAGAGAGGCAGAGTAAGACAGACAGACAGACAGACAGACAGACAGACAGACAGACAGACAGACAGACAGAGACAGGGTAAGTTTAAGAGACGGACAGTCAGGCGGTAAGATAGACAGAGACATATAGACATTTTATGAACAAAATCTTTCAGGGGAGGAGGGGGATGGGCGGAGGAAGAGGGGGAATGGAAAATTCAGAGAATAGAATAGTGTAGTGGGGAAACTTGTAAGCAAAGACGGGTTAAGAATTAGAACAAAGACTTTAACAAAAAGAATACTTATAGAACGACAGATGACCAAAACAAAATCAAACGGCAATCTCGACGATAAGTACTATGGGTTACAAAAGAGGATTTTGTCTTTTATGAAGAAGTGTTTCGTTAAAAGAACAAAGTAAGAATAAACTGACAATCTTAACTCAAGTCCTAGGGTTTACAAAGAGGATTTTGATCTTTTATGGAGAAGTGTTTCTTTAGTTTCCTCGTGTCGTTCTCACTCGCACACTAGAGACAGCTTGGTGCCCTATGGTTAGAACGTCAATTTCCTGATCTAAAAGTAACTGAGAGCAAGGATTCCATTTTTGTGTGTGTGTTTGATTTTAGTCTTTTATATCGAGGATAATTGGATAAGCTCTCATGTGCTTTTTCATTCAGTCCCCGTGTGTCCCCATTCTATACTGAGAGTTCCGTTGGAGAGGATTTTTTCCTGGAGTTTACATCAGTACTGACTCCACTCCCCCCGAAAATCCTTCAGATATGACTATAGAGTGAGGTCCCGAATGAATACCCATCCCTAACATCTTGCACACACGTTACGACCCCATTTACCTTCTGTAGAGGAGCAGACTAGCTCTGAGAGAGAGAGAGAGAGAGAGAGAGAGGAGAGAGAGAGAGGAGGGAAGAGAGAGAGAGAGAGGAGGAGAGAGAGAGAGAGAGGAGAGATGAAGAGAGAGAGAGGAGAGAGGAGAGAGATGAGTGGATGCTGTCACTAAATGATCTTTTAAAAAAAATCATTGTTCTTTTCATGTGATTTTTTTTTTAGTTTTGCCGAGACCCATGGATTGGATGCACGACCACCATCATCGGAGAGATTTGATGTTTTCCTTCAGTGCAACACTCCAGTGCAGCTAGTTTAGCTGGTGTATTGTACGGCTATCTTTTGTTTATGGTGGTATGTATATCGTTTTCCTTGCCTTAGATTACTTTGCATAAGAGACTTTTGGATCACCATCGTGAAGCTTCGATATTTTTGTCTCCATTTTATTATCTGTCCACAAGAAACTGGGCAAATTAATCCGGGGTAAGGATGTATTCTGGAGGTGTTGTGTGTTTCTCGTTTTATGTTATCATGTCGAGGGATTAAAAGCAACAGTATGGGTTTTTGAACTAAAGATTTTTTTTTACAATGCAAGTCTTTCACGCACATGCATGTGGATGTGTAAGTATGCGTGAGGACAATCATGTAAGTCATGTTGAATATCATACAACGTAGTTTTATTGAATGTTATACATAAGATAACTATTGACTGATGTAGTTAATGAGGATTAACACTCCTAAAAGACGACTGGAAAATAATGCGCTTCATTTTAGATAAAAACACTTGACTATCGTCTCTAAATGATATATATGAACTATCAAAACAGAAACTTAAGGAATCTCCTCTCTCTCTCTCTCTCTCTCTCTTCTCTCTCTCTCTCTCCTCTCTCTCTCTCTCTCCTCTCTCTCTCCTCTTCTCTCTCTCTTCTCTCTCTCTCTCGTGCCTTAATCGTTTAATTCTAAAAGGACACTGCTTCACTACTTTGATTGTTTTAGCATTGCCTATATCTTCATGAGTTTCATTTTATTTTTGCATTATTTGCTTTCTTTGCTATGCTTTGTTTCTCCCTTTCTTGGGCTGGTGCCTGAGAATAATCTTGTTCATGTTCATGTTCATGTCTCTCTCTCTCTCTCTCTCTCTCTCTCTCTCTCTCTCTCTCTCTCTCTCTCTCTCTCTCTCTCTCTCTCTCTCTCTCTCTCTTCTCTCTCTCTCCCTCTCTCTCTCTCTAGTTTTAACTTGCGCACGGATGAATCACTTTTGCGACCCTCCGTAGTACCATAAGAGATCATTTATTCACATCCCTACCCCCTGCCCCCTTCTCCCCAAACGACACCCGATCACGGAAATTCATGTCCTGGGGTCAAGACCAATCCCTCCCCCGAGTCTGTGAGTTACATACACACAAGGACGGAAG
>CM060329.1:38339913-38342413 GCA_030674155.1 Stramonita haemastoma | reverse complement strand
CTGACTATCAATTTAAAGCAGTTGGCCTCTGCCCTCTAACGGAGAGGGTAAAATATTCTGTGAAAACTAATTACGGCGTGGTTAGTGATCCCACTGATTCCAACAACAAGCATCATGTAAAAACAACAATCAGAATGGACAGAGAGAGAGGGTGGAGATGCGTGTCTGAGAAAGAGAGGGAGAGGGGGGAGGGCGAGGGAGAGAGAGAGGGGGGAGAGAGAGAGGGAGGGGGAGAGGGAGAGAGATGGGGAGAGGGAGACAGACAGATAGACGACAGACAGACAGATAGATAGACAGACAGACAGACATAGAGAAAGATAGAGAGAGAGGGAGAGACAGACAGACAGACAGACAGAGACAGAGAGGCTGATCATTTTATTTCCAAAGTTCGCAGATAAGTATTAACATTTTACAGAGAGAAACAGAGAGAGATAGAGAGACAGACAGAGGCAGAGACAGAGAAGGAAGAGATGGAAGGAGAGAAACAAACAAAAACAAATGGAAAGAGAAAGAGGGGGAAGGGGGAGAGAGACAACAAGTCAGGAAGAGGGAGAAGATAGACGAACAGAAAGATGGAGAGAGAACTTTAGGATGGACAGATTGCATGGGAATAGAAACTGTGTGACTGACCGTGACTGCAACACACACACACACACACACACACAGAGATACACATACACACACGCACGCACACACACACATCCATGACGCACGCACACACACATAATGCACACAAAACACAACACACACGCACACACACACACACGCACACACACACACACACACACACACACACACACACACACACACACACACACACACACACAGGGGAACGTCTCTGTTTACGTCACTCTCTATATATCTCTGTCTCTCTCGGCCTCTGTCTCTCACCGTTATTCTGTCCTTCTGTCTTTCTGTGTCTCTTTCTCTGTCTCTCTCTGTTTGTCTGTCTGCCTCCACCTCTCTCTCTCTCTCTCTCTCTCTCTCTCTCTCTCTTCTCTCTCTCTCTCCCTCTCTCTCCTCTCTCTCTCTCTCTCTCTCTCCTTCTCTCTCTCTCTCTCTCATTCTGTGCACTGCTTTTCATTCTGCTCAAATGATGATATTTTTCGGGGCAATTACTTTGACAACTACGCAATAATTAGCCTCTACAGAGGGCAGGCAATCTTTGAAAAGCACGGCCTAAAAGCTTTTCGGACGCTAATTAGCAATTAGAAAAGAGTTTTCGAGGACTTGCTTGTTTTTATTCAGACAATATTGTGAATAGGTTTCGTCCACTCTGTTCTCTGTGTGTTTTGTCATTTTGTTTCTTAGGTGGGGTTTGGGTGAGGTTGGGTTTCTTTTTAAAAGATTTGTTAAAAACTAATTTACCATTAGCGGTATTAGTGATGTTTGTGTTTTGATGAGAAATATTGTGTTACTCAGTAAGGAAGGGGCAGAACGGTTAAAACGTTCACCTACCTAACAAGTAAACAGAGAGGCTCTGGGTTCGATTCCCAGCCGTGCTCTTTTGTTCGAGAAAACCAAATTGAATGTCGAAGTCTTTCAGATGAGGCTATAAACTGAGGCCCGTGTGAAAGTACGTAGAACATCTTGTCCACACATTAAAATCCTGTTCCGCCTTTCGGAAGAGAAGGCCACTGTATGCCGGTAGGAACGGATGACAAAATTTTGTAAAACGCATGCATACGTGTGTCGTGTTTAGACAACATCTGCGAAGTCGGAATGCGGCTACCTGAATTATGAAGAAGAAAAAGGTTGCATACGCAAAAATCTCTCCATTGGGGAACTTCAGAACTCTAGCAAAGAAATGAAAAAAAATTGTGTAACTCGAATAGTTTTTCTTTCTTTTCTTTCTGTTTTCTTGCTTTCTTTACTACTTTCCTTTCTTTTTTTCTTTTCCTTCTCTTTTCTGGTTTTTATGTTTCTGTTTTTCTTTTATTTGTTCCTTTTTCCTTTTTCTGTTCTTGTTTTGCTTTTGTTTTGCTTTGGGGAATGATGCTAAGTTTTTTGATGATACAGAAAGCTTGCCATCATTGTCTTACATTATGTTGCTCCGGTAGGTTTGTTTTTTTTCTTTCATTCCTTTTTATTTCGCTTTTTTTTTTTTTTCTGTCTCTCTTTCTTTGTCTTTTTTAAGTTCACTTCTTTTTTCGTCTTTTTTTGTTTTTAATGATGATAAGTTTTTAATGATGCATGCAGATTACTAGCATTTGTTGTGCCTTATGTTGTACAATAGCTGGGGTGGGGTGTTGTTTGTTTCATTCTATTCTTCCTTCTGTTTTATCATTCTGTTTTCTTTGTTATTCTTCTCGTTTAGTTTACTTTCGTTTTTCCTGTCTCATGATGGTGACAATCTCTTCATGATCAGAATAAGTTTTAAAATTGATGTCATAGGTAGATGGACTAGTTTTATCCCCGTGCGAATGCCAGGATCTGTCAGTATACACACCATCCCCATCTTCTGGAAATTTTGGGCTAGGGATTCCTTCTTTTTCTATCT
>CM060329.1:38317583-38324813 GCA_030674155.1 Stramonita haemastoma | reverse complement strand
CTTAAAAGGATACTGTGATATCTGTTGGTCTTCAATTTTACGTCTGTTGTCTGTTCACATAAAAGTGATGTTAGACACAAAATAAAAAAAAGGGGGGGGGGGAGCTGTGTGTATGGACCGATCTAAGAGTCTGCACATTCATGTGTAGAAGCGTGTATGAAAGCGTATATGATCAATGATGTATTTGGAGACGAGTGTGTGCGTGCGTGCATGCGTGCGTGCGTGCGTGCGTGCGTGCGTGCGTGCGTGTGTGTATGTATGTGTGTGTGTGTGTGTGTGTGTGTGTGTGTGTGTGTGTGTGTGTGTGTGTGTGTGTGTGTGTGTGTGTGTGTGTGTGTGAGCGTACGTTCATTCGTTCGTAAGTATATGTGCGTGCATGTCTATCTACCTATCTGTTTATCTGCCTCTATGTGTGTGTGTGTGTGTGTGTGTGTGTGTGTGTGTGTGTGTGTGTGTGTGTGTGTGTGTGTGTGTGTGTGTGTTGAGTGTGTGTGTGTGTGCGCGCGCGCGTCCGCGTGTGTTTTGTAATGTGTGTGAGAGCACAATGCATGCGTGCAGTCGTCAACGTGTGCTTACCTACTTGTGTTTGTACATGCGAACCTATTCCCTACCCTGGTGTACACACACACACACTCTCTCTCTCTCTCTCTCTCTCTCTCTCTCTCTCTCTCTCTCTCTCTCTCTCTCTCTCTCTCCTCTCTCTCTCTCTCTCTCTCTCTCTCTCTCTCTCTCTCCCTCCCTCCCCCCCCTCCCTCTTCCTAGTTTTTTTTATAGTCACCCTTGTTGCTCGTTTCTATCTTAATTTCTTTCGGGACTTACTTTGCAACGGAGGCAAAGGGAGAGAGAGGGGCACTTCAGTGTAATAACTATACATGGTTTTATTTATTTCCTTCAGGACCTAAGTTGCATAGGGCAGGAGATGCTAGACCGTAAGCTTCACGCAACTGTGTGTATCTCCTCCGCTGGGCCTAGAATATTGCAGATGTAGATTTGGATATAGATATTATAGTTTGTTGATATGGGGTGATGTAGCCTAGAATATTGCAGATGTAGTTTTGGATATAGATATTACAGTTTGTTGATATTATACTTTTGGATGTTCAAGATTTAAAACGCACGGATGGGTGGATGTAAAGAAAGTAAGTACGGACGGACGGACGGAGGGAGGGAGGGAGGGACGCAGGGTGAGAGGGATGGGTCTGCCATTAACGATATCTCGTTTTATTTCCTTGTAAAAATAGGTCAGAGAGAGAGAGGTGGGGGAGACAGACAGACAGACAGAGACAGAGACAGAGAGAGAGAGTGTGTGTGTGTGTGTGTGTATGCGCGCGCGCGCGCGTGCGTGCGTCCGTGCGTGTGTGCGTGCGTCTTTGTGTTCTATTTCGACTCTTCTCTCTCTCTTCTCTCTCTCTCTCTCTCTCTCTCTCTCTCTCTCTCTCTCTCTCTCTCTCTCTCTCTCGACACTCACACACACACACACACACACACACACACACACACACACACACACACACACACACACACACACACACTGTCATACACACGTGCACACATGCGGGCTCATTCGGTCGATATTTTTTAAGCAAATGGTAAACAATAATGATAGAGTTGACTTTATTGCAGAAATTGCCTATAAGATTGATACATCCACAAAATATAAACCGATTTCTCTGCAAACAGGACCAAAAGGAAGCTTGAAATAGTCATCACACACATGATTAAAAATGAAATTTTCATTACGAACAACAACAAAAAACCTCGCTGACAAACAGACACACAAAAACCGTATCAAAAGTTACAACAACAAATTTGTATGATTGTACATCACAGATAATCACCATTTATGCATGAAAAATTCTGTTTGAGATTGTCGGTGTAGTTAATACTGTCGGGCTCAAAGATTTTTTTTTTCTTCAAATTTTAAAATGCAGACCTCTCTGGATAATGGTGAAATAGGGGACATAGCTCTTTCCCATTGTGACAGAAATCTTTTCCAGGTGTGGTTATTTCCCTTTAGTTTCCTTTACCTCTCGTTATTCAGATTTTTATCCCCTTTTTTTGTGTGTGTTTTTTTTTCAAATGCAATACTGCAATCTTTTTAATGGTATTTTGGAATCTACAATGGGAAAACATTTGCACTATGCTAGAGTTTTTGATAAGCTGGCATCATGTGCTTTATTGATAAATGTTGGTGTTCTTTAACTCTTCCTGTAGTAATACTGTTGTTGTTTTTTAATTATAACAAGTCCTTAATGAGGCAGGTTTGTTTCAAATGCAAGTATGATGCCACTACCAAGTTATAAATCACAGTCTGTTTCTGTTCGACGAAAATTGAGTTTGAAGATAAAATGCAAATACTTATATTGCAATTTTAAACAATAATTATGTTCCATAAACTCTCAATTCTTATTTTGTGAATATTTGAATAGTTTCAGGCATAATACTGTCTTCAGGTCTGAAAAAATATTGAGAAAAAATTATTTATTGCTTATATATTTTGAGTTACACAAGTGTTATCACAGATTATGCTTTTGATGTTGTACTCGCCTCAAACTTTGTACATTTGCAAGATAAATGTAAACACCATCTGTAAAGTGCGTGGTCGTAATCAAACTCTTCAACAAAAGCAAAATAATACTGAAATTGTAGAGGAACAAATTCAATCCAATTTTTTTATGTCAATCATTGATTTTTTTTCATTGCTTGATTTGATTCAATAGTCTACACATATTCTAAATCTTTTGATTTCAAGTTTCTGTTTGATCAAGTAATCCCCCTTGCAAGACAAAACTGAAGTTGATGTTCATATAGTTACTGCTATTGGGAGAATTCCCCCCAAGCAAATAGTATCTGATTGTTTTCTAAGTGCGAAAACAGATTTCAGACTGGAGAATATTATTCCAAATGAGAAATATGATTGAGCTGTACAGGCATGCAAGCAAGATTAAGCCGACTTTAAGAAAGAAAATCAGAATAGTTTAGTGGACAATAAAAAAAAAATTATTCAATGCACATGTACATATATATTTCGGCAGGCTTTAAAAAAAAAAAAAAAAAAAAAGATTTTCATTGGAAACTGCCAAGCTGCATAACCCTGAGAAAACGCATCTCATAATTCTACTTATTATTATCACTGATGACAACAATTTGAACATCAACAACTCAAACAAGCACAGTTCAACATGGCAACAACATCATCCTCAACAGCAATAGCAACAACACCAAAAAGTAAACCTTAAGACAAAAAAGTAATCAAATTAAAATTAAGTTTGTTTCAAAACAAAAAATACTAGAAGTAAACTGACATTTTTTCAAATATTTTTTCTTACATTTGTACGATTATCTCCTAACTGGATGCTGTCAAAGTTACCAGCAATGATTTGAATGATTTGATTTTGAAAGAATTGCAATGGTAGTGGGGAAGAAAATGATCAAAGGGCAAATGCAAATCGCACTCACATGCACACACATACAATACTGGGATCAGACAGAGAGAGAGAAAGTTTTTTGAAGGCTGAAGCGACACAAACAGAAACTGGAAGGCTTTTTCAGTCTTCAAGAAGTGAAGAATCCTCCGTCTGGTTTTCTTGAGTAGCCCTTGTTGGTCGTCTGCGTGTGGTGGCTCTCTGTCAAACACAGATAAACCATGGATATCTTTTTGTGTCTGATAATGCAGAAGGTAAGTGACTAATATATAAAAATCGATGGATTCGTCTTGTCCTTGTACAGTTTCGGTTTGTTCTTCTTTTTTTTTGAGACAGCTATTCAATTTTAATCAGAGATTTCGAATTTTAGGAGGTGACAACCGTGATAGGGCCACTGTTGGCGGGGTTATGAACAATAGGCCTAACTAGGCCTGTGATTGGATAGGATCGGTGCGTGTTTACACGTTTACCGAGAGACATTTTGGGATTTGGTTTGCAGTCAGACTAGATAAGTCTGTAGAAAGGTCAGTTCGTTTGGTTTTTTATGGGTATACAGTTCATTTCGGTGCCTTATAGAATGAGAAAAATACTTTGATTGATATTATAAACTGAGATCCTGTGTGTGAACGCAGGCTGAGAAAATGTTTCCCCATACATTGAAGAGTATACCCCCTAGGCCAACTTTGGCCGGTTGTGTGGATGACTCTCAGTGATACCTGGAGAGGGTATACATTTCTTGGTTCGATTCCCAGGCTTGTCCTTTCTTCCCAGTTTGACAGGAAAATCGAACTGATAATCGAAGTCTTTCGGATGAGACTATAAACCAAATGCACGCAGAGCGTTTTGCGCACACGTTGAAAACCTATTCCGCATTTTGGAAGACCAGGCCATTTTTTTTAACCATCAGAAAACGCATGCACACAGTTGTCGTGTTTAACCATCCACCCCGAAGTCAGAATGTAGATTCCTTAATGGTGGAGAAAATATATAATAAAAATTATGTAAAATCTCACTATTGGTTAACTTCAGAGCTCTTGTCTAGTGGAGGATCGAACAAAATTTATTGCGTTGCATTACGTTGTATTGTATTGCATAGCATTGCGTTATATCGCGTTGCTTTGCACTGGAGTGCATTGCATTGTGTTGTATTGCATTGCATCGCAAAAAAATTGACAACAGAAAGGAAATTGTTTTTCGGTGTTACACTGATTTTGAGCTGCTCGTATGGGTTTAGAAAGAACATGCTGAATGAAACAAATATTACAGAGAAAAATAAAAGACAGACAGGCAGAAGACAGAAGACAGGAAACAAACAGATAGAAGACAAACAGAGAGAGAAAACAGCGTGGTGACAGACAGAAACGAGAGAGTCAACGTAGGTGGAAGGAGGACAGACAGATCATTAAAGGGGGCTAACTTACCGATGGCATTTTTGACGCTGTGTACACTCTCTTTCTTCTCCTGCTCCGTGATCCGGATTGGGTGGTTCATCTCCGGTTCTTTCTCCGGTTCGATCTTCACACGGTTCTTCAGCTTGCGACTGAGAGAGAGAAGGAAGGAAGGAAGGAATTAAGGAAGAAATGAACTGATTTATTTATTGATTTATTCATTGACTGTTTGATCGATTGATTAATTGATTGATTGATCGATTGGTTTTGCATCATTTCAGTTTCTTGGGTCAGGCCTAGTCTTACAATTTGTCCTCAAGTTATGTTGTATTCTATTGACTTGTTTTATTTTGTATTGTATTTCATTGCCAAAACATAGGCCTATGTACTCGATTTTGTGATAATTGAAAACACAGAAGATTTCGAACTTAAATCATATTTCGCAGATGAATATGTCCGCACCAACGCATGCATACCCAAGTTCTCTCTCTCTCTCTCTCTCTCTCTCTCTCTTCTCTCTCTCTCTCTCTCTCTCTCTCCTCTCTCTCTCTCTCTCTCTCTCTCTCTCTCTCTCTCTCTCTCTCTCCACACACACACACACACACACACACACACACACACACACACACACACACACACACACACACACACACACAATCTCCGCCCTATTCCACGCCACACCCATAACCACCAACACCCCACCCACCCACCACAACCGCCCGCCCTACCCACCACCACCACCGACGCCCTCTCTCCACCCCTACCCCCAACACACACACACACACACACACACACACACACACACACCACACACACGTGCGCGCGCCGCGCGCGCGCGCGCGCACGCACGCACGCGCGCGCACACAACACACACACAACAAAACACACACACACACACACACACACACACACACACACACACCACACACACACACACACACAACACAACACAACACAACCAACACACATACACACACACACACACACCACCACCACCACCACCACCACCTCCACTCCCATCCACCCCCACCCCCAACCCCCATCCTCCCCACTCCCCACCCCCCTCACCCAGCCTGGTCAGCATCGTAGGTCTCCTTCTGGTACAGGGTCTCTGTCTTGTTCTTCAGGAACTCGTCGTGCTGGTCGTACTTGGCCTTGAGCACGAAGTCCAGCGAGTCTCTGGGAGCCTGGGGGTCGAAGTGGTAGACCTCGTGGCGCGAGCTGCTCAGGGTGTGCGTGGTGTTCAGCCGCTTCCAGGGCTCCTGCTGCTGCGCCAGGTGAGTGGGCACCCCGTACACCTCCTGGGAGTCCTTGAAGACCGTCCAGCTGTTGGTTTTGGGGGCTACCTGGGAAGGGGAAAATAATTTTTTTAAGAAAAAAAAATTGGAGATAATTATTGGTTGGCCAAGCTCAGTGTTGTTGCAGCCCTTTGTTCCCTTGGGAATTCACAGGTAACAGTCGAGTAAGTCAAGCTGTACGCGTTACTGCCCACGAGAGGAGCTGGAAAGGATATGCCATTAGCCTATCCCCCCACCCCCACTCCCACCCGACACATGTGACTGTATGTGTAAAGCGAACGAGATAAGAAGATTCTATGGTACTTCTTTGTCGAACAACGCTCGAACGCTCAGCATTAACTTATTGTTGTGTGTCCTATGAGCGGAAAATGCGTTGCGCTATTGTTAGTTAAGTTAAAGCGTCTGACAGCGGATACAACTTCAGTATGGTGGAGAATTGTCATTTACGTCTTTCTGGGAGGGGGGGGGGGGAGGCACGAAAATAGTACGTAAAATGAATGATTGTGGGTTAAGGATACGCATACATAGTCATCATGCAACCAGTACAGTAAAGTGAGCTGCTCTGAAGTCGGAACGTTTCGGCCGAGACCAGTGGGCAGACCTCCTGCAGCGTTAAAAGCACAGGAAAAGACCAGGTACTAGCCTACTCATCTCACCCGGTAAAGGAACGCAGAGAAGAGAGACGAGAAAAACACCTCTCTTCTTTAACTTCTTCAGGGAATCATTTGGGGCACTGCTGTTCTGAATTTTTCAGGCCTTGTCTCTTAAGTTATATTAACCTTGGCGGAGCCCATCCCTCTCCAGGCACAGGGTGAATGCATGAATGCAGGGTATGCTTACGACCCCTTGCCTCAGATGTGACTAACGCCAACAGGGTCCTTAGTATAGATAGTTGACCTACAAACATAATATACACGGGTGAAGATATGGCACTGGCAGGTCTGCACTTACAGTTGACCCCGGGAATCACAAAAGTTCCCTTTCATTATTCAGCTGCCGAGATTCGACCCCACGACATCAGCGACGCATGGAATGAAAACCATAGCCTACGCTCTGCTCAAGCAGCCGTAGCGTCTGCCACATGAAAGCTCAAAATTCCTCTTGATGTCACAGTTGTTG
>CM060329.1:38310083-38312583 GCA_030674155.1 Stramonita haemastoma | reverse complement strand
TACTGATAGGGTGCACAGATAACTACTGCCAACAGCACAGTGGTTTTGTGTAGGCCTACAGAATTAACCAAATAGGCCATTGAATAAACTATGACAGTATGAGTATTATGATCCCTCCATCATTTATTGATTGAAAAGGGGCAGTCTATGCCTAACTGAATAGTTTAAAGAAATGGAAAGGAGAAAGGGGGGGGGGGGGGAGGAGGGGAGTTGCAGAGGCAGTTGATAGATCATCCATCTAGAACCTGATCCATCGTCTACAGCCAGTAGCACAGTGGTTTTACCATGAGTATTGGGATTGCCTATACACGGCTATAGGAACGGTGATGTGGGGTAATCTGAAAATAGAATTGCCACTGAGCCAGCTGTTTTACTTTTGGGGGATTCCCTCCCCCTTGGTACTATGTGGTAGTGGCAGTTGATACCAGTTTTGTCCACTTTATCATGAACTCACTGTACTTTTGTAGTGTATGTTCATGTGTACATCTTTTGTACTAATTCTGAAAGTAAGTGTAGATAACTGATAAGCAGCCCAGCTATGGTTGGTACTAATGGTAGTATGTTGGCATGCTTGCCAGTAAAACTGAAAGCCTAAAAATAAAGGTTGTCTAGCACTGGGGAAGTACAATCCCCCCCCCCCCCCCCCCCCCCCCCCATCGTTTTGAAAAACAAGAAAAAATGAACATGACTGGAATGTGAAAGTGGGAATGTACTAGCAGCCTACTTCCACTACTAGGGTAACAATACTAGCAGTACACACACACACACTGACACACACACACACACACACATGCACACACACACATGCACACACACAACACACACACACACACACACACACACACACACACACACACACACACACACACACACACACTTAATCTTTTACCCTCAATAAAAAATATATTCGATGATTTTGGCTGAAATTCACACACACATGGAGGCATGCACCCACGCATGCACACACACACGCGCGCGTGCACACAGACACATGCAAGCACATGCACACACATATGACACACACACAAACACATGTACATACACAGAATAGCCTGGTGATCAGAGTGATGCGCTCATGATCTGTTGACCTAGGTTCAAATCTTGTTCAAGATGATTTTTCCTTTCGAGTTAACATCAGTGCCAACTCCACTCCCCCAAAAGTCATTCAGATGAGACTGCCGTGTGTGAATGCACACATAACATCTTGCGCACATGTTAATACCTGTTCTGCTTTTCAGAAGAGTAGGCCATTGTGTGCCAATAGGAATATATTTAAAAACAAAATATAAAGATCTGCATACACACGGGGACTGGATCAGTGGATGTATAAAGCACAAGAGTGCATATTCCATTATCCTTGAAATAGAAGACTAGTATGAATTTTAAAAAGATGATAAACATGCATGTACGTGTATCACAAAGCATTTTAAAGATTTATAGTTAAAATTCTGGATTAAACTGCTGGATTGTGCTGCTTGGAGAGGGATGGGCTTTGCTCTGTAACAATGTCAGGTTAAAGTAAAGAATTGTACTTTGTGAGCATGGGTGTATTCTGACCCATTAGGCTTGATACACTGGATATAAAATTGGATTTTTTTTTTTTTTGGGGGGGGGGGGTAGTTTCTGTTGACTTTATTTAAGAAGTTTGTTTTTTCTTCTTCATCAGTCGCTCAGACAGCAAAGTGTTGTCTCTCATATATATATATTCATTCATGAGTGAAAATGAATTGTGTTGCCATTCAGCACCTGACAAGTCAGGCCCAGGAATCTGACTTTGGTGTGATTTATTTCTAAAGCCCCAGAAAAGGTATCTCTAAAGCAAACAAAGACGTTTAAATGTGGCTTTTAGGTTTGTTTTTTTTAACCAAAAACTGTTAGGTACAACTGCAATAAAGCCATTAAGGTGAACATAACCTTGAAATATTAGCAATTAGTAGTGAAGAAAAGTTGTTTTTTTAAAAATTGGGTTGTGAAGGAAGTAAGAAAATAGAAAAACTTTCAGCAATAAACAAAAATACATCCCACCCCTGCATGCTATGCCTCTAAAAGCCAGTCAACAAGTGAATCCATGTTAATCAATTATGGTAATTCAGCAATAATAATGGTAATTAGTGTATGCTAATTGAGCATTGATTGTTGGTTGGTTATTTGCAGGAGGACTTTCACTTTGAGTACACGGAATGCGACAGCGATGGAGGACGGTGGCGGGTGGCAGTACCCAAGAAAGACACCTGCAAAGGGGGAGCCCCCAGCCTCCCTGTCAGAGGGAAAGATTGCAGTAAGTGCTGTGACATTGTGTGTGTGTGTGTGTGTGTGTGTGTGACTGTGTGTGTGTGTGTGTGTGTGTGACTGTGTGTGTGTGTGTGTGTGTGTGTGTGTGACTGTGAGTGTGTGTGTGTGTGACTGTGAGAGAGACAGAGTGTATGTGTGTGTGTGTGTGTGTGTATGTGTGCGTGTGTGTTTGAGAGTGTGTGTGTGTGTGTGTGTGTGTGTGTGTGTG
>CM060329.1:38302583-38307583 GCA_030674155.1 Stramonita haemastoma | reverse complement strand
CACACACACACACACACACACACACACACACACACACACACACTATAGAGGAACCCCCCCCCGCCGCACAACACACACCATAGCATCACTTCACAATCAAGACAAAATCTCTATTTTTCTATTTTCAGCTTTCACCTGCAGTCCTGGCCAGTATCTGGACCTGTCAGGTGACCAGACCTGCCAGCCCTGTCCTGCAGGGACCTACTCTCTCGGGGGAGGGGTTCGGTTCGATGACTGGGACAAGGTACCCGACTTCTTCTCCTCTACCACTGAAGAGATAGGGTCAAGCTTTCTGACTGGGGGTCATCCACCACTTGAAAACAGGAACTGCAGCAGGTAAGGGTACAACTGTTTTATTTGTAGTGTTCAGAAAATGAACTTGTCCAGTGATTATGTTGTCATTTTACTTCCTCTGAAAATGAATTTGTCCATTGATTATGTTGTCATTATCCTTCTTTAAAAAATGAACTTGTCCAATGATAATGTTGTCATTCTCCTCCTCCTTCTTCGTGAAAATCTCAGTCAGTGATCATTGTCACCTGTCATGTGAGGGAAAATGTACTTGGCTGCCGTTAAGCACCTTTGGAGTGGGAGAGAAATGCTATCTTTTAAGTCTTTCTGGAAAAAAGGCAGGAAAATGGGACAAGAAAGGAGTGATGTCCTCTAACAGGAAGAAAAGGAGTAAGGCAAAAAAGAGAGGAATCGAAAACAGAATTTCCAGAAGGTAGGGATGCTATTTATACTGACAGGCCCCCTGCATCTCCAGGGGGGGGGGGGGGGGTAGGCTTTTAATGTGTGAACAAAACATCATGTGTGATTGAACATTAGTTTTTCAGTTTAACCAAAAGACTTGCAAAGGAATAAAATGGAAACTACTGTGTAGGCCGGGAGAGGGGGGTGGGGGGAGTTGAGCAGAGCACCATAATAAAGATTTGAACCTGCATCCTTAGATAAGACATGTGACCATCTAACCACTACAATATTCATCCCCTTGTCTTAGACTACTCAGCCACAAAAAATACAATCACAACAATAGGCAGTACCAACATCAATCTAAAATTGAACTAATGCATGGTGTAATGTTATGTCTAGAAACAGGAAACGGCCCATGCATAAAATATGATATAATTTTGTGAGAACTTTAACTTTGAAAACAAGGCTGTTATGACATCTCCATTGACTTCATGTCACCCTCTTTTTGTCCTGGTAAGTGCTAAAGAACGGTTAGAAAAGTGATCCCTACTCTTACCACTGTGCGCACAGGGTTGGTCTGAACAGTTTCTGTTTTGTACTTTTTTTTGTCTCTTTGTTTTATTCTTGTGTTTTTGATTCATTTTGCTTTATTTTGTTTCTCTTTTTAGTTTCGCTTTGCATTGTGTTGTCTTGATTTTATTTATGTATCGTTGGTTATGTATGTTGGTGACTTTAATTTATATTTTTATCATGATTCACTATCACTTCTGTCCCATTTTTTTTTTTTTATCTCTTTGGTCTAATACAGTACAGTGAATGAACACAAGTGACCATGCTTTGGCATGATTTGGGCTTGTGGAGTGTAACATGAATTATGCACTGGGACAAATAGCGTGGCCAGAGGGTTCACCTTTCCGCTGCCATTTTGTCCTGAATTAATTTGCCCTTGCCTTGGCACTGCCTGTGGGTGTGTGGGTGTGTGGGTGGGATCAAGCACAGAGAGCAGTGGGTAGATGCCGCTGTTGCTGTGTAATGTCTCACTGGGTCCTGTATTGCTTCTGCAGATATTTTTATACTTAGAATGTTTGATTTGAGTTTTTCATTTCTGTATTTGAACTCCCAATTTCTACCAATGGTAAAATTTTGTGTATACAATGTTTTTATCCACCATTTAGGTAGCCGCAGTCCTACTTTGGGGGTAGTGTCTAAACACAACACTTGTTGGCATGGGTTTAAAAAGAAAATTGTCACTGGTTCCTACCAGTATGAAATGGTCTGCTCATGCAAAAGGCGAAATGGGTTTATAACATGTTCACAAGATGTTCTATGTGTGTTGGCACATGGGCCTCAGTTTATAATCTAAAAATCAGAAAGACTCCTGATCACAAAATCATAAAATTGCTTCTTGATTTCTTCCTGAACTATTTGAAGAAGGCACTGCTTTAAGTTTTTTAGGCAGCGTGTTATGGATGAATTGAATCTGGCAGAGCCCATCCCTCTTCTGATATGGGATGCATGCTGGGTTTTTTTGTGTGACATCATCTAGCCAGTTAGAGCTGGCCTACTCTTGCACTTTAAAAAATGGTGGCACAAAAAGTTATCATTTTCAAATATATATTTTTTTTTAATTTCTAGGCTAGAGCTCCGAGCTTTACTAATTTTGAGACTTTACATAAGCAGTTATTTTTACTGATCATCAAGGTATCTGGACTCCAGCTTCAGGGATAGTGTCTAAATATGTCACCTGTGTTCATGCGTTTAAAATTTTTTTGTCATCTGTTCCTACTGGCATGAAATGGCCTACTCTTCTGAAAGGTGGAACAGGTTTTTACCATGTGCGCAAGATGTTTTGTTTGTGTTTGCACATGGGGCATCAGTTGATAGTCTCATCCAAAAGACTTTGGGGAAGTTGGGGGAGTCAGTATTTGTGTCTAATGTTAACTCCAGGGTACAGTTCCCTAAAACGGGCACCTCCGTGATGGCTTGATCCTGGGCTATCAGATAACGGTCACAACACTAACCACTAGGCTATCCCACCCCTAGGTAGAATTAATATTTATCACTTGTGGTTCGATACAGTAAAATAAGCAGATATAATCATAAGTACTAATGTAGCCTGAAGCCCACATGGTTGCGGCTTGTGGAGTCTTTAGCTTGAATACCACACTGCGAAAAACAGCAACGCTTGAGGGTTGACCTTTATACTGCCATTTTCGCTGAACTAATTTGTCTGTGCGTGGGTTGGGCTGAGTGGAGAAGAGAATGAGGAGGAAAAAGAAACGTTGGTGTTGCTGTTAGACCACAGTGTGTCATTTTTTTTGCTTAGCGTAGTGTTTGGTAAATGTTTACAAGTGACAAACTTTATGATATGATGGAAGCTAATGCAGGAGTTGTTGGGAGATTTTTTGCTAAATGTGTAATTCAACTTTATATTTTAAGGTGTTGAGTGAAAAGTTTGTGTATTTAAGCTGTCTAATTCATGTTTGTATTTAACAATGTGTGTGTGTGTGTGTGTGTGTGTGTGTGTGTGTGCGCGCGCATGTGTGTTTGACAGGAGAGAGAGGGAGAGGGAGAGTTTAACTTTAATATGTATGTTAGGAGGGGGGGGGGGGGGGGGTGCGCACGCATGTATGTGTGTGAAATGTAGAGATTTTGCAAATTTCTAGGACATATGGATCACTTTTTTGTTGTCTTTTCTATTAAAGTGTTGTTGTTTTTTTTAACATGTTGAAAATCTTATGCAAGTGTGTCAAAAACCCCCCCCAACTTCTCAACAATGTTTTTGTTCATTTAAAAAAACAAGCAAACTCACAAGTGATCACTGAGGGTGGTGGTCCCTTTAGATGTGTGTGTATGGAGGGGAGGGGTTCCCTCTAGGTTTCTCCCTCTCCTTTATTGCACATCCCAGTACTTAACATGTTCATGTAATCTGTCTTATGTAAGATGCTTATTTTCCTGCAACACATAATATGAACCAGGACAAAGAAACCAGACATCACTGTTTTGATCTTATGTAACATGGTAATTACATTCTGGTGAGACTGTAAAGTAAGGTCCTTTGTGCGAATGCACACTGGACAACTTGCGCGCAAATTAAAATCCAGCATCTGTTTCACTAGCAAACTGTGATGTTCAGTGTTCACTTTCCAGCCTTGGTGTTTTCTTCCTAGTTTCACTAGAGAATAGAACGTAACGTCAAAGTCCTCCAGATGAGGCTAAAGCCCCAAGCCTCATGTGCGAATGCATGCAAAACATCTTGCACACACATTGATAACCCTTTAAGCCAAATGGAAGAATAAGCTATTATGTGCCAGTTAGAACAGATGACAGAATTTTTTTTTTAAATGCATGCACACAGGTGCCATGTTTAGACACCATTCCGTAAGTCGGAATGTGGGTACCTGAATGGTGTTTGTGTGTGTGTGTGTGTGTGTGTGTGTGTGTGTGTGTGTGTGTGTGTTAAAAAAAGGGGGGGCGAGGGGCTATGGGGAAACAATGGTTGCATACGCAAAAATCTCGCCATTGGTTAACCTTGGAGCAAAGGGATGGGGGAAAGATTCCAGCAATTTAAAAAAAAAAAGAATAATGGTCTCATTTGGTCCAGTGGTATTTATGACATCAATATGCCCAACATGCTGTTTGCGCACTAGTATATTTGTGAAAGTCTAACTTCTTCTTTTTCAAACACTCAGACAGCTGCTATTGTTGTTTGTCATATGAGTGAAAATGCGTTGCACTGCTGTTAAGCTCCTGACAGGTTAGGCCCTGCCAGGAGCATCCGACTTCAGCGTGAAAGATAATGATCTTCAAAATCTTTCTGGAAAAAAGGCAGGCGAATGCACAGGTAGAAAAGGAACAAGGCAGAAACAAAGAAAAACAGAAAAGAAGCAATCTGTAGAACAGAATTTCCAGAATTTGGGGATCAAGGAGGCTGTTTATACTGACAGACACCCAGCATCACCAAAGGGGATATTGAGATAAACAAAGGAGTGAAATCAGTGTGATGTAGGATCTGAGAATGATGTTTCTATCACTCCATATGGTCTTCAGCTTTTTCAGTGCTGCTATAGTCTATGCAGACTTGGAGAGGGCATCAGGCTTAGCTTAGCCTGTCTAACTGCTGACAGTGATACAGCATTTACCAGGAAAAAGGAAACAGTTATTACCATTATGGTTATGCAAACCTTTGTATGGCTGACCTATCTGCCCACACCATTTGCCTGTGGGTCAGGAAATAGGAAATATTCATCATGGCCATTCTTTCCCCTTTGCCATGTCACGTTAGTGTTGCCTGTCATTGTCTCCGG
>CM060329.1:38276955-38299455 GCA_030674155.1 Stramonita haemastoma | reverse complement strand
TGAAGCCGAAGAGCGAAAACAAAACCACCCGAAACACCTTCGTAGAATATTAGGCCGGTGGTCTGGATGACACGAACATACCCAGCATGCACCCTGTTGCCTGGAGAGGGATGGGCTCCGCCAGGTTCGGCTTGCCCCTGACATGGACACGCTGCCTGAAACATACAGTTGCCGGTGCCCCATTCAAAGGGTAGAGGGAGAACTTTGCAAGGGGAGGAAATTGAATAAAACACCGGCTATTCGTGCCGGAGAGGAAATAAAATCAACCTCAGGAATGGTCCTTTGGGTGGGATCTCATATCATCAGTCCTTTTTTTTTTACTTTTTTTCTTTTTTTTTGCATTGACACCAAAGAAAACTGGCAAAGAAAAAAAATCTGAATAATCGCTATGCATCCAACAAATATACATGTAATATACATAACTGTACAGCTCAAAAGCATAAGCACAAAAGTGTAGACAGCTAAGAAAAGAATTTGGGACAAAAGTATTAGTTGTAAGAACCGTAAAAAAAAAAAAACAACAACAACCAAAATAAAACCACAGAGAAAGAATTCCACAAAAGCGAAAATAAAAAGTTTGGACAGAATAAGAAGGAAAAAAAGTAAGCCATAAGCATAAATAGAAAGTACAGGCAACCACACACACACACACACCACACACACACACACACCACACACACCACACACACGTGCGCGCGCGCGTACACACACACACCCCACCACACACACACACACACAACACAACACACACACACACACACACACACACACACACACACACACACACACACAAGAAAGAAGAAGAAAAAAGAAAGAAAAAAGAAAGAGGGGAGAGAGAGAGAGAGAGAGAGAGAGAGAGAGGAGAGAGAGAGAGAGAGAGAGAGAGAGAGAGAGAGAGAGAGAGAGAGAGAGAGAGAGAGGGGGGGCAACAGAAGAAAGAAAGAGAGAAGAAAGGGAAAGGCAAGAACAGGAAAGAAAGAAAGAAAGAACTAGAAAGAATTACAGAAAAAAGAAAGACAGACAGACATAAACAGAGACAGACAGACAGACAGACAGACAGACAGACAGACAGAGAAGGAGACAAAGAAAAAAGAAAAGAAGGAAGAAACGAAAGACACTAATGGAGGCAATCTGCGCTCCAAAGCATGCAGGTTTTAATGTTATTTATCATACAATGAACAGTGAGTGTTGGCATACAGAGCGAGAGAGGACGATGAACGCCTTTGTAGCTTGTCAGCCAGGGGCTATTGATTACACGGAAGCTTTTGATAGGCTGCTGTGAAAAGCTGATTAGTCCCTGTCCGTTCTCTGTCTCTCTGTCTGTCTGTCTCTCTGTCTGTCTACCTGTCTGTCTGTCTTGTCTGCTTATCTATGTCTGACTGTCAGATTTTTCCAACAATGTGTCTGTCTTTTTTTGTCTGTCCGCTTGTCAGGGATTATCTTATTCTTGGTCTCTGCTGTGTTTGTCTTTTTGTCTGTCGCTTTCAGGTATTATCTTTAGTTCTTGTCTGTTCGTTTGTTTTGTCTTTTGTCTGTCCGCTTGTCAGGGTGTTTATCCTTAGTTCTTGTTTGTTCTGCCCAGTATCTCTGTACTTTATCTCTGTCCCTGTCTGTCTCTCCGTGTTTCCCTGTTTCTCTGTTGCTGTCTGTCTGTCCCTTTCTGGCAGTTTTTTTTTGTCCTGTCTGTCTGTCTGTCTGTCTGTCTGTCTGTCTGTCTGTCTGTCTTCTTCTGTCTCTCTGTCTGTCTGTCTCTGTCTCTCTCTCTCTCTCTCTCTCTCTCTCTCTCTCTCTCTCTCTCTCTCTCTGTTATCTGTCTCTCTCTCCTAGTTAAACCCTCACCTCTCTCCTCTTCTTCTCTTCTCTCGTCTTTCTTCTCTCTCTCTTCTGTATCCTCTCTCTTCCAGTTGTACCTTCAAAAGGTACTATTACCTACTGAAAATATCACTATCCGATCTTTCTGTCTCTGCTCTGTCTTTCACTCTTGTCTATCTATCTGTCTGTCTGTCTGTCTGTCTTCTGTCTGTCTGTCTCTATCTGTCTGTCTTCTATCTGTCTGTCGTCTGTCTGTCTGTCTATCTATCTGTCTGTCTGTCTTCTTGTCTCTGTCTGTCTGTCTCTATCTGTCTGTCTGTCTGTCTGTCTGTCTCTGTCTGTCTGTCTGTCTGTCTGTCTGTCTGTCTGTCTGTCTTCTCTTCTCTCTTCTGTCTCTCTTCTCTCTCTTCTCTCTCTCTCTCTCTCTCTCTCTCTCTCTCTCCTCTCTCTCTCTCTCTCACACACACACACACACACACAGAGGCACGCACGCACGTACGCACGCACACACTCTCACACACACCACCACACACACACAACACACACACACACACACACACACACACACACACCAACACAAATCTGTTGCTTTTCAGCCTCGTGTCAGTTTATCTCTTGATCCTGGTCAACAATCATGGTAATGTACGAATTGGTTGGAGTGGGGAGGGGAGAGGAGCGGGGTGGGGGGTTGGGGATAATGGACTGACGCTAAGAGATGGGGTGGTGATGATTGGGTGATGGAATGGGGAGGGGGGGAGTGAGAGGAGGAGAGAGAGGAGGAGAGAGAGAGAGGAGAGAGAGAGAGAGAGAGAGAGAGAGAGAGAGAGAGAGAGAGAGAGAGAGAGAGAGAGAGAGAGAGAGAGGAGAGAGAGATTTGATTGATTATGTTGATTTATTCTTTTATATCGAAGATAATGGAATAAGCACTCTTGTGCTTTTTTACATCCAGTCCCCGTGTGTATGCAGTTTTGTAAATGTCACCTGTTCCCACCGGCACACGATGGCCTACTCTTACAAAAATCGGAACAGGATTTAACATGTGCGCAAGATGTTCTGCGTGCGTTCACACACGGGGCCTTGGTCTAAAGTCTCATCCAAAGGACTTTTGGGGAGAGTGGAGTCAAACTGATGTTAACTCCAGGAGAAAAATTTCCTCGACCGGACTCGAACCAGGGTCGTCAAATTGCCAGCGCAATGTTCTGACCACTAGGCTATCCGTCCCCAGAGAGAGAGAGAGAGAGAAGGAGAGAGAGAGAGAGAGAGAGAGAGAGAGAGAGAGACAGAGAGAGAGAGAGAAGAGACAGACAGACAGAGACAGAAGAGAGACAGAAGACAGACAGACAGACAGACAGACAGAAGACAGACAGACAGACAGAGCAGACAGACAGACAGACAGACAGTAGGACAAAAGCAGCAGACAGAATGACAGCAGAAGACAGACAGAGCAGCAGGACAGACAGACAGACAGACAGTAGTAGAAGACAGGCAGAGACAGCTAGACAGACAGAAAACAGGCAGGCAGGCAGGCAGGCAGCAGCAGCAGTACAGACAGACAGACAGACAGACAGCAGACGACAGACAGGACAGACAGACAGATTTTCAGGACTTTTTACAGAGCAACATCTGTGTACATGATGGTAAATAGTGTGTGGTGAGGTGTGGTGTGGTGTGTGTGATGTGTGTGTGTGCTGCGCTTGCTGTGCTGTGCTGTGCTGCTATGCTATGTTGTGCTGTGCTATGCTATGCGGTGGTAGGGTGCAATGCTGTGCATCACAGTGCAGTGTGTTATTTGTTATCATATTTGTGCGTTATGTTTTACTTGCTGTGTTATGATAGATGTAGTGTTTAGCTGTATCGATTCGTGTTGTGTTATCTGTGATGTTATGTCAACTCTCCTTTTGCTTTGTTTCCCGTTGTCACACTCTGCTTTGCATTGTTGTGCCACGGCATAACCGTGATGTGCTATACTTTGTTTTGCGTTGTATTTCCTTGCCTTGCTTTGTTGCCTGTCGTGGCACCTTAATGAACCTTGCCTTGCTTTGCCTTGCCTCACCTTGCCTTATCTTGCCGACTTTGTTCTGCCATACTTTTACCGTCTCTTTCTTTGATTTTCTGTCTTTGCATCACCTTGTCTTGTCTTGTCAGCTTTGTCCTGCATACTTTTACCGTCCATTTCTTTGATTTGCTGCTTTTGCATCACCGTGCCGTTTCTTAGCCATATTTTGCCTCGTCGTGTCGTCTTTGGCTTTGCCTTACCCTGCTTTGTAAACCTTGCCGTATCGAGGTTTGGTTGTTTAGGGGTTTTGGGTTGCCTACAGTCCCTTGCCTTGTTTTGCCGTGTATAACCTTGTCGGTTTTTATTTGCCTTCGCTGCTTGACCTTGCCTTGATTTGCCGTGTAGTACCTTGCCGTGTCGTTTTTTGCTTTTGTTGCTTTGCTTTGCTTTGCTTTGCCTTGCCTTGTCTTGACAACCCATGCCATTCAATACCGTGCCTTGCCTTGCCTTCCATGCCTTGCCTTGCCATACCTTGCCTTGCCTTGCCATACCTTGCCTTGCCTTGCCTACTGCCTGCCACACCTGGCCTTGCCTTGCCACACCTGGCCGGCTTGCCTTGCCATCCCATGCCATTCAATACCGTGCCTTGCCTTGCCATACCTTGCCTCGCCTTGCCATACCTTGCCTTGCCACACCTGGCCTTGCCTTGCCTTGCCACACCTTGCCTTGCCGTGTTGTCATACCTGACCGTACCCTGCCATGCCACCCACGGTGTCTTACCCCAACATCGTGCATGAAGCCGACGCGACACGAAACATGGACAGAACACTCCTCTACTAGAACCTTATCCATCAAATCAACCAATCAATCATCCCTCCTCATCCTCGCCATACTACTCCTTCTCTTCCATCTAACACCGCAGTCCTTCCACCCGGGGTGGATACCTGTTTCAGGTCAGCAACATGTTCATCGTGTCCCTGGCGGTAGCGGACCTGACAGTGGGACTGGTAGTGATGCCCATCTCCGCCATCTACATCTTCACGGGGGACTGGCTGTTCGGGGTGGCGGTGTGCCAGATCTGGATCGCCATCGACTACACGGCCTCCACGGCCTCCATCCTCAACCTCTTCATCCTCAGCCTGGACCGCTACTGGTCCGTCAGGGCGCCGCTGCAGTACCTGCACAAGAGCACCCGCAGGAGAGCGCTGAGCATGATCTCCGTGGTGTGGGTGGCCAGCTGCCTGTGGGTCATCCCCATCGTCGGCTGGCACTTTTTCGCGCACGGCGGGGTCCGGACTGTGCCGTCTGACGTGTGTGACACGGAGTACGCGCGGGATTCGGTCTTCAAGGTGGTGACGGCCTTCTTCAACTTTTACCTGCCTCTCTCCGTGATGTACGCTTTGTATATACGGATTTTTATGGAGATCCGCAAACGCTCCCAGTTCGAGTTGGGGCAGAGGAACCCCGGGCGGCGCCGGTTGTCGTACCACGTGAAAGCCAACCCCGTGCTGGCCCGTGAAGAGGGGGAGAGTGACGGTCACGATGACGACACCTTCACGGACGACCAGTCCTCGCGGGAGCGGATGACGTTGCAGGAGATCGGGATGACGTCAGTGCAGAGATGTGACGTCAACGCTTCCCACAAGGAGGCGGGAAGGTCCGCGAGAACGGGGCACGCGCGGGCACGGGCACGGGCAGGGGCGGGGGGGACTGGTTCGGGAGGACCTCCTCGGGCACGGCGGGGGGGCACGGCAACCTGCGCCTGCTGGCCATGCGGCGGCAGAAAGGACAGAAAGAGGCGCCCCCCTCCATCTCCCCCACCGTGTCCCCGCTCCTCCGGCCCAAGCCCCGCAAGGTGGAGTACGTGTACGACGAGAACGTGCTGGACCCCCAGACGGAGAAACTGGAGCGGTACTACTACGAGGACCACGTGGACAGGGGCTGCTTCACCGTCAAGCGCTCCGCCAACAGGAGCAGGACCCCCCTCTCTCCCCGGACAGACCCCTCCGCCAAGAGTCTGCTGGGCCAGGACGAGGACCAGCTCGCCCGCAAGGACCGGGAAGGCAGCAGCCCTGTCACCCTCCGCAGCGCTTTCGGGGACGTGTTCGTGCACATCTACGGCAGCAAGGCCTGCCGGGACAAGAAGGCGGCGGTGTTACACAACAACACCTTGCCGGGAAACTGCCCCAAGAGCCAGCAGCAGGCGTCTCACAAGCCGTCCCAGAAACTGTCCGCGTCTTGCGAGGCGTTACCCAGCGCTATGGTGGTGGGGGACTGCCCAGCAGGGGAGTGTGGGGAGTGCGGGAGCTCCTCCTCTTCCTCCGCCAAGGAGCGCGGGGGGTGGTGGTGGAAGTGTCGGGGGTGAAGGTGACTGACAAAGCGGACCTCCCTTCTCCCAGCTCCTCCTCGGGGGCGTCGTCCTCTTTAGGGGACGGTCCCGGGAACAACACTTCTAGCGCGGGCACCGCTACCGCCACCAGACCCACCCTGTGGTGGACAGCCTGTCCCTGGTCCGGCACCTGCACCTGGCCGAGACCTTCGTGGACAAGAGCATCCTGCCCACCGCCTCCAGCGACAGCGGGGGTAAAGAGGAGGCGGACCCCGCTGACCACAACAAGAGAGACGTGTTCCTGCTCAGAGACGACAAGGACCGGAGGCTGACCGGCGTGCTGAACCTCCGGCACCGCCTGATCCGGAACTTCCGCGTCAGCTCGTCCTTGCGGAAGGAGATCAAGGCTGCGCGGCAGCTGGGGGTGATCATGGGCGCCTTCACGCTGTGCTTCCTGCCCTACTTCGTCCTCTTCCTGGTGGTGGCCTTCTGCGACCACTGCATCCAGCCCGGGCTGCTGACGGCCGCCACCTGGGTCGGGTACCTCAACTCCACCCTCAACCCCTTCCTCTACCCGCTCTGCAACGCTGCCTTCCGCCGCAAGTTCCGCACCATGCTGCGCTTCTGGTCCTTCGCCTCGCCCTCCAGCTTCAACTACTCCGACCGTAACAGCATGACCCGCGCGCGTTATGATTGAGGATGTGGAGGGGGGGTTGGTGGTTGTGGTGGTTGTTGTGGGGGAGGAGTGGGGTGGGGGGTGGGGGGGTGTTTTTGGGGTGGGGTGGGGTGGTGGTGGTGGTGGTGTTGTGATGTGATGGGATTTTTCTTTTTTTTTATGTGGGGGGTTGGGGGGCTTGTTTGGGTTGGGATGGTGATGATGTGATGTGATGTGATGTGATTTTTTTTATTTTTTGGGGGGTGGATTTTTTTTTTTGGTGTAAAATAGTTTAAAGACGATTTTATATACAAAAAATGTTGAAAAGTATTTGTGCATTGTTGAAATTAGGTGTGGAATACTTGTTTGATATTCACTATTCAGTATTTGGCCGAACTAAGGAAATACTTTTTTTTATTATAAGAAAAAAAATTCACAAGTGAAGCACGATCTTGATAAGCTTACTGTATCTCCTTCCTCGGTTTTCCCCCCTTTTTGCCTTTAATCTTTATTTCTTTCCTTTTATCTTCTTCCTTTCCTTTCTTTCTTCCTTCCTTTAGTTTCGCTCTCCGCCCCCCCCCCCCCCCCCCCCCCTTCTCATTTGTTTCTTCTTTTTTTTCTTCCGTCCCTGGTTATTTTCACTCTTTACCGGGGAGCTGTCCAAAATTCTCCCTCCCCCCCCCCCCCCCCCCTCCATATTTTTCCCCTTCATGTTTCTTTCTTTCCTCCGTCCATCTGTCTTTCTCTGATCTTTTTTTCTTCTTCCTTCCGTCTTTTACTTCCTTCCATGTTCTTTCCATTTCTTTATTATTTTCTTTCTTTCCTTTTCTTCTTGCTTTCTGTTTTTTCTATCTCTACCTTTGTTTTGTTTTAGGGGTTGGTTTGGTTGTGGGGGTTGGGGGGTGGGGGGTTGCTCCTCCTTCCCATCGTTTCTTCCTTTTACTTGTCTCTCTCCTTCCTTCATTTTAGTCCTTTTCTCTTTTTGTCCATCTGTTTTCTTCCTTATTCATTTATTTATTTATTATTTATTTTTTATATCGAGGATAATGGAATAAGCACTCATGCGCTTTTTTGCATCCAGTCCCCGTGTGTATGCAGTTTTTTGTAAATCTCGTCATCTGTTCCTTCACAGTTCCTTTCTTCTTTCCGTCCAAACTTCCTTTCTATTCTCCCTACCACCTTCCCTCCTTTCTTTCCATCTTCCTTCTTTCATGGTCCTTTTCTTCCCTTTTTTTTCTCATCTCTCCCATTCCTTTACATCCTTTCTTTCTGTGCCTTTTTTCCCCTCCGTATCTCCTATTTGTCTTCATCTGTTCTTTTCTTCCTCCCTTCCTTCTTTAGATCTTTTATTTCTCCTCCCACCCTTTCCTCCTGATTCTTTCCTTGGCCCTTATCTCCATTTTATTTATTGTGCCTTGTGTTCCTTTTTTCTTCCTTTTCTCTTCATTCGTTTATTTTTCTTTTCTTCTTTCCCTCTTTTCTTATTCTCAAGTTTTCTTCCTTCTTTTTCCATGGTAGCTTTGTTTGTCTTCCGTTTCTTTCTTTCTTTCTTTTTATCATTTCTTCCGTCTTCTTTTTTTCCGTGTTTACTTTTACCATGTTTCCTTTACCTATTTCTTATGATCTGTCTGTATTCACGTGTGTGTGTGTGTGTGTGTGTGTGTGTGTGTGTGTGTGTGTGTGTGTGTGTGTGTGTGTGTGTGTGTGTGTGTGTGTGTGTGTGTGTGTGTTTGTTGTGTGTGTGGTTGCGCGCGCGCGCGCGCGCGTGCTGCGTGCGTTAGTTGCGTAAAGTGCGTGTGTGTATGTGTGTGTGTGTGTTTGTGTGTTTGTGTGTGTGTGTTTGATTCGATTGTTTTGTCTAGATATTCTTCGATAAAAGAAAAATTGGGAAAAGTCATGGAAAAAGACATGTACATGAATCAGAAAAGGGAACTTCTATTCCCTAAAAAGGCCAATATCAAACAGAAAATGATTGAAGGTATTTCCATTATTATTTTAAAGACAAATGAAGCACTAAACGACGAACTTGTGGTAACAAATCAGAAAGACTCCCAAACTGATTCAAGCTGAAACTGATAATCTAACCTTTTTCTTGCGTTAACTGAGTTACTAAAACGTTTTATTAGGCATTGTACGTAATTGACTCGATTTTTTTTCAGGGGGGTGGGAGGCAGGTAGGTTATTTCTCCTAGTCTAAACACTGATTTCAAACCAATCGAGTGATACATATTTGCACTGAATTTTATGCTTTATAGTACCTTAATGACAATCTCAGAGCTTACCTTACCTTTTTTTCCCCCAAACGATTCACAGCATACATGTGTTGTTGTCACTTATAAGAATGGCTTTTCTCTACCAAATTTTGCCAGTGGTAAGTTATTTACCAGCTGACCTTTACAGAGTTTTTCTGTCTTCCTCTTTTGTGAAGTAAGTGATGCTGCATGCTACCATGTGACTCATCCAGGTCTCAGTGTACCCCTAACTGTTTGTGAAGGTGGTGATGCTGCTTTCACGATACTCATTCCGATCTCACTGCAGCCTACCCCATAAGTTTTCTAGCATCCTCGGAGTCAGCAGTCTTTGGAGACTATCGGTATTTCATTGCTAAGCAGAAGATACACTCTACTCCAGTTGCTGGAGCTAATGATAATAAAATTATTATGCATTGTATTGATTGTATTGTTTTGCATTATATTGTATTGTGTTGTGTTGTATTGTGCTGGATTGTGTTGTTTTGCACACCAAATTCGGATGCGCTGGGCCTGACTTGTCAGGCGCTTAACGGCAGCGCAACACGTTTTCTCTCATATGACAGACAACGATATAGTTGCTGTCTGAGCGTTCGACGACGAAGAATAAACCTAAGTATCGTTTTGTATTGTGTTGTGTTGTATTGTATATTTTATTGCATTTTATTGTAAACCACGTTCAGTAACATCAGATTTCTCTGATAGTAATTCAGGCCGCTCTCCCCCACAGAGAGCATGAAGCCACACGAGCAGCGCCACACTTTTTCCCTAAACGATTCCCTACCTATATGTGTTGTTGTTACTTATAAGATCAATTTTTCATAACAAAATTTTGCCAGTGACAACTCTCTCGTTGCCGTCGGTTCTTTATTTGAATATGTGTTGCGCACAGGACCTCAGTTTATCGTCTCATCCGAAAGACTAGCACCCAGGTTCAAAGCTGAGCTGATGAGGGAAAAGCTTGGGTACAAACAGGAATCAAACTCTGCGACTTCCGCTTTCTTTGATGAGGTGTTGACTACCCATACCGCTTTTTTGACGATGGTATTGAACTCACGCACCTACCTCAGTTTTACGAGGAAATATTCACTCCCCACCCACGCTTTCTACACCAGGGATTGATCCCCACTCCACCGCTTTCTAGCAAGGGATTGACTCAAACCACTACCGCTTTCTAGACAAGAATTTGACTCACCACCCACCTCGCTTCTAGACAAGGGATTGACCACAACCCTACGCTTCTAGACAAGGATTGACCACACCACCCAGCTGCTAGATAAGGGATTGACTCACCCAACCACCCGCTTTCTAGACAAGGGATTGACTCTCCCACCCCCCACCACCCCCACTGATCTACACAGGGACAACCCATTAAGTCTCAAACTGACTGAAAAATATGGTAACAATCAAATCATTCTATTTAGCCCGGGTTAAAAGCTATGTCAGTTGATGTAAACTAAGTGCCAAGGCCTACATTAACCTGTTGTTATGCTGTAAAATATTATATTGAGAATGTCTCCAGCCGTGACAAACTCTTAAACATAACAACCTGTACTCTATTTTCAAAAAAGGGAAAAAAATACCTCTGAAGTCGGAGGACGGCTCCCGTATGACGAGATACTTAAAAAACAGTCTACACGCAAACTTCTTGCCCGGTTGTGCAATTTCAATCTCATGTGCGATTCCCAAGGGGGATGAGTGAGTCAGTGCTTATGTCTTTCAATGCGTTCAGTTGTAGACTAGGCTGAAGAGGCCCATTCCAGAAAAGTAGGCTGTCACAGTGTCGATCCGTCCTGTGGCAGTGCTTGGTCAATCGTTAATTAAACTCTTAGAGCTGGCACGTGCGTGGACTACAGCAGGTGGGGAAGAGGAGAAGGTACTGACTTCACCTAGGACCAGAGCGCTGAGAGTCCATTTATCACAAACTCTTACTAGTCTTAACATTTTGTTTTATACAGAAAAATAAAACGTGATGATGATGATGATGATGATGATGATGATGATGATGATGATGATGATGATGATGATGATGATGATGATGATGATGATGACAGTGACATAAAGAACACTGACGGTGATTTCATTAAATGTCGCTGCATCATAAAGAAAGAAACAAAACAAAACAAAGCCAAAAACAAAAACAAGAAAAAACGAAACAAAAAGAGAACAGGAGATACGGGTACCCGTAGTGTGAATGGGTAGTTTTGAACATTAATATTTTGGCTTGCCCTTCTTTGGTTGTCGGGTTATTTTGTTGTTTGTGTATTTGTGTGTTTTTGTGGGGTAAGTGTTGTTTGGGGTTCTTGAGGGGGGGGGGGGGGGAGTGTTGCAGTTTGCATATTTTTATTGTTTTGTTTTTGTTTGCTTTTTTTTTTTATAAATCGTAACTTTAAATTGATACCTCAGGCGTTCAAGACAATATCTAGAAAGGAAATCTCATAGACAAAAGTTTGTGTGTCCACTATTTAGTATACTCACCCTTTTATTCCCCCCCCCCCCCCCCCCCCCCCCCCCCCCCCCCCCCCCCCCCCCCCCCCCCTCTTCAAAAAAAAGGAGGGATTATAAAAAATAAAAGGATTGTCTATGTCAGTGGTTTAGATATATAGCATCCGTGTAGAAAGCGAAAAGCCACAAGTTCGGTCTCCGTTTAAACACAAACTTTCCTCCCATCCTCAAGACCTTGAGGGGTGGTCTGGGTACTAGTCTATCAAATAATACAGTAAACCGAGTACTTTGTTCAACTCACATTCAGTGCATGTAAAAGAATCACGGCAACCAGAGAGTTGTCCTTGGCAAAATTCTAACATAAAAGACACCGTTCTGTAGAAAAACACACTCACCAGGAATTAGTTTGGGATGGTTTGGGTTTGTTTTCTTGATAAGGGACACGTTTCTTGTGGCGATATGCGCAATGCCCCATCCCGAAAAAAACAACAACAAAACAAGAATTCTTTATCTTAAATCGAGAAATAATAAGAAAAAGAATAAGGATTATAGTACTCCCTCCCCGTCCCCCCTCTCCTCGTGCTCCCTTCCTCTCCCCCCCCCCTCCCCCCCCCCCCCCCCCCTCCTCCACCCCGGTGGTAAAGAATTGCAACGAAAACTGGATCCAGTTATTTGTGTAAGAGCTTTTTAGTTTCATTCTTCAATATAAAACAATAACTGTTCTTTGTAATTTTGCAATTGATGCCAGGTTGTGACAGAACCTTAGTGAGTATTTTTGTGATTTTTTTTTTGTGTTGTGTGTTGTGTGGTGTGTGTGTGTTGTGTGTGTCTCTTCTCTCTCTCTCTCTCTCTCTCTCTCTCTCTCTCTCTCTCTCTCTCTCTCTCTCTCTCTCTCTCTCTCTCTCTCTCTCTCTCTCTCTCTCTCCGGGGGACGGATAGCCTAGTGGTCAGAACATTGCGCTGGCAATTTGACGACCTGGGTTCGAGTCCGGTCGAGGACATTTTTCTCCTGGAGTTAACATCAGTGCTGACTCCACTCTCCCCAAAAGTCCTTCGATGAGACTTTAAACCGAGGCCCCGTGTGCGAACGCACGCAGAACATCTTGCGCACATGTTAAATCCTGTTCCACTTTTCGTGGAGTAGGCCATCGTGCGCCGGTGGGAACAGATGACATTTACAAAACTGCATACACACGGGGACTGGACGTAAAAAGCACAAGTGTGCTTATTCCATTATCCTCGATATAAAAGAATAAATGAATCAAATCAATCAAATCTCTTTCTCTTTCTCTCATTCTCTCTTTCTCTCTGTCTCTCTGTCTCTCTGTCTCTCTCTCTCTGTCTCTCTGTCTCTGTCTCTGTCTCTCTCTGTCTCTCTCTCTCTTCTCTTTCTCTTCCTCTCTCTCTCTCTCTCTCCTCTCTCTCTCTCTCTTCTCTCTCTCTCTCTCTCTCTCTCTCTCTCTCTCTCTCTCTCTGACAAAATCGTGTGTTTTTTCTTCCTTTAGAACACAGCTCGTATTACTATGTCTTATAGACACATTTCATGACTCATTCGGAAGCACTGTCTTTGCATGTGTGTATCAGCTCTTTGTATTTCGTGGCGACAGTATCGGATGTTTGAAGGGATGGGGGAGATATTAGTATGAACTTGAATTGACTGTTATTGTGAATTACTGTCAATTTAGGAGATAACAGCCCTGATGTCTATAGCCTTCGTTCGTGTGGTTGGTAGCACTATAAACAACATAAAATGAAATTAAATGAGAACCTAGAGGACAGGATAGTTAAGTGGTTAGAGTGTTGAGCTCGCGATCTCACGTCCAGGTTCGAGCCACCCCCGCTCAAGGGTTTTTTTTTCCTTTGGAGTTAACATCAGTGAGGACTCCACTTCCCTGAAATTCTTTCGGGTGAGACTATAAATTGAGGTACTGCGTATGTACGAATTCACGCAGAACATCTTGCGCACACGTTAAGAGTCAGTGACGCCTTTCGGAAGAGTAGGCCTTTGTATGCAGGTAGGAACGGATGACAACATTTTAAGAAATGTATACACACTCGTGTCGTGTTCAGATATCATCCCCGAAGTCGGAATGCGGCTACCTTAATGGTGGGCAAACAACCGCATACGCAAAAATCTCACCGTGGGTGAACATCGGAGTTCGAGCCGAGGAGCGAAAAAAAAAAAAAAGAAAAAAAACACGGTTAGACATAATAATTTTTGTTCATGTTCTAAATACGTGTTTAAAATTCGGATTTTAAGTCTGTTTTTAGTTACTGCCTGGTGATCATTTTTGTATAAGTGATATGAATGTTACAAATGTATCATAATTGTCACCATCCCTAGTTTTCAAGTCGGCTTAAAACCATTGTTGTTATGGACTCGCACAAACCATGGAGATATTGTTTTCAGGAGAAATTAACAGGCGTGTTTGTTTTGACTTATGTCCACGGAAGAATGACGAATAAAAAAAAATGAAATGAAATGAGTCTACATGTTATTATCTCTATCATTAGTGTATGGTGTGGTTTGGTTTGGTTTGGTTTGGTGTGGTGTGGTGTGGTGTGGTGTGGTGTGTGTGGTGTGGTGTGGTGTGGTGGTGTGGTGTAGTGTGGTGTGTGCTGTGCTGTGCTGTTCTGTGCTATAGTATATTGTAATGCGTTGTGTTGGGTTGGGTTGGATTGTAATGTGCTGTATTGCGTTCTGTTGTCTTAATGTTGTATAGCATTGTATTGTATTGTATTGCAATGTATTATAAGTAAAGAGCAGGGATATCATATGCTTTTGTTTTCCTACTAGATCTGGGAAAAACGAATGATTTTTGGCTGCTTAAAAGGATACTGTTGATATCTGTTGGTCTTCAATTTTACGTCTGTTGTCTGTTCACATAAAAGTGATGTTAGACACAAAATAAAAAAAGGGGGGGGGGGGAGCTGTGTGTATGGACCGATCTAAGAGTCTGCACATTCATGTGTAGAAGCGTGTATGAAAGCGTATATGATCAATGATGTATTTGGAGACGAGTGTGTGCGTGCGTGCATGCGTGCGTGCGTGCGTGCGTGCGTGCGTGCGTGGTGTGTGTATGTATGTGTGTGTGTGTGTGTGTGTTGTGTGTGTGTGTGTGTGTGTGTGGTGTGTGTGTGTGTGTTTGTGTGTGTGTGTGTGAGCGTACGTTCATTCGTTCGTAAGTATATGTGCGTGCATGTCTATCTACCTATCTGTTTATCTGCCTCTATGTGTGTGTGTGTGTGTGTGTGTGTGTGTGTGTGTGTGTGTGTGTGTGTGTGTGTGTGTGTGTGTGTGTGTGAGTGTGTGTGTGTGTGGCGCGCGTCGCGTGTGTTTTGTAATGTGTGTGAGAGCACAATGCATGCGTGCAGTCGTCAACGTGTGCTTACCTACTTGTGTTTGTACATGCGAACCTATTCCCTACCCTGGTGTACACACACACTCTCTCTCTCTCTCTCTCTCTCTCTCTCCTCTCTCTCTTCTCTCTCTCTCTCTCTCTCTCTCTCTCTCTCTCTCTCTCTCTCTCTCTCTCTCCTCTCTCCCTCCCTCCCTCCCTCTCCCTCTTCCTAGTTTTTTTTATAGTCACCCTTGTTGCTCGTTTCTATCTTAATTTCTTTCGGGACTTACTTTGCAACGGAGGCAAAGGGAGAGAGAGGGGCACTTCAGTGTAATAACTATACATGGTTTTATTTATTTCCTTCAGGACCTAAGTTGCATAGGGTAGGAGATGCTAGACCGTAAGCTTCACGCAACTGTGTGTATCTCCTCCGCTGGGCCTAGAATATTGCAGATGTAGATTTGGATATAGATATTATAGTTTGTTGATATGGGGTGCTGTAGCCTAGGATATTGCAGATGTAGTTTTGGATATAGATATTACAGTTTGTTGATATTATACTTTTGGATGTTCAAGATTTAAAACGCACGGATGGGTGGATGTAAAGAAGTAAGTAAGTACGGCGGACGGACGGACGGAGGGAGGGAGGGAGGGACGCAGGGTGAGAGGGATGGGTTTGCCATTAACGATATCTCGTTTTATTTCCTTGTAAAAATAGGTCAGAGAGAGAGAGGTGGGGGAGACAGACAGACAGACAGAGACAAGACAGAGAGAGAGAGGTGTGTGTGTGTGTGTGTGTATGCGCGCGCGCGCGCGTGCGTGCGTCCGTGCGGTGTGCTGCCGTGCGTCTTTGTGTTCTTTTCGTACTCTCTCCTCTTCTCTCTCTCTTCTCTCTCTCTCTCTCTCTCTCTCTCTCTCTCTCTCTCTCTCACTCTCCCCTCATCTCCCCCCACACACACAACACACACACACACACACACACACACACACACACACACACACACACACACACAACACTGTCATACACACCTGCACACATGCCGTCTATTCGGTCGATTTTTTTAAGCAAATGGTAAACAAATGATAGAGTTGACTTTATTGCAGAAATTGCCTATAAGATTGATACATCCACAAAATATAAACCGATTTCTCTGCAAACAGGACCAAAAGGAAGCTTGAAATAGTCATCACACACATGATTACGATTTACTAGAACAACAACGAAAAAACCTCACTGACAAACAACACACAAAAACCGTATCAAAAGTTACAACAACAAATTTGTATGATTGTACATCACAGATAATCACCATTTATGCATGAAAAATTCTGTTTGAGATTGTCGGTGTAGTTAATACTGTCGGGCTCAAAGATTTTTTTTTTCTTCAAATTTTAAAATGCAGACCTCTCTGGATAATGGTGAAATAGGGGACATAGCTCTTTCCCATGTGACAGAAATCTTTTCTTGGTGTGGTTATTTCCCTTTAGTTTCCTTTACCTCTCGTTATTCAGATTTTTATCCCCTTTTTTTGTGTGTGTGTTTTTTTTTCAAATGCAATACTGCAATCTTTTTAATGGTATTTTGGAATCTAATGGGAAAACATTTGCACTATGCTAGAGTTTTGATAAGCTGGCATCATGTGCTTTATTGATAAATGTTGGTGTTCTTTAACTCTTCCTGTAGTAATACTGTTGTTGTTTTTTAATTAAACAAGTCCTTAATGAGGCAGGTTTGTTTCAAATGCAAGTATGATGCCACTACCAAGTTATAAATCACAGTCTGTTTCTGTTCGACGAAAATTGAGTTTGAAGATAAAATGCAAATACTTATATTGCAATTTTAAACAATAATTATGTTCCATAAACCCCTCAATTCTTATTTTGTGAATATTTGAATAGTTTCAGGCATAATACTGTCTTCAGGTCTGAAAAAATATTGAGAAAAATTTTATTGCTAATATATATTTTGAGTTACACAAGTGTTATCACAGATTATGCTTTTGATGTTGTACTCGCCTCAAACTTTGTACATTTGCAAGATAAATGTAAACACCATCTGTAAAGTGCGTGGTCGTAATCAAACTCTTCAACAAAAGCAAAATAATACTGAAATTGTAGAGGAACAAATTCAATCCATTTTTTTTATTCAATCATTGATTTTTTTAATTGCTTGATTTGATTGAATAGTCTAGATATTCTAAATCTTTTGATTTTAAGTTCATGTTTGATCAAGTAATCCCCCATTGTAATGACAAAACTGAAGTTGATGTTCTTATAGTTACTGCTATTGGGAGAATTCCCCCAAAGCAAATAGTATCTGATTGTTTTCTAAGTGCGAAAACAGATTTCAGACTGGAGAATATTATTCCAAATGAGAAATATGATTGAGCTGTACAGGCATGCAAGCAAGATTAAGCCGATTTTTAACAAAGAAAATCAGGATAGTTTAGTGGACAATAAAAAAATAATATTCAATACACATCTACATATATATTTCAGCAGGCTTTAAAAAAAAAATTTCACTGGAGCTGCCAAGCTGCACAACCCTGAGAAAACGCATCTAATAATTCTACTTATTATTATCACTGATGACAACAATTTGAACATCAACTCAAACAACCACAAGTAATTCAACATGGCAACAATATCATCCTCATCAGCAATAGCAACAACACCAAAAAGTAAACCTTAAGACAAAAAAGTAATCAAATTGAAATTAAGTTTGATTCAAAACAAAAATTCTAGAAGTAACACTGTTTTTTAAAAAATGTTCTTACATTTGTACGATAGTCTCCTAACTGGATGCTGTCAAAGTTACCAGCAATGATTTGAATGATTTGATTTTGAAAGAATTGCAATGGTAGTGGGGAAGAAAATGATCAAAGGGCAAATGCAAATCGCACTCACATGCACACACATACAATACTGGGATCAGACAGACAGAGAGAGAAAGTTTTTTGAAGGCTGAAGCGACACAAACAGAGACTGGAAGGCTTTTTCAGTCTTCAAGAAGTGAAGAACCCTCCGTCTGGTTTCCTTGAGTAGCCCTTGTTGGTCGTCTGCGTGTGGTGGCTCTCTGTCAAACACAGATAAACCATGGATATCTTTTTGTGTCTGATAATGCAGAAGGTAAGTGACTAATATATAAAAATCGATGGATTCGTCTTGTCCTTGTACTGTTTCGGTTTGTTCTTTTTTTTTTTGAGACAGCTATTCAATTTTAATCAGAGATTTCGAATTTTAGGAGGTGACAACCGTGATAGGGCCACTGTTGGCGGGGCTAGGAACATTAGGCCTAACTAGGCCTGTGATTGGATAGGATCGGTGCGTGTTTACACGTTTACCGAGAGACATTTTGGGATTTGGTTTGCAGTCAGACTAGATAAGTCTGTAGAAAGGTCAGTTCGTTTGGTTTTTTTATGGGTATACAGTTCATTTCGGTGCCTTATAGAATGAGAAAAATACTTTGAATGAAATTATAAACTGAAGTCCTGTGTGTGAACGCAGGCTGAGAAACTGTTTCCCCATACATTGAAGAGTATACCCCCTAGGCCAACTTGGGCCGGTTGTGTGGATGACTCTCAGTGATACCTGGAGAGGGTATACATTTCTTGGCTCGATTCCCAGGCTTGCCCTTTCTTCCCAGTTTGACAGGAAAATCGAACTGAATATCGAAGTCTTTCGGACGAGACTATACACTAAATGTACGCAGAGCGTCTTGCGCACACGTTGAAAACCTATTTCGCATTTTGGAAAACCAGGCCATTTTTTAACCAACAGAAAACGCATGCACACGGTTGTCATGTTAAGACATCATCCCCGAAGTCAGAATGTAGATTCCTTAATGGTGGAGAAAAAAAGGGGTCGTATATATGCAAAATCTCACCATTGGTTACCTTCAGAACTCTAGTCTAGTGGAAGAACGAAAAAAAATGTATTGCGTTGCATTACATTGTATTGCATAGCATAGCATTGCGTTATTTCGCGTTGCTTTGCACTGGAGTGCATTGCATTGTGTTGTATTCCATTGCATCGCTTAAAAAAAAATGACGTGACCTTCGACAGCAGAAAGGAAATTGTTTTTCGGTGTCACACTGATTTTGAGCTGCTCGTATGGGTTTAGAAAGAACATGCTAAATGAATAGAAAAATTACAGAGGAAAATAAAAGACAGACAGGCAGAAGACAGACAGGAAACAAACAGAAAACACACAGAAAGAAAACAGCTTGGTGACAGACAAAAACGAGAGAGTCAACGGAGATGGAAGGAGGACAGACAGATCATTAAAGGGGGCTAACTTACCGATGGCATTTTTGACGCTGTGTACACTCTCTTTCTTCTCCTGCTCCGTGATTCGGATTGGGTGGTTCATCTCCGGTTCTTTCTCTGGTTCGATCTTCACACGGTTCTTCAGCTTGCGACTGAGAGAGAGAGAGAAGGGAGGAATGGATTAAGGAAGAAATTAACTGATTAACTGATTTATTTATTGATTTATTCATTGACTGTTTGATCGATTGATTAATTGATTGGTTGATCGATTGGTTTTGCATCATTTCAGTTTCTTGGGTCAGGCCTAGTCTTACAATTTGTCCTCAAGTTATGTTGTATTCTATTGACTTGTTTTATTTTGTATTGTATTTCATTGCCAAAACATAGGCCAATGTATTCATTTTTCTGATAATTGAAAACACAGAAGATTTCGAACTTATGTCATAATTATTTCGCAGATGAACATGTCCGCACGAACGCATGCATACCCAAGTTCTCTCTCTCTCTCTCTCTCTCTCTCTCTCTCTCTCTCTCCTCTCTCTCTCTCTCTCTCTCTCTCTCTCTCTCTCTCTCTCTCTCTCTCACACACCACACACACACACACACACACACACACACACACACACACACACACACACACACACACACACACACACACACACACGCGCGCGCGCGCGCGCGCACATACACACACACAAAATCCACCCCTACCCTCATCAACACCAACCCACCACACCAACCACCCGACCTACCCACCACCACCACTGACGCCTTCTCTCCATCCCTACCCCCACCCCAACACACACGCACGCGCGCACACACACACACACATACACGCACGCACGCACGCACACACATACATACACGCGCGCACACACATACACGCGTTTACGCCCAGTTTACGCGTTTCTTTTAAGTTCTTTGTTATTATTTTCCCTATTTGCATTTTTAGATGTTGCATTGATTTTTTTTTTATACCTGTTACTTGATTTTTTCCCCCGTCTAATATCACTTATAGTGAACAGACGTTAAATACAAGAACGAACACACACACGCACATACCAACCACCACCACCCTCACCCACCCCCATCCACCCACACCCCCATACCCATCCTCCCCACCCCCCTCACCCAGCCTGGTCAGCATCGTAGGTCTCCTTCTGGTACAGGGTCTCTGTCTTGTTCTTCAGGAACTCGTCGTGCTGGTCGTACTTGGCCTTGAGCACGAAGTCCAGTGAGTCTCTGGGAGCCTGGGGGTCGAAGTGGTAGACCTCGTGGCGGGAGCTGCTCAAGGTGTGCGTGGTGTTGAGCCGCTTCCAGGGCTCCTGCTGCTGCGCCAGGTGAGTGGGCACCCCGTACACCTCCTGCGAGTCCTTGAAGACCGTCCAGCTGTTGGTTTTGGGGGCTACCTGGGAAGGGAAAAGTTTTTTGTTTTGTTTTTTAAAAGAGAGAGAGAGAAGAAGAAAAATATGGTAGAGATACTTATTGGTTGGTCAAGTTGTACGCGTTACAGCCCATGAGAGGAGCTGGAAAGAATATGCCATTATTCCTCCCCCCTCCCCTCCCCCCCCCCCCTACTCCACCCGACACATGTGACTGTATGTGTAAAGCGAACGAGATAAGAAGATTCTATGGTACTTCTTTGTCGAACAACGCTCGAACGCTCAGCATTAACTTATTGTTGTGTGTCCTATGAGCGGAAAATGCGTTGCGCTATTGTTAGTTAAGTTAAAGCGTCTGACAGCGGATACAACTTTGGTATGGTGGAGAATTGTCATTTACGTCTTTCGGGGGGGGGGGGGGGGGGGGGGGGAGGCACGAAAATAGTACGTAAAATGAATGATTGTGGGTTAAGGTTACGCATACACAGTCATCATGAAACCAGTACAGTAAAATGAGCTGCTCTGAAGTCAGAACGTTTCGGCCGAGACCAGTGGGCAGACCTCCTGCAGCGTTAAAAAGCACAGGAAAAGACCAGGTACTAGCCTACTCATCTCACCCGGTAAAGGAACGCAGAGAAGAGAGACGAGAAAAACACCTCTCTTCAGGGAATCATTTGGGGCACTGCTGTTCTGAATTTTTCAGGCCTTGTCTCTTAAGTTATATTAACCTTGGCGGAGCCCATCCCTCTCCAGGCACAGGGTGAATGCATGAATGCAGGGTATGCTTACGACCCCTTGCCTCAGATGTGACTAACGCCAACAGGGTCCTTAGTATAGATAGTTGACCTACAAACATAATATACACGGGTGAAGATGTGGCACTGGCAGGTCTGCACTTACAGTTGACCCTGGGAATCACAAAAGTTCCCTTTCATTATTCAGCTGCCGAGATTCGACCCCACGACTTCAGCGACGCATGGAATGAAAACCATAGCCTACGCTCTGCTCAAGCAGCCGTAGCGTCTGCCACATGAAAGCTCAAAAATTCCTCTTGATGTCACAGTTGTTGTTAATAACTGAATGTTATTGGGGTGTTATTGGCCGTTGCCCAGCTTAACACACAGGGGGGTCAGCCAGAAACACGCACTTTCTCGTTTATCGCACAGGGGAATTACCGTGAAACCGTAAATTATACATACTGGATGATGGAGACTGGGTAGCTTGGTGGTTAAAGCGTTGCCGCATTGAGCTCGCGATCTGACGGACTGGGTTTGAGCCCAGGTTCGAGCCACCACCAAGATGTCCGATCGAGAGGATTTTTCTCCAGGAGTTAACATCAGCGCTGACTCCACTCCCCAGAAAGTCTTTTGGCTGAGACTGTAAACTGAGGTCCTGCGTGTGAGCACTTGTAGAACATATTGCGCACATGTTACAACCTGGTCCGCCTTTCGGAAATAGGCCATTGTGTGTCGGTGGGAATGGATGATAAAATTCACAAAACCGCATGCAAAAGAGGGGGAGGGGGGGGGGGGGGGGGGGGGCTGTGTGTACATTTTGTTTATTTTAAAGCACAAGAGTGTTTATTCCAGTCTCCTCAAAATAAAAGAATAAAAAGTTGTTGAGCATGACCGATTTCAAGCACATCGCCACCAATTTTAGGCAGCCATACTCCGACTTATGACACGGTTGAAACGTTTTTACGCAGTGAAGAATGAGAAAGTCGTGCTCACTCAAGTCTTTTCCTCGATCCACTATGCTACCGGTAATCTCTCAAAGCAGGCAGCTACTGGCCACAAAATAGAATTAGGCGAGCATGCAGAGAACCACACACGGCTTAATTGCGCATGATTGCATTTTGTCGCATGACACGCTAATCCCTTCAGTACTACTAGGTTACGCCTGTCGAGAGAGGAGTTTGGGGAGTTATTTTGAACCGATCGAGGGGGGGTGGCATATATTTTCTGAGTCTCTGTCTATCTTTCTGCTGTCCGTCTTGTCTGTCTTGTCTCGTCTACCTCAGTC
>CM060329.1:38271955-38274455 GCA_030674155.1 Stramonita haemastoma | reverse complement strand
GCTGCTAGGCCTAGACTAGTTTTGGTTATTTTTTGTGTTTTAGCTAGCCAAAGTGACACGGTGTGTAGTGCCCCCCCCCCCCCCCCCCCCCACACACACACCTTGCGCGCGCGCGCGCGCGCGCGCGTGTGTGTGTGTGTGTGTTTTAAATGCCACCGACTATCATTTTTTCCCCTTTATCTTGTCATCTTGAGCGTAGACAATAATGATATTAAGGTTCGCATTTTACTTGAGTACCCTGAGAGGAAAAAATGGAAATGAGGAAAGCATATGTTCGTAGGCCTATTAAGATTGCTAGTTTTGGTTCTGTATGTGTTTTTAAGTGACGATGTTTAGCCCCCCCCCCTCCCCTTTTTAACTTGCGCGCGCGCGCGCACGTGTGTGTGTGTGTGTGTGTGTGTTGTCGAGCGAGGGTGAATTCAGTACCACCACCATCACTCTCTTTTATTCTTATTATAAATGTTTTGTTATCATCATCACCACCACGATCATCACCCTCTAGCCTACGTTGTAGCATGCCTTAATTAATAGATCTATCTATTTAAGCTCATGTACATTCGAACAAAAGGCTAAAGCAAGTCAAATTACAGTGGTCAACACATGCGTCAAAAAATTCCGTCCTCGTCTTTTTTTTTTTTTTTTTTTTTAATTAGGCCTAGCCTAGCCTAGGCCTAGCCGATTTTCGGACAAGTGCTCATTGTGTCGCGTGCTGGCTTTCGCTTTCCGGTGTTCGTCAAGCGCACGAGATTATCGATTTTTCCAGTCCCCTGCTGCAGAGTCGCTGACACACCGGGTCATCTTTCCTTCCAGCTGCTTGCAAAAAGAAAATCTTCGGTGTGTGTGTGTGTGTACATGATACAGCGAAATGGCGAATTCGGCGGGTGCTGGAATCATTGTGTGGTGTTTTCTTGTTCTGGAAGGAGTCGGTCAAGTTGCAGGCGACACGCTGCCAGAATGTAAAGCGGTATAAGTTTAGGTCTAAAATGGGTAGCATGGCCGGAGTGTTAGGCTAGCCTAGGCTAGTGGCGGTAGGCTAGGCCTAGCCTAGTGCATTGTTACGCCGAGTCCGTGATTATTTTCCGCTGAATGTTGGCCAGAAAATTATAACGCACTCGTTAAATATTTTTTGTTTCTAAGTGTCTTATCTGTCGGTTTATTATTTGTTTATTTAACAGGGGGGGGGGGGGGGGGGGGGGGGGGGGGGGGATCGACGCTACTGCTAGGCCTAGGCCTTCCCTCCTCTCGTTTGTGTAGCTTAGGCCTAGGCTAGCCTAATTGACAGGGAGAGAGGCTGCTCGTACAATCGTTGGCCTAGGCTAAGCTAGTGCAGTGTTAATGCTGAGTGGTCAAGTGTTGTGTAGAGGGCTATTGGAAAAAAAAACCTATAGATGCCTCCATCATTTATGGATTGATTGAATTATAATAATGACTGACAGTTAACAGAATGGTTTTTTTTTCTTTTAAAAAAAAGCAAGGGGGAGGGGGGGGGGGTGATACTGATAGCGTGCACAGATAACTACTGCCAACAGCACAGTGGTTTTGTGTAGGCCTACAGAATTAACCAAATAGGCCATTGAATAAACTATGACAGTATGAGTATTATGATCCCTCCATCATTTATTGATTGAAAATGGGCAGTCTGTGCCTAACTGAATAGTTTAAAGAAATGGAAAGGAGAAGGGGGGGGGGGGGGGGGGAGGGGAGTTGCAGAGGCAGTTGATAGATCATCCATCTAGAACCTGATCCATCGTCTACAGCCAGTAGCACAGTGGTTTTACCATGAGTATTGGGATTGCCTATACACGGCTATAGGAACGGTGATGTGGGGTAATCTGAAAATAGAATTGCCACTGAGCCAGCTGTTTTACTTTTGGGGGATTCCCTCCCCCTTGGTACTATGTGGTAGTGGCAGTTGATACCAGTTTTGTCCACTTTATCATGAACTCACTGTACTTTTGTAGTGTATGTTCATGTGTACATCTTTTGTACTAATTCTGAAAGTAAGTGTAGATAACTGATAAGCAGCCCAGCTATGGTTGGTACTAACGGTAGTATGTTGGCATGGTTGCCAGTAAAACTGAAAGCCTAAAAATAAAGGTTGTCTAGCACTGGGGAAGTACAATCCCCCCCCCCATCGTTTTGAAAAACAAGAAAAATGAACATGACTGGAATGTGAAAGTGGGAATGTACTAGCAGCCTACTTCCACTACTAGGGTAACAATACTAGCAGTATACACACACACACTGACACACACACACACACACATGCACACACACACACACACACACACACACACACACACACACACACACACACACACACACACACACACACACACACACACGCACACACACACACACCTAATCTTTTACCCTCAATAAAAAATATATTCGATGATTTTGGCTGAAATTCACACACACATGGAGGCATGCACCCATGCATGCACACACACACGTGCGCGCACACACACACATGCATGCACATGCACACACATATGAC
>CM060329.1:38261955-38266955 GCA_030674155.1 Stramonita haemastoma | reverse complement strand
CATCTGTCAACTATCATAGTTTTTACAGTCTGTTCAGTTCAGAGAGATCTATAGAATCCAAATGTACGGGGGGCTCTTATAAAAAATACAAACAAAAAACTCCAACAAAAAAAAAATGCACACAAAAACATAAACAAAGCTAAAATTAAACAAAACAAAAAATCCCCAACAAAACCCTTGGCCTTATACTTTGTTATAAAATATTAGACATGCTGAGTGTATTCGTGCCCTCTCAGTTTATGCTTTTCATTATTTGAATTTTCTGCAGAGTGTGTTGCTAAAATTTTTGTTTTGTTGTTTGTGTGGTTTTGCAGTTAACTATTCTGACTAGTGCTGTATTTCATGTGATGTATTGTAAGTTTGTAATCCATGAGGGAGACGATTACTGATTCTGACAGGTGGGAGTGATAGTACACTGAGTGATATAGTGAAAGTGCTGTTTTGTTCTGAGTAAGGATTTAGCAGATTTGCTTTATAATGCACAGGATTATGTCTAAATATTTTAGCCAAACCTCTTTGTCAGATGGTGACGCAAGCTGCAAAACACTTGGCTTGGGACCTTTTTTTTTATCTTTTTTTTTACACTGTGTCAGGGTGTTACATTGGAGAGTGTGTCTATTGTCTTGTCATATATTGATTGCTGGTACTACTATTGTGGCTAGTAAAATATCGGTCCTCAGTTTCTGGAGAGGGAACAAGTTTATTGATATGAAGACTGAGTGTGGCTGCCATTGTAGGGAAGGGATCAATAGCATGTGTGTGTGTAGTTGTGTGTGTGGGAGAGAGAGAGAGAGAGAGAGTGTGTGTGTGTGCGTGTGTGCGTGCGTGCGTGCGTGTGTGTAAACTGAGATTGAAATTACGTTTTTTATTTCAGAATACATTTCATTCAGTGGATCCAGTTTAATAAAGATTTAGTGAGCTTTTTGTATCTGAATTTGATTCAGTCAGAATTGGTGATGGTGGTAATGATTTGTGATAAATGATGGTAGGGGTGGATGGTTGTGCTTTTAAGTACATGTTTATATAATAATATGTGTGTGGTGCAGGTGTATGGGTTTAAATTTTTTTATACACACACACACACACACACACACACACACACCCTTTTACTTACACACACACACTTTTACTTACACACACTATGACAAACACACATGCATGCACGCACGCACGCGCACACACTCACACACACACACACACACACACACACACACACACACACACACACACACACACACACACACACACACACACACTATAGAGGAACCCCCCGCCCCCCCCGGCCGCACACACACACTCCATAGCATCACTTCACAATCAAGACAAAATCTCTATTTTTCTATTTTCAGCTTTCACCTGCAGTCCTGGCCAGTATCTGGACCTGTCAGGTGACCAGACCTGCCAGCCCTGTCCTGCAGGGACCTACTCTCTCGGGGGAGGGGTTCGGTTCGACGACTGGGACAAGGTACCCGACTTCTTCTCCTCTACCACTGAAGAGATAGGGTCAAGCTTTCTGACTGGGGGTCATCCACCACTTGAAAACAGGAACTGCAGCAGGTAAGGGTACAACTTTTTTATTTGTAGTGTTCAGAAAATGAACTTGTCCAGTGATTATGTTGTCATTTTCCTTCCTCTGAAAATGAATTTGTCCAATGATTATGTTGTCATTCTCCTCCTTCTTCGTGAAAATCTCAGTCAGTGATCATTGTCACCTGTCATGTGAGGGAAAATGTACTTGGCTGCCATTAAGCACCTTTGGAGTGGGAGAGAAATGCTATCTTTTAAGTCTTTCTGGAAAAAAGGCAGAAAAATGGGACAAGAAGGGAGTGATGTCCTCTGACAGGAAGAAAAGGAGTAAGGCAAAAAAGAGAGGAATCGAAAACAGAATTTCCTGAAGGTAGGGATGCTATTTATACTGACAGGCCCCCTGCATCTCCAGGGGGGAGGGGGGGGGGTAGGCTTTTAATGTGTGAACAAAACATCATGTGTGATTGAACATTAGTTTTTCATTTTAACCAAAAGACTTCATAAGGAATAAAATGGAAACTACTGTGTAGGCCGGGAGAGGGGGGTGGGGGGAGTTGAGCAGAGCACCATAACAAAGATTTGAACCTGCATCCTTAGATAAGACATGTGACCATCTAACCACTACAGTATTCATCCCCTTGTCTTAGACTACTCAGCCACAAAAAATACTATCACAACAATAGGCAGTACCAACATCAATCTAAAATTGAACTAATGCATGGTGTAGTGTTATGTCTAGAAACAGGAAACTGCCCATGCATAAAATATGATATAATTTTGTGAGCACTTTAACTTTGAAAACAAGGCTGTTATGACATCTCCATTGATTTCATGTCACCCTCTTTTTGTCCTGGTAAGTGCTAAAGAACGGTTAGAAAACTGATCCCTGCTCTTACCACTGTGTGCACAAGGTTGGTCTGAACAGTTTCTGTTTTGTACTTTTTTTTGTCTCTTTGTTTTATTCTTGTGTTTTTGATTCATTTTGCTTTGTTTTGTTTCTCTTTGGTTTTGGTTTTGCTTTGCATTGTTCAGTCTTGATTTTGATTTTTGTATCATTGGATATGTGTGTTGGTGACTTTAATTCATATTTTTATCATGATTCACTATCACTTCTGTCCCATCTTTTTTTTTTTATCTCTTTGGTCTAATACAGTACAGTGAATGAACACAAGTGACCATGCTTTGGCATGATTTGGGCTTGTGGAGTGTAACATGAATTATGCACTGGGACAAACAGCGTGGCCAGAGGGTTCACCTTTCTGCTGCCATTTTGTCGTGAATTAATTTGCCCTTGCCTTGACACTGCCTGTGCGTGTGTGTGTGTGTGTGTGGGTGGGATCAAGCACAGAGAGCAGCGGGTAGATGCCAGTGTTTCTGTGTAACTCTCTCACTGGGTCCTGTATTGCTTCTGCAGATAGTTTTTTACTTAGAATGTTTTATTTGACTTTTTCATTTCTGTATTGGAACTCCCGATGTCTACCAATGTTAAAATTTTGTGTCTGCGACCTTTTTAACCACCATTTAACTTATTTTAAGGTAGCTGCATTCCTATTTTGAGGGTGGTGTCTAAACACAACACTTGTGTGTATGGGTTTAAAAAGAAAATTGTCACTGGTTCCTACCAGTATGATGAAATGGCCCGCTCCTCCAAAAGGCAGAGTGGGTTTTTAGCATGTGTGCAAGATGTTCTACATGCCTTGGCACATGGGCCTCAGTTTATAAACTAATCGGTAGGACTTTTTCGAAGTAAGAATGTAACTACCTAAGTGGTGGGAAAAAAGGGTCACATAGGCAAAAATTTCACCATTGATGAAACATGGAGCTCTAGCCAAAGAAACAAAAAAAGTTAATATGTATAGTCTCATTCAGAGGTTGTTTCTTACAATTTTTTTAGAGGGAATGGATTCATTTTTAGAGTTTAACTCCAAAGGAAAAATCCTTTGAATAAACACCTCAGTATTTATAAACTTGAACCTGCCCCCTCTCAGTTATCGACAGATCATGAGTTGACAGTCTGACCAGCCGGCTATGCCTCCTCAAGTCTAGGCCATCACAATGTACAATTTTGTTTGAGTTTAACATCATCTTGTTTTGCTGTACAGCAAGGGAATGTGTGAAATAAGGCATCTGTGCTGGTGTCATGGTTATCTAACCAACACTTATAACTTAACAGCAGCTGAAAAATGAATATGTAGACTGTAGTGTTTGGAAACAGGCTTTGGTAGTACAAGTTTACATGTAACAAGCTTTTATTGCAAAATTGCTTCTTGATTTCTTTCTGGACTATTTGAAGAGGGCACTCCTTTAAGTTTTTCAGGCAGTGTGTTGTGGGTGAATTGAATCTGGCAGAGCCGATCCCTCTTCAAATAAGGGATGCATGCTGGATATTTTTTTGTGACATCCATTTGGCCGGTTATAGCTGGTCTACTCTTCTGCTAAAGGAAAATGGTGGCACAAAAAGTGTTCTTATTTTTAAGTAGATTTCATTTTTCATTCCTGGGCTAGAGCTCCAAGGTTTACCAATTTTGAGACTTTGTATAAGCAACCATTTTTACTCACCATCAAGGTATCAGCACTCCAATTTCAGGGAGGTAGAAGAAACATGAACCGAGGTGTCTAAACATGACACCTGTGTGCATGCCTTTAAATTTTTTTGTCGTCTGTTCCAACTGGCATGAAATGGCCTATGCCTCTGAAAGGCAGAACAGATTTTTCACATGCGTGCAAGATGTTTTTACGTGTGTTTGCACACAGGTCATTGGTTCATAATCTCATCTAAAGGACTTTGGGGAAGTGGAGTCAGTACTTAAATGTTACTCCAAGGTACAATTCCCTAACATGGGCACTTCTGTGATGGCTTGATGATTGATCCTGGGTTGTCAAATACATGAGCGCAATACTAACCACTAGGCTATCGCACCCTCTAGCTAGAATAAGTATTTCATTGTTTTTGGTTCGATACAGTAAAATAAGCAGATATAATCATAAGTACTAATGTAGCCTGAAGCCCACATGGTTGCGGCTTGTGGAGTCTTTAGCTCGAATACCACACTGTGAAAAACAGCAACGCTTGAGGGTTGACCTTTATACTGCCATTTTCGCTGAACTAATTTGTCTGTGCGTGGGTTGGGCTGAGTGGAGAAGAGACGAGGAGGAAAAAGAAACGTTGGTGTTGCTGTTAGACCACAGTGTGTAATTTTGCTTGCTTTAGAGTAGTGTTTGGTAAATGTTTACAAGTGACAAACTTTATGATATGATGGAAGCTAATGCAGGAGTTGTTCGGAGATTTTTTGCTAAATGTGTAATTCAACTTTATATTTTAAGGTGTTGAGTGAAAAGTTTGTGTATTTAAGCTGTCTAATTCATGTTTGTATTTAACAGTGTGTGTGTGTGTGTGTGTGTGTGTGTGTGTGTGTGTGTGTGTGTGTGTGTGTGTGTGTAACTCTGTGTGTGTGTGTGTGTGTGTGTGTGTG
>CM060329.1:38244455-38254455 GCA_030674155.1 Stramonita haemastoma | reverse complement strand
ACTGACGTCTGTTGACAGGGGTAGCGTATACCTCAGAGTGCTCCAAGTGTCGCAATGGGACCTACAGCAGTGGAGGAACAGCCTTCTGTGCTCCTTGTGAGGCCAACGAATTCTCCGAGCGAGGGGCTGCAGAGTGCCAAGCCTGCAAAGATTATGAATATTCAGGTAAGCTCCAAGGTGTTTGATTGATTGGATGACTGGTGGTAAGTGGCTCAAGATTACTTCTTGAAGCCTGGCTTTACTGGGTGTCAGGTCTGCAAGAATACTGTTTACTTTTTCAGTTTTCCTAAGGAGCAAGATTGAATCAAATGACTGAAACTTGGTACAGAAGAAGGACCATTTAAAAAAAATCTTCATTGTACATTCTCCACCTTTTTCCATAAAATTTCTCACACAGGAAGGGTCTCTTTTAGCATAGAAAGTTGCTCCTTTTTTCTATTTGTAACAGAAAGTTGTAAAGAAAAACCTTTTCTTTTTATTTTATGAGTCATTTGTGAGGTTTCTTCCACAATGTGGAAACTGTCCTTGGTTGATCCTCATGATTTGCCAGGGTGTTGATACAATTACAAGGCGTTGATACAAGAATGGATAGTAGAATTTGTTTTAAACCCCGTTTTAATCTGTATATAGTTGCACAGTTTTAATCTGAGATTTTAATATTTTTGAAATGACAGCTTTGATAATTATGGCTGCTGTGGTTGGTGGGGCTATAAACAGCAAGATTGGATTGGACGGGCATTTCACCTGGATCAATATTTGACAAAAGCTTTTGGTCTAGGAAAAAACGCACACCAAAGATAACCTTTTGACAAAACCTTCACGACAATGTCACAACCTGAATGTGACTTGGTTGACTTCTCCCTGAACTCCTTGAGGAGTCATTGGGGCACTGCACTGAAGTTTTCAGGCAGTGTGCTGTGGGCATGTTGAACCTGGTTCTTTTCCTGGTAGCAGTGTATGTGTTTGTTTATTTAATCCATTGTATGTTGGTGTGTTTCAGAGCCAGGCTCCAGCTCTTGCTTGAAGCGCCCTCCATGCACCAAGTATGACTACTACGAGTTTCAGACACCTTGCGATGAAAACAATCAGGTATGTTGACACAGCTGATGGCAGCAAACATGTTCATTTCCAGTGTTTGATTTTCTTTTTGGATAACTGTCTCAGCGCATGCATGCACATGCACATGCGCATGCACACACACACACAGTCCTAATACACTGACCACCACCAACTACAAAGAACTAGATATTCTTCCACTTAACGACAGACTGCAGTTCAACAAGTACCTATGTATGTTCAATATATTAAACGGAAAAGCCCCAAAGAGAATTGTGGAAAATTTTGCTGTCAATAAATACAGGCCTACCCATAGACTGTTTCTGCCCAGGCCCCATAATAATCTCTATAAATCAAGCCTTGCGTATTCAGGAAGAACATTGTGGAATAACCTACCTCCCTGTCTGAAATCAGTTCCTTCTAAACAAATGTTTAAGAAGCTTTTGAAGAGACATTTGATGGACAAACTGTAAGTCCACGATTATGTTCGATACTACCTCACATTTGGATGTTTGTTGTTATTCATGCCCATGTTATTTTGTAATTCTATCATTTGTATGTATGACGTGAGCTTATGTTGTACTGTCTTGGGTCTGGGTTTTTTGTTGTTGTTTTTTATCTTGAGGGATTTGTTGTAAAAAAAAATCCTCATTTATTTGAGTTTTTCAACAAGGTTGATATTTGTCTTTGCATGCTTTAGAAGTCAACTTTATAATTTTTTTTTTAGTGAGGGCAGGATGAAAAAAAGTTGTGTAAACTTAATCTTTTACCCTCAATAAAGATCATTTTGACTTGACTTGACTTGACTTGACACACACACACACACACACACACACACACACACACACACACACACACACACACACACACACACACACACACACAATACACTAATCATATTCTTGGTATCACATCAGGCTTCTCCATAACCTTCCTGCCCCCCCCCCCCCTCCCCAACCCTCGCACAGTACAGTTGATCAAATGTCATTTACCCATACTATATAAGCACCATCCATAATTGCCACAAAGCCCAAACCTTTTTTGTTGTTGTTTAAACAGATTTTATTACACACAACATATTACATACAATATGAACAACAATCACCAACAAGCTTAAAGTTGATATTATTGTGCTCAACCTTTTCCTCTTCAGGATGGGATAGCTCAGTGGTCAGAGAACTCGCTTTCCTCCAGCCAGTGTTAAGCAGCGTCAAGTGTGGTTACCAAGTGGATGGGTGACCATTTGCACGCCTTTGCATCAGTACAGTTTGCCCAGTTCCCCTAGCTGTAAATGGGTACCTGCCCTCTTTAGGGTCAGGGAAGGTAAAGCAGCGAGGGAGATGGGTGCTGCCCTCAATATGCTGGCCCTGGAGAAGCTGAGGTCTCTGACGTCTCACACCCCTACGACCACATAGGTTATGGGACACCTTTACCTGACCTTTTTTACCTGTGTGTATGCAGTTTCATAAATATCATAGGCTATGGGACACCTTTACCATACTTTATTTTTTACCGTTTCATCATGCTGTTTCAGACACGCAAGGTGTACAAGTGGAGGGAACCTCAGACGTGCAATGACAAGGCACCGACCTCAGTGAAGCTTCCCCACAGCACTGACCTGGAGTCGTGCCACCCTGTAACCTGGGCATGTACCCAGTCAACACCTCCTACTGCCAGTTCTGCCCTGACGGCCTGTACTCCGATGGGAGCTCAGACTGCAGAGCATGTCCTGTGTCCACCTCGCCCCGATACGGTGTGGATTACCAATGGTGGACGGTTCTGCCGCCTAACGTGACCTCGCATTGTTTCTCGTTGGGGCGTGAGTATTTTGGGTTGGGGAGAGAGGGATGTGTGTTTGGGGGGGGGGGGGGGGGGGGGTGTGAGTGTGTGTGAGAGAGAGTATGTGTGTTTATGTGAGAAAGAGAGTGTGTGTGTGTGAGTGAGTGTGTATGTTTGTGTGTGTATGAGAGAGAGGGAGAGTGAGTGTGTGTGTGTGTGTGTGTGTGTGGTGTGTGTGTGTGTGTGTGTGTGTGTGTGTGTGTGTGTGTGTGTGTGTGTGTGTGTGTGTGTGTGTGTGTGAGGGAGGAGAGAGAGAGAGAGAAGAAAGAAAGAAAGACAGAGAGAGAGATTGATCGAGTGAGTGAGTATCAGAGAGTATGAGAATGTGTGTGTGTTATGCATTTGTATGTCACTGGTGTGTGTGTGTGTGTGGTGTGGTGCGTATCTTTAAAATTTTTCTTTTGTTTCTGACTCTACAAAAACAGCTGTTGTGTGATTGTGTGGAACAGTGGGGGAATGCTCGACCAGCTCTGGGTGGCAGCCTCAGGGGGACCACGTGTACAGCAGCTTCAGCCCCTTCGACCGCCACAGCTTCCTCATCCTCTCCCTGCACATCGGGGGATTCCAGGGACAACCCTCCACCGCTGAGGGCAGAGTCACCTCCCTTGGCCAGGTCCGCTTCACCTTTGACGTCTCCTGTTCAGGACCTTGCGAGTTCACGTTTTTGTCGGTGAGTGGTGAGGGGTTGTTTTGTTTTGGGGGTGGTGGTGGGGAGATGTTGATTGCTAGAGTATTTTTCTGTAATTGATAATTTAGTAGTACTAGGACTAGTCCTGGTGTTTTGTTAGAAACATGGAAATGCTTGCAGGAAGTTGTGTTTGTGCAATATTTTTCTTGATTGTAAGGTGCACTACCATTTATGCACCATCTAAACTGTAGAAAGGGAAAAAAGTTTAAAATTCATTTAAAGCCGAATTCAAATTTAAAGCCATGTGATGACCAAATTGCTTTAGCTGCAGTCATTGTTGCACCACACATCTGTTCGTTCCATCAGTCAAACATTTCCAGCTCACAGTTTCTTGTATAAGAGATTGAAACCATTTTGGAAAGGTCTGGGACTTGTGGTTTGTTGTTTTTTTTTAGGGGGGAAAGGGGGGTGTGTGTGTAAAACTTCATTGTTTTAAAAAAAAGGGTAGGCTTCTGATCAAGATGGTGAACATTGCTAGCAGTTGTATGAAAATGTTGTGGTATGTGTGTTGAAATTGAACATCAAACTGCCAATGCTGAATCCAAATATTGTGGCATGACTTTTTTTCTACAGTTGAAAATGATGAAATGCTGGGCTCACAATACATTCATTATAAAAAAGAAATTGTTCAGAACAGATGATGGTGCACATAGCAAAGATCTGCAGCAATGACCAGAAATAGGCTGATCTGGTTGCTGATTAAGATTGTGGAAAATCCTTAAAAAATATGTTCATAGACTGCATTTTGTTTTATAAAGCAACAGGAGGCTGTGTGGCTTAAAAAGTAGTAGCATACATCCATAATGACAGCATATGAGGACACACTGTCAGGAGAAAGGGAACAAAACTCCTCAGAAATTATAGTGTATAAATGTGTGCAGGTGTGTGTGTGTGTGTACTATAATGGAGTGAGTTTTGAATGAAATTGTGGTAATGCTGCTTGTAAGCTGTTTTTTAAAGTAATATGCACCACCACACACACACACATCACACACACGCACAAAGTAAAAACATAATGCTTCAGAAAAAAAATCAGTGTGGCATTTTTCCGGTATTTATTGAACAATAGAGACATAGTGCTCTTTTTTTTTAAAGTGTTCCTCTGCTTTGTACACTTAACTTTGAACAACAAGATTTCTGCCTGTTTGTGCCGTTGATTTGGTTTGAAATGTTAGATACATGTTTCTTTGCTGTCAGTTTTGAAGCCAGAAAAAAATATGTCACTATTTATTAATGATCCATGGCTTTCATTTTTTGTTTGAAATCTAAGGATGCTGGTGGGAGCAACAAAGTGATCGAGTGTGGATGGGCGGTGCCACGAAACAGGAATTTGTGTGAGTAGTGTATTTTCACTATATAATTTATGCTGTGGCTGTTATGTGAAGTGTATATTATGTTTTGAGGCTTCAAGGACTCTGTAATACCAAAAACCCGTTTTTATTTTTGTCCGTAAGCTGAACTATCTGTAAAGTATTTACCTAGTTTTTATAGCGATAATCTGTTGTATGTGCATGGTCCCCAGTTTAACACCCTTGGGGTCATCCAGAATTTGCACTTTTTTTGGGGGGGGTGGGGGGGGTGTTGTTCTTTGGCTAGAACTCTGAGGTTCCCCAATGGTGAGATTTTTCTATGCTACTGTTTTGGATCACCATGAAGATAGCCACATCCCTACTTTGGGGATGGATGCTAGGTACTCATCCCAACTGGGAATCACTGTGAGACCACAAGTGTGTTCGATGAGGAGTTTGCATGTATGACTCTTTTGAAGTACCTCGCCACATAGACAACCATACTCCCAACTTCAGAGGATTTTGGGTTTTTTTGCCTTTGAGGAAAACTCCAGTTCTTATGCTAAGAGCTTTTGATGGCTGAAGACAATCTCTAAATGATATTTTAACACAAGAGAGGATTTTAATGTAGGCCTTGACATTAAGCTTGCATTGATCATAACTGACACAGCTTCCGGTCTAAGCCTGTTTGCAATTTTTATTTATTTTATACATTAAAAATTTGTTTTGTTCTTTTATATCGAGGATAATGGAATAAGATCGTGTGCTTTTTTACATCCAGTTCCCGTGTGTATGCAATCATTTCAAGAGAATGTTTTCAATATTAAAATATCAGTGCGGTGTAACATCTTGAACAGGCTGTGTTCTTTTGGTAATGTTGTGGGGTTTGAATCTCTTGTATAATGCTGATATCCACATTGGAGGTGTTTGAATATCTTACCAAAATTCATGTTGAAAGGATAATTTTTAAAATAAGGTATGCACAGATGTGTCAGTGCCTGTATATTCATGAGTTCAAACAGTTGGTTGTTAATACACATGCACCATGCACAACTCACACTCACTCACACCACCCCCACGCCCCACACGCACACACACCACACACACACACACACACACACACACACACACACACACACACACACACACACACACAGGCACATAGTACACACGCACACACGCGTATGTGTGCACTGCACACATAGGCACACACACACAGAGGCATGCACACACACACAAAACACACACATACACACACACACACACACACACACACACACACACACACACACACACACACACACACACACAAGATTAGTGAAAGGAGTTAACCCTGCCAAATTAAAGAATAGCCTAGATATTCATATTATAAAACTTTATTTCCTGACCTGAATTTACTAAGAGAACATTCTCCTCACCCCCCGAAAGCTCCCAGAAACCCCCTTTCTCACTAAACACAAAGCTTTATGATCCATGTAATACCTTTTTTTATTTTCGCCTTGTTTTGGTTTTCAACACCTGCCATCTCCCATTTTCAGATACGACATCCACAGCAACAAACCCTTGACGCTCAGCTGGGCCTTCCAGCCCATGGACTACGAGATGGAAGACCTGGACGAGGAATCGGACTCTCCCCAGAGTGCGGGAAAACAGCGGAGGCCAGCTGTCGGGCCTAGAGAATGTGGCCCGCATCTACGGCATCAAGGTCACCAATGTCCTTCAGGCAGGGGCCACCGAGTGCCTGGCTTGTCCTAAGGGCACCACCAAGGAGGGGTGAGATTGTGTGTGTGTGTTAGTGGTTTTTAAAAAATATTTTTTTGTTTTTACTTTTATATCGAGGATAATGGAATAAGCACTCTTGTGCTTTTTTATATCCAGTGTGTGTGTGTGTATGTGTGTGTGTGTGTGTGTGTGTGTGTGTGTGTGTGTGCATGGTGTGTGTGGTGTGAGGTTGGGGTGGTGTGGAGGGGGGTTGGAGGGGAGTGTGTGTGTGTGTGTGTGTGTGTGTGTGTGTGTGTGTGTGTGTGTGTGCGTGCATGCGTGCATGGTGATGTGTGTGCTGTGTACGTGTATGTGTGTAAGGGGGTGATGTGTGTGTTACGGTGTGTGTTGTGTTGTGGTGTCTGTGTGTGTGTGCTGTGTGCATGCATGCATGTGTGCGTTTATTTGTATAAAGGGAAATCAAAATTTAGGAGTATCTGTGAGGAAACAGGACTTGATTCTGTGTTTGCTACATTCACACACGCATGCATGCACGCACCGCATGCACGCACGCAGCACGCCGCGCACACACACACACATCAATATTCTGTTTTACTTTAATATATATTCTGAACATTCTCTTGAGATAGTATATGTGTACACACACACACACACACACACACACACACACACACACACACACACACACACACACATTGATTTTGCATATGTGTACATATAGCATTAAATTATTATGTAAATATGCATGCACACTCTCAGCAACCATCTCACTTTCAGATGCGTACCCTGCCCGGACGGTCAGTTCATTGACAAGAAGACACCAAATGTTGGACTGTCCCCCAACACCGTGCTGCCCAGTAGCAACTCTTGGGGCAAGTCTTCATGCAAAGCGTGCGGGGAGGGCCTCAAAGCTGTCGACAAGCGATTCTGCAAGTCGACTGTCGCTTCACCGATCAGCAGGGAAGGCAGTACGATTTCACTGCTCTGGATGGGTATGGGTTTTTTTTGTTTTCTATTATTTTAGTTCTTGTATTTTCTCGTGTAGGGTTGCCAGGGGTCTGTGAATATAAATAGCGTTTTCACTTTCTGAAATTCTGTGCCAGGAATTCTGTCTTTGCTATCCTTGTCTTTTGTTTCTCCTTGTTCTTTTTCTGCCTGTCACTTTTCTTCTTGTCTGTTTTCTGCCTTTTTTCCGTGAAGACTTGGTGTTTTTGTAGATTGATTTTGGTTGGTAGATTTTTTTGGTCCGTCAGTTGTTTTTGTTTGTGTGGGGTTTTTTGTGGGTTTTTAAAAAAAGTTTTCTTTGGGGGATCTTTTTTTATATTGTTTTTGTGGAAAGTTTTTTTGCATTGTTTTTCTGTGTGGGGGTGGGGGGGGGGCTGTCTTTTTCTTTTTGGGGAGGGGGGGGGGGTATTTTTGTTTGGTTGGGGGTTTGTTTGTTTTTTTATTTGGTGGGGTTTTGTTTGTTTTCCTGTTTTGTCTGGTGGTTTGGGGATCGTTTTTTTTTTTGGGGGGGGGAGGGGGGTTGTAAAGTTTCTCTGTTTTCATGTTTTTATGTCTTGTGGGTTTTTCATTTGTTTTCTTTATTTTTTCCGTTAGAGAGATTACATTTTGTTGTTTTTTTTTTTTTTTTTTTGTTTTCTTTTTTTTTTTTTGGTTTTTGTTGTTTTGGGGGTTTGTTTTTTTTAAAGTATTATTTCCAATGGTATTTCAGTCCTCCTTCTCTCCTGCTACTCTTCAGTGTAGTCCCCCAATTACACCACAAGGAGTAGAGGAATAGAAGAGGACCTCTTTCGTTGTCTCGTCTGCACAGTAGCGTTGTGTCTGCCAGAATTTGTCCTTGCCAAGAAAACGAAATTCTAATGAGTCTTGTACATTCAAATTTGCTAAAACTGTAAATTGTTATTGATTGCTTGTGTGTTGTATAGGTCAAATGCAAGCGCTTTGATTTGTTTTTACAAGATACAGCGCTAAACAAATTCCATGTATCATTATTATTATAATGAGTCTTGAAAGCAAAGTGAAGTACATGACCACTGTTGGTTTTTCAGGGTGCATTTTGTTCAAGGCGGGCGCCTGTTCACCTCAGGAGGCACGATGTATTATCACGGCTTTAACCTGACGCTCTGTAACGCCAAGGGTCAGGACCTGCCCACCTGTACAAGCAACGTTACTGAGGAATCGCAGGTGTGTGCCTGTCAGATTGGGCTTGAATGTTGTACTGGTTGGTTTTTTGGTGTTAGAGTGTGAGTGTGTGTTTGTGTGTGTGTGTGTGGATGGGTGTGGATGTTAGTCTCAGTGTGGATGTGAGTGTGTTTGTGTGTGTGTGTGTGTGTGTGTGTGTGTTGTGTTGTGTGTGGTCGTGTGTGTGTGCTGCGTGTTGTGGATGTTAGTCTCAGTATGGTGTGAGTGTGTTTTGCATGTGTCTGTGTGCATGTGTGTGTGCACACATGCATGCACGCCTGGCATAAATGTATGTGCAGCTGTGTGCATGCATATATTCGTATGTGTGCATCCTTATGCTTATATGTGTATATGTACATGAGTGTGCATGTGTGTGTATGCAGATTTTTGTGTTTGCCTGTGCCTATGAGTATACTTGCTGGATTTGAATTTCAGTGACAGATGTCAAACATGTTAGAGGCATAGATATAGTTTTTTTATGGTGTGTTCCAAAGAATTCATCTTTTTGTGGTACATTATTCAGCAGATGATATTGATTTGTTGTTTATCTATGTCTTTGTAGGCAAAGAAAGCATTGTCAAAGGTATTTGATCGGTATTGAGCTGTTACTGCTAATGTGTGGATCAACTGGGTGTGGTGTGTGGATTAATACCTGAGAGTGACTGATTATTGTAGAGTACTGTATAATTTACATTCTGGATTATGATATTCTGTCTTCTTCCATTTAAACGACTTTTTTTCTTATAAGGGTTTTTTTCTTCAGATAACTATATGTTCTTCTCTCTTTTTCTGTTCTATAATGACTATTTCTTGATAAAGTGGGGGTTCTTTTCAAATGTTTTTTCTTAAGAATACTGTAAAGTCTTCTCTATGTTTCCATTCTGAAGCGTTTTCTAAATAAGGGATTTTCTGTTTTAAAAAAAAGAAAGAAAAAGAAAAGGGATTATCTTTTTGAGATTACTTGATAGGGTTTTATTTTCTGTTTTAATGACTATGTGTGATAAGGAATTGTATCATGTGTATTAACCAGCCATTCATGGCTGTAAAAAGGCAGGCAGGTATGTTAGAAATTTAAATTGTCCCCAAAGTTGGCATGCGGCTATCTTCAAGATGGGCAAAGATGGTTGCATACGCAAAATCTTACCATTGGTGAACCTTGGAGCTCTAGCCAAGGAACAAAAACAAATTTGTGTGTCAAGATTGATGAAGTAAAGAAAGAAAT
>CM060329.1:38204455-38239455 GCA_030674155.1 Stramonita haemastoma | reverse complement strand
TTAATTAAAAAGAAAAAAATTGATGTGAAAAGCATTTGAAAAATCCAGACCTTACAGTATAAGATAAAACAAAACCAAGACAGTAAAAGATAAGCTCAGTTAAGATGGACAAGTAGTGAAAAAACAAAACAAGGGTAAGAGTAACAATTTACAAAGCAACCAGATGTAAAGTAACTTAGTGGTGTGTGTGTGTGTGTGTGTGTGCGCTTGTGTGTGCACACACACGCATGTGTGTCTGTGTGTGCATGCATGTTCATGTATGAAAGCATGTCTATATGTGTTACATATCATTCGTAGTTGTATCTGTTTGAAAAACATATAACTTCTATATGCTTAAAATTTGTTAAAGAAAAAAATCTTCTTTTTGTATTTCAGGTAGTGAACGAGATGTCCACTTTTACTACAAATCACAGGCGTAAGTAGATAATTATTCGTGTTCAGTTGTTTGATGATTTTTGTATCTAAGCTCATAATTTTGATAGGTCCCCCCCACCCCACCACCACCATAATGCATTGTTAAATTGATTATACTTTTCTTCTGATTATTCTAAACATTTGTGTAATGTAATATTCCCAATCAGGAATATTGATGATAATGATGATGATGATGATATATGGAATTTATATAGCGCTAAATCTTGTAAAGCATACAAATCGAAGCGCTTAAATATTCAGACATTGTGAATGATCTACAATTCCTTTCTTTCAAATCCCAACAGCCCCACTCTGGCCTGCCCAGACGGTCGCACCACCATCATCAGTCTGCAGTGTGACCCTGACGAAAAATCCACAGACGGTATACAGCTGCCCCCAAAGTGCTCAGACGGCACGTGCGACGGCTGCACCTTCCATTTTGTGTGGCCCACGCCCCATGCGTGCCCGCGCTGTAAGCGGGAGGACTACAGCGTGATCCGCGGGGAGTGTGTGGAGGGGGAGCAGCTGATCCATTACTATGCACCTAGGTGGGTTTGCGGGTGAATGGGTGGTTTATATTTTATCTTTTTAAAAAATTTTTAAAAAATTCTTTTATATCGAGGATAATGGGTTATTATTATTAAAAAAACAAAAATCATAAAAGGTAAAGGTGTCCCATAACCTGTGTGGTCGTAGGGGAGCGAGGCATCAGAGACCTCAGCTTCTCTAGGGGCCAGCATATTGAGTGCAGCGTCCATCTCCTCTTGCTGATTTACCTTCCCTGACCCTAAAGAGGGCAGGTACCCCTTTACAGCTGGGTGAATTGGGGGGACTGTACTGAAGCCGAGGTGTGCAAATGGTCGCCCATCCAACCGATAACCACGCTCGACACTGCTTAACTTGGCTGGGGAAAGTGAGCGCTCTGACCACTGAGCTATCCCGCCCCCTGTGTGGTTTATAACATGCATAAAAAATTGTTCATGCTCATTGGTTGTGGTTGTAACGCTTGGGAGAAAAGAAAATGAAACAAGTGGTGGGATAGGGAGAGAGCAGTAGGAAAATGTTGTGAGGCATGAACACATCGAATGTATGGAAAAAGACTGGAACATGTACGTGTGCACGTGTGCACACGCAGATACACAGGCACACACACATACACGCGCATGCACATACACGCATGCACGCTCACACGCACACACACACACACACACACACACAGCAGAATAGATGGAAACTGATGACAAAATGTACAAAACCACATACATACAGGAACTGTATGCAAAAAAACCACAATAAGTGCTTATTCAGTTATTCTTGAAATATAAGAATAAAATAAGCTTTAAAAAAACAAAACACACCTACATGAAGGTGATGGATGGTTGATGGGTACAGTCCTTACATTGGATAACTATGCTGGGACTTAAATATAATCAAACCAACACATATATATAGACACACCTGGAAAAGACGATATGTAAAATGTGTACTATTCGCGTTTTCGCGTTTGTTTTTGCAGTTTCTGTCTTCCATTGGATGCCAAGGACCTCAAGCCTATGAAGCAGAAATGTCAGATGCTCCCTTTTGCTGTGAGTCATTGATGTAGTTTGCAGTGTGTTTGTTTGATTGTCAGTTTGTCTTGTGCATCGGTTTGTGTGCATGCGCTCTTTCTTGTTTGTCCCAGATTTAGGGCGAGAGGGTTTTTTTGTCTGCTTGTCTGATATCCTTTTCTTTATGTTGACTGTTTTTTCTTAGAATATTTATCTTTTACCTCCAAGGGATGTAAGTGAATGCACTAAATATAGATCTGTCTAATAATAATAATAATAATAATACATGGAATTTGTGTAGCGCTATATCTTGCAAAAACAAATTGAAGCGCTTGCGTTCGACCAACACAACACACAATTAACAACAATTTACAGTTTTTAACAATTTCGAATGTACACACACACGCACGCACGCATGCACGCACGCAAGCACGCAGCACGCGCTGTCTAGTTAAGCAGTCAAGTTAAGCAGCATCTGTCTATGTAAGCTATTTGTACTAAAAACGATTTTTGGAGGGGGGGGGTGAAGAAATTTGGAGGGGTTTGTGGACTTATGCTCCTTTCTGGTGTTTTTTTTTTTTAATCCAGAGTTTGAGTTATGCACACATGCACTCTCTCTCTCTCTCTCTCTCTCTCTCTCTCTCTCTCTCTCTCTCTCTCTCTCTCTCTCTCTCTCTCTCTCTCTCTCTCTCTCTCTCTCTCACACACACACTTAAAGCAGAAAGGCTAAGAGGCTAAGTTACTCCATTTTGATTTGTGGGGTGACTTCAAACTTTTAACACATTTTCATCAGTTATAGGGGGGCAGGGTAGCCCAGTGGTTAAAGCATTGTGCTGGTGATCCAACAGCCCAGGATCAAGCCACCACAGAGGTGCCTATTCAGGTGAATTTTTCCCCTGGAGTTAATAACATCAGTACCGTCTCCACTCTGCCAAAAGTCCTTTGGATGAGGCTGTTAGCCAAGATCCTGGGTGTGAACGTACACAGGACATTTTGCGCTAAACATTAAAACCTGTTCCATCTTTCGAAAGACTAGGCCGTTGCATGCCAGTAGGAACATATAACATTTAACCACCAAAAAAAATGCAAGCACGCTTGTGTCATGCACAGTGGTGTTGTGTTTAGACATCATCCTTGAAGTCAGAATGCAGCTACCTAAATAGAGGGCAGGAACATTTACATACCCAAACTCTCACCATTGGTTAGTCTCGGAGCTCTAGCCAAGAAACAGAAACTAGAAACGTTCAGTTATGACCTCCATGTCATCACACCCGAAATGAAAATAGTTTGATTTGACATTGAGGTCAACTGTGGTGTGTGGCCAGGTGATGGTGGCAATACCGGTGACCCTGGCTGTTGGCCTCATCCTCATCATGCTGCTCATCTACTGCTGGTCCAGGAACAGAAAGTGAGTGGACAGTGTGCTGTTTTTGTGTGTTGGCAAGAGAGAGAGAGAAAACTCAGAGAACTATGAAATAGTATAACTCTTTTGCTGTCAAGTTTCTGACTGAAGAACTCTCTTCAGCGCCAAGTATTTTTCAGTGCTGTTACTGATTTCTCTGCATTCAGTCTGTGTCAGAAGAGCATGGTCTGTTTTTCCACTTAAAACGGGTCAGGGCTGAATGATGGTATGTCTGCTATCATGCGCGCAAGTCGGCTCAGGTGTAAAACCTCGTTACTGTATGAAAAACTGTGCAGTTTGTATGTATAGTTATTACAGTGTTGACTGACATGAAGGTGGAAGAATAGGAAAGTACAATTCTATCAACAAAAATAGAACAAAAAAGCATTGAAAACTACTTGATCAAACTAGCAATATAACATTATCATAGTAGTAAACAAAGCTTGGTCATTTTTATATTTGTGAACTAGTGGGGATACCAGGGGCCTAACAGTATAAATACTATCCCCCACCATCTGGAAACTCTCTGCTCAAATTCCCTCTTTTCTATCTCTCTGTTTCTGCTTTGTTCCTTTTCTTCCTGTAACCACCTCGTTGTCTTTTTTTCTACCTTTCATTCTCATGCCTTTTTTTCTAGAAATACTTAATATAACAACAATTCCTTCATGCCATAGTCAGATGTGATGGTCCTGACTTGTCTTGTGCTTAACAGCGGCGCAACAAATTTTCGCTCATATTACAGACAATAGTTGCTGTCTTGAGCATTCAACAAAGAAGACAATTTTGGCAAAAATGTCACAAAAGATATCTATACTAAAGCATGCCACATGGGCTGAATCCAGCATAACTCCGTCAAGGGTCCAGGGCCCAGTGCTAAAATTAACGCACTCCTTCCTTTTACCAAGTTCAAAAGCAGTCAGTTTCTGCTGTAATTAGCACCAGCTGGGATGAAGTGGATAACAGCTAAGTCAAAGAGTAGCTGAAAAGGGGAAAACTGACAGCTGTGATGGAAAGGATAGCAGCTGAGAGTAGTACTTAGCTGAAAAGGGGAAAACTGACAGCTGTGATGGAAAGGATAGCAGCTGAGAGTAGTACTTAGCTGAAAAGGGGAAAACTGACAGCTGTGATGGAAAGGATAGCAGCTGAGAGTAGTACTTAGCTGAAAGTTAGGGAAACTGACAGCTGTGATGGAAAGGATAGCAGCTGAGAGTAGTACTTAGCTGAAAGTTAGGGAAACTGACAGCTGTGATGGAAAGGATAGCAGCTGAGAGTAGTACTTAGCTGAAAGTTAGGGAAACTGACAGCTGTGATGGAAAGGATAGCAGCTGAGAGTAGTACTTAGCTGAAAGTTAGGGAAACTGACAGCTGTGATGGAAAGGATAGCAGAGCTCTGATAGTAGTAGCTGAAAGGGGGAAAAACTAACATCTGTGATGCACATACCTGTGCCCCCCAGGCTGGAGTACAAGTACTCGAAGCTGGTGGAGACGGCCGGGGGTCAGGATGGAGAGCTGCCCGGTGTGGAGTCGTGCGGCATGGAGGAGGGGGAGGAGGACGACGCCGTCCATTTTGCCGACAGCAAGGGGCCGCGACTCCTGCAGAAGGTGCGGCAGAAGATCAAGAGATCCAGAAGCAAGGTGAGAGTGTGGCGGTTGTGGTACTCTGTTTTGTTTTCTTCAGAACTTATGGGGGGTAGGATAGCCTGGTGGTTAGAGCGTTGCACTCAAAATCAAGATCTGACGTCCTGGGATCGATCCCAGGTTTGAGCTATCACTAGACGCATGTTCAAGGGGATTATTGTCTTCTGGCATAAACATCAGTGCCAACTCCACAGCACTGAAAATCCCCCAGATGAGACTATAAACTGAAGTCCCATGTGCAAATGCATGCAGAACATTTTTCTCTCGGAAGAGTAGGCCTTTGCAGGTCACTTAGAATGGATGACAAATTTTTTTTAAATGCTTACACGCTAGAGTCATGTTTGGACATCATTCTTGAAATCGGAATGCAGTTACCTTCGTGGTGGGGCAAATACAGTCGCATATACAAAAATCTCACCATTGGTAAACCTTGGAGCTCTAGCAAAGGCATGAAAAAAGAAATCAGAAATTCGAAATTATGTTTTTAAAGATATAGGTGTGTAAGATTTACAGTGAGGGAGGGATAGAAAGTAGCAAACAGAACAAAAGAAATTATGAACTGATGGACAAAGAAATTATCAGCAGAGACACAGGTTTAGGCCTACAACCATAAGTGGAGGAATTTGGTGAACAGGTCTTGTTGATCCAGTGGTTCCCATTTGAGGTAAAGGAAAAGATGTGATTGAAAGATTTTAAGTAAAAATGACAGTTGTTTGCTTGTGATATTGTATCATCTTCTATTTGAAAACTGGTATTAAAACTGGTTTGTGCTTTGTTATATATAGGAACTTGTATACTGATCATTGATATCAAAACTGCCTTTTCTCATGTTTTACGATCTTAAGAAAAAAAAAAAAAAAAAAAAGCCAGTAAAATTAAAACTGGTTTTTGCTTGTGCCTTGTAAAATTTTGTTTTCAAATTGGTAGTATGAAACCTGACTGTAACTGGTGTTACAAGACTTATGTATTTAAATCCTGATTTTGTATTCAGATGCATGACATTAAAACAGACTTTGCTTTTGGTACAGGATATTCAAATTCAGGATATGAAAACTTAGCTTCTGTTTGTGTCATAGAATTGTGTATTCAGATCTGTGATATTAACGTGTTTTGTGTGATAAATTCATATGTACAAATCTGTTTAATTCTGCTGATTTTTTTAAAAATCTTTTTTTTCAAATTCAATTAAAATGAGTTTTTCTTGTGTCATAAGATCTTGTATTGAAATCTGTACATTAAAATTGACTTTTGCTAGTGTTATAATGCCTAGTATTCTAATCATAATATCAAAATGATTTTTGCTAGTGTTATAAGGCTTTGTATTATAATCGTAATATTAAAGTTGACTTTTGCTAGTGTTAGAAAACCATGAATTCAAATTCATGATATACAAAGTGGATGTATGCTGGTGTTAGAAGATCCTGTACTGAAATCTGTACTATTATAACTGACTTTTTCTAATATTAGAAGACCTTGTATTCAGATCTGTAATATCAAAACAGGCTTTTGTTAATATTAGATCTTATATTCAAATCCATAATATTTAAAACTGACTTTCGCTAATGTTAGATCATCTTGTATTCAAAGCTGTAATATCAAAACACACTTTTGCTAGTGTTAAAAATCTTGTATACAAATCTGTAATATAAAAACTGAGTTGTGCCTATGTTATATGATCCTGTATTAAAAACTATCTTGTATTCAAATCTGTAATAGAAAAACTGAGTTATGCTTGTGTTAGATCTTTGTCTTCAAGTTTGTGTTGTCAAAACTGACTTTGGCGTGTGCCATGTTGCAGGACGATTCCTTCACATCTGTACGCATGCACGAGAAGCTGCCTCTGACCTAAAGCGACATGGAAAGTGTTCACCAGCATTCCCGTGCTGCAAATGGAGGCCTTCCTTGTAGGTGGTATGAAGCAGTGAAGTTCTGTAAGTGAAGTGTGTGATGGATGCATCTGCCTGATTAGAGAAGTAAGTAACCTGTTGTTTTCTAGAACTCCATCAGCAGGAGAGCTGTTGACAGGGAGGTGACTCCTGCAGAATTTATCATGGTCATTTTCATATGCTGTCTCAAGGTTATAGTTTTGGGTTGTTGTTTTTTTTATCCTGGATGGGTGAAATAGCTATATGCATGAAACAATAAGGTTCTACTGTATTTCACAGATTACAAGCTACTTTAAATATTCTAAGCTACATCCAAAATTTTTTAAAAAGACGAAAGAAAATGGAAAAAGTAATGCATAAGTCTTATTGTTGAATTAACAGCACTGAAAGTTAAGCCAGTGTGGAGAAAAACTGTTCACCACCTACAACTGGCTTGTGGTGAGTGGTCTTATTTACTGTATGCTTCCCCCTTTTTCTTCATGAAAAGAGAAAACAGTTCTTAACTCCTCTCTATATATTTGATATTTTTTCATGATTTTCATCTAACCAAGATAAAGACTATAAACAATATAGTTTGGTATGGTATGGTTTCCTGTAGTAAAAAGCAAAGGAATTTCCCCACCAAAAAGCAGATAAACAAGTAGGAAAGATTTATTTTCTAACAAGGCAGAGAATAAAACCTCCAGAAATGCTGCTTTTCTGTGGTTTGAGAAGATAGAAAAAGTCTCAACAGCTAGTCAATGAATGTGACTGTGATAGATTGTGTAGGACACTTCCTTTTATTGATGCGTTACGTTGGTTCTTGGGAATGAAGTGATTCCCTGGAGATGTATGTTTTTTTTAGTTTTAATTTGTAAAATCAATTGAAACATGATAGCTGCTTTTTTTTGCTTTTTTTGGGAGGGGGGGGGGGAGGGGTTCCTGCCCCATCCTTCCTCTCTCTCGAAGAACATTCCAAGTTATTTTTTTTGTTGTGGGTTTGTTTGTTTTTCCATAGATAATGTATTCAGTTTTGCAAATGAGAAAAGCATGTTGGAAGGAAGTAACAGTTTTGTGTTGTAATATTTAAAACATTTTTCATGTTTCTGATTCCAATATATCCCCCCCCCCCCCAGATACACTGTATAGCCTCTATATGGTAATATTTATATTTGAACTAGGGCAGGGGGTGGGGGGGAGGTTCTGAGGGAAAATTTTTCATTTCTGATTTCATCAGTTTCTTTTTCCCTTTTTTCTGAAAATTTTGTATGTGATTTTTCACCAGACATTTGATGATGGAAAGACAGGGTAACTATACCTGGTCTTATGATTATTCCCTTTTAAAGATATGTTTGACGTTGATGGGGAGAGAGTCTATGAAAGTTCATTCCATGCACATTTTTCAAGGAGGGTCTTTTTCTCCACCTGTTGGTTGTTTTTTAAAAAACTTTTTTCTTCTGCACATTTTTGGGTTATATTTATATGACAAGGGTAATCGCATTCCATTTTTCATGGTGTGAAGCGTATCTGAATTTTGTGTATACGTAGTATATTTTTATGTTGTTGACATTATTGGATGTACTTAAATTATTTTATACTTTATACTGTATTTGTTGTGCTTCTACTCATTTTTGTACCTCCATTAGGTATATGTACAAATTTCTGCATTTAATTTTTTTTTTTTCGCATATGGATGTTGATATTATTTCAGATTGAAATCATGGGTTTCACTAGTCACATAGGTATGCCTCGGCTTTAAGTTTGTAAGTTGAGGTTAGGTTATGGTCATCAGTTGCTGGAAAAACTGTGCAAGTCTTTGGGAATTTTAGTAGAGTTGCACACTTTTTCCAGGCTGCTGATCTGTTGTTAATAATGTGATGCAGGCATTTGAAAATTGCAGTCCATTCCATAAGGATGTCAAGTAGTGAGTGTAGTTTTTTGTGTTTTTTAATTTTTTTTTTTAGGAAACGGGCCCTTTTATACAACTACGCATACTGTATGTTATTCATAAAAACTTACACAACTACGCCTACTGTTTATTATCCCATAAGACTTTTCGCATTTTATATTATTCCGTAAGAATTTATATAAAAAATCGCATACTTTGTCCTATTCAGCAAAAACTTAAAAAGTAGACATACTTTATATTATTCCGTAAGAACTTTGACACTTTATATTTGTCAGTTAGACCTGAAACAAATACGCAAACCCTAAATATCTCTTGAATCATGCATGTAAACATATATATATTTTTTGGCTTTGTGAGCAACAATTTAATGTTTATTTTAATGCATTTTTTGGTAAACATAGATTTTTGTTTTTCAATGTACTCACATTTTGTGATTACGTCAAATTTTTTTCTTAATGTACTCATAACTTTTTGTGTTATATTAAGTTGAATATTTCCCTGTTCAGATTTCCCCTCCCCTCTCTTTTATTTTTGGACTGTGATTGTTGTTCAATGTGATTTTATTTTGAAATGGTCTCTTCTGATCAGGTTCGTGCTGTGTGTTTTTTGACTTGACATGTTTCACCTGGGATTGCTAAATTCTTGATACGTATATGTGCAATCATAAATCTCGGTTATTTTTGTGGAACACTTTCCTGCCATCTATGACATACTTTTTCACAGTATTCACCTCCCCCACATGATGCTTAGGTCACCTATTTTTGTGTTGTTGTTTTCGACGATTCCTGAAACTTGGGTTACAGCACTGCTGTTTGAAGGTACCAGGTTATTTTTCTCCCTGGGGAATGTTTGTATTGATCCATGTTGAGTTTGATGTGAATGGTATTTGACTCATAGATGATGTCACTTTGCTATGTCATTGTGGGGGATTAGATTTTGAACTAACTAGGCAAGTCTACAACTATTCGTCTTGAGCATCTGAGCTGATCAGTTTGCGTAGTACTAGGATACAATACTAATGGTTTTTTTATTTTTTTGTTTAGAAATGTCATAAAGAAGAAAACTGTCTAGGTTATTACATAGTTGCCAGCCAACCTTGCGGATATCCTGCATGTTTTATGATTTTAAAACTCCAATACCAAAATGGAAATTAACTCAGAATTTTGCATCTAAAATAGAAATGAGGAACAGTCGCAGTTCACACTGTATCCATGTTTTCCAGTCCCGTCGAAAAATAAGTTTGCGCCTAGTACATATTTACTTCAACCGACTGTTGTGCTGTAATGGTTTGCATGTTGAGTTTGCATGTGGGTTTGAATTCCATAAGAGTTGTAGTTGGGGTTTTTTCCTTACTGGGGCTGGCTTCTACCCAGAATGAATTTGCTGATTAGGAAGACTGTCTCTGATTCAGTGGCCCCTGTTCCTCTGGTCTCATGGTGACCTCAGTTTTGATATCCCTTACACTTCCATGCTTGTGGTGGGTTGGTGTTGAGCTCTTAGGGGTACGAGATTCAGGGGAGAAGGTCATGGTGGAGGTTGCCACCCCAGGTGGGTGTCTCACTCAGTCTGGCTCCACGACTCAAAATATTGTCGTAAGTAGGGGAGTTAGTAGGTGGTGTCCTGGCTCTGAACAGGTACCACTGAACTTCCTCGAAGTGACCCAGCAGCAGTGCAGGGCCCCTCTGGTTGGAAGCCTCATGGCAGCCTAACAGTGATCAGCTCCCTGTGGATTTCAGATCCTGAGGATGCAATATACACACCTTGGTATGGCTAGTGTGGAGGGATTGTAATGAGTGGCGAGGGAACAGCAGGACAGAAACATCTTACAGGGTTCGTACGGTCCTTGAAAGTCCGTTGAATTTTGACCCTTGAAAATCAGGCATATGCCTCCAGGTGCTTGAAAAGTACTTGAATTTTCACTTTTACCAAGACTAAGAGGGATAAAGAGAAAGAGATTGGCATGGTAAGATCAGGTATGTTACTCACTGCAAATTCGTGGAAATTTACCAATAGTAAGAAAAAAATAGGGAAAAAAAAGGGGGGGGGGCTTTCACTGGCTGTTCCACTTGGGGTCAGAGAGCAATGTTTAAACAACAGCAGGGCCACCAGCCTCCCCTTTTTCATGGAGAGTTCCCCCCCCCCCCCCCCCCCCTCCTTTCTCACTCGCCCTCTCTGTCTGTCTGTCCCTTTTCTCTCTCCTCTCACCTTCTCTCTCTCTCTCTCTCTCTCTCTCTCTCTCTCTCTCACTTTGTCTGTCTGTCTGTGTCTCACTCACTCACTCACACACTGCTGGGTTTTTTTTTGGATTATTTCATGTGCTTCCCCACAACCACAACTTCTCTGTGTCTGTCTGCCTGCCTGTCTTGTCTCTCTCTCTCTCTCTAACACACACACACACACATTCTCTCATCTTTCCACATGTGTATGGCATCCCACTATTTCCATCTATGTGTTGTGATGTGAAAATCTGTCCACAGCAATACCATCAGCAATTCCTCTCTCCAGCCCCTCCCCCCTCCCTTCCAACCTATTATCCAGGAGGATGAATGTTTACTGTTGTAAACTATTAGTCTCCTGGTAAAGTAACTCACAGGGAGCTTTACACATATTTAGACTTTGAGAACCAGTATGCAGAGAAAATATGAATGAACAGATGGGGTGATCACTTAGATTAAAAATTTTTATGCAAAGTGCACACTTTAGGCCAACGATTGTTTTTAATTTAGCCCAGTTAACTGCAGTGGAAATATTGATTCTTGTTATGAAGAAAATTCACACCAAATGGCTATTGATATTTTCTTTTCAGCTGTAAAGTGTGTAGACATTGTTAAAATGCAAGCACTATATGTTGATGGAGGTCCTTGAAGTCTTGAAAAGTGCTTGAATTTTCTTCCCAAAGATCTGTATGAACCCTGTCTTAGAAGAAATGGGCAGCAAAAAAAATGCAGTGCATTTCTGCTCATGTAACACTTGAACCCTTCAGGAAATGAAGAATGGGTGTCATAGAAGTAGAAAAATGCTCGTGTTGTTTTAGGAGAGGGGGGGGGGGGGGGGCTTGCTCCCCTCTATAACTCGCCACCTATCAGGGTTACTTTCCACCAAGGTTGTCTGGCAGCTGTAAAACTTGGCAGTAGCAAAGTCTCCCCCCCCCCCCATTTTTGTTTGACCTTCACCATACTTTGTGGGCCTAGGGCTTGTTTTTATTAGTCAAAGAATAACATGACCTCAAATTAACCATTTGGCACACGAGTAAAGAAATGTAACTCCCCTCTCCCCAAACGAAAATACAGTTTTGGTCTCCCCTTCCCCTGGGTTTGCAGTTTTGGAAGTGTTGGCAAACCTGCACAAAAAGGTAGGCCCAGACAAGGTAATGAGGCAAATTCCCCCTGTTTAATAAAAACAAAGTATGGTGAAGGTGTAATTAGCAGTGGATTGGACTTGCCATGTTCACGTAGGGATGCCAAAAGTATCTGTAGTAGGAAGTTTTGTGGATTTTTTTTTTTTATAAGGTGCTCTGGTGTGACCCCTAGATGCAGGGAGAATGGGGTGGTTTAGTTTCAGAGGAGAGGGTTTTGTTGTTTTTTTTTGGGGGGGGGTACCTTTAAAACTCCAATGATGTATTTTCTGTTTGAGGTATACTTTTTTTGAATCTCGAATGATGTATTTTTTTTGTTGTGAATTTTCTTTGTTGATTGTGGGGGAAGGTATTTCTGAATCAAATTGTGAGTAATTGAACTTGTCGTTTTTTTGGGGGGGCGTGTTCTTTTACTGTGGGGCGGAAGCTCTGAGTCTCAAACATTGAGATAGGGCATTCCGTCCCCAAAATTTTTTTGGGGCGGTTTTTAGAACCGGGCGGTACCACTTGTAAAATGTTCTTTGTATGCAAATGAATTTTTTCTTTTTTTGCTATATGTCTGCTCTTTCAAACAATAAAAAAAATCATTTCAATTCACAATGGTCTTCATTTGTTTTATTTTTGAATCGCATACAATATTCTTTTACAGTAAACAAGGCTTTTCTAGTCACTTTCCCCCAGAGAAACATGGCCCTAAAAACTGTGCTAAGTCGAAATTCACGATTCAGAGTGTCCTCCCCGCACTAAACAAAAAAAAAAAACGACTACTACTAATCATACTAGTAATCTTTATTGCTCATCACATGATGTACAAATTCATATTACACACAGCATAGAAAAATACTATACAGTAGTACCAGAATAAAGTCCCTGAGCAAACGGGACAATACACACCAGGGAAAAATAGCAGTGCTGATCCTAAGAAAGTGGGTCTAGCCTACAGGAACTGCTTCAATTTATCCAAGGGCACTGCTAAATCAGCAGTTGGCCTAATATGTATGCAGGACTCCTGCAAATGCCCCACTACCTATAGATTCAGCATGGACTCGTACTTCAAAAAATACACTGCTCAAAACTCAGCAGTTCGCCTAATATACCACTATGCAGAAATCCTGCAATGCCCCACTACCTAGAATCAGCACAGACTCCCTAATCATACAAAATTTCACTACATGACAATATACCTATACCACAAAAATGCATAGCACCACTATATTTTCTCAGTTATAAGCTGCACCAACCAAACAAAACCTCTCTACAGTTCTGCATATTCTCTCAGATTCTGCCACAGCTCTAAAATCAGCAATAGTACTGGTTCTTCATACAAAGCAATTCCTGCCATAAAACAAGCTTTCTGAGAATCATTCCTTCAACCCAAAGGAGGTTTTTAACTCAAGAAATCACATAGCAAAACTGGAACAGCCAGTGAAAGACCCCCTTCACCTTAAAGCTCCTGTGTGTCTGTATATTTAATATTTATCTGTATTTCACTTTATCAGACCTGTGCACCCCCTTACTACTGATTTCAGTATTTTTGTGCATTGTTCACGAACTTTTTCAACATCACTAACTTTTTTTCCCTTTACTTTGCTCATCCTCAATTCTTTCATGTACAAACTTTTTTTTCAACTAGAAATCTAATTATCACTTCTTAGTATAATCGATAGTCCTGGATACTGCGGGGAAGACGCACTATGTGAGGGCGAGTGGCAGCAGAGTGAGACAGAGATCAAGACACTCCCTAGTGATGATTGAAGAAGATCCTATGCCTTTCTCATCTTAGTATCAAGTTGAAGCCCCCATAAGAAAATTAAAAATTCATCCGATTTCGGAGTGGACTCACCATGACAGTTTGCATGGCCAGAAAACAGTGCTATGTATGTGTGTATTTGCTACTGTCCAGTACAGCACCAGTGTGGAGGCCGTGTTCGACACGATGTAACTTCAGAACGAGTCACTTTACCGTTTTACCAATCAAGTAATTTTCTAAGAAATCAGCACTTCTAATAATGAAGAGCTGTAGTTTGCTATGATCCAATTTTCGACACCACTTGCGAAAGAAACTTCAACTTTCACTAGCGAGTAGCCCAATGCGAGAGACGTAGCACAGGTTTCAAACCTTACTCGGCAAAACAGCCAATTTTGCTGTTTATGCATCTATATCCGCAACTGTACCTCTTTAAGCCCCATCATAGCCTATTAGCGTCATTTTGCATCTTTCTTTGCTTGTAATTGTGTCAGTTTCCGCCATGTTGTTTAGAAAGTAATGCTGTGCGCATGCATTATCAGGGGAGAGAAGTAACTGAACGATAGAAGAAGAAACTTTCAATTTTCAGATTTTTCATTGACAAAATTCAGATTTTGGTTAATAAAATCCTATTTCCATATTTTCCCATTTTTTTCCGCAACAAATGTGGAAAGTGCACAGGTCTGCTCTATAATATATGTCTGTAAACTTTATAACACATTTTGTTACACTCTAAACTGTACATGTTTATCTCTCACTTTTCTGTTGTTTTTGCAGCAACTATACATAATGTCCGTTTTCTCTCATTTCTTTCCCTTTTAAAATAGGGGGAAAAGGTATGGAATTTTCTTTATCTTTCTTTCTAAAAATACGTGGTAGGAGCTGTCAGTGTTTATAATGATAAATACCCCGAGAACAACTAGCAGGACGTACAAATCTGCAAATATTCAACACTCAATTTCCACCTGTCCAGATACGCAATAACTTTTACTGGTGGATAGGCAGGTGGTGGAGCAACACCACACACAACAGGGTTCATCATTCAGGAGCCTATTCCTTTTTTATCTTTTTCTCTCTTTTTTTTTTTTTTTACTGCTTTTTAAAAAAAAAAAATGGTGGTGCACCTTATAACCAGTGAAATACAGTAATACAGTCAGCCCCTTATCAAAAAAAAAAAAGCATAAATAAGACAAATATACTACAAATCAATCATACATGAAAACGTAACACAAACATTTCTACATCATCAAAAATGGCAAGTCACATTTGGTTGAGAAAAGAAAAAACAATTCATATAGCGGAGATACAATCCATACTAAAAGGGCCCTAGCATCCCTGGAGAGTAAATCAACCTAAAATTTGTGAATAATAAATTAGACCAGCAAATATTCTGGGTTTAGAATCTGATAATAAATCAGACCAACAGTTTTTTCCCTCCTAGGTTTTACCATTAAGCTTGACAATAATAAAACCCTTGTCCAGGAAGACAAATAAAAAAAAAATGTCTAGCATTATTACAGCACATAGAAAACAGAATAATGACCAATATCTTGACTGCCAAACAAACATTGCGGAAGCAGATCATCTCAGCATGTAAAGCAAGTTCCCCATGTAAAGAGGGACTGTTCCATAAATGCCCATGGTACAAGAAAAAAACACACCCTGCTGACAAATACCCTGGAAAATGCTTCGCCTTAGGAAAAAATGCGTTGTTGAAATATGATACACTGGAATATGCTATAGTGGTAAAAGACTTACTCTAGTTGACAAAACAATATGCTGGGAAATGCTGAACCAAAACAAATTTGCCCTACTGACAAGTAATACAGTGGGAAATGCTGTGATAATAAAAGACCTGCACTTGTTGACAAAATGTATACAAGCATTCCTGGGAAATGCCAAGACTAAAGAAAAATCACCTGCTGACAGCAATGCACTTGGAAATACCCGGACCATAGAAAACTGACCCTAGATGACCCCCCCCCCCCCAAAAAGAAAACCCACATAACATCCCACTAACAACAAAACCCTACCCCAAGAAAACCAAGAAGAGAGAAATGCCATAACTAGAAAAAATGTCCAATAAACAGCAATACCTTGGGAATATCCGGACTATAGAAAAATTGGTCATGTGACAAATAATACACATGCAACTGCAATGTTATTACTGTAGAAAAATCACCCTCCGAAACGCAATGAACACAGACAGTGGCTACCTCAAACAAGGTCAAGACTGTGATGTGAAGAGCACAGAAGAAATCTTGCAGTCTATTCCCTCAATGACTGTACGAACTGTACTTTTCTTTACACTGCTACCAACTGTACCTTGTTTGCCTACATGTCAGCTGCCCTGAAACTAAACAGAACTGTGGTATGTTACATCTCCTTTCTGCTTTGCCTATCACTTTGAATGATCTGCTTTTTCCCTAGCACAACTACACACATGCATTTTGATGATACATAGCTGCCAACCTTGAGAATCCAAAACTGGAATTAAGTTTGGGGGGGGGGGGGGGGGGGGGAGAGACTTGTCCTCCTCCTGAAAGGGTTCAGGGAGATGTACCCTCTAATGATGACTTTTTTTTTTTTTAATGTTAAAGAAGCAAAGTTTTCAACTCCTGAGATGATGCCAGGAAAGAATAGCATACCATGCTTTGAAACGAATGGGCCGTCTATGAAAACCAAAATTATAATTATCACTTATCACGTCTGCTTTCATGAAGCAATGTTGCTTTATAACATGACAAAAACAACAACAAATGAATGAAGTCCAAACAAAATGTCAAATCTAGGCCAGACTACAGTGGCTCTTTGTGTTGGCTACAACTTCCCACCTGTACACTACTGCCTACAGGTTCAAACTATTCATCACATGCTCAGCAACAACACTTGTCTGTTTTGCTGCTACCTCAGTAGTCTAGCCCCTGAATTCTGCTGTCTTCAGTTACACAGCATTTCATGCAGTTTCTGCCTTGCTTTGAACTTCTACAGATACAACTCCATCCAGAGGGGGTGATCGATACACAACTCCCTCAGCTTAATGCAAATGCTCACTATCAGTTCATGGCCTCCCTTGAACATGGTTGTCTGCTAGGCTACTCCTCGTTTGTTTTGTCTGGTCATTAGAATTGGCACAATAAACTCGCAAAAAAAAAAAGTTTTTCAGAAATCCACAGCAAGACAATTGAAATCAGATCTTTTATGCCATCCGCCGTTCTCAAATGCAGTTTATCCGCTTTGCAAAATTTCAATTTCACAACGGCACAGGCAGCATAAGGCGCCATTTTTGCTTTGTCAATACTGATCAATACATGGACAATACTTCTTAAATTTGAAAACAATCCTCTGACAGGTGCAGCTATCAGATTTTGCACTTAACCTTTTCCTCAACATCTTAGAAACTGGCACATGCACTGACATTCTACTCAATCCTTTTTTTTTGGGGGGGGGGGGGGGGGGTTATTCTAAAACTGGAACATTTTCGTGAAAACCATCTCCATTCATGAAGAACAAAATCAGCTGTTAAAAAACATTTAGAGATGAGTGTTGAGCATCAATTGCACTGATGTTAGTTGCTTTTTATTTCTTTTATTGTCACTAGAGGCCAAACAAAGTGTCAAATCTGGGCTGGACTATGTCGGCTCTTTGTAGCTGGCAACAACCTCACACCTATCCTTCAATACTACCTGTGGATGGATACTGTCAATCATATGCTCAGCAAAAACACTTTTTTTCTCTATGTTTCTGCTTTGGTAATCTAGTCTCTGAACTCTGCTTTCATTGGTTACGAGGCATTTAATGCAGTTTAAGCCCTGCTTTGAGGTTATGAAGTTTGAGGGACACAAATCATCCACACAGTACGATCAGTACATGATGATGATGTGCACTCAGTCATTGCCTCCCTGGATACTGTTGTCAGCTAGGCTTCTTGTCTGCCCATTCGCATGCATTTTAATTGCTGCAATAAACAAAAGAGAAAAAATCAGAAAGCTCTGCTATGCCTAAGTTGTAGCGGTAAATAACTCTACTCCTCACATGCAGTGATGTCATTTTGTCAGCCATGCAGAATTCTAAAACTGCACCAATACATAGTGCAGTAGTGAGCGTAACTTTAGCCTTAGCAAAACTAATCAATGCCTGGAAAATACTCCTTGTATAAATTTGAGAACAAACTTTTTATATACACAGCTATCACCTTAGAGTTAATCTTTTCTTAGGCAACATTGTGGTGATCTGCATTGGGAATGTGCATTGACGTCCTGTTTGCTTTTTGTGCCACCCCCCCCCTCCCCCCTCCTGAAATTTCAGAAAACCGATTTGTTTTTAAAATTGGAAAAATTCCAGGAAAAAAGGGAACGGTTGGCAGCTATGTGAAGGCAATCCCCACATATCTAACAGTATATTTCATATATTTTTGCCACACACCCACCCTACAACTTTTACTTTGCAAGTCACAGCTTAGCTGAGTGATAACCTCCCCAAGACCTTGGCTTTATGTCCCCATACATTATGCCAATTAAAACCAAAAACGGCACACAAATGGATGACATCACCAAGTGACCTGCCGAGAATAGTCCATATTTGCTGCCTGCCTACTACTACTGCAGAACTGCTCAGGACTACGAATGTTGTCATGCAAACTCATATCAATAGTACTAATTCCTTCTGCTGTATTCCTTGCTCCACAGGGAGCAATCTAGATGCCCTTCAGGCCGCTACACAGAGTACGATCTGCACGGCAGTTAAGTCACCACTGTGGTATTGCCTGGTCAGAACCAATGTACGATTACAATACCCTGTCAAGATTCTTCTGCTTTAAAACCAAGTAAAGAAGTGGGGCAAGACACAAAAATGTTCAGTCAGTTGGGGTTGTCTGAAAACTGATAAAAACATAATTTACAATGAAATATTTTTAAAAAATGTGAAGGAACAAGGAGCTTCAGCACAACAACCTAAAATACCAAAAACTTTTAAATCAAGTCTCTCCACATCACTCCAGCATAAATCCTACATAAATGTGAAGGTCATTTTCACGGCCAACTAAGACAGTGAACACCGCTTTTTTTTTTAAAAGAAAACATTTTCAGCAAATATAAACACTTGGGAAAGTTTTTTTTATGGTCAGAACTAATCCCCCATCATAATTTGATTCCAATTTTCACTTTAGATTGATTCCTGACATGTGCCATTTATGGCACAAATGACTTAACGATAAAAACTCTGAACAAAGACACCATCAAAAGACAAACCACCAACTGAAAATGCAGAGGATAAGTCTTCAACAGAGAATGGGTCCTGTTCTTTAAAAACAATATGTAAACGACAGATGACAATAAATTTATCATCAGAGGCACTGAGAAAAAAATCAAAAGACAGATCTGCACTGAATAAAAAAACCCATAAAAAAAACCCAAACAAAAAAAATTGGCATGTCCCAGGTTTTAAAAATAAGATTTGGAGATCAACCAGTAATGCATCTATCTAAAAAAGGGAAAATCTAAAGTTTGAATGTTGGGTCTGAATAACCCCCGTCCACTTGACCTATGAGAGGTGGTCTATGTGCTAGTCTTTTGAATGTGATAATAAACCAAGGCCCCATCTGCAGCATAAATGTTGCACATTAAAGAACCTTTAGCAATTGTCTATGGAAAAAGGCTGTCCAATGCCACTCTTAACAAAAATAAATAAGCTTACACACAGGAAAAAATTAAGGGAAAAAAGTGGCACTGCACTTTGGCAATATTCTCCCTGGGAAAGGCAGCCCCAATTTCATGCAGAGAAATTTGCCACAATTGAAAGTGGTATACAATATAATCTTACATAGTACATTAAAATCTATTCCATTCCATCCCATATTGTTTATAGCCCTACTGATGATGAAAGCCACATCAGGGCTGTCATCCTATTCTAACATTTAAAATAAAGATATAATATATTATATTAGCAGATCTCTAAACAAAACACAAGTGAATTGGTTAACAGAAAATACAGTGATGAGCGAGAGAAACGCAAAAAACTGCCTGATGCTGAATTTCTTGAAGGTAGGTATGTTACACTAAAAAAGCACTTGAAATCCTCATGGGAAAGTTGAAGTGCTCATGGGAAAACAGCAAAAAAGAGTATCCTTGACAGCTCAGAAATCACTGTTTACAAGATAGTTATATATCATTAGTATGATCATTGATCAAAACAGACTATAGATACAACTTTTTGCGATACACTGCAGCCATTAATGAAAAAACCCAAAACAAGATCAAAACAGACTCTTGGTACAACTTTTTGCGATACACTGAAGCAATTAATACAAACGAGATGAAAACAAGGGTGGAAAAAACAACAAAGAAACTAACCAAACATCAACCACGAAAACCAAAAACACAGGAGCAAAAGGATAATATCAGTATGCATTATATAATGCTTACGATAAAGTTTTATACAAAAAAGCAGAACAAAGAAACCAACCAAACATCAACCACGAAAACCAAAAAAACAGGAGCAAAAGGAATATCAGTATGCATTATATGCTTAATAAAGTTATACAAAAGCTAAACAAAAACCAACAAACTCAACCACGAAAACCAAACCAAGAGCAAAAGGACAATATCAGTATCATTATATAATGTTTGTAATTTTATACAAAAAAACAGCACAGCCAAAATGAAGAATATCTGGGTATGGCTGAGACCGCTTTTCAAACCTTTTTCCCTTTAACCCTTTTGCATTCAGATTCTCTGAACACAAATTGCCCCTAGATTTCGCATTCCATCAGGTCAGGCATACATGCTCCACGCCTTTTCCTCTTTCCAGCAGCTATAATTACTTCCAGACTCTCACCACAGGCTTTGTGCATCTGGCCTGATACTGCTTCGGCATGTGGTGGCAATCAGTGATGGTCACTGCATGAAGGAAAACTACTGTGTATAAATACAGGCAAATCCCGGGGGGGGGGTCTTCACTTTCTTGAAAATTATATGCACCAAGGTATCACAATCACTTTTCCCAGTAAGTATGCAAATGTTACACTGCCATCAGAAAAGTACGCACTTTTTCGAAACATACTTGCAGCTCGATGAGTGTGGAAAGTATGTTTGTCATACAAAACTGAACAGCACCTCCACGTGCACAACATCACTCAACAATACACGACAAAATACTTTTGGAAGCATTGTCCAAGTATGGCAAAAGCTTAAAAGTTAGAGCAGTTGTTCCTAAGAAAAGCTAATACTGGAAGCAGAGACTTTCCTAAATATGAAAATTCCTGAACAAAAATTGAGTAGTCTTTCTAAGTGGAAAAAAACCCTACCTTTGGAAACTTTTTTTAAGATGACTGAATATTTTTTTTTCGTTTTGAGCATTTTTAACTCCCCTGTTATAAGTAAGCTATTAACCCAATCTGCAAGACTATCATGAAGACCATACGATTTACTTATAAAATTATAAACACACGCCAGCTGAAGTTCCGAGTTTACTTTCAATTTCCAACTTGAAACTGACTCAGAAGACTAAAATTAGTAGCTGGAAACCCCTCCCCAAAAGTCAACGGCTGCCAGAGACTACAGTCTACGAAATACACCACCACCCTTGTACCACAATTCCACATGATGAGCATCGCCTGGTGTGTTGTCTAGATTCTGATTCACCCACCTCTACCCTGTCCTCATCAAACTGCCTTTGCCAAACCTCTGTCCCTTTCCCTAGGGGTGTCCCACTTTTACCAGACAAAATAAACAACACACCACTCTCCGGAAAAAGTCTTGTGCAATCAGTCTCATCTACTGGCACAAACTAAACTAACTACACTCCACTATGTATCAACCCTGTTTTGATTTTCTCCTGGTTTAAATACAAATCGCCATATAGTAAGTCTTGTGCAATCAGTCTCATCTACTGGCACAAACTAAACTAACTACACTCCACTATGTATCAACCACTGTTTTGATTTTCTCCTGGTTTAAATACAAATCGCCATATAGTAGTCTTGTGCAATCATCTCATCTATGCACAAACTAAATAACTAATCACTATGTTACACTGTTGATTTCTCTGTTAATACAAATCGCCATATAGTTCTTGTTTCTCAGAAAACTTAAATTACACAGACCACCACATGAAAGCACCATTTTCTTTAACTCGGCTGGCACGGTAAAACTTCAGTAGTTTAAAAAATTGTATATCAATCAGGTATGCTTTTCTCCACCAAAAGATTTTATCTGTAAAAAAAAAAAAAATCCTTGCACCGTTTCCTCGTTTCTTGGTAGATTGTGAATTCACAAACCCAAACAAAGTGGGAGCACCGTTTTGTCAAACTAACATTGCAGTCTGTCTCACTCTGCACACATACGAATCACTGTGAACCATCGACTGTAGTACACACTAGATGAGAAATTAATGCTTATGCCTGTTTTCAAGTACCTAACCATATAGGCTGCCAAAGTCAGGGCACAGGACAATTTTCTTCTCTTTTAATGGAGAACACAGGTAACTACGCAGAAAGATCTGAATGTAGGCCTTGGCACTTTGCTGACATCAATAGCTGACAGATTTAGGCTTGGCCCAAGACAATTAAAGTTTGTGGAAACCTTTGGAAAAATACTTTTATCTTCCAGATAGGCAAAAGAATGGTACATCACGATTCATAATACTGGTTTCAAATGCCCAAAATGAATAAAACTGAGGGGGTCTGCGTTGCATACATCATAACTGATAGCAATGCAACGACTCGACTGAGCAATATAGAGCAAAGATAAACGGTATGAACGGCAAAGAAAATATTCCACAGATCATACATCATATGAAATGAAAATGGTACACATACATAAAACCATCAAATACTATTGCCGATGCAGTAAAAGATTGAAATCTTTTGAAACTCCAACAACCATAACATTTCACGATTTCTGGCAATCTGTCATTTTGACAATTTAGTGGTACTTACAATTTCATAAACATGATTGGACTTGAACAAACACGTTCCAATATTTATTATGGCTGTCTCGGTCTTCTTAAAAAGATATATTGCAGTAATAAGCTGTGTCAGACCTAACTGCTTAATTTTTTTTTTCCTCTGTAAGTATACACTAGTCCTAAATCACATTACATAATATTTTACTGTAATCAAGTAAAGCTAAATCACAAACCAATACTCCATTAAAGCCAGCATTCATTTTGTTTCTTTTTCATTTCTTTTGTTAAAAAACCCCAATGCGAAAAAAATGCAAAGGAGCAGAAATTACTATGAGGTTTAGGATAAAACGTGCAAGTCATCTTTATTTGCATTAATAAAAAATAAAAAACCAGAAAACAAAAACCAACAGAGTGAAAAAAAAAACCTAACTGGCATATGCACTATTATAAAAACAACACACACAAAGTCATCAACAGTAGCACAAAAACCAAAAAATATGCCCTCCAAAAATTGGAAACAGCCTTTTCAACTGTCAAGACACATTTTTAGATCATGGTATCACATACACACAGTATATAAAATTTGGGTTAAACTATTTGGCTGGGTTGCTACACCCAGGAAATTCTGGGAAGCAGTGATACTTGGAAGCAACATTCTACATAGTTTTCTTTCACCGGATTTCTCTTCATGTCAGTGATTCCTACACTTTTTTTCACTCCTCTAAGGTTCACCAATGGTGAGATTTTTGTGTATATGCCATTATTTTGGCCCGCCATTAAGGTAGTCATATACTGACTTCGGGGATAGTGTCTTAATGCCAAGCCAGTGTGCATGCATTTTTTTTTTCAGTTTCATCTTCCATTCTTACCAGAATGCAATGGCCTACTCTTTCAAATCAATGGGAGAAAGGGTTTTAACAAGGGCGCAATATGTTCTGCATGCATTCACAGAGGACCGCAGTTTACAGTTTCAACAGGAGTGTGAAATCAGTACTGATGTTAACTCCATGGGAAATTATCTTTTGAAACGGGTGGCTCTGGGGTGGCTTGAACCCGACATGTCAAATTGCGAGCTCAACACTCTAACCACAAGGCTACGCTGTTCTCCATGAGGCACCCTGCTACAGCTTTCATACTTCTGCCTTCAGTCATCCACTCCGATGATGAACATTCATCATCAGCTTTGCTTTGAGTGGTATTCGCTGAATAGGCATTACCTCCATAGCTGCTGTGTCCATTTTCAAAGACGCTGCTATTCAAATTTACAATGTACACAACTTCTCACCACACAAAGCAAGCACACAAATCTTGCTGTCCGAAACCATACTCTGTTGAACTCGTCTCTCCCATGATCTCCTCTAAGAAATCTGATGGAATGGAATTCTGAAGATTTCTCCTCGTCTCCTTGAATACCATCACTGCCAATTCAGGAACAAGTCACACAAAGACCCAGAAAAATCCAGTTCTACACACTCGCGCCAGCCATTTCAAACAATTTTGTTTCGCAGAATCACAATTTTGTCGCACAGAATCACAATTTTGTCGCTGTTCCATCACAGGAAGCACACAGAACAAGTCACCGTTTGATCAAAGCGAAGCGTACAAACGCTCGCTGTTCAAACGAGTGTCACACACACACACAAGGACTGAGCGTGCCACGGAAGAATATCACATACTTTTTCACTGCAGCACGGCAGTTCAGCTCGACGTAGATGCTGCTTCCAGTTCCTGCATGAAGTTGAGGATGGCAGCCAGCAAGGTTCCTTTGGCTCCAACAGTCAAGTCCCGGCGATTCTCCACTCTCTCCTTCAGTACTGACGCCAGCCTGATGTCCGGAATCTTCTGCAGACACGCACACTGCTCTGGTCTCTTTGCTTTGCAGCACACCCCAGGACTGAAATAAATTACCAAAAGAAGTTGGACGCACACTCTGGTTTTTGTCAGTAGATTACAGAGACAGAAAACACACAGACACAGAGATGCACACATTACATGAGCACACACACATGCACATACGAATGCAAGGACTCTCATTTTACACAGACACACCCTCATTCACACACACAGTCACACACCAAGGATCATCACTTGAGATGTGCAATCTGTTTGGTTTGAGAGACTGCCATGTCAAACACCTGACTTACACAGCAATCAACGGACAAAAAAATGAAAGTTGTTAAGCACTGCCAAGCTCAAAATCAGCATTAACTAGCCTAGTTCTTTCAGTGAGATTCTTCAATCAAACTGGCCATGCTTGTCCTGACCGTCAATTTCCATCCAAAATTCCTTCATTGTCATATGTTTCTCTCTCAGTTCAAACACCCAAATCAGAACTGTGCACCCTTCTAATTGTACACCAATATCTGAGCCTGTAGGGATTTTTTATGGGTTAAAAGAGCAAACTTTTGATTTCCTGAAAAGATGATGTAGTCAGGAAAAAATAGTGTGCAGTACAATGAAACGAATCGACTGTAGGTGGAAACCAAAAGTACAATGATCACTTGCCACGTCTGCTTTCAAGACTGATCAATGTCAGGAAATTCCTTCTCATATAATTTTAAAACAAACTTCTGATAGGCATAGCTATCAGACTTTGAGCTTTTCTTCGACATCTTGGTCAAGACAGAAGGCATATTAAACGCACATATGTGCAGAGGGGGGTTTCCTGCTTGAACCTGAAAAAGATTAATCCACATCAGAAACCAGCACATGCACTGACTTCCAACTTGATTTATGCAGGCTTTTTTTTTTCTTTGATGTTTAATTCAAAAAGCCTGAACTTTTTCTGAAAAATTGGAAAGGCGGAATCATGGCTAAAACTTGAAAACAATTCCAGAGAAAAAGGAATGGTCAACAGCTATGTATATTATATATCTCACCTGTTATTGGCACTTCCCCCGTCCTCAGCATCCTTCTTCTTCTTCTTCTCCACTTCAAGTCGGACATTGACAACAAATCCGTTGGGACACTCCTCTGCCAGTTTGTCACCAAAGAGGTAGGACATCACTGGAAACAACACCACAATATGGTAACCGGTATTGGTATGATATATCATGGCACACATTAACAATTGGAAACGACACCAAAGTATGGTAATGGTGTTGGTATGATATCATGGCACATATTAACAATTGGAAACGACACCAAAGTATGGTAATGGTGTTGGTATGATATCGTGGCACATATTAACAATTGGAAACGACACTACAGTATGGTAACTGGTATTGGTATGATATCATCGCATACATTAACAATGTGGAAAATAAAATACAAACTTCAATGCAACCACAAGAAAGTGAAAATGCATAATTTCTATTGACTTAAAGATCAGCTGTTGAAGAAATGTTATCCATAAATTCTAAGAATTGGAACATGGAACTGCTGTAAAATTTCTATTAAAGTACTATCATGCACACACACACACATGCACGCACACACACACACACATTAAAGCACAGATCATGTTATGGTAATATGTTACTTTGTTGAGATGTATTATCCAAGATATTACTGTTTTACTATTGATTTACTGTTCACATCGTTTAAGTTGTTAGATCTTATAAATGTGGGGGGTTTTGTTATTTATTTATCTTATTTTTTGTTGTCTGTTGTACTTGTCCAGCGGTATTCAAAATATGTACACCCCCACCTCCAAACAATGACCCAGACTTCTACCCCCCCCCCCCCCCCCCCCCACAACCCCTTTTGTCCATCTAATATCACAATTTGAATTTGTGAAGAGAAAAATGAAATCAAACATCCAAGATCTCATCTAGCTTTACACCGCCCCTAACATCTCAGAATCTGTCACTTGGATTCATTTAAAAGATGGATCTATATTCAAGATAACATAAAAAGTATAAATTTTTACAAACCCGGGGCTAGAAAATGATTCATAATCATGAATAAAATTCCATACAGGATTACCCTGAAGATAAGACCACATGCATTACAGATAAATCTAATCATTCTCCTTCTTCAAGAACAGACCTACGGGCTCAAGTCACTGAGTAGTTGATTTCTATCCTGAAGTGAAATTGAAAGATGTGAAGACAGCACATTCAATAGAGTATAGACCCAATGACTGGTTTTGCACAATTTTACATTTTGATAAGAATTAAAAGAACTTTGTTATGCACTTATGGTTACTATTATTAATAGTATTAATAATGTATTATGAATGCATTAATTTGTGTCATTATTCTTGTCATCATCCTCATTATCATCATATCATTTACAATTATACTCACTTCCACCAACTGACTTGGTAAGGCTGTCATCTTTCGTGTGTGATGTACCCTGAAAAACAATAACACAAGCCAATCATTTTCAACTTATTTCAAAGCAGAATTTAACCAATAAGACAGATTCTGCTTTTTATTATTTAATTCAAGTGTTCTCAAGGTTGATAAATTCTATTTTTGTATGATTTCTATACTGAAAGCTTTGTTCAATCAATAATTAAATTTTCTACTTAACCTACGTAATGGTAAGCACTATCATGACTATGAGTGAGTTTAACTACTTTAATTGACATAAGACACAGGGTTCGCGATAACCGGTAATTGTCGGTATTTTACCGATTCTAAACAGGGAATACCGAAAATTTTCGAAGCAGCCGGTACCGCGTACCGGTTCTGTTTGCCTGTGACCGATTAGATTTCCGTCTAAAAAAAAAAAGTCTGAAGTGACGTTTTCTGACCGTCTGTCATGGGCCTGTACTGTGCTTACCGCACCTATAGCCCCTTCCCACCCCTTCCGACGAACATCTTTAGCGCCAGCCTCATTATTAGCCTAGCACGCAGAACAGCAAGCTTTACTGTGAAAGAATAGAGCTTCGCGCTCTTCTCGGCATGACAGCGACTTCCATTCACATTGAGTAAATGGGGCCTACATTTATTTATTCTGTATTCTTTTAATCTTTCATATCGAGGATAATGGAATAAGCACTCCTGTGCTTTTTCACATCAAGTCCCCGTGTGTATGCAGTTTTGTAAATGTAATCCGTTCCCACCGGCACACGACGGCCTGCTCTTACGAAAAGCGAGGGTCTATGACTATGAATTTGCGCGTTGCTTTCAGAGAGAAGAGTCGAAAACCAAATCTAAATTGAACAAAGATCTAGATGAGCGCTAAGCATAGAAACAAGAAAGAAGAATATAAGTCACACGAATGATGCCATGCAAAACAACAGACTGACACGGACAGTGGCACAGGCGCTAGAAAAAAAATCCTATTTCCTTCGTGGCTTCATGCCCAAGAAGCGAGTGGCAGCAGCACGGCAGTCAAAGTCTGAGAGATTCGCGTTCAATTTAGATTTAGTTTTGCTGCCGAACAATCCCCCCCCCCCCCCTCCCCTCACTGATTAGTTTCGTTTTGTTCACAGTACGTACCGGATTTTATTTTCGGGGGACCGATTTTGGGGGAGTTGGTCAAGATGTCTCTGAAATGGCAACTCGCAGTACCGGTTTTAAAAAATCCTAGCGCGAACCCTGAAGACATACATGTATCCCAAAATATGACTGACCTTTGCTTTACTGGATGAATACAACACAACTTTCACCTGATGTAAGGTTATCAATGTTGGAAGAAAAAAACTTACACACACACATAAAACTGATATCATAAACATGAAAGTAAACATGTATGATTTCATGAAAAAAAAAATTGTGCATCATGTACAGTACATTGTACTAGTCAACCAAAAATGGAGAAGCTGTGTAAGTGTGTTGCTAAATTGCAAAGTTGAATCAAATCACTAGGCCTACAATGGCTACATCAGATGAAAGTTGTGGCATCTTTCAATTTCACTTGACACCAGGGTGCATACAGGTTCGCGCTAGGATTTTTTAAAACCAGTAACGTACTGTGAGTTGCCATTTCAGAGATATCTTGACCAACTCCCCCTAAATCGGTCCCCAGAAAATAAAATCCGGTAGGTACTGTGAACAAAACGAAACTATTCAGTGAGGGGGTGGGGAGGGGGGATTGTTTGGCAGCAAAACTAAATCTAAATTGAACGCAAATCTCTAGGGGGACTGACTGCCGTGCTGCTGCCACTCGCTTCTTGGGCATGAAGCCAAGCAGGAAATAGGTAGGATTCTTTTTCTAGCGCCTGTGTCACTGTCTGTGTCAGTCTGTTGTTTTGCATGACATCATTCATGTGACATATTCTTCTTTCTTGTATTTTATTTTGTCTTCATTCTTTTTTTTTTTTTTTTGCAATAAACTAAAACTCAGCCCTATATAATATAATCCCAATGTCAATGGTCGTGCCATTCTCTTGTATGGCTAGGCTTGACTTTGCTGTCTTGATGCTCCAAATCACCAGATTATGGCCAATGATTTGCGCTGTAAATAGTGTCATTGTCATGAATATGAAATATACTAGATCAGGCCTTGGTCACGTTTACATCATTTTTGTTGACTGCTCAGTATTATTGACCTCTTCTCTTGACTTCTTTTCAGATGCGGAGCCTGAATAATTAAATTTTGGGAAAGCCAGCTTGTTAACTAACAAATAGTACTTATTACTACGACTAGAAAAGCATGGGGTTGATGGTGGCAGATTTATCTGCCACATAGTGACATACTAGGTAAGAAATGGGTGAAACTTAGAGCTCTAGCTGAATCAATTTAGCTAGCAGCAGCCAGCACTGTAGCAGTACTATTACTAACCATTTGATTCATCAAATTCTCAAACTATGCTTCAAGATGATAACAGGAAGCAATGGCATGTAGTTTTGAACTGACTGTGCACAGCCTTGTGTAACTTCACTTATTAACTTATTTGTAAATTTAACCAAGCAAGAACCAAAATTAATAAAGTTAACTTTATAAAAAGACTAAAACAGAGACTTTCTACAAGTTTCTAGGCAAAGAAAAAAATCAAAACAATATGTCAATACTAAACAAAACTAATCAATTCCACCCCCCCCCCCCCCCCCCCCATTCCTCTGATTCAGAATGTGCGATTTATAAATTATAACCCTGCACTGAATTTGACACTTTGCTAAACTCTTAAAACTGCAATGTTCAGTGGATGTAAACTACAGTATACAGTACACACATACACAATCACTTTTTTAAAAAATACTAAATTGATCAAATTACAAAAACTGCCAGTTCCTTAATAATAATATTCAAAAGCCAGAATTTAAAAAAAAAAAAAAAAAAAAAAAAAAAAAATTAGGGGTCTATACATATTATATTATTACACAGAACACTCCAACTGGAGCCCAGAGCAATTTTTAGTCTAAAATTATAAACTGATAGAGCTGCTCCAAAAGAAACATATTCTTCATATTTTTTTTTGGTATTATTCAGCCCTCTCCTTGGTGTCAGTATCAGTGTTGACTCCACTCCCCACAAAAGTCCTGCAGATGAGACTATAAACTGAGGTCCTCTTTGCAAATGCACACAGAACATGATCTTGCACACATGTTAAAACCTGTTCCGCTTTTCAGAAGACTACCAAGTCAGAGTAGACCATTGTGTGCTGGTGGGAACAATGACAAAATGTACAACATTTAATGCAATAAATAAATAAACACCACCACACAAGACAAGATAGTGATACACAACTGCAATATTAAACATTCTACACAACTTTTGACCACAAAGAAATAAAGCTTTACTTACCACACCAGACGTATCAAGCACAGGCATCATCTCAGTGAGGTGGTTGTCGCTTTCCCCCTCATGACTGGAACCCGCTGACGACTTCTTTTCATCTTTGCCTTTGTCCACCACAGAACTTTCAGCATGATGACTGGATCCTGAATGAGAAGGGGGGTCAGGCGATTTTCTTGCCACTTTACTTTTTGAAGGGCCCATGTCCTGTTCATCATCTGATAAATCATGCAGACGCTTTCTTGACAATGATGCCACTGACAGGGAACGTGACGAGCTCCAGCTAGAAGAACGTTTAAGCTTTGAATCAAGTTTCTGTAATATAACTTGAGGGGTTAGTTCAGACTGCACACGTTGACAAGATACTGACGAGGTCTCCATATCCGATTCTACAGCAACGCCCCCTGAATTTGATTGTCTGGACTAGATTTTCTCTTTGTTCCTCGTCTTGGTTTTCCTTTAAGGCCTACGTCTGAAGAAACCCCATTCAGGCTTTTCTCTCCTTGTAAAAACTCATCCACAACATTGTCAAAATGAGACACGTCCGATGAACATCGTTTTTCCTTCTCTTCACAACTGACTTCAGTGTTCTGTATCCCGTTTTGGAGTTTTGTACTGACATTTTTCACTTTCTGCTGTGTCAGATCTGATGCATCTTCTGAACTGGGGCTCACGGCTTGTTTTTCTGTTGAATCAGATGCCTTTGCTTCTGCTGCCAATCTAGCAGAATGCCTGCCTCTTTTCTTAAAGATTTTCCCTCTTCTCCTTGAACTGAACTGGAAGGTTGAAGCTTTTGAAGGTGATAAAACTGGAGAATCCTTTTTGTTCGAATCTGGGGTACTTTCTCCGTCATCTGTTTTGGGGCTGGGGTGGGAGATTTCTTCTCCTTACTCATCTTCCTTTTCTTGTCTTGCTCTTTATCCATTTCTTGCTGTCCAAGCTCTCTTCCTTTCTGTCGCTGTTTTTCTTTCTCTAGCTCCTCCAACGAAGCTTTGATAGCTGCCTGCGTGTCTTCATCATTTGATTCGTACTCCACATCTACCACAGGTTCGCTGTTGTTGCTGGCAATGTCTTTGGTCTGTTTGGTAGTGCTAACCAATGGTCGTCCTTTTTGTTTCTTTGTGGCGTTCTGTACTTTACTGCTCGTTGCTTTGTTTGCTTTCTTCTGGTTGTCACTATTTTTGTTGCTTTCAACTTTTTTCACAGGCTCTTTCACACTGCTAGACTTATTGTCTTTTCCTACTTTCTTGTTGGTCTCACCCTGCTTTGTTTTATCATTCTTTTTCTTGGCTTTGTCATCTTTTTTAGAGCCGCCTTCTTTCTGAGACCGACCTACTTTTTTGTCATCCCCAGCAGTACTGTTGGCTTGTGAGTCGTTATTCTTTGGTTCAGTCGAGGAACTGCTGTTGTCATTGGTATTGTCACCATTCTTGGTTTTGTTACTGTTTTTATTCATATCCTCTAAAGAGGCTCTGATGGCAGCTAAGGTGTCTTCATCGTTGGACTCATACTCCATGCCATCTGTGTTGACTGGAGCAGGGAGAACATCTGGCTTGGGCTGGTTCTTTTTCAACCGTTTGTTCCTGTTTCCAAGTGGCTTTCCCCTACCTCTGACCGATTCATTCCGGGAATGTTCAACATCTTGCGATGGCTTTTCCGGCTCCTTCAATACTGGAATTCTCACAGACTTCCTTAGCGGCATGACTGGGCCTGATCTACTGGAAGGTTTCCCCCTTCCACATCGCACATGGTCTGTGACCGTCTTTATCTGACCCACTTCATCCACCGAACTGCACTGCTCACTGTCAGCTTCCACTTGATCCGTTTCAATCAGTTTCAAGGCAATGTTGGTGATGTCTCTCCCTCGACCATGGCCTCTCCTACCCCGGCCTCGCGCCCAGGTGCGACCTCCAAAAAAGTGCATCTGGCTCAAAAATGTTTCTGAACTGGTTCCGTGGCGATTTTGGGCAAATTCTTTGATAATTTCTCCTTCCTCGAACTCGTCAACATCTTCTTCTACAACCTCGATTTCATCCAGACTCCTCTGCTCATCAGAAAGAACACCGTTCTCAGAAGGCACACGAGCTTCACTGAAGCAAGGAGATTTCCTAGGAGAGTCGGTGACGTTGATCTCCCCACTTCTCTCAGCTGCATTGTTGCTCAAAAAGCCGTCCACCACCGATACCACCGGTGACAAATTGTTCATTTCTTTATCATTCTCCACAAACCTATCACCACCAAAACGAACGTTGCTGCCCTGCCTCTCCAGGCGAGAGGGTGTAACTGCCGATGATCCTGACTGATCTTCGGTCTCTTCCCCTGACTGTTGCGTCTGCTCAGTCTGGTCGTCGATCATACATCACGATAAAACTCTCCTCCTCAGACGACACCTCATGTTCTTCAGACTGTGACTGGTCGAGGCCTGCAAGCGACCGGACATCTTGATGATATTGTGCGGGGTGCTAGTCCTGTTGCTGGTGTCCCCGTACCCTGGATCGTCCTTTTCCACCTTCTGCAGACCCATGATGGCGGCGATATTGCTGCCGTCTCTGCTGTAAAGCGGCTCGTGAGTATTGCACTCTTCGGCATCAGCATCCTGCTGACTTTCACCACCACACTGCCAAAACTCAGGCTAGGTTCATGCCAATGCTGACTCCAGGGTCTCCCATGTCCATCCAAGCTGGTCAGATCTGGAATCAAATCAACAGGTCAATTTACACACCAGGCTTTTGTAAACTTACAACTTCAGTCATGAAATGATGAATGCTGCTGTGGTCAAACCTGCAGATTTCACACACTTAACTATGATAAATGCAGATCATCTATCATAAATCATTCAATGCAGATCACTGATAAATGCAGATCTTCTATCACAAATCATTCAATGCAGATCACTATGATAAATGCAGATCAACCATGATAAATGTGGAGTAAGCTGATACACTTGGTAACCATTGAAAGGAAGGCACTCAAAGAGTAAGCACTACCACATCCACAGGTAGTGACTGAAGTGAAAAGTACGATCACAAGTTTAGGAAAATACCTGGGGTTACACTTCTCTGCAACTGTCCAAGAACCAGCATCTCCTTTTGAAAACAATGAAGAGGACAAACAAAATTCTATTTTGATTTTTCTGGAAGTTACCATGAATTATACACTAAAGAATCTGCTCCCTGCTCAGGCAGCTGAGGTCCTCTTCTCCTCTCCCCTCTTTTCTTCCAGTTCTAGAAGAAAAAAAAAAGACAAAAGAATACTAAAATTCATGCCATGATCCTCCAGAGAGCAACCACATTCATTAATTTAATGGATAACGATGTATCAATTTTTTCTTGACTGCAACTCACAAGGGGAAGGAAAGCCTGGTTGTTAAAGCACTGTGCTTTTGATTTGATACCCCAGATCAAGCCACCACGGAGGCACCTGTTAGGGAATTTGCCCTGCAGTTATTTTTGTGTGTTTTTTTTGCCCTCCAGTTAACATATTAGTATATTAGTACTTTACAGACTCCACTCATCCAAAACCCCTTGTGAGACAAAAAACTGAGGCTTGCTGTGTAAAATAGGGTTCCAGGAGAACGGTATGAAGCAAAAAAAAAAAAAACAGGACCTTTAAAGGATTTTAAAGGATCCCAAGTAAGTTTATAACTTATAAGGACCTCTCTGAGTCTCTTGCTTATGAATGTCTTCAGGACCAAGTCTTGTTCCTGAAGAATCAACCAGTAATAATTGTCTGACATGAGATATATAATAATGTCAGTTGTAATATTACACTTACTTAACTGGAGCTACTTTCTGTGATTTGCTAAAAGCATGTAAAACTATAAACTAAATAAAGTCTTGAGTACACGTCTAAAGTTATGTTCATTAGAAACTTGTCAAAGAAGTAACAGTGGATAAAAAACTCTTTTAAAAAATTGTTAAACACACAAGGACAGGCGCATAGTGCATACTTTGCTAATTCTAATGTCTTGGAATGTGAATCTGAAAATTCAATATATTTGCCAGAACTTTGTAACAACTGTAAGTGTTAAGATGACACTAAAAAGTCCATTTTTGTGGCTGTGGAACTTTCATTCATTCTTTTCATGTATACTTATACTGAAAATGTTAAAAAATCTAATGAAAACTAATTAATGAGAATGTCATCAGAACCATAAATATTTTAGGCTACTTACTTCATTTAGTAATTAGTGTAAATTGTTATTGCCAGGTGTCACTATCTTGATATTTAAACCAAAGTATTACGATAAAAAGCTGAGGCACCATAGTAGGATAATTCTGCTGAGGCTCAAATATAATCAATAATAAAAAAAAAAAACTTAAGTGTGTGTTTCACATGTTTACTCATTTTCTAACAATAACATTAAAGTGGCTACTTTAACATTAGAGAATAAACTAAATGTGATACACATACAGAGTTGGTTTTTTGTTGTTTTTTTAATGACTATACTTGAGCCCCAACCTAATTACCTTACTTTTTTGGTACCTGGGGCCACCCCCAAAATAGCACAATTCTTGACGCAACTTGTACTACACTGTTGAACTATCAGCTTTTGTATATTTTTCAATTTTCTGGGACCACTATTTG
>CM060329.1:38184455-38199455 GCA_030674155.1 Stramonita haemastoma | reverse complement strand
CCCGTCTGTCTTCTTTTCACATGTTAAAGTGTTGACTGGGTTTTTAAAAATCATTGTGTGTGTGTGTTGTGTTGTTGTGGTGTTGTGTGTGTGTGTGTGTGTGTGTGTGTTTTTACACTGTAAGCAAGTGTAATGGAAGTATGTATGCCTACTCACAGACAGAATGGACTGACAAAAAAAGTCAACAAACAACAAACAGTGACAACAAACAAGGAAAAGGATGACAATAAAAGGAAGAATGCACAGGTAGCTAGTTAGATGCTGTGACAATTCTCGGGGGAGCAGGAAAGCAGACAGACAGACAGTCAGGCAGTCACACAAAGACAGAGACAGCATGTCTAATTTGTGTTTGTGTTTGACACAGAGACAGAGACAGACAGACAGACAGAGACAAACGGACAGAAAGAGACATTAATATTGCTCCTCTTCAAGTTTTGTGGGTTTTTTCTTCAATTTCTCAAAATACTATGAATCTCTCAATACACGTACCCATTGCAACACCTCAATTTTTTTAAAAACTCGTACTAAGTATCAGCAGTAGAAACTAAACCACACCCCACGTTAATTAAAACAAAGGCTACATCACTATACATGACTGAGTCTCTACCCAGTCCAGATGCCTGGCACCCAGATCTCCCCGAAGACCAATACCTAGCAAACGAAGCGATCATCACAGCCTGCCCTCCAGCACTAACCTAGCCTACTATGGCTCAGTACAGCTCACACACACTGCTAACTCAGCACAAAGTTTCTCAAAGACAGCATGCGGCCTCTTGTGGACCAGCGGACCCTTTGCGCCATCGGGGACGACAGGGTTTGCCAAGGGGAATAATCTCGACAATACGCAGACTGACTCTTTAGCCTGGTAGACAAAGTTAGTGATAGTCTTTTTTTGTTGTTGTTTGTTGGTTGCGTCATTGTGTTATCTAACAGATCCAACTGATCCATCCTTATTCCTGTTCTTTTTCCATCTCTTAGAAGTTGTTTTTGTTCGGTTGGTTGGTTCCTTGCTTTCTTTTTCATTGTGTGATTCTTAAAGTACAACAGAGGTAATTAGAAACAGTAAAGCAATACTCGGGTCAGATCTCTCAGAACCATCAACTTGTTTGTTTTTGTTTTTGTTTTGATAAGCATCCACTAACTATGGCTAGTGGCATGATTAGCAAGAACATACCCAGCATGCAACCTGCTACCTGGAGAGGGATGGGCTCCACAATGTTCAAAACGCCCACGAAACACTGCCTGAAAAGTTCAGTACAGTCCCCAAACAACGCAAGGAAGTAAGCAACAAGTCAAGTCAAGTTAGTCCCCAGTAGAAATACAGGGAGCTTGTCTTTATAGATAGCATCCCTCACCAGGGAACTCCAAGCACAACATTTCCAGAAAATTCTGTGCCAGGAATTCCCTCTTTTCTATCCCGCTCTTTGTTTCTGCCTTCTTCCTTTTCTTCTTGTCACCTCCTTCTTGTCTTATTTTCAGCCTTCTTGGTCCATTCTCCTGCCTTTTTCTCCCCAGAAGGACTTAAAAGATAACAGTTCTTTCCCACACCAAAGTCGGATGCGCTGGGCCTGACATATCCGGGTGCTTAACGGCAGTGTAACGTATTTTAGCTCATAATGTGACAGACAACAATAGTTGCTGTCTGAGCGTTCGATCAAAGAGAAAAAGTCAAGTCAAGTCAAGTCAAGTGAAAGGATCTCTTCCAGCCCTCAGCTGAAGACCTCTGACCCGGCAGCAAGTTCCAAAGACATTCCTTCCAGGGACAAGTGATCCTCTTGCACCATCAGGAACAACAGGTTTGCCAAGAGGAATATTCAGACTGTACATTTTGTCCTTTCCCTAGGCTAGAGCTTCGAGGTTCATTAATGGTGAGAATCTTGCCTACGCAACTGGGTTGTTTTTTTTTGCCTACCACCAAGGTGACCATATTTCGACTCCGGGGTGATGTCTAAGCAGGACACGAGTGTGCATGCTTTTTTTTAAAAAAATGTCATCCGTTTTTACTGGCACGCAATGGCTTACTTTTCCAAACGGCGGAACACGTTTTAACTTGTGTGCAAGATGTTATGAGTGCGTTCGCACAAGGACTTCAGTTTATAACCTCATCCGAAGGACTTTCGGTGGGAATGGAGTCGGTACTGATGTTAACTCCAGAAGAAAAATCGCCATTGGACCGGTGCCTCGGTGGTGGCTTGAACCTGGGCCGTCAGATCACAAACTCAACGCTCTAACCACTAGGCTACCCCCCCCCCCCCCCCCCCTGTTTTAGACAAAATGAATTAGTCATGTTGCTTAAAACACCCACGCACCCACCCACACACACGCTCTCTCTTGGTCATTCCGATGGCCTGATATCCCTGAGGACTTATGAACTCTCTAAGCTGACTTCTCCCTTCACTCTCAGACGAGTCACTGGGGCACTGCACTTACTTTTTCAGGGCAGTGTGTCATTGACCAGTTGAACCCGGTGGAGCCCATCTCTCTCCAAGGTGCATGCTGGTCTGTTTGTGTCATCCACCTGACAGCCAATAGCTGGCCTGCACTTTGAACAAAATTTGTTAATATTTGATAAATATTTGATATTTAATATTTATTTATGTTTAATAAAGATGGGGTTTAAACGTGTGTCCAAAATGATCTGCAAGCTTCACACACGCAATCTTATTTCATAGCTTCGTCTACCTCAATCAGCCAAAGTCTGTTGTGCCGGGCCTCACTTGTCAGGTGCTTAACGGCAGTGTAACGCATTTTCCCTTCTGACAACAATGATTGCTGTCTGAAGGTTCGACGACGACGATATAGAAGAATTTACCTTAACTGTGGGTAAAAACGGTCGCTTACGCAAAAATCTCACCGTTGGTAAATCTCACGGCTGTAGCCGAAGAACTAAGCAAGAAAAGTTTCATTTGAAAATTGGAGAAGGGTGAGGAGGGTCTGTGAAAATCCCCTTGAATAGATAAAGAAGACGCGAACTCACACCATCAGTTCCTGTCAGATCACAAGGAGAACATTCTGACTGACCACAAGGCACGCAACACACACACACACACACACACACACACACACACACACACACACACACACACACACACACACATATATATATATATATATATATATATATATATATATATATATATATATATATATATATATATATATAGTATGTAGTATGTATGTATGTATGTATGTATGTATGTAATGTATGTATGTATGTATGTATTAATATATACATATATGTGTGTGTGTGTTGCGACCCCCCCCCCCCCCCCCCCCCCCCCCCCCCCCCTCACACACACACACCTAAAAATAGTAACACGCCATACATGAATTAATGTTCCACGCCCGCCCACAGTCTAGGGGCCAAGCGGCAAGTTCCAAAGACTAGGCCTCTGCGGACTAACGATCGACCCCCTTGCTGCCGTCTGGAGCCTCTGACTGTGCCAGATGGAAATCAACAGGGAGCGATAGCAGACCTTTTAGCGTGTAGTTAACAGTCGTGTGTTCACTTTTATTGGCACTGCTGTCTGTTTTGTAGAACAGTACAGGTTTGTTTAGTTTTTCTCTCTGTTAGTGTGTGATAGTGTAGTCACGTTTGAACGCAATGTTGGAAATGTGTGCAAACACACATGCGCTAACGTGCACACACTGCATTTGGAGGAGTGTGGGAGATGGAAGAGAGAGAGAGAGAGAGAGAGAGAGAGAGAGAGAGAGAGAGAGAGAGAGAGAGAGAGAGAGAGAGAGAGAGAGAGAGAGAGAGAGAGAGAGAGAGAAGAGAGAGAGAGAGAGAGAGAGAAAGAGGAAGAATGAATACTTTCTTTATTTTTTCAAGGGTAACAGAGTAAGCATTATTTATTTATTTATTTATTTTATTTATTTATTATATTTATTTATTTATTCTTTTATTCTTTTATATCGAGGATATATATATAAGAGAGAGATTGAATCTTTCTTTATTTTTCAAGGGTAACAGAGTAAGCATTACATACTTTGAGAGAGAGAGAGATGAGAGAGAGAGAGAGAGAGAGAGAGAAGAGAGGAGAGAGAGAGAGAGAGGAGAGAGAGACAGAGGACAGAGACAGAGACAGAGACAGACAGACAGACAGACAGACAGACAGAGACACACAGAGACAGAAACAGACAGACAGCAGACAGACAATTAAAAAAAAGGAAGATAAAGTGATGAGGTATGACTCAAAAATGAGCATTTCCAGTGGAGCAAATGGAAGTGTCCCAGTGAAGCAGGACAGTGATTGAATTACCAGAGCCATCTGAACCTCCAGACCCTGATATACTGACCCCCTTCTGTCTGTAGCAACCCCCTGACAACATTCTGTCTGTCTGTCTGTCTGTGTAAACATGTCTGTCTGTCTGTTTGTATATCTGTGTGTACTATCTATCTGTCTGTCTCTACCTGTCTCTCTCTGGTGTGGGTAGTGTGTGTGTGTGTGTGTGTGTGTGTGTGTGTGTGTGTGTGTGTGTGTGTGTGTGTGTGTGTGTGTGTGTGTGTGGTGTGTGTGTGTGTGTGTGTGTCTTCAATTTTACGTCTGTTCACTTAATGTGATATTAGACGGGGAGAGTGGGGGGGGGGAGTGGAGGGGGTTGATGAGATGGAAGATGTAACAAGATACTAATTCCAAACAATACAAAAAATAAAAAATAAAACAAGGCAAAGAAACACAAAAGAACAACCCTCAGAACAACAACAATAGCAACAAAACTATGCTAACAGCAGAACCTGAACATTTGGAATCATTCTGATTTCAAAAACTGTTGCAGACGCATTGTCAAATTTAACAAAAATGAAGCTAATTGGGGATCGCATCAGGGATAATGCTATCTCACACAATAGCCTTGGATTCGTAAGAACCTCGTTTTAGGGACTTATTTTGAAATGATGGTAGGAACTTTTTATAAACCTGAACAGTGATACAAAACATGAATATTTGAAAGTTTTTCACCGCATAAACATTGTATAATTTTTTGCAAATTTTGCTCGAAAAGCATTTAGTTTCAATCTGTAGATTTAGTAGTAACAGTTTTTCTGGTACAAAGATTTTTGATAACCGTACTGTGTGTGTGTTGTGTGTTGTGTGTGTGTGTGTGTGTTGTGTGTGTGTGTGTGTGTTGTGGGGTGTGTGTGTGTGTGTGTGTGTGTGTGTGTGTTCAATTTTTTTAACGTCTTTTCACAAATTGTGATATTAGAACAGGTTTTAACGTGTGTGCAAGATGTTTACATGTGTATTGTACAGGGAAACTCGGTTTATAATCTTATGCGAAGTACTTTCGAGAGAGTGGTGTTGGTACTGACGTTGACTCCAAGGAAACAAAAATCCTTTGAATGGTAGCGGTTCAAACTGGGCCATCAGATCGTTAGTGCAACTCTCTAACCACTCGGCTATCCCGTACAAAGTCAAAGTCAATTTTTTAATTTCCAGATGGTACACTGAATAACATTGGTTTGCTTTTTTTTCATCAAGCCATCTATCTCGGAAAAAAATAAAGAGAAAGACAGACGCAGAGATGGCTGATGGATGGACCAACAGCCAAGTCAGAGAAAGAAACAAGTCTTTTGGAAGTGTTTAAAAGAATAGAAGAATAGATGGAGAGGAGGAAAGAAAACGAAGAGGAAGACAAGGGGGTCAGTGCAGGAAGGTGTGGAGGTTCAGATGGCACTGGTAATTCAATCAGCTCTTCTGTTTCACTGGGACAGTTCCGTTTGGCGAGTTAGAATGGTGAATTTTTTTTACCCTTTTTCTGTCTCTCTGTGTCTCTGTCTCTGTCTCTCCTCCCTCCCTCCCTCCCCCCTCTCTCTCTCTCTCTCTCTTTCCCTCCCTCCCTCCCTCCCTCCCTCCCTCTCTCTCTCAGCCCCCTCCCCCTCTTCTCCAAACTCTTCTTTTTCAGTTGCGTTTCTGTATACATCCTCATTTGAACAGCAGTCAAACAGTTGACTGATATGTCGCATGCCCAACTGCCAGGACTTGTCCTCGCTACATTTGCTCAGTTACTTAAGTGCATGCAACTGTTAACGATTGTGTATAAATCAATCATCTGTTTTAAATACTGTTAAGTCATCGGTCACAATGGGTGTATGTTAATGATGACAGGGCTGTTATAAGTTTACTTGTTGTCCTGTCAAGGTTATGCTTGATTTTTTTATGACACATTTCTAGATTAAATTTTTATTTCACTAAACCAAGGTTAAGTTTCTCCTCTTGTCTAGACTCTTCACCTGCTGTAGTCTTCAGTCTCTTTCTCTCTATACTTACATTTTTTCCCCTCTTCACTCTTCCCGCTTTTAAATCCTTTTCATTCTGTAATTCAAATTCTTTTATCTCGAGGATGATGGAATAAACACTTACATGCTTTTTATATTCAGTCTCGGTGTGTATGCGGTTTTGTAAATATTGTCATCCATCTCTACCAGAACTAATGGCCTTCTCTGTCGAAAGGCAGAGCAGGTTTTAACATGAGTGCAAAAATCCAAAATGTTCTCGATGCGTTTGCACACGGGACCTCGGTTTATAGTCTCGCACAAAAGACTATCGTCAGACATGCCGGGGTTGTGCTATTACCTGTTGCCATCCTCATCCTCAGCACCATCGTTTTCATAATTGTCGGCATTATCGTCATTAAAATCATAATCATTAGTATTGTTGTTATAATTATATGGTGGTGGTGGTGGTGGTGGCGGTAGTAGCGGTAATAGTGGTGGTAGTGCTGCTGCTACTGCTGCTGGTTGACCACACACTCCTGATGCTTACAACCTAACCCCGCAGTGACAAGTAAACGTACTTCGGAACACAATCGAGATCGAACATACGCACTCGTGAACTCCCCAACGCACTGGTTGATGCGAACGTCTAAACATTCCGGTACGAGGTCTTTCATTCATCACAGCACCCACAGCAGGCCGTACAGCATCAGTCTGAATGCAACGATACGCCATGTTTGTAAACACAGCAAGCGGCTAACATCAATAGGATGCCATCAGATAATTATTACAGACGAAATTGATTATCTAGTAACCCTTTTCTGCACGAAACGAAATAAACGCAGGGGTGCTGTAAACATAGCCATGCGGAAAGTACGGTATTGCATAACGGCGTCCAGTCAATCGTCCTGAAGTCGGGTTACCTGCGATATTACCACCGGTAATATCCACATTTTGTTTTCCGAAAACAACGTATACGCTGTCAACTGTAAATGGGTACCTGTCCTCTTTAGGACTAGGGAAGGTAAAGCAGCGAGGGAGAGGAGATGGGCGCCGCCTTCAGTATGCTGGCCCCTAGAGAAGCTGAGGTCTCTGACACCTCGCTCCCCTACGACCGCCTAGGTTATGGGACACCTTTACCTTTACCTACCTTTTATGCGCTGTCCCCTTTCTACTATTTTTTGTTTTACTATAAGAAGAAACGGTTACATACGTAAATTCCACATTTTTAACAAAGCAGTAGTGGACGCTATAAGCCTACTCGAGTGGTTCAGACTGTGCGACTTCAATCCCATGGGTCCATGAAAGTGTGAGTTCGAATCTTGGCTGCGTCTGGTGAATTAAGTGTGTGGGGACTTTTACAATCTCCCAGGTCTACTTCAAGTGCAGACCTGCCAGTGCCTTAATTATCTTCGTGTATATGTACACACGCAGAAGATCAATTATGCACGTTAAAGATACCGTAATTCAGGTCAGCGCTCAGTGGGTGATGGAAACACGAAAATAAGCAGCACACACCCCGAAGTTGGAAGGTGGCTACCTTCACGGTGGGCAAAAACGGTCGCACACGCAAAATCTCACTACTGGTGAACCGTGACGCTCTAGCCGAGGAACGGGAAAAATAAAGATAAAACTTTTTTTTTTTTTTTAAACCCAAAAAACCCGGAGCAGTGGTCAGCTTTTCCCCGTGGACAGGGAAAAACAGTGACGTCACATTTAACCCAACTTGAGGAGGACTGGACATACACCATGCAGGGTAACGAACGCTTGGAAGCAGTGACGCCAAGTGTCATTAGGCTACTGGTGACTGTGGGAGGTCTGACTATCCACGGATCTCTCTGACGCATTTCTGACCGTGATAGTCTGTTTACCTGTGGGAGCCCAATACAGTACTCACAGTTGATTACTCTCTCTCTCTCTCTCTCTCTCTCTCTGTCTCTCTGTCTCTCTCTCTCTCTAAGTGTGATATTGATCAGGATGCCCACTAAACTGGTACACTGTTTCTGTTGTTTCAAGGTCTATAACCATTAGAGCTCCGAGGTTTACCACTGGTAAAATTTTGTGTATGTAAGCGTTTTGGCCCACCACGAAGTTAGCTAGATTCCGACTTCGGGGATGTGTGCTGGACATGTTTGTGTCTATGTAACTGCATGGATGCTGACATAAATTACGGGATCGTTCACACACACACACACACACACACACACACACACACACACACACACACACACACACACACACACAGAGATATATATATATATATATATATTATATAATATATATATTATATATATATATATATATATATATAATATATATATAATATGGCACTGGCAGATCTGCACTTAAAGTTGACCAGGAAGATCATAAAACTCCCCACAACCTTCATTCACAGACGCCGCCGTCACCGAGATTCGAGCCCATGACTTCATAGACCCATGGGATTGAATTCGAACGGTCTTAACCACTCGGCTGTGGCGTTTGTCACCAGTGGGATTGATACCCATGTGCTGGTTCCTCCCCTCTCATCCCCCAAGCTGTGTGTGTTGTGAACATGTCGAAAGACTGATATACATAAACTGTTCAGAGGTCTCTTACGCTAACTAGTCCCTTATAGCCTAGTTAGCATACACTGATGAAGGTGGCACAAAGTCTACCTCTTGCTCTTCTTCTCTACCCTATCTCCTTGATGAGTTACCCGGGGCACTGCACTGCATTGAACTTTTTCTGTTGGCAGTGTCTCTGGGGCAAGATGAACATGGCCACAACCCTTTTTGTTTTCCAGGTACAGATTGCATGCTGAGGACGTTTACGGTGGGTGGGTGGTACGCGCCTTGGCTTCAGCACAGTTCCCTAGCCCACCAAGCTGTAAATGGGTACCTGCCCTCTTTAGGTTCAGGGAAGGTAAAGCAGCGAGGGAGAAGCTGGCCCCTAGAGAAGCTGAGGTCTCTGATGCCTTGCTCCCCTACGACCAGATAGGTTATAGGACACCTTTACCTCTTACTTTTTAAGGCAATGAATGCTGACTGGAATTACATTATATTTTATATGCATATCCGGACGCTCGACTTCAATCCCATGGGTCCATGAAGTCGTGAGCTCGAATCTCAGGGGCGTCTGGTGAAATAAGGGTTGAGATTTTTACGATCTCACAGGTCAATTTGTATTGCATACCTGATTAATGGTTTATGCTTTATCTACCGGCAGGTAATGGTCCTTTGTCCTTATTGACTGCTTTGTCTGGACAAACCGGGTCTACGTTTTCCACAATCAGCCAACTGCAGTTTTGTCGAGGATTATAAGGAAGATTTACAAAATACCTGACAAATAGATATTTTGCAAAATAAAACCCAAACAAAAAAAACTGCAACACATAAAACATCCAAATATTCACGAACAAAGTATACACTTTAAGAATACCGTATAACGTAACCGTTAGAGAAAGGTATCCTTAGTAACAAAATCATCAGATTTCACATTCATGACGTGAGCTGTAGGCGCTATTCATCTCCATTAGCTCTCGTATTTTATTTTCCACTACATCACAAGAGTTTGTATTCCATTAAACTCTTTCATAACTATGAAGTGTGGTGCTCATAAATCATCGTAGTTGAAAAAACTGGTAATATGAGTTTGGCACCAACAGAGGCCAAGGGCTGGGGAGGGGGGCATAAATTAAACACAGTATGGTAACCATCACTCATTCTTTTCTATGGCAATTGCTCAGACAGAATTTTTGTTTTATATTGTTAGTCATATGACCGTAAATGCGTTGCAATACCGTTAAGCGCTTTGACAAGTCAGGCTCATCACATCTGATTTTGGTACAGGAGAGAAAAGCCAAGTCTTTCTGAAAAAAAGGCAACAGAATGGACCAAGAGGGTAAAAAAAAAAAGACAAGGAGGTGACAGGAAGAAAAGGAACAAGGCAGAAACAAAGAGAGGGATAGAAAAGAGGGAATCCCTGGTGCACAATTTCAAGAAGGGGGCGATGCTATTTAAACTGACAGGCCCCCTTGCATTCCCACAGAGAGGGGGGGTCCTTCATATCTTTTTTTTTCATAAATGGGTGGTAGGTGTCCCATAACCTATGTGGTGGTAGGCAAATGAGGCATAAGAGAACTCAACTTCTCTAGGGGCCAGCATATTGAGGGCGGTGCTCATCTCCTCTCGCTCACTGTTTTACCTTCCCTGACCCTAAAGAGGGCAGGTACCCGATTACAGCTGGGTGGACTGGAGGACTGTACTGAAGCCAAGGCACACAAACAATTACCCATCCAACTGGTAACTATGCTCGATGCTGCTTAACCTTAGCTTGTGGAAAGTGAGTACTCTGACCACTGAGTTATCCTGTCCCCTTCATAAATAGCCTACAACCCAAAACAGTCAATACCATAGAGAACTTCATCACATAATACTGTTGGCACAAACTTTCATACTAGATAACCATTAAACGCATGCCACGCTAAGCAGTAGTTAGGAGACAGTAACTCTTACTAACACTGACGTCACATCCTACAGTCATGGCGGCGCCCTGTTGCGTTAGGGGCCATCGATATCCGCACGCTCTCACAGCAGGAGCAGAAAGAGATGCTTCTTTAGCAGACGCGGGGCGGATGCTGATAATTGATTAACGGCTTTTCCTGTCACGTTAATCCCTGCAGGACTGAACTGTGGCCAACACACGTCAGGTGTGGGGGGATACAACTGTGGTTAGCTGGGGAATATCTCCATCAGTACTGCTAGCTGGGCACTTGGCAGTGGGTGTCAGCAGACGCTTAAACTTTCTATAGCTTGGGCTACAATTTTCCCCAGCAATAATAAAACTTAGTACTGCTGCTATTGTTGCTGTTGCTGCTGTCTCTGCTGCTTTACCACACATTTCTGTTGCTTATAACCTAACCACACAGTGACAAGAACACGTATTTTGGAATACACCAGTATTCAGTCATGTGTACCTTGGATCTCAGCCATGAGATGTTTTATGCATACACATTCTGACACTAGGCCTTTTCATCACAACACTGCAGTGAACTGAACAGCATCAGTCTGAATGCAATACCTTCATGTGTAAATACAACAAGCAGGCGACAAAAAAAAATCAGATATTATAGGTGAAATAGATTATCCAGTAGCTTTTCTGACTTCTACAACACAAGATAAACACAGGGGTGCTGTCAGCATAGCCATGCAGAAAAGTACTGTACAGTGTAATCATATAAATTATGTTCTATCCACCTGAAGTCAGGTGAAGTGTGATGTCACTATCCATGTACACATTCATTTTCTAATGAAAAATGTATACAGTTTCTTCTTCGGCAGAAAAAAAGCTTACATACATAAATTTTTATATTGTTAATAAAGCAATAATCAGGTTTTCCCCCAGGGACCAGAGGAAAACAGAAACATTGCCTGTGACGTCACATCTGATCCAAACTTCTGGAAGATTTGGACATACACCTTACAGGGTAGCACTGGAAACAGTGACGTCAAATCTCATGAGGGTGGCTGTTAGGGGTGTTACCATCCATTGATCTATGACCACATTTTCTGACAGTGACTGTTTATGCCTGGATGCCTGGTACTCATGGCTAATTCTTGGCTCTCTTCTCTTTCGGTGGTGCCATATTGATTGGGATGTCTACCAAATTGGTACATAGTCCATGTTGCTCTGGCTCTATCAGGGTTAGGTTTTATACCAGAATGTTGGTTCCCCCCCCCCTCCCCCCATGTTCAAATTGTGTGTGCTATGGTCTTGAGGTCAATATACGTAGCATGTTTAGAGTTTTTTCACAACAGTCTATTGTGTGGTATTGTGGTTGGAGTGAACTAGTTATGGCTGCATAAATAATAAACTTAAAACCACGGCTACATACTAAAAAAAAGATAAAACAAGTTTAACAAGGCCCTAAAACATCCCAACAAACAAAAAAGAAAACTTTTACCATAATCCAAATACCAACCTTTACACTCTGCAGTGGGTTATACTGTTTTAAGAAACAAGGAATGTTATTTAACCTGATTACTTTGTTTGTATTACAAAACTCAGTTTAGTATTCCACTTACTGAACAAATCTTTCTGTTTCAGTGCCAGGTGCCTTAATTCAAACTTGTATGACAAAATTATAATATGAGGGGTGACAAATATGCATGTTGCATGAAAAGTACAACACATGACACCCAAACATATGCATAGAAAATGTACAACCCCCAGGACAGAATAAAGTGCTCTTGTTTAAAAAAAAAAACACAAGAAGAATAAAATCATCAGATTTGATATTGTGATGCAAGACATGTCAATACCATCAATCTCCACTGAACCTTATTTCCTATGGAACTGAAAGAGCTAATAATTTACTCAATTTTGATCATCCTGTGGTGTGGTGTTCATAGCTCATGACACTCTATTTTAGCAAACTGAACACGTAAGAAGGGAAGGAAATAGGGGAGTGGGACAGGGCAAGTGAGAATTAAACTACCAGTCAGAAAACCACCACTGCATGGTCACAACCACTCATTTCTTCTACAAAATAAACCTACGACTAAAAAAATCTGTAATCATAGAACACAAGATATCTTTCACAAAAACTCTTGTACAAAAAAACAACAACATAAAATGCCCACCACACTAAGTGGCAAAATAGTAAGGGGTCAGTAACTCTTACTAACACTGACGTCACATCCTACAGTCATGGCGGCGCCCTGTCGCGTTACGGGCCATCGATTTTCGCACACTCTCACAGCGGGAGCAGAAAGAGATGCTTCTTTAGCAGACCGGGGGCGGATGCTGATAATTGATTAACGGCTTTTTCTGTCACGTTAATCCCTGCAGGACTGAACTGTGGCCAACACACGTCAGGTGTGGAGGTACAACTGTGGTTAGCTGGGGAATATCTCCATCAGTACTGCTAGCTGCACACTTGGCAGTGGATGTAAGCAGAAAACTGGAACTTTCTGCATTTGACATGATGCAGACTTTAAAATTTTTTTGTCTACGGGGATTAAATTGCTATTTTCTCTGCCTATCTGTACATTTGTCTGTATGCATGGTAGTTAATGTAAGCAGACAGTTGAATTTTCTATGATGTGTGGCTTGAGCTATTTTTCGCCACCAGTTAATGAAATTATCTCTGTCTTCTTATAATTATATACTCATGTTTCATGTGGGCTTTTAGTTCCTAATGCAGTATATGTGTATGTGTGTTTGTGTGTGTGTGTGTGTGTTTTGTGTGTGTGGTGTGTGTGTGTGTGTGTGTGTGTGTGTGTGTGGTGTGAAGAGACAGACCACCAGAGAGAGAGAGAGAGAGAGAGAGAGAGAGAGAGAGAGAGAGGAGGAGAGAGGAGAGAGGAGAGGAGGGGTGAGCGTGCAGGGGCACGGAAGCAGAAGGACAGAGAGAGAGCAGAGAACAGACAGAGAGATGCAGAAAGACATGTCAGAAGAAGAGAGACAGACAGACAAAGACAAGGAAGGAGGGCAGAGAGAACAGACAAAGGAGACACATACACAGAAAAAAAACAGAGACAAAGAAACAAAACAGACAGAACTAGACACATGCCAAACAACAGACAAAGAAAAAGTCTCAGGAGTGAACATTTAAAAAGAAAGAGAGAAATCAAAGGGGGTCAGTATACAAGGTCTGGAGGTTCAGATGGCTCTGGTAATTCAATCAGCTGTCCTGTTTCGCTGGACAGTTCAGGTTCATCAGTTAGAATAATGGCGAATTTTTACCCTCTCTTTGACCTCATCTCCACCTCTCCCCCCCCCCTCCCATCACGTTCCTGTCTCCCCCTCCTCCTCCATTGCAATTTTTCATTCTTTTCTTGTCTCTTGTCCTTGTCTTTTGCTCTCTCTCTCATCTCTTCTCTCTCTCTCTCTCTCTCTCTCTCCTCTCTCTCTCTCTCTCATCTCTCTCTCTCATCTCTCTCTCTCTTTTAATGTTTACTATTCTTTCTCTCCACAGTTTTCCCACTTTTGTTTGTAATCAGACTACCAAAAGCTTTGTTATCACCTTTGATCACATCATTATTAGTTTTGACGTCATCAATCGTATTGCATATCATATAAAATAATAACAATAACAATAATAATAATAATAATTGTGTTGTTGTGTGTGTTGTTGTTGTTGTTGTGTTGTGTATCATTATTATCTATTATGTTGATATATTATTATTATTGATTATTATGTATTTTTATTAATCGTGATTTTATATTTATCATTACCACCCTCTTTAATGTTATGTTGTTGTGTTTTAGTGGTGGTGTTGATGCTGATGCTGCTGTTACATCACAACTTCTGTTACTTATCACCTAACCACACCAATCTAATCCAATCTCGTTGTTTATCGCTCCACCAACTACAGAAGGCCATATCAAGTTGTCACCTTGTAAGATTTCAATTCAGATTAAAACTGTGCAATTATGATTATACTAATTAAAAATTGTGTATTAAGCCAAATCTACTATGTTCTTGTATCAACACCCTGGCAAGGATATGGGTCAACCCCAGGTGGTCACCACATCTGTGGGAGAAACCGCTCAACCACACATGAAGGAGATAAAACCAAAGCCAGATTTTAAAAAACAACACCTTGTTCTAGTGACTGATTGACATCTTTAATCATATCAAATGGGAAAAGCCTGATTCTTTATTAAAAATATTCCAAGGCTAGGACCACAGCTATCAAATGTACAGCATTAGTCTGAATGCAGGAATATTTTTGGCAAGCAGCCAACACACCACACACGTTACACACAAAAACCTACAACACTCAAGTAAACAAATACCA
>CM060329.1:38169455-38179455 GCA_030674155.1 Stramonita haemastoma | reverse complement strand
TCCCCCCCCCCCCCTAAAACAAAAAAAACAAACCCAAAAACTCAACCCCCAACCCCCCTCCCACCATCACCACTTCTACCGTACACAGATCTAAACATTCCATTGCTATGAAGTTTATTTTTGTTTGTTCTGTTTATTAGGAATTTTCATTCCTGTTAGAGAGAGAGAGAGAGGAGAGAGAGAGAGAGAGAGAGAGAGAGAGAGAGAGAGAGAGAGAAGAGAGAGAGAGAGAGAGAGAGAGAAGAGAGAGAGAGAGAGAGAGACAAGGCAAGGCAAAATGGCAAGGCAAGGCAAGGCAAAATATTTTATTCGAGGATAATAGATAAGCACTTGTGTGCTTTTTTACATCCAGTCCCCGCCCTTTTCAGGGATACATCAAGTTGTAAAAATACTAAACAATAAAGCTTTATGCAAACCAGACAACATACAAGAATAAGGACACTACATATGATAAGGTAATAAAAATGCACTCGATCAGAAGACAAAAATCAGAAGTCACAATAAAAGATTTTGATAATGAAAGAATAGAAAAGTGTTAATAGGTAAAGAGCAAACAAGAGAAGAGAATAAACAACTGAAAACATCAATCCACCACCATCTGTCAAAAATTATACATGTGACATAAATCATACATTTGGATAAAAGGGGAAAAAATTTTTTTAAACTAATATCCTTATTGGAGGGGGGGGGGGGAGATACTGCCAATAAAAATATAAATAAAATCAACAATTATAATGATCCAAATACCAAAAATAAGGAACCATACCAAGTATCAAACAACAGGCAAGAATTAACACAGAGATACAATATTAAGGTAATGTTATAAAGTCACTGATTCAGAAACGAAAATGAGAAGTAAGAATCAATGATGATTTTGAGTTGAATAAAGAAAGCAAGAAAAACAAAGAAAAAACAAAAACAAAACAAAACAAAGAAAAGGCGCAATAATTAAGAGTAAACATGAAAATATGATGAGGTTAAATGACTGAAAGCATCAATCTACCACCATCTAACATCAAATAAGTCCCATAAAACAAGATTTTGATAAAGGGGAGAAAGAACAACAACAACAGGTAAGGAATACGACAGAGATACAATATTAAGGTAATGTTATAAAAAGGCACTCATTCAGAAGCAAAATATGGAGTAAGAATCAATGATTATTTTGATTTGGATGATAAAACAAAAACAAAACAAATATAAAAAAACAAATAAACAAACAAAAACAAAACACACACACACACACACACACACACACACACACACACACACACAAAAAGGCGCAATGATTAAAGAGCAAACATGAGAACATGATGAGGTTGAATGACTGAAAACATCAATCCACCACCATCTGTCATCAAAATAGTCCCATACAGCATAAGTTTGATAAAAGGGGGGAAAGAACAACAACAACAAACCCAACTCACACACACACACTCACACAACACATACACACACACACACACACACACACACACACACACACACACACACACACACACACACACACACACACACACACACCACACACACACACACACACACAAAAGGGCGCAATAATTAAAGAGCAAACAGAGAATATGATGAGGCTAATGACTGAAAACATCAATCCACCACCATCTAGCATCAAAATAGTCTCATAAAACATAAGTTTTGATTAAAGGGGAGAAGACAACAACAACAAAAAACCCAACTCACACACACACACACACCACACACCACACACACACACACACACACACACACACACACACACACACACTCTCACACACACACCTCTCTCTCTCTCTCTCTCTCTCTCTCTCTCTCTCACACACACACACACACACACACCCACACACACACACACACACACACACACACACACACACACACACACACACACACACACACACACACACACACACACGCGCACACAGAGGGAGGGAGGAGGAGAAGGGGGAGAAGGAGAAGGGGATATAATTGGTTTATATTTTTGGTGCATCAAGTGGATTAGAAGGTGAATTTTGAAGGTTGTCAATGATTGATGCTCTTTAATTGAATCGGAAGGGAGTTCCACAGCACAGGGCCTGAGTATAGTAAACTAGATTTAAACAAGTCTATTCTTGGGATTGGACACTTGGCTTTTCAATATTTCTGAAATAAATTCATTGCAAACTTATCTCTTAAGGATGTGGGGACAGCTCCTGCCATTATCTTAAACATAAAAATGTCTTTGTTATATTTTAGTCTTTGTTGTAGGGGGAGAATATTTAACTGGGTATAATCCACTTCAAGTAAAGTTGTTTTCTTCAGAAGGATAAGTTTGAGAGCACGTTTATACAGACTTAGTAAGGGTTTTCATAGTGTTTGCACTGGCAGAATCCCATAGGGTTGAGGCATAGTCAAATTGAGGATTTTTATGTAAGTTTGGAAGAATAATTTCCTTGAATTGTGGTCAAGGAAATGTTTAATTTTTAGTCAACTGGTATACCTTTGGGACAAATATTTGCATAGATGAGATATGTGTAGAACCAGCTGGATTTTTTCATCGATTGTTACTCTAGAAACTTTGTGATGAAGGTTTGTTCAATTGCTTCCTTTCTTATATGATTGGAAACTGTTTATGAGGTAAATTTTGTCGCTTTTGTCTGGTGTGATAAGCATGCATTTTGTTTTTTTGGGGGTGAATAGACATAGGGTTTTCAGTTCTGTCCATTTGCCCCAAGATCATTGCAGCTTTGTTTAATATGGTTGCAAGAGAGTCAATGTGTTATGGGCTTGTATGAAATGGTTGTATCATCAGCAAATTTAGTTCACATTTAAGATTTGATAAGTAGAGGAAGGTCATTTATGTATAAGGAAAAGAAAATAGGGTCCTAGTATAGATCCCTGTGGTACCCCATAATGAATGGGTTTTAAAGATTGGATGTGGATGTAGTTTTGAAAACACACTGTTGTCTGTTTTTAAGATAAGAAGCAAGTAGTTTTAGACTATCTATGGGTAGATTGTACAGTTCTAGCTTTCTTTATGAGGAGTGTGTGTGGTCAATTGTTTTCAAATGCTTTTTTGAAAAACTACAAATAATACTCCACAAAAATTTTTTTTCATTAATGTTTGATAGCCAATGTCTTGAGACTAGTCAGTGCAGTAAAGACATGAGTGATTTTGTGTGAATCCTGAATTTATTAGGGTGAAGAAGGTCGTTAGTGTCTATATGACGGACTAAGGTTTATTTATATGTTTTTCCGGGGTTTTTTAAAGGAGGGATATAATAGAGATTGGCCTATAATTTGAGGGGTCTGAAGTGTCACCAGATTTGTGGATGGGGATTACTTTAGCAGTTTTGAAGGCATTGGGGAAATAGTTCTTTTCAAGACATTGGTTATATACATATGTTAGGGTGTCTGTGATAACTGGAGCTGACAGTTTCAGAATTCTGCTGTCTATTCCATCAAGACCTCGTGGGCCCCTTTATTGTTTGAGGTGAATTAAAATTATAGACCTCAAAAACTGAAATGAATGGTATGTGAAGTTTTGACGGAATATGCTTGTCTTGGCAGTATTGTCTTAATGTGTTGAGGTTATTGGGTTTTGAATCATCATTGTTAACAAACGTTAGTAGAGACGTTATGAAATGTTGTTGAGTTGTTCAGCAGTAACATCTTTGATTACATTTGATTTGGAAGATGATTGTTTAATTTGTTATTTGATTTATGGCCCTCCAAATAGTTTTTGAGTTTTGTTTGGGAAGACAGTAAATCTTGGAAAATATTCTTTTTTTTTCTTGACGTTTCTGTGAGTTTATGGCGTTTCGTAATCTATTTGACTCTTCATGATATTTATGTTTTTTTAATAAAACTCAAGTAACATCTTCTTCTAGTTCTTTTGTAATCCAGGCGGTTTGGGGACATGTTTTACCCTTATGGTTTTTAAATGGAGCATGGGTTTTTTGTAGTTTCAGTGAAGGTTTTTTATCCAGAATTCAATGGCCCCCGTCTGGATCATAATGTTTAAGTTTCTGAGAGCATAGAGTTATTTGATCAAGAAAGGAAAAACGTTCATTAAATTTTGCAAAAAAAAACGATATGTTATGGTTTTTGTCCAGGGTTTGGGAAATTTTTTTTCCTTTTTTTTTGACCATGTAGTACAGAGGGTAGTGATTTTGTGCAGTTATAGACAGGGGCACATGTTTCTATGATGTTTTTGGGGTTTATACGAGATGTGATCAATTAGGGGCTTTAATTTGGGTTTTTGACTCTCGTGGGTAAACTAACTGTTGGTGAAGGTTGATTGAATTATAATGGTAGTCCATATATTATTTACTTTTGTTTAAATCAATATTAAAAATCACTGGTAGTTAGTATTAATTCCCTGGATTCTATTGAACAATAAATTCATCCCATTTCGTCAACTTGTCTAATCCAATTTTTTCTTTCTGCTGGATTCCTATAGCAGAATATCATTGCAATAGGTGGTGAACCTTTTTCCAATTTTTTGGAAGATTTTCAAACCAGACAGAGTCTACATCACAATGTTCAAGATGAATGAGACGCTTGAATGTTATAGATGCACTAATGTATATGATGATTTGTTCTTTTTGCCTTTGTGGATCCTTTCGGTTATGATTTTATATCCTGGGATATATAAATCAGTGTATATATGTGTTTTTCGAGAGTCTTTGTTTCGATAGCGCCTAGTATGTGGAAATGGTTTGCCATGGTTTCTAATATGTGTTGATATGTCTTCAATTTTTATTGGACTGCTATGATTTATATTTAAGTGACAATCGTAGGCCTTCCTTTAGGGGGGGGGGGGAGGGCACGTGTTGTGTCTTGAATGATCAGTTGTGTTGGTTTTTGCTCTGGAGATGTGATAATTTTTGTCCCTAAGACTAAGAAAAGGTTGTTGAAAATCAATTTAGAGATGGAATAGGAATAAAAAGGGTTGTTTAGTGTTAGTGGGCCTCTCAATAGGGGTTAAGGATGTAAGTAAGAAAAAAAGTGAAAATAAAACTAGGACTGATTTTTAGTTGCTCGATGTGATAATGTGTGTAAAAACTGGAAGGTGACAAATCAATGAGAGATATTAGGAATAAAGGCGGAGTGGGCAACTCAATGGTAGGAAGGGTATTGAAATGTAGGAAAGAAAGGGGAAAAAGAAAATAGACTGCTTTAAATTGCTCAGAAAAATACACCCAACAGTGTTGTATAAATTGTAGATCTTATATTTGAGAGGAGGAGAGAGAGGGAGGGAGGAGGGAGGGAGGGATGGAGAGAGAGTGAGAGAGTATGGTGTGTGTGTGTGTGTGTGAGAGAGGAGAGAAGATGAGAGAGAGAGAGGGAGAGAGAGAGAGATGAGAGTGAGAGAGAGTCGAGGAGGGAGGGAGAGAGTCGTATGTGTGTGGTGTTGTGTGTGTGTGTTGTGAGAGGAGAGAGAGAGAGAGAGAGAGATGAGGGAGAGAGAGAGGAGAGAGAGAGAGAGAGAGCGAGAGGTAGGCGAAGGAGAGAGATTGGAGACTGCGAGAGAGGAGGAGAGGAGAGAGAGAGGGGAGAGAGAGACAGACAGACAGACAGACAGACAGACAGACAGACAGACGAGACAGAGACAGACAGGACAGACAGACAGACAGTCAGAAGACAGAGACACAGACAGAGCATTCAACTAATCCAATTTCCTTGTTGACAGCCCGACAACCACCACAGAGGCAATGACTTATCGGGGCTGTCACCTCGTAGCATTGCTGTACCTCAAGAATCAAAACTGTGCACCTGTAATTCTACAGATTAAAAATACAGGGATTGAAAACCAACTCCATGACGTTCTTTGTACACCCTCATGCCTGGCCAACCGCTTTTTGTATGTGGGAGCAAGAAACCACGTCAACCACACATAGAATGAGAGATTAAAACCAAAATCACCATGACTTAAAACAACCCGGACTAAGGACCAACTATTGCCACTTTCACTCATCAGTCGGGAAAAAGCCAGATTCTCTCAGGGAGTTAAAAGTGTTGTCGGGTGGAACGTCATAAAGAGGATCTTTAAGGGAGTCTGTGGTATAATTGCTTGTGCTAATATCCTGGACATCTCGACACTCCCGGAAGCAGATGCTTGGATGTTTTTGGCATATCACTAATTCACACACCATGGGGTTACCTTCGCTTTGAGAAATTTAACGTGAGTTAATAAATTATTACGTGAGTGGGTCCCGGTGTCGTACCCTCGTGAGTAGCAGACAGACAGACAGACAGACAGACAGACAGCAGCAGACAGACAGACAGACAGGACTGACAGACAGACACACACAACACACACACACACACACACACAAACAAACAAACACACACACACACACACACCCGGACAGACAAGTAGAGAAAAATTCTCAAGATTCAAAGTTCTTTTATGCATTGGACTATTGATCGTCTATAATCCATATGAGAATTGCAACTTCGAAAAAAAGCGATGATTTTTTTGAGTATCAATTTATTTTTTATGATAGATCAAAACGCGTATATATAAACATTATATATGTCGCAGCCTTCTAACGAGAGAAGGTTCGCATGTTACTTTGATCGTGGAATGGATGCGTGCATGTTTTTCAACTGGGACCATAGTATAATGGAATAAAAGGAAGAAGAAAGACATCCAACTCAAATTAATGAACTTAGTTACAAAAAGGGCACTGGTCCCATAATTTATTTATTTACTTATTTGTTTATTTCTTTAATTCTTTTATGGTCGTAGGATAAATGGAATAGCACTCATGTGCTTTTTTTACATCCAGTCTCCGTGTGTGTGTAGTTTGCTCAATTTTGGGTCATTCGTTCCACCCCTCACAATGGCCTACTTTGCAAAACGCGGAACAGGATTTTAAGTCCTAGGTGTTGCGCAAGATGTTCATGAGAAAATGTATGCCGAACTGCTTGGTATTTTGGTAGGGTTAAAAGGAAAAAGTGACAACATATAATAATATTTACAAATTATGACTTAAGAGAAGAAGAAGAAGAAGAGTTTGATAAAAGGGGGGAAAGAACAACAACAACAAACCCAACTCACACACACACACTCACACACACAATACACACACACACACACACAAAACACACACACACACACACACACACACACACACACACACACACACACACACACACACACACACACACACACACACACAAAAGGGCGCAATAATTAAAGAGCAAACAGAGAATATGATGAGGCTAATGACTGAAAACATCAATCCACCACCATCTAGCATCAAAATAGTCTCATAAAACATAAGTTTTTGATTAAAGGGGAGAAGACAACAACAACAAAAACCCAACTCACCACACACACACACACACACACACACACACACACACACAACACACACACACACACACACACTCTCACACACACACATCTCTCTCTCTCTCTCTCTCTCTCTCTCTCTCTCACCACACACACACACACACACACACACACCACACACACACACACACAAACACACACCACACACACACACACACACCCCCACACACACACCACCACACACCGCGCACACAGAGGAGGGAGGAGGAGAAGGGGGAGAAGGAGAAGGGGATATAATTGGTTTATTATTTTTGGTGCATCAAGTGGATTAGAAGGTGAATTTTGAAGGTTGTCAATGATTGATGCTCTTTAATTGAATCGGGAAGGGAGTTCCACAGCACAGGGCCTGAGTATAGTAAACTAGATTTAAACAAGTCTATTCTTGGGATTGGGACACTTGGCTTTTCAATATTTCTGAAATGATTCATTGCGAACTTATCTCTTAAGGATGTGGGACAGCTCCTGCCATTATCTTAAACATAAAAATGTCTTTGTTATATTTTAGTCTTTGTTGTAGGGGGAGAATATTTAACTGGGTATAATCCACTTCAAGTAAAGTTGTTTTTCTTCAGAAGGATAAGTTTGAGAGCACGTTTATACAGACTTAGTAACGGTTTCATAGTGTTTGCACTGGCAGAATCCCATAGGGTTGAGGCATAGTCCTATTGAGGATTGTATGTAAGCTTGGAAGAATAATTTCCTTGAATTGTGGTCAAGGAAATGTTTAATTTTAGTCAACTGGTATACTCTTTGGGACAAATATTTGCATAGATGAGATATGTGGTAGAACCAGCTGAGATTTTTCATCGATTGTTACTCCTAGAACTTTGTGATGAGAGGTTTGTTCAATTGCTTCCTTTCTTATATGGATTGGAAACTGTTTATGAGGTAAATTTTGTCGCTTTTGTCTGGTGGTGATAAGCATGCATTTTGTTTTTTGGGGGTGAATAGACATATGGTTCAGTTCTGTCCATTTGACAAGATCATTGCAGCTTTGTTGTAATATGGTTGCAAGAGAGTCAATGTCGTTATGGCTTGTATGTATGGTTGTATCATCAGCAAATAGTTCACATTTAGATTTGATAAGTAGAGGAAGGTCATTTATGTATAAGGAAAAGAGAATAGGTCCTAGTATAGATCCCTGTGGTACTCCATAATGAATGGGTTTTAGATTGGATGTGGATGTAGTTGTTGAGACACACTGTTGTCTGTTTTTAAGATAAGAAGCAAGTAGTTCTAGACTATCTGATGATAGATTGTACAGTTCTAGCTTTCTGATGAGGAGTGTGTGGTCAATTGTATCAAATGCTTTTTTGAAATCTACAAATAATACTCCACAAAATTTGTTTTCATTAATGTTTGATAGCCAATTGTCTATGAGACTAGTCAGTGCAGTATGACATGAGTGATTTTGTCTGAATCCTGATTGATTAGGGTGAAGAAGGTCGTTAGTGTCTATATGACGGACTAAGTGTTTATTTATATGTTTTTCCAGGGGTTTTGAAAGGAGGGATATAATAGAGATTGGCCTATAATTTGAGGGATCTGAAGTGTCACCAGATTTGTGGATGGGGATTACTTTAGCAGTTTTGAAGGCATTGGGGAAATAGTTCTTTTTCAAGACATTGGTTATATACATATGTTAGGGTGTCTGTGATAACTGGAGCTGACAGTTTCAGAATTCTGCTGTCTATTCCATCAAGACCTCGTGTCCTTGATTGTTTGAGGTGAATTAAATAATTATAGACCTCAAAAACTGAAATGAATGGTATGTGAAGTTTTGACGGAATATGCTTGTCTTGGCAGTATTGTCTTAATGTGTTGAGGTTATTGGATTTTGAATCATCATTGTTAACAACGTTAGTAGAGACGTTTATGAAATGATTGTTGAGTTGTTCAGCAGTAACATCTTTGATTACATTTGATTTGGAAGATGATTGTTTTATTTGTTATTTGATTTATGGCCCTCCAAATAGTTTTTGAGTTTTGTTTGGAAGACAGTAAATCTTGGAAATATTTCTTTTTTTCTTGACGTTTCTGTGAGTTTATGGCGTTTCGTAATCTATTTGACTCTTCATGATATTTATGTTTTTTTAATAAATCTCTAAGATAACATGCTTCTTCTAGTTCTTTTGTAATCCAAGGCGGTTTGGGGACATGTTTGACCCTTATGGTTTTAAGTGGAGCATGTTTGTTGTAGATTTCAGTGAAGGTTTTTATCCAGAATTCAATGGCCCTGTCTGGATCAGTAATGTTTAATGTTTCTGAGAGCATAGAGTTACTTAGATCAAGAAGGAAAAGCTGTTCATTAAATTTTGCAAAAGAACGATATGTTATGGTTTTATGTCCAGGTTTGGGAATTTTTGCTCCTTTTTTTGACCATGTAGTACAGACTGGGTAGTGATCGCTGCAGTTATAGACAGGGACACATGTTTCTATGATGTTTTTTGGGATTTGATACGTAGATGTGATCAATTATTGTGCTTGAATTTGGTGTGACTCTCGTGGGTAAACTAACTAGTTGGTGAAGGTTGAATGAATTAGTAATTTGCGTCCATATATTATTTACTTTTGTTAAATCAATATTAAAATCACCTAGTAGTATTACTTCCCTGGATTCTAATAGAACTACATTCATCATTTCGTCAAACTTGTCTATCC
>CM060329.1:38159455-38161955 GCA_030674155.1 Stramonita haemastoma | reverse complement strand
CGTGAGTGGAGAGAGAGAGAGAGAGAGAGAGAGAGAGAGAGAGAGAGAGAGGAGAGGAGAGAGAGAGAGAGAGAGAGAGAGAGAGAGAGAGAGAGAGAGAGAGAGAGAGAGAGAGAGAGAGAGAGACTGACTACGTATGGCCGTACGCTGTTTTGATACTGAACTGATGATACCAGCGCTTTGGGTTCTTGCATAATGTATTCTCTCTCATCCGTCCCCCCTCCCCTCCTCTCTCTCTCTCTCTTCTCTGTTCTTTTCATTCTCTCTCTCTATCTCTGTCTCTCTCTGTGTAAGTAATCCATATAACTTCTGTCCTCTCTGCCAGTTAAGCTAAGCTACCATACTCCCCTGTACTGAACACATAACAACAAAGGCAGAAGGCTAGTAAGTGAATAATCGGCGATCTATTTCACTGGAACCAGTCCCTGTTGAGATGATGAACACATCACACAATAAAAGAATCGTTTGTTGTTATATCTTATTATTACCATCGGTTGTTGCTGTTAGTTACTTGTTGCGCGTTCTCCGTCTTCACATCCGAGGGTCACCCAAAATATGCACCCTCTGTCTCATCCATCCCACCTGGGAATCATTGTGAGACTGTAAGTACATACGGATGAGAGTTTGCCTGTAGGACTGTTTTCACGTGCCGTGCCATAATTGTAGGCAGCCATATCCGACCCAGAGCACTTTTTTCTCATTTAAAGAACAGTGCAGGTTATTATACTAAGCTTGTCATGGCTGAGGCGTACTCAACACAAGCACTATACATAAAGCAGAACGGCATTGTGATGTAGGTCTTGGCACTTTGCTTACATCAATAACTTAACTCACAACTCTTTTGGCCTGGGCCAGAGATAATAATAAAATAGAGCTGTTAGGTCAGCACGCTTTCTAATCTGTCTATCAGTCTATTCTGACAGTCTGGCCTTTTTCTGTTTATCTGTACGTTGTCTGTCCACTTATCTATCTGAAGGTTAAAGGTGTTCCCGTAATCTATGTGGTCGTTGAGGAGCGAGGCGTCAGAGACCCAGCTTCTCTAGGGACCAGCATGTTGAGGGCGCTCCCATCTCCTCACCCTCGCTGCTTTACCTTCCCTGACCCTACAGAGAGCAGGTACCCATTTACAGCTGGGTGAACTGGGGAACTGTACTGAAGCCAAGGCACCGCAAACGGTCACCCGTCTACTTGGTAACCTGCTCAATGCTGCTTAACCTGAGTTTGGAGAAAGCGAGTGCTCTGACTACTGAACTGTTCTGTCCCGATTTATCTATTTGATTAAAACAAGGATGCTGTTGATAAAACTCTAATCCATAGTTGTAAAGCCTGTAAGTGAGAAGAAGAAGAAGAAGAAGAAGAAGAAGAAGAAGAAAGAAGAAGAAGAAGAAGAAGAAGAAAGAAGAAGAAGAAAGAAGAAAGAAGAAGAAGAAAAAAGAAGAAGAAATCAAAGTATAAAGAAAAAAAAAACCATGAAGAAGCTGTTCAGTAACTCACTCCAATCCATTTTTGTAGAAACTGTATGTAAAAAGGAAGAAGAAGAAAGAACATGACGAAACTGTTTATGAACTCTCCCAATCCATTTCCGTCGAACCTCCAACCATAATCAGAAATAAGAAAGGCGCTATTTATCAACTGTTTCCCCCGTGGGGATGCCGGGGGCCTGTCAGCAGCACCCCAAGTTCTGTAAATTCTGTACCAGAAATTTCCTCATTTCTATCCCTCTCTTTGTTTCTGCCTTCTTCCTTCTCTTCCTGTCACCCCCTTCTTGTCTATTTTCTACCTTCTCGTCCATTCTCCTGCCTTTTTTTCCAGAAAGACTTAAAAGATAACATTTCTCACTGATGCCGAAGTCGGATGAGCTGGGCCTGACTTGTCAGGCGCTTAGCGGCAGCGTGACGCATTTTTGCTCATAGACCAGACAACAATAGTTGCTGTCTGATCATTCGACGAAGAAGAATAAACACTGCTTTATCCATTTCAGTGGAACCTTTCGGCAACAACAACAGCAGCAAATGATGAAGCTGTCTATAAACCCATCTAATCCATTTTCTCGAGCCCTGATGAACAAAAAACAGACACTGTTTGTAAACTCTGTTTAATACACACTAATGGGTCCTCACTGTAACAAACCAACAAATCGACGAGGCTGTTTATAACCCCTCCCTAATCCCACTCCATCCCAAACCCAGTCCCCCGTCACAATGCACACGTCAGGAGATGTCACACCTCAGAAGCGTCACCCTAAGAACGCTGAGCTGTTGTCTAAACTCCCCCACCCCCTCCCCATGAAGGCCAGATCACCCCGAGGTCACGCCAGGAGCAAAACCCAGCTGATGCTACTGCCAGAACACTGCCCCCCCCCCTCTCCCCCCCCTACCGGGGTGCTGTAACCCGGCATAATTGATGCCTGCCCGCCCTCTGCCCTGTCAGCTGACACACGCTTATTACAATTACTGACAGGTGCTGTCCTGTCATTGTCTCCACCATCTCTTTCCCCCCT
>CM060329.1:38149455-38151955 GCA_030674155.1 Stramonita haemastoma | reverse complement strand
GTGTATTACCGATCATCCTCAAAATAAGTTTTGTTTTACCTCCCCCCTCATCCCTCCCCTCCACCACCACCCTCACCCACATCACCCTCCCACCCCCCTCCCCTCTCCGTTACCAATGTCTACCGAAAGCTATCATTGTTGCTCAGAAACAACGCGCGAAGTGGAAAGGCAGAGAACCATCACTACCAGGCCTATAGACTATCATTGAAAGCCACACACACACATCCACACACACATCCACACACCACACACAGTGTCTCACCAAACGACACTCAGTCGCTGGCGCACACACACACACACACACACACACACGTACAGACACACACACACATGCAACATGCACGCTCTGTGAGAGAGATCTGAGCGAGAGACCGCGGGTTGGTTAGTTAGTTAGTCGTGGTCCCCCCCTCCCCTGCACTGACAGACTAAGGAGAGTACAACAATGTGAGAACAGATGAACAGAGTGGAAGGAGATTACACACACACACAAAAGCAGGAGGGAGAAAAAGATATTAATCAATTTCGTGGCTGGTTCGTTGCCTGCTATCAAAATGGATGCCGCAGCGGTGGTGGAGGTGGTGGAGTTTTGGTGTGTTTTGCGGTTGTGGTCTGTGTAGAGGAGTTGGTGTTTGTGTGTTGAGAAACCCGAGGGTAAGGAATTATGGATTGATTCGGGTTTTTTTGTGAAGAAGAAAAAGAATGGGTTTTGTTTTGTTTTTTTTGTTTTGTTGGTTGGTTGGTTGTGTGATTGTGATTGTGATTGTGTGTGTGTGTGTGTGTGTGTGTGTGTGTGTGTGTGTGTGTGTGTGTGTGTGTGTGTGTGTGTGTGTGTGTGTGTGTGTGTGTGATTGTGTGTGTGTGCGTGTGTTGTTTATATAGTTTTTTCAAATTTATTTGTTTATTTCAAGGATAATGGATAGAATAAGCACTCATGTGCTGGTGTGTGTGTGTTACTGTGTGTGTGTTGTTTATATAGTTAAAAAAAAAATTATTGTTTATTTCAAGGATAATGGATAGAATAAGCACTCATGTGCTGGTGTGTGTGTGTGTGTGTGTGTGTGTGTGTGTGTGTGGTGTGTGTGTGTGTGTGTGTGTGTGTGTGTGTGTGTGTGTGTGTGTGTGTGTGTGATATTGATTTCTGGTACGTTTGGATTCTTAGCAATTTCTTTGAACCTGTTCTTTAAGTTTTTTTCTTCTGTTTTTTTTTTTTTTTTTTTTGGGGGGGGGGGCAGTTTCTTAGTTTTCTTTCTTTCTTTTTTTCAATGTTTCTGTCACGTCTGTTTGTCCAAACCATTGTCCTTTCTTCTCTGTCATACTCTGTTTCCTTTCATTCATTCATTCATTCATTCATTCATTCATTCATTCATTCATTCATTCATTCATTCATTCTTTCTTTCTTTCTTTCTTTCTTTCTTTCTTTCTTTCAGTCAGTGAGTCAGTTGAGTCTCTCTCCCCTCTCTCTCTCTCTCTCTCTCTCTCTCTCTCTCTCCTCTCTCTCTCTCTCTCCTCTCTCTCTCTCTCTCTCTCTCTCAGTGCTTCGGTCAAACTGCATGTGTTCTACTAATATTTTCATCCTTACTTTCTGTCTCTTTCTTTGTGTCTTTCTTCATTTCTTTCTTCATTTCTTTCTTTGTGTCTTTCTTTCTCAGTGTTTCTCTCAATATGTTTTATCCCACTGTTTCTCTTCCCTACTTTCTGTCTGTCTGTCTGTCTGTCTGTCTGCCTGTCTGTCTGTCTGTCTGTCTGTCTGTCTCAGTGTTTGTTCCCTTACCTTTCTGTCTTTCTTAAAGTCTCTGTGGGTTGTCTATCTGCCTTCTGCGTATTTTTCTTCCTTACTTTCTTTCTGTCTTTTTTCTTTTTCTATCTATCTATCTATCTATCTATCTATCTATCTATCTATCTATCTATCTATCTATCTATCTATCTATCTATCTATCTTTCTTTCTTTCTTTCTTTCTTTCTTTCTTTCTCGGTACTTCTGTCAGTATCTTAGTCTATCTTTTCGTTCCTCTTCTTCCCTAATTTCTTTCTGTCTGCATTTCTTTTTCAGTGTTTTTTGGCAGTTTTTTTTTCTGACTGGCTGTCTTGTCTCTCTGTCTGTCTGTCTTTCCTTTTTCTTTGTTTGTTTGTTTGTTTGTTTTTCTTTCTTTCTCAGTGTTTCTGTCAGTCTGTCTTCCTCTCCTCCCCCTATCTGTCTGCCCCTCCCTCCCTCTGCCTTTCTTTCTTTCATTCTTTCTTTCTCTCTCAGTTTTTCCTGTCAGTCTGTCTGTGTGTTAGTCTTTTCCAACCTAGCACTGCTCTTCTAGTCTTCCTCTGCTTGCTCTTGTCATTTTTGTTTCTCTCTTCTACTTCGTCCTCCTTCTTCTTCCTTCTCTTCTTCTTCCTCATAATTTGTTTGTTGGTGTTCTTTCTGTTTCATTACCCTGTCTCCCCCTTCTTTACTTCTTTCTCTCGTTGTTGTTCTTCTTGTTGTTGATGTTGTTGTTGCCCCTCACTCTCC
>CM060329.1:38131955-38134455 GCA_030674155.1 Stramonita haemastoma | reverse complement strand
CTCAAAGTTTATGCACTTTCATTATATCATCATTTTACGTCATCCTCATAATAATTATTATTGTTCATTGTACATTTTTTTAAAAAGGAAAAAAGAAAAGCTCCGCCATAGTCAGTGACAAGGGTGACACAGGCATACCCAGCATGCAACCTGGGAAAGGATGGGCTCCGCCAGGTTCAATATTCTCACGACATAACGTCTAAAAAAAAAACTTCAGTGCAATTCCCCCACGACTCCTTAAGGGAGAGGTAAAGTCCAGAACTGTCCAGTCCAGTCAAAAACGCTTTCATTATCCTATGAAGGGCAATGTTAAACTTGTTGCAAGACAAAGAGCAACACAGGATTGCTGATACCAACAAAACACCTGCACAAACAAATACAACTAAACAACAACAAACAAACACACACGGACACACACACACAGGTGTGGGTGTGTATGGGTGTGGGTATATATATATATATATATATATATATATATATATATATATATATATATATATATATATATATATTATATATATATATATATGTGGGGGGGTTGGTGTGTTTGTGGATGTGAATCATGGCGCACAAATGAAAGCTAATGGACTTTTCTAATGAAGGGAATGGATGACACTTTGTACTTACATAAAGCGGTAATGAAACGTAAAGTGCAACCGCTATGCACACTCAGTAATGAGAGGAACAGACAGACAGACAGACAGACAGACAGACAGACAGACAGACAGACAGACAGACAGACGGAGAGAGAGAGAGAGAGAGAGAGAGAGAGAGAGAGAGAGAGAGAGAGAGAGGAGAGAGAGAGAGAGAGAGAGAGAGAGAGAGAGAGAGAGAGAGAGAGAGAGAGAGAGAGAGTGTCCCACACATTAAAGCACTTTTATAAATCTCTTAAAATCAATATATTTGGGGGGGGGGTCTCTCCATATTTGGCGGTTTGTTTGTTCAGTTGACATGTTTGAAGCACCGTACGATACATTTTGCATACCTGGGCAATCTAACGGGTAATTGACAATTTCTGCACAGACATGCTGACTTTGAGACAAACAGCACTGCACACTTTCTGTAACTCTGTTTGGGTGTTGTTAGCTTTGTTTGGGAGTTCTTTTTTGGGGGGAGAGAGGTGGTTTTTGCGTTTGGTTAGTTTTTCTTTTGAAACAGAAGGCAAAATGGGGGTGTGGGGGAGTTAGGATATTTGTCACACTAACGGTACTTTTTGCCTGCTTTCCTCCCCAATAAAAGTTATTCTATTTTCAAGGAAGGGGAGCGTGTGGGGGGGGGGGGGGGGGTATCTAAGATTCAGTTCCAGGATTCCAGATAGATTTTGTTGTTGTTTGTAAATTGTTTTTCCTGCCTTTAACTGTATCTGCTTTACCCAACACTTTAATCTCAAGCATTAATTTGATTCTTATCTTATGTTGTCGTTTTCGTCTTTAAATCATCTAGACTGGACTGTATCCATTCCAGCAATTTTTCGCTGTAATCTCATTCCCCCACCCCTCACATTTTTGTACTATTCTTATACATTTACCCATCTAGTTTTGTATCCCTTAAGTAGTATTGGTAAGCCACACGAACATCTGGACTGGCCAAGACTGTCCTGCAGGGGACATAACAGTATTAACCCTCTAGCGCCTGAATGTACTTCTAGGCTAATGAAAATTATTTCCTGTGAAAAATTAATGTTGAATACACCAAACTAGCACATTCCTGTAGTCATTTTTAAAAAAATTGAAAAAATGGTGAAGTTAGAAAATTTATCATATATGATAAGAGCGGCTTTTGAGGGGACATAGACTGATTTTATCATATATGATAAATTGTATCTGAAACAACAGTTTATTGTGGATTTATTGAGATGACTGTATACAAATGACTACTCTATAGCATTCACTTCTAGTCAAGGGGTTTCTTGTCACTTGGGGGGTCAAATGGCATGTCCATCCCGCTGGGAGTCATGGTCAACGCTGAAGCAGGTTTCTTCACTTCATCTGGTATGACATCAACAAGGTGTTGACCAAGGAGCTCATCCAGCAGAATCTTATCCTCTGCATTGTCACCCACACTGTCTCTGGCTAGAAGCTGGGCTAAAGGACTGTCATCTTCTGCTAGTGTTGCTTGTTGAAGACTTGCCAGAGGGTGTCATCCTCCATGTCACTCATACTTTCACCTGTTGATGGTGTATCTTGCTGCTTGTGCACCCGACACTGCTTTTCTTTCTTCACCACTTTTGTTTGGCCTCTGATGAGCATTTCCTCATCCTTTCCTTCTTCAGTATCATCATCTGCTGGCATCCACTCATTTCCACTGCTCCCAGAAAGATTAAAATCACTGTCATCACCAGTCACCAACCGGAAAATTTTGGTGACAGGAATTTGTACTGCCATGCTGAAAACAGATAATAACATGCAGAATTAAATTACTTTTCTTCATATACTACTCACATCCAGAATTAATAACAAGCATTTATTCACACACACACACACACACAAAACACACACAC
>CM060329.1:38110897-38113397 GCA_030674155.1 Stramonita haemastoma | reverse complement strand
GGAGAGGGAGAGGGAGAGAGAGAACTCGAACTCGAACTCTCGAACTCGAAATGTTTATTGAGAGTAAATGGATAAGCACAAAGCTTCTTTACACCATGCTCTCACAAAAAAACAAAACAAACAAGAAAAAACAAAACAAAAAAAACAACAAAATCGGAAAAAAGGAAATGAAAGGAAAAACCACACACACACACACACACACACACACACACACACACACACACTCACACACACACACACACACACACACACACACGCGCGCGCGCGCGCACATGCACATGCACAAAAACTCAAGTAAGCAGCATATGCAAACAATAATGATCAACACTTTCCAATACATAATGATCAACACTTTCAAATACATTTAAATGAATAGACAAAATGAGCATAATAATGAAAACTACAAATAACAATTAGGTGAAAATCAGAGAGGCAAAAAAATAGTAGGTGGGGTCAGAGGGGAGAGACAGGCAGACAACACAGACAGACTGACGGACAGACAGACAGAAACACAGAGAGAGAGAGAGAGAGAGAGAGAGAGAGAGAGAGAGAGAGAGAGAGAGAGAGAGAGAGAGAGAGAGAGAGAGAGAGAGAGGAGGGGGGGGGGGAGAGGGAGAGAAACAGACAGACAAGACCAAGATGGACAGAGAGTATACAAAAGCACTATAGAGTAGGGAAATGAATAATCACAAAATGTTGGGGTTTTTTTATACTATGATCTATTCACCCCCCCCCCCCTCCTCTTCCTCCCTTCCACTTTCCCACCAAAATATTAATAGAGGACAACCAATAGCAAAGTAAGCACACTACCAATAAAAAAAAAACAAAAAAACTAGTCAATACATGTATGACAAGAGCTATTGAAGATAAGAAAAATCCAAACACACTCAAACTCTTTCCTTGTATGTTCCCCACTTTCCCTCACCGAGTCTCTGCCTTACCCGCCCACCCATCCCTTCTTTGCAAGATTTCCCTATGACAAAATATCAACCAAATCAAACGAAATTGAGCAAAAGGCATGCACACACATATATACACATGCACGTACGCACGCAAGTACGCACGCACGCACGCACGCGCGCGCGCGCGCACACACAACACACACACACACACCCACACACACACACACAACACACACACACACGCACGCCTCTATTATCAATGGGAACTTGAAAAACTATGCAAAAATATATAACACACTCGCACACACTATATGATCGCAATCAATATTACAATGTTCAATAATGGTATAACAGTTATTTCCAGTGAAGTCATAAGTGCTTTGAAGGAGTAGGAAGCTGTACGTTGATGCAACCTCTTTCATTTCCCTGGTCTTTCCTTTAAGATCTTCACAGCTCGTCTGTCGCCAGTCTCTCCATGTCTTCTGGATCATTCTTTCCTGTCAGTAATAGTACAATACAAGGCCAAATGCATAGTCCAGTCAGTTCATCTGAAACAAATATCTCTGAAAAGATGTTTTAAAAGATGAGACACTAAGTTTTTGTTTTAAGTGAATGGGAATTTCATTCCATATTTTACCTCCTGAATAAACCAAGGACGACATAAATAGATCAGTTCTTGGACGTGGGATAAATAGTGTACTTTTACCTCGAACATTATTAACAATAAACTTTTTGTTCAGATAGGATGGAGCAAGATTATTCATAATTCTGTACATGAATACACCTTTATTGAAACGACATCTAAGATGAAAGGGAAGGATATTAAGTTCCTTGTAATCTTTTACTTCCAATGGTGTCGATTTAAGGAGCACTATTTTTAAGGAACATCTATACACACTTTCTAATCGTTTTAAGCATTTTTACTGCTAAATCCCAGCATGTGGAGGCATAATCTATGTCAGGCTGTATATAAGCATGAAAGAAAAGCTTGCGGGTATGTTGATCAAGCAAATTTTTTATTCTGTTGAGCTGAAAGATTTTCTGGGCTAACTTTTTAGACAAATTTGAAAGATGAATAGACCAAGATAAATTGTTATCAATATTTAAGCCAAGCAATTTGTGAGAATTTACTTCTTCTAAGTGCCTGTTGCAAACTTTAAGGTCCGGTAACTTCAATCTAATGTTTTGTCGCTTTTGCCTTGTCGTAACTAACATAAATTTGGACTTTTCAGGATGGAGAGCCATATGATTAAGTTTAGACCAAAGAATAAGTTTATCTATGTCTTTTTGCATTTCAAAACAAAGCGAACTTGCATCCTTACCTTTATTATGGATCGTAGTATCATCAGCAAATAGTTCACACGTAGTGGAGATATTCAATGGAAGATCGTTTACATAAACTGAAAATAAAATGGGACCTAAAACTGATCCCTGTGGAACTCCATGATTAATTGGCATAAAAGTGGAGGTAATACAATCTTGATATACTGCTTGTTGCCTATTACACAGAAAGGACGATACAAGTTCAACTGCTTCGGGACATAAGCCATACATATCTAGTTTTTTTAAGAGAAGATCATGATCAATTGTGTCAAATG
>CM060329.1:38095897-38105897 GCA_030674155.1 Stramonita haemastoma | reverse complement strand
ATCGAAAGAGGACGATTTAAAAATTGTATAAGACTGAAAGAAAAAGCAAAGGCTACTGATATGCCGAATAAGCAAAAGCAATATTTATAAGAAAAAGATACGTTTTGAAGAATTTGTAGCAGTAATGGAAGGGAAGCTGATGATATATTGAATAAAAGCAAGAGGCGCTATGAAAAATAAACTTTTAAAGGGTTTATAAAGATTGCAACCCCCCCCCCCCACCTTTTCGCATGTTCAAGAAGGGCAAGTAGCACGTACCAAAAGATCTTGTGTAAGAAGGAAGGAAGTAGGACGGTTTAGATCTTCACCTGCCGAACAAGTAAAACCGGAGGGTTCTGGGTTCGATTCCAACCTCGCCCTCTCTTCCCAGTTTCATAGGAAAATCAAACTGAATGTCAAAGTCTTTCACAGAGACTATACACCAGTCTGGACCCGAATGCTTACAGACTTGTGCACGTCATAAGAACCCACAGCAGATGAAAATCGGAGAAGAGCAGGGAGTACCCCCGACTGTCCTGGCAAAACTGGTAGGTTCAATTCCGGACTGTGCCCCAAAGTCAGAATGCGGCTACCTGTAAGTTTTGGAGTGGGGGGGGGTGTAGCAAGATCTCCCCTGTGAAAGTAAGGGAGGGGGTAGGGGCAAGACTCGGGCTATAAAGAACCGTGATCACAAGAATCTTTGGAATAAAAAATAAGGATTTTTGGTATGTTAGACACAAAAGGACTCAGAGCCTATCAAAAGAACGATGTTTCAAAGAATCATTGAAAAGGAGAAAAAATGTTGTTTAACAAGTATGTTGAAATAGAAGAAATGGCGCCCTATCAAAGAGCACATTTTCAAAGAATATCATTCAAAGAAATAAAACAATGTGTTAAAAAAAGCTATGATATGTATAAAAAAAAAAAAGAGCAGCCCGTCAGAAGGGATATGTACCTACAAAGAAAGCACATTTTACAAAATCCGCTCCCCCCCCCCCCCTTCATTAACCTACACTTCCCAACTACACAACACCTAACAAAACGAAGAAACCAACAATAAACCCAATTGCTATGTTAGAAAACAGCGACAGTGCCGTCCGACAGAAGGGCACATTGTAAAGCATTGATGAAAGCACAACACTGGCTGGTGGTGAAATAAGATGATCAAGTCTTTCTTTCCCCAGCCCCGGGGATGCCAGGACCCTGTCAGTATAAACAGCATCCCCACCTTCCGCAAATTCTGTGCTAGAATTCTGTCTTTTCTATTCTTCTCTTTGTTTCTCTGCCTTGTTCCTTTTCTTCCTGTCACTTTCCTTCTTGTCTAATTTTCCACCGTCTTGGAGTGAGAGGGTTGAGATATACTCTTGCCTTTAGTTTTGGCATTAACAAGTTGTGCTGTTTTCTCTTTTATTTCAAATACGTTAAAGTATTTATTTGATCATACACAAACTGATATGATTAAAAAAAATATTTTATTCTTTTATTTCGAGGATAATGGAATAAGTATTCATGTGCTTTTTACATCCAGTCCCCGTGTGTAAGCAGTTTTGTCAATTTTGTCATCCGTTCACACCGGCACACAATGCCGACTCTTCCGAAAAGCGGAGCGTGTTTTAACCTGTGCACAAGATGTTCTGCGTGCGTTCGCGCACGGGACCTCGGTTTATAGTCTCATCTGAAGGACTTTTTTTTGGGGGGGGGAGGGGGGGGGGAGTCGGCACTGATGTTATGAGTAAAAATCTTCTTGAACGAGATTCGAACCTAGGTCAGCAGATCACGAGCGCATCACTCTGACCACCAGGCTATTCCGTCCCCCCAGATTGTGTATATGTGCGTCGTGCGTGCGCGCGCGGTGTGTGGTGTGTGGGGAGGGGGGCAGTGTGCGTGTGTATAGTAGTGCGCGCGCGTGCGCGTATGTGTGTATGTGTGCGTGCATTACGTGCATACGCGTATGTGTGCGTGTGTGTGGGGGTATGTGTATAATTATATTGTGAGCACTAATTATGAACCTATATTTGTGCACACACGAATAAGCCTGTGCGTCAGTGCATGTTAGCTGACGTCAGTGTGTGTGACCTTTGTCATGTTGTGTGTTTGCGTGTTACCCTGCTGTATGTGCCAGTTCGTGCACTCGCGTGCTTGCTTCCATGGCCACAGGTCGCGTGCACGTGTGTGAGGGAGACCTGCACGAGCAATTCTATAGATAATTATCATCAGGCCGGTACCTGCCACGAAGGCCAGAACTGTCAACCCCAAAGCTGTCGATAATCTCTCTGGCTTATTGTTCCTGGTGTTGTTGCAACCGCGCGGCCACCGATTCCCTTCTGACTGCAGTTGTCGTGTTTTCCAGTTTCAGATGAGAGAGGCTCGGTCGACTGAGACGGGTCCACAAGGTGCACAGGGGACTGACTCCATATAGCTGGCCTGGCTAGCACCAACAACGACAAAAAAGACACTTCCCAGCCTGCACTGCAGCCAGCTTTGCCCTCAGCCAATGAGCTCGCGGCACGTGTTGGGGACCGCGGCCATCCCACAGGAAGTGACGTCATCATCAGGAGGATTGTGGGGAGGGTGCCGGAAGAGATGGTGAGGGGATGGAGGTTAATGTATGTGTGAGTTGAGTTCGGGGTTTTTTGTGTGTGTAAATTAGGGGTTCTGTTGATGAACATAATTGAGAGATGCTGATTATTATTATCAAGTCAGGCAAATGAATTTGTAATGAAAGATCATAACTATGAAGTGCCAAAAAAACTGAAGGCCTGTCTGAAAAAAAAACCTCTTGGTTTTGCCAAAAAAAAAGCAAAAACTTACAAAGCTTCGCATTTATAACTTTGTGACGAAAACATGGAAAACGTTTTGGTTTGGCCGGGAAACGAGAAATCACCAAGCTGAATTTTCACACTTTTGCATCAAAAGAATGTAGATTAGAACCCATAACTGCCATAACGAAAAGTATAGACAGTTGAATGTATTCTGTGAAAGTTTTCATGATTTAACGATAGAGACAACTTATATAAACTATACCGAGGAAAAAATATCAGTACTGCAACCAAACAGAAGATAAAGATTCATTTCGCTGATGAATCGTGTTTTATATGACGAACCTACAAATTTTTAACTCATAAATTTCAATAATAAGGTAAAAAAAAAAAAAAAAAAAAAAAAAGTAGGTGTCCATAACCTTTGAGGTCGAAGGGGAGCGAGGTATTAGAGACCTCAGCTTCTAGGGGTCAGCATATTGAGGGTGGCACCCATCTCCTCTCCCTCGCTCTTTACCTTCCTTGACCCTAAAAGGTCAGGTACCCATTTACAGCTGGGTGAACTGGGGGGAACTGTACTGACGCCAAGGCGCGCAAACGGTCACCCATCCAACTGGTAACCACGATCGACGCCGCTTAATTTGATTTGGGGCGAGCGAGCGCTCTGACCACTTTGCTATCAATACTGGTGGCAACAATTCTACGAAAGGTGTGCGCAAATTAGGCACACTAATTGCACCAGATGATCATCAATCAGAAATGACCTTGCATGTATTTGATTGTTTACAAAAAATAATGCGTCCCCCCAAACGAAAAACAGATTAAACAGATTACGGTAACGTTTTTAATGCCCATCATTAAAAAAATTATTCTAGTCTGGTTAATCAATTAATGCTATCCATAAGCTATTTGTAAGTAATGTCTGGCTAATCTACATTTTTAAGAAAGTCTCTGTTACTTCTGGCTACAAAACTTCTGATTCTCTCTCTCTTTCTCTGTCTGTCTGTCTGTCTGTCTGTCTGTCTGTCTTCTCTCACACACACACAAACACACACACACATACACCCACAAACACACACAAACATGCACACACACATACACACAGTGCACGCACACGCACACTCACGCACACACAACACTCACACACACAAACATACACACAAACACACACACACACCCCTGCATTTTACTTCAACCCTCTTCCTTCCTTCCAACCACATACACAAAAGATGCTGCTACCTCCTCTACAAATACTACTACTAATGCTTTTACGATCACCCCTACTCACTACTACTACTACATACTACTACTACTACTAACTACCTACTACTACTACTACTGCTACTACTACTACTACTACTACTACTACTATTGCTACTACTAACTACTACTAACTACTACTACTACTACTACTACTACTACTACTACTACTACTAACTACTACTACTGCTAAAACCACCTTTGTTACTGCTTTTACTACTACTGCTACTATTACAGCTACTGCTACTACTTATACTACTAACTACTACTCTTACTATTACTGCTGGTGCTGGTGCTGCTACTATCTTCTACTGCTGCTGCTGCTAACTACGACTACTACTACTACATACTACTACTACTACTACTAACTTCTTACTGCTGCTACTACTGCTACTAGCTACTACTCTATACTGCTCTACTGACTTACTACTACTAACTACTGCTACTACTACTAGCTACTTCTCTCTTACACTTACTACTACTTTCTCTACTTCTACTACTACTTACTACTGCTACTACTACTACTCACTACTACTACTATACTACTACACTACTACTACTATACCACCACCACAACATAACTACAATATCTGTTACTTTACAACTCATCTAACTACAGCTACACACTACTACAACCACATCTACTTTCACACTTATCACAACTACCTACCTACTTCACTACTACTACTACTAACTACTAACTACTCTAACCACACACTACTGACACACTTACTTACTACTACTCACTCTACATTAGTACACCACCACCACAATACTACATATGCTATTTTCACTATCCTCAACACCAGCACCACCACACCAACCAACTCACCTATCACACTACCACACCACTCACCACCCAACTCTCCACACTTACCCTGCCACTTCTACCACACCGCATTTCATCCACACTACTGCTTCTTCAGATGTCCCCCCACACCACCACCCCGCCTGCCCTCTCTCCTCCCCTCATGCTGAGGACGGCAGGCCGGTGTTGGCGGAGGCGGGCCGGGGGATGCTGCAGGACTCGCCATGGCCGTGGTGTCCATGCTTAACCAGGCGCAGTACCGCCGCACCATCGCCAGCCGGGAGCGCATCAACTCCGAGGACAGCAACGAGCTTCACGGCAGCGATGGCTCCAAGCACTCCCGCGCCTCAACCCGGGCTGCCGGGCCAAGTCCGGCAAGATGCTGTCCTCCAACCACCAGTGCGCGCTGGACACTTGTGACCGCATCGTGATCAACGTCAGCGGTCAGTATTTCGAAACCTGGCGCGCCACTTTAGAGCGGCATCCGGAGACCTTGCTAGGGAACCCTGCCAAGCGGCACAAGTACTACGACAAGAAGAAGAACGAGTATTTCTTCGACCGACACAGGCCCACCTTCGACGCCATCTTTGATTACTACATCTACGGAGGCCAGCTGCAACGGCCGCCTCCCGTGCCGGACGACATCTTCCTGTCGGAGCTGGACTTCTTCGAGATCGAGAAGGACGTGGTGGACGAGTATCGGAGGTTGGAAGGATACGTCACGGAGAAGGTGATCCTGCCCGAAAAAGGGCTGAAGCGGGAGATCTGGATGACCATGGAGTACCCGGAGACCTCCACCATCGCCTACGTCATCGCCATCGCCTCGGTGGTGGTGACCGTCATCTCCATCGCCGTCTTCTGCGTGGAGACGCTGCCTCAGCTGTCGGACATCGGCTGCACGGAGGACATGAAGCCCAACTTCTCGCACCCCTTCTTCATCCTGGAGACGGTGTGCACGGCCTTCTTCACGCTGGAGGTGCTGGTGCGCATGGCGGTGTGCCCTAGCAAGAAGAAGTTCATGAAGGACTTCAAGAACCTGGTGGACTTCACGGCCGTCATCCCTTACTACATCACGCTCTTCAACATGCTCACCAGCACCAACTGCGGAGACGCCAAGTCCAGCTCCTCGCTGGCGTTCCTCAGAGTGATCCGCCTGATCCGCATCTTCAAGCTGACCAAGCACTCCGCGGGGCTGCAGATCCTCATCCTGACTTTCAAGGCCAGTTTCGGAGGCCTGTGTCTCTTCCTCGTCGCTCTCGGCGTCTGCATCCTCGTCTTCTCCTCGGCGATTTACTTCGCGGAGCTGGATGTCATCGGTTCGCAGATCCAGTCCATACCTGACGGTTTCTGGTGGGCCATCATCACCATGACCACTGTGGGCTACGGGGACGTGTGTCCGGTAGGTCGTCTGGGCAAGCTGGTGGGCATGGCGTGTGCGATAGCTGGCGTCCTGACGCTGGCCATTCCTGTGCCCATCATCACGGAAAACTTCAACAAGTTTTACGCGCACAAGACAGGGCGAGGCAAGCTTTAACTGGCCGCCATTTACTCTCTCACTCCACGTTTTGACAATCTTTTTCTGAAAAAAAAAACTTTTCAACAACACCACACCGTTTGTTTTGTTTTGTTTTTTATCAATTTGCCAATGAACCGAAACAGGGAAAACCTTGCTGCAGAGCGAAGGCGCCTTGTTGGGTAGGGAAACTGAACCACTGCAGTGTCCCCCTCCTCCTCCTCCTCTTCCACTGCAGGCAGTCTTTTGCAAGCACAATATTCCAAAGCAGTCTGTGATACAGTGTCTATCTACCAACGCCTACATCTACCTTTCCCTGTATCCACAAACCCCGGGGGTAATGAACACAACACTGCTTTGTCTGTGGCTGGAATACACAACAGGCAGTGTTTGGAAGGAGTTCCTTGAAGTGGGAGAGGAGGTACAAGTGTGTGTGTCGAAGAGTATGGCTGGGTGAAGCTCCTTCTGCTTTTCTTGACGAATTTGTTTCCACCAACATCGAAGCTGATACGGAAATAACGCCAGCTGTCCACGTTTTTCATTCTCAGGATCTGTAGTGTCGGGACTGTAGCTGAGTAGCCAAGGTGTGTGTGTAGCTAGACTGCTGTCACTGCTGTGCTTTCGGTTCGCCGACGCTGTTATTGCTAGTGAAATTTTGCAACGCTGTGCTGTTGCTAATTAGCAAAAGTGTGCGACGTTCCTGTTGCTATGATTAGCTGTCTAGCTAGCTCCTGCAATATTTTTGTTGTTGTTATGATAGTTAGCTGTACTCTGCATCTGTGTTGTTGTTGCTGATGTAGTTGTTAACTCTAACGTTAAGTTTTGCTACATTGCTTTTGTCATTATTGACAGACACTGCGACAAATTATGCACCAATTACTGTCACTGTTATTGTTATTATCATTATAATCGTCATTCTAGTGGTGGTGGTTGAAATGGTCACAGTAGTGATTTTGTTGTTGTTGCAGCTAACGACCATAACCTACAATGAGGAAAAACAGAATTAAATGATTGTGAAATTCACCATGCTTACACCACTATACGATAGTTTTGCTGCTGCTCTGCTGCTGTTAAAGTAATCCTGCAGCCATGCTGCTACTGTTATGGATTTTGTTATCGAAATCACATCAACGAGGACTGATCTTATGTCATACTTTCCCTTTTTCTTTACCTTCTTAAGACATTCTAGCTTTATAATTATCTTGTTTAATCTTTTCCCGTCTTTTGTGCAGATGAAGGTTATCACCAAATGTCAATTTTATCTTCAAGCACGATACTTTAAACACTCTTAGGCGAACCGTCGATGGTTCGTCTCTTTCACTTTCGTTTTTGAAACTTCCCTGTATGTTGAAATCTTGTTAAGAAAAATTCAACTTGTCACAATAGATAACACTTTTTGGGGGAGAAACTTAATTCTTGTGATCACATATTTCTCTTGAGCAATTTTTGAGAATGACTTTTTTCACAAACATTATCACATATATATTATAATATATATATCAATATATATATATATATTATATATATATATATATAATATTTAGAGAAATACTGTGTAAATATGTGTGGCTGATTTCATGAGCATCACATTACTGCTTTATATCTCTCCCTCTTCACATGACTTATTTTAAATAGTATTTTTTCTTTGTTTACCCAGTTTCTTAAATTTAGCTCGGAAAGAAATAGAAAACACAGAGGGAGGGAAGGGGAAGGAAAGTACGAAGAGAGAGAGGGGGGGGGAGGAGAGAGAGGGAGAGAGAGAGAGAGAGAGAGAGAGAGAGAGAGAGAGAGAGAGAGAGAGAGAGAGAGAGAGAGAGAGAGAGAGAGAGAGAGAGAGAGAGAGAAGACAGACAGACGAGAGAGAGAAGACAGAAGACGACAGACAGACAGACGAAGACAGACACGACACACACAGACAAACACAGACACAAGACAGAGCAGAGACAGAGAGAAGAGAGAGAAGGGGAGGGAGGGAGGGGTGGGTGCGTGCGTGTGTGGATTGTCTCTCCCTGGCTCCCCGAGTGTCTTCAAAATGTCTATCATTAAGAAAAAACAAAGAGCTCTCTCCCCGCCCTCCTGACTTGGTAGCATCCATTCCAGACCCTCACACTCCCACGCACGTCAGGCCACAGGGCTACACCACACACTGACAGAGGCAGCAGCTCAACAATATCACCAACATCACCAACGGGAGGAACAAATGGAGCACATAAACTGATCCCTACACAAAACAACAACAAAAATTCAGAGGAACCACAAAAAAAAGAACTGGAAAGGCAGCATGCGCAGGAAGCAAACAAGGGAGACAAACAAGGACTGTCCACTTTCGGGACAGTCGCCATTTTTCTTCAGGGTCAGGGAGAGGACTTCTTCCGATGTTCATAAATCAGCGGGTGAAGGGTTAATACACGTCGTCATGTCGTCCCTAGCTTCTCTGTCCTTACCTCCATAAACAAACACAGCAAAGGAGGACTTTAAATCACAGCTAGACCAATACACCCAGTACATCCATTTTCGTGGTAAAAGGAGGAGCAAGAAGTCCCCCTAAACCAATCTAACCCTATTGTTTACAGCCCTGCCGACGACAGTGGCCATAGCACGCAGCTAGGGCTGCCACCCCGAGAGAAGTTACAGCTGACATAAGCAGTCCTTGTAAAAGATGCAACGTGTTCGTTTTAAAGCAAAACAAATGATACTAATAAGAGATGGCACCAATAATTTCCTGATACTTTAGGAACGAGAACGTGACAGGAAAAAAGAAATATAGGGCGAAGGAGCAAGAGTGCTGATGAACGGTCTGACAAGCGCTTTTAGGAAGAGGATATCATGCGAAAGTAAGAACCCATGAGTGCCAAGAGAAGAACCCCAAGCACAGACGGAAGGACAAAGAAGTGCTAAGAGAATGACCGAGACTGCCGATCGAAGAACGCTGAAAAGTCTGACAGATATCTATAAAGAAAAAGACCCGGAGAGTGCCCATAGAAAGACCTAAGTGCAATCGGAAAGACAGAGATTACTGACCACAAGACCAGGTGTGCTGATTGCTGTAGCTTTACAAACATCCCTTTTTTTCTTAGAAGATAGATCAAAAGTTTTACAAAATAATGCAATTTCTAAAACTTGCGATGAAAAGGCTGCGAAAAATATTGATCTACAAAAACCATGCGTCGATTGGTTTCCGGCATCCATGAGACATTCATTTTTTGCAAGATATGACGCTATATTAATTCATTAGTATTATTATTTTACTTACCTATCTATTTATCAATCAACTAAATCAGCAAACAAGTCTTTCATTCATAGATTGTTATTGATTTATCTCTCAACTACTCAATTTGTAAACTACTGAATTATTTATCCCCAGTATTTCTTAAATCTTTCCTTACGTGGAAAAAAAACCCAACACCTCGTATCGACCATAGGTGCACGAACTGCCATGTGTGGGGCGCCTGACAACACTTGACACAGAACTGGTCACAGGGAAGGCAGGGAGGGGCAGACAGCAAAAGAAAAGAAACTTGTTGTACTCAGGGAGGCTGGGGGTGCTCACAGAAGGATCGAGATAGAGAGCGCAGGTGTCAGAATCACTCGGAAAAGCTGTCAAGGGGATCTACATCAGGAAAAAACAGCCCAGCTTGAAATAGAGACAGATTAAAGAGAGAGAGAGAGAGAGAGAGAGAG
>CM060329.1:38088397-38090897 GCA_030674155.1 Stramonita haemastoma | reverse complement strand
CCCTCTGTCTTTCTCTCCCACCTTCCCTCCCGATCCCTCTCTCTTTTTTCTCTCTCACCCCTCCCCTTCCACCCGCTGTTCTCTCTCTCTATGTGCTTTTCTCTGTCTGTCTGTCTGTCTGTCTTCTCTCTCTCTCTCTCTTCTCTGTCTGTCTCTGTCTGTCTGTCTGTCTCTCCTCTCTCTGTGTCTGTCTGTCTGTCTGTCTGTCTGTCTGTCTGTCTTCTGTCGTCTCTGTCTCTCTCTCTCTCTCTCTCTCTCTCTCTCTCTCTCTCTCTCTCTCTCTCTCTCTCTCTCTCTCTCAGTGTCTCCCAGAACCATGCGAGGTCACAGTGAGGGTTGGTGATGGTGGTGGTGGTGGTGGTAGGTGTGGCGGCGTTGGTTTGGGGGGGGGGGGATGTCTCGTGGTGGTTGTGGAGGTGGCAGTGGTATAGGGATGGTGGTAGAGGTGGCAGTGAGGAAAGTGAGGGGGTGTGTAAGTACCACACGGTACTCTTTACCAGAGGGACGTCTCCTCTCATTGATTAGGGTTGCTGCTGTTTCTGCTGCTGCTGCTGCTGTTTCTGCTGCTGCTGCTGTTTTCTGCTGCTGCTGCTGTTCTGCTGCTGCTGCTGCTGCAGGTTGGAAGCTTGGGGTGAGAGAGGGGAAAGGCCATCACCTTTCTTTTTTTTCTTTCTTTCTTTCTTTCGTTCTTTCTTCTTCTTCTTCTTCTTCTTCTTCTTCTTCTTCTCTTCTTCTTTTATTCATTCATTCATTCATTCATTCATTCATTCATTCATTCATTCATTCATTTCTTCTTCTTCTTCTTCTTCTTCTTCTTCTTCTTCTTCTTCTTTTTTAACAAGACAATTCTTGAACTCAAAGAAGGTTGCTGTTACACTCACATCTCCTTTCAACGGTTTTGGGGATTTTTGGGTTCGTTTTGATTGGTTCTTTTTGGTGTTCTTTTTTTTATTGGAAGGGGGGGGGGGATGAGGTGCGGGAGTGGGAAAATGCAGCATAAATAGGTTTTGATAGGGATTTTTCACATTCACTTTAAATTCTTTGCACTAAAGTGATGCCACATGGTTTGTGATTAGCGCTGTTTTTCTTGTTGTCTTGAACTAAGGATTTGGACTATGTTTCGTGTCCTTTTACTATTTTAATCTTCTATTTTTCCCAGTTTAGTTTTTTTTTTCGGGGTTGGGGGAAGGTGGGGGATGGGGCTGGAGGTGGGGTATCTTTCTCATTTCCCCCTCTGTGTGTGGTTGTTTGACAATTCCTCAATGTAAACAAGTAGCCAACTTACCCTTTCAAGAACAACCAAAAAAAAACAAAAAAAAAAACAAAGAGAAGTTAATTGCATCAAGATCTCGTAAACAGACATTCAAGATTTTTTTAGACTCTGCAATATAGAAAAGCATTTTCCATACAAAGTACTGTGATGATACACTCTCCCTGTGCACACGGCCCAGACTTTTTGCTTAGAAAGTGTGTCTGTAAACGCTTTACAATACAAAATACGATAATATTATAGTATAATGCAGCAAAAGCCATTGCAACACACACACACACACAACACACACACACACACACACACACACCACACACACACACACACACACACACACCACGCATTTATATATATATATATATATATATATATATATATATATATATATATATATATATATATATATATATATATATATATATATATATAAACATCTATCTATCTCTGTATCTATCTCTTTATCTATCTATCTCTGTATCTTTGTATCTCCTCTCTCTCCCTTTTCTCTCTCTCTCTATGATTATATATATATATATATATATATATATATATATATATATATATATATATATATATATATATATATATATAACACGACGGTGAACTCAGACCGCATATGACTATGGACAGTTCCCTGCCGTTCCTAAGAAGACGCCCTGTCAAAGCTTTGCCACACACACTAGGCCTACAGGCCCATAGGCCCGCCACATCCCTACTGTACTGTACTGCCAAAACTAACAGGCAACATCATTCCCCAGAGCGCTCCAAATTGGACATCTTCCACTATGAAGGACTCTGTTGCATGTCAGAGAAACATCTTTACTTTTGCGGAGGGGAGGGGGCAAGAGGGGGTAGGGGAGGGGGTGAGAGAAGGGAGGTGCAAAATTGCCTGGGAGGGTCCAAAATTGGCTGCAGGGCTTATTTTGCATGTGGCACCTACAGGCTAGACGGCGACACCTTACAAACTTGGCATATCATCATCTTTCGCACGTCTCGGCTGCGGTCAATTCTCCGGTGTGTGTGTGTGTGTGTGTGTGTGTGTGTGTGTGTGTGTGTGTGTGTGTGGTGTGTGCGTGCGCGCGCGGTGTGTGGTGTGCCTGTGTGTGCCTCTGTGTGTGTGTGTGTTGTGTGTGTGTGTGTGTGTGTGTGTGTGTGAGTGTGTGCGTGTGTGTGTATGTGTGTGTGCCTGTGTGTGTGTGAGAGTGTGTGTGTGTACGCACACACGCGAAT
>CM060329.1:38080897-38083397 GCA_030674155.1 Stramonita haemastoma | reverse complement strand
CAAGGAGAAGTGAGGAGGAGAGGAGAAGAAGAATAAGCAGAAAGGAGAAAGAGAAAAAAATGCTGTATTCATGCAGCTTTTACAGCTTTTACAGTGTGTGTGTGTGTGTGTGTGTGTGTGTGTGTGTGTGTGTGTGTGTGTGTGTGTGTGTGTGTGTGTGTGTGTGTGTGTGTGAATACGTGTATGCGCCCCTTGCTCTTAGAGAAAAGGCATGGCGCAAACGTTAACACGGGAGACAACTGCAGTTTACTACCGTCACAGCTACAATCCTTTTACTTAGTTGCGTCCCTTATTATCACTTATTGCCTGTTGATCGACGTGTAGTCTAAAAAAAATTTTTTTAAAAAGATAAAGTACAGGATTCATAGAATGCCATATTGCATATTTTGAGCAGTGAAAGGAGTTTGATACTGTCTGACGCACTGGTAGGGAGTCAAGTCTAAAGAGAGGATATATTATAATCAAAGTTAGCAAGTACTGGTCTTATGTATATATCACAACTGATAAGTTTTTAACGTACAATGGTACTATTTTGTTTAAACGATTTGGATTTGCTTGAGAGAGAGAGAGAGAGAGAGAGAGAGAGAGAGAGAGAGAGAGAGAGAGAGAGAGAGAGAGAGAGAGAGAGAGAGAGAGAGAGAGAGAGAGAGAGAGAGACAGACAGACAGACAGACAGACAGACAGACAGACAGACAGACAAACCAACACACACACACACACACACATACACACACACACACACACACACACACACACACACACACACACACACACACACATTCACACACGCACGCACGCACGCACGACAACAACATCGACAACGACAATGTTTCTTACCTTCTTAAGTTGAATCCACATTGTCCAAACTGGTCAGCGAATCTCTGTGTTCCCTGCGTCAACAGTCAGTGGCCCCAGTCTCTGCAGCTTTGATAGGATCATCAGTCTCTTTGCTGCCACGATTTTTGCTTGTTTTCAGTCCCACTGCAGTTCCCCCGTGGGGATGTCGGGGGAACTGTCAGTGTAAGTAGCATCTCTACCTTCTGGAAATTCTGTGCTAGGAACCTTCTCTTTTCTATCCCTCTCTTTCTGCCATGCTCCTCCCTTTTTTCCAAGTTACCTTTTTCTAGTCCATTTTCTGCATTCTTGGTTCATTCTCCTGCCCCCCCCCCCCTCCCTCCAGAAAGCAGCGCGATGCATTTTCGCTCATATGACAGACACCAGTGACTTGCTGTCTGGGCATTCGACGACGACGACGACGAAGATGAAGAAGTCTTACAGCAGTTAGTATGTAAGTCTCTACCCCATTTTTGTGTTTCTTTTGACCTTGGCGTGTTGTTTCATTTAAAAACAAGCCTGTGCTTGTTGTTGTTGTTTTTTTTCATTGCTGCAGCCGCATAAACAGAAACACACACACAAATCTGATGGCGACAGTTCTCCAAGGTCGAGGGAAGAAGGAAAAGAGGCAGATCACCACCAACAAAAATTCTACATTGCCAACATCACTGAGATCAGTGGTCAGGGAGGGCTACAGGAGATTGTAGAACTCAGCAGAGACACAGAGAGATGGCGAACCCTGGTGGTATTGCGTGGAGCTCCAACCGACGACAGCGGCGATGAAGACATCAAAAGCAATACTAACAACATTTCCGGTTGGTAGGAGATTATAATTTCATGTCAATATTATATGTTTGTCATTATCAGTTTTTTAAAACATTTTTTTCATTTAATGTCTCTTATTTTGTGAAAGCCCGTAGAAGAAAAACAAACAAACAAGCATTCTGATTCTTTTTTCAGTTCTAGTACTTTTCGAAAACACGCCAACCCTCAAACCTCTAAGACGGACTGAAAGTCAGTTTCTGTTGCATATGACTGTCCTTTGAAAATAACTGATACAGACGAGAATCTACGTCTTTCTGCCCACCACTTCCTTCTCACGACCACACAACGGAAAAGAATTTTCTCTTTTTTTCTGAATTAGCGTTGCCCCTTCAGGCACAAAGGCTCAATCTGGGTCTCCTCAGTCTTTATTGAACATGTAATACTTTCCCAGTGAGCACAGACAAACAGCAAAACGAAAAAAAACCTAAAAAAAACAGTCCTAAAACCTTCTAGGCACAGCTGAACAGCAGTAATTAAAAAACTCGAGTTTCCCTTCTTGCCGACGTTTTCGGTGTCAATTTCTTTCACTCCCGGAGTTTTTTCTCACTTGCATATGATTATGTTCTTTTTGCTTCAGAGCATTTTTGTAGAAAGAGTCAAGTTTTTTTTCCGCTTTTGTAGGTCTTTTTGTGCTGGTGACAAAGACGTATGACTGATGTACGTTGAGTCCACGAACCCATCGCCACAGACCTGAACACAGAACAAGGGGAGCAACTGAGCACTACACAACTTTCATGACATTGTAAGAGTTAGTTTCACTGATAGTGAAATAGTCATGTTTATCCAAGTATTGTCCATATCAACAATTCCAAACCCTTTCACAGCTAACGTCTGAGAACAT
>CM060329.1:38068397-38075897 GCA_030674155.1 Stramonita haemastoma | reverse complement strand
ATTTTAGGAGCTACTGATACGGTACAATATGAATATACTATGAACTGTATAGAGACCTTTGATACCATGTTGCACAACAACACGAACACCATAGCATCAATAATAATCAGTACATTTCGAAATAATAATAATAATGATAATAATAATAATAATAATAATAATATAATAATAATAATAATAATAATAATAATAATATAATAATACCCTGTTTATACACTTCATGTGTTCAGTACAGCGGTTTATAATGATATACACAACTTTGGTCTTTGTTTTTTTTATTTTTGGTCCGACTTGCGAATTATTCTTACTGCGAACTCGTTTACACATTATCCGACGGTGAAGCAAAGAACCATGTACGATTTGACCCGAGGATAACACGCAAACACCAGATTTTAACCATTTGCGACAAGGTGAGATACGAGATATGGGACGAGACACGGTGTGGCATGTTCCGAAATCATCCCTTATAGTAGCCAAGCTTGTACGAGTGGCTTACTTTGTTAGTTCAGCTTCTAAACCCAGACCTTTTGCCGTTTCGATATAAGGGGAAAAGCAAAGAAAAACTACACAATCTGCTGTGAATGGGATTATGTAAAATGAACAGACAGAATATCTACAAAGACAGACACACCTTTTCCTACAAGAAAAGCCATAGAGACAATTTAAGAAACAATAGCAAGACCATAAAAAACAGCCAAGAAACAAATATCACCGAAAACAATCACAAAATGATACCGATCAATTAATAACCACAAAAAATCGAAAACCGTCTACCAAGCAAAATTGAGACATCAAAACAATTAAAGCCAAGGAACCAAAAGGTCTCAAAACAAAAGTCCACCCCCCAAAAAAAACAAAAACAAAAAACGACAACACACACACAAAAACGCAAACATAAGGAAACATAAAAACCACCACCAACAAAAATAAAAAGTCCACAGGAAAACAAAACAAAACAAAACAAAGAAAACAAAACAAAGAAAACAAAGCCAAAATATTTCAACAAGTTTCTTTTTGCTGGGTTGCAGTATACCAGAGTATATGCATGCATTTCAGCTTAATCTAATATGATGACATAACGCTTAAAAAACCAAACCAAACCAAAACTTTGGGGAGAGGGGGGGACTGACAACAGCAGCACGTAAGCTGAAATTAGTGAAAGACTGAGCTCTGTGAAAAGTAAATTACTTTCATGTTAAAAAATAAATAAATTACTGAACAAACAACCAAGTGACTAATCACATCCTTGAAATAATACGAGAACAAGTTCACAAATATGTAAAATAGTAAACAAGTACACTCAACATAAAATGCTGACTGAATAAACCAGTAGACAAAAAGACGAATATATGTATAAATGGGTTCATGATTAAATAAATCAAAGTGGGATTGCAACATTCAGTAAATGATCTAAAAACAATGCAAGTGTTTTATAATTTCCATGTGACAAAATGCATATGAAATTTGAACAAAATGGTCAATACTTCAAACGGTACAATATCTACTCACATGAAAACCTCTGACACGCAAAATAAAATCAAGACTTATCATTATTTCTTATAACATACACGAATCTTTTCCTTATGGCAGAAGTTACAATTTTACAACATTATCTTCAACATGCCAAATCGTCAAATACAACATTGACATCAATTGAAACAACCCTACATAACAAAAAAACAAGACAAAAGCATACCTATCAGCATCAAAAGAAACAAGTCACGACTGAACCAAAAGTAAGAACAAAATATCAATATAGTAGTCACAGAACAGCCATACAAGTTGATGATAAAGGTAGCACTGTGGTTATGACGTTGACAATAATGAAAAATAGTGGTTGCTGTGATGAAAAATGTATTCTAACCTGCAAACCTGACAATAACAACGCTTCAAAACCAGAGGTACCATCTTAGCACAAAACCCCCACAAAAATGTGACAAAATTTGTTGTTGTTGTTGTTCATCTTTTCGACAATATGAGGGCAATGGTACCGCCACAGTTTGGCAAATCACAACAAAAAAGACATCCACTATAAATACCAGCACACACACAGACAGACATAGGCCTGCTACCCACATACACATCATTATCAGTAATGACAATATGGTAGTGAGTTTTAAGCGCTGATATACAAAATATCTCGATAAAACAAATTAATTCTATGTTGACGTCATACTATGCTGTCTTCTTAGTAGCAAGTAAACATAAAATGATAGGCAGCGTCTGAATTGTGATGAAAATGATGATGGTGGTGACGATATGCTCTGAGTTTAAAGTCCCATCAAACAAAGAGGTGACAGTAGATGCAACCTTGATATCTATCAATTCTGATGTCATTATTTTTTTTTAAAAATCAGCTGTTATGATCATTAGGTTGCTAACATGGAAAAGCTATTTTAAAATGGATACTGAATGTCTTTTGAGCAATAAGCACAACATTTTTCTCATAGTCACTTAACGGAAAAAAAACATTCGAAAAAAAACTTTCATGATTTCTGAATCTTTTAAAAATATTTTTTAACTCATAAGAAAATAAGTTGACTACCATTTTCTGAATGGTTGAAAAAGCGTACCTTGCATTAAAATGCATACTCATTCAAACCATTTCCCCCGTAATTTTGTCATGACTTTTTTCTAGTATTATCTCTTCCTAGTTTCAATAAAGACAGATAAAACTCGCAGCCACATGTCGATACTTTCGTCTGTCAAGTTTGAATCAGACTTTTGAAAAAGGTGATCGGGGCTGCTATTCTTTCAAAACATTTCATATACCACAGTCTCTAAAACACTTTAAAGCACGTAAAAATATACCAGGGCAACTACTGATTTGGCATCGTAAAAATCCTCTTGTAAGTGTCTAACAGTTGTAGTCAAAGAAAATAGTCACATACACGGAAAAAAGAACAAATGGAAACGCATTTTATCTAGCAGAAAAAAATCCTGAATTTCTTCTCGCTGCCCCATCTTCTATGACATTCCTGTCCTGCTGTTCCCCTAAAGCTCATTTCAACCTCTCTGCCCTAGCCGTAGGGTCACCAGCCAGAGGAGCCCTGCACTGCTGCTGGGTCACTTTGGTAGTGTTCAGTGCTGCCTGCTGTCGGCTGACACCAGCAGGAAACAACCAAACTAAGCCTCCCCTACCCCCTTCTGACGACATGAATAGGTCAGTCACGGGGCCATACAATACACTACGATACCATACAATGAAATGTATACATAGCACGACAAAATACATTATGATACGATGAGATGCGATGCATTATGGTGAAATGCAATACGATGCAGTGATATACGATACAATTCAATACAATGTATTACTCATACAGCATAATACAAATGTAATTAAATCCAGTGAACTGCAAAGCAACATAAAACAATGCCATGCACTTAATTGTAGTAGTCACCATCACCATCATCATCATGACAGCACAATTTATGTCTATAAAAGTGATGCAAATGATAGGCTAGAATTCTTGACTTGGATTTATTCTATCTTGGTCCTTTTGCGCAGAAACAAAACAAAATAAAACAAAAACCAAAACTAACTTACAAAATTCAAAATGTTTTGGCTTTTTTCGCTCATGTTGGCCATCTTCTGTCTAAAATATTACTCATAAAAAAACACTTTTTTGCTAAGAATTTGATCTCAAATTTTCTTGTTGTACCGCTAGCGCAAAATGATAATACTTATGGCTGATATGGTCGCGAAAATTATTGGTATATAAATAGATATCTTCACTCTTGTCAAAGGGTTGGTTTAAAAAAAAACCCAACTGAAAAACTTCTCAGGAAAATATGTAATAGGTAGAAAACAAATTGAAGTTCACGGATTTAACGCATACGAGTAAATGACTCTCACGTACATACCTGGATATACCAGAAAATTTCTATTCATTTGAAAACTGTTATTTTAGATAGTACGATAGTAAGTCCTGACTTTCCTTGTTTTAATTAACGGACTGAATATTATATTTTTCATAGAGTCTGTTTTATTAAAATGTCGACTGATGTGATGAAGGATGCAATTTACTGTGTTTAAGGCTTTGAAAAATTGTTCTATTTGAGGATTAGGAATAAATACTCACGTGCTCTTTTTTTTACCTGCAGTCCCGACGTGCATGCAGTTTCATAAATGCTGTCATCCTTTCCTACTGACACAAGATGCACTACCCTTTCCAAAGGCAGAACAGGCTTTAATGTGTTCTAGATGTGTACGTTTGCTCACCGACTTACGGTTTATAATTGCATAGGCTGGTTATAGTATGGGCAAAACCTATGGTTATATGGATAAGGATTTTAAGGCAACACTAAGAAGTTACACAAAGTAACAGTCTGATAATTATAGCTTTTGTGGTCCGCTGGCTTGTCAACCAGAACTGACTGACTGAATAATGGGCTCACTCACACATACACACACACACACACACACACACACACACACACACACACATCCACACGCACATGATGGTATTGTTTCATTGGGTTTTTGTCCCTTTTGTGTAAAACAAGTCTTGTGACTTAAATGGCAATATATAATCAGCTTTTGAATCACACACACACACACACGCATGCACGCACGCACAACTCACACACACACACACACACACACACACACACACACACACACACACACACACACACACACACACACACACACACACACACACACACCCTAAACATATGTACGATTAAATTACTTAACATTGTTCCCAAGGTATTATACGCCAAATAACTTGTAGCAAAAAGTGCCAACAAATATTTTTAAAGATCTCAGCTCAATATGCCCTCGTTTTTGTAAGTAAAAAAAGAAATGTGACTTGTTGGTTTTGGTGACAGAATTATGCAATATTGTAGTAGTTTTCCCCTTATTAACTGGCATTGATACAACAGAAACGTGGTTTTCTCAAGTTTACCAAAATTGATGCTCTCAAACGAAAAACGTTAACTAAATTGTCGCTGGTAAGCTATATAGTACATTATATAGTGAAATCTATGTGACAAACGATATGTTACAAAGAAAATGATAAGAACTACAGTGCAAACAGTCTAGTAAACCATATAGCGCTAAGAATATTGCAAGGGATATAGTGCAAACAATCTGAGTATGATTGCGATATGAATTAAAGTTTTAATGAGTATTAGTGACAATGCTTAGATAGTGATAGCCTTTCGAGATTTAGACTGAAAATAGTCATTAGTAATAATATTAAATTCATGATACATGCTTTGAATGCGACAAGATTTTTTCAACGATGATAAGAATAAGAGCGGTGATAATACTGATGATCATGATTTGATATGACTACTACAATTATTGCTACAAAGTGACAAAAGCCATAAAATTGATGCATAAGTAATTAAGCCCACGACTGGTTGTTATGTGTGTCAATCTTAGCTTTTTGTGTTATACTCTGATTCAAATCTCAAGAAGTCCACTAACATCTAAACAAAGATTTCGCTCCCCTTAATGTTTTTGTAGTCTGGGTTGGCTATACAATTTTTTTGGCGTAAAACTTTGATCACTAGTCTTTTACACGTATTACACCTTTTTAATGTATCATTCTTCTTTCTTTAGATACAAGCCAGGTTTTTAGCGCCAGACCTTTAAACTCTGCATCGTTGGCTAAGCACTATGAACCATACTAGTTCACTTAAAAAACTCAAAACTCCAATGGTAAACCGAACAACCAGCCAACCAGCCTTAAAGTAGGCATACCTTTCCATCTCCAACAAAAAATTCACCAATATTATGTAATTTTTCTGAGAAAAATGGCCTACACAATGTTAGACAAATAACTAACTGATTAGGAAATTGGCAAATCGGCCTTGAACTTAAAGAACCATTACATGATACAAAAAATACCTGTTCATTTATTTGGCACTAAGCAGCACCTTTAGCATACATATACGAAAAAAAAGAACACTTTGACAAGAAACGGACGGACGGACGGACAGACAAAAAAACAAATTGACAGAGGGCAAGCAAGGGTAGATCATAAAATGACAAGGGTCAGTCAGTACACGCTCTCCCTCATTGCTTTCCATTCCCTGCTCATTGCTTTCCATTCCCTGCTCATTGCTTTTCCTCATTCTCCCCTCCCCTTCCTTCCTCGCTGATCGCTTTCCATCATTCTCCCCTCCCCTCTCCGCTCACCACTTTCCATCATTCTCCCTTTCCTTGCCACCCCCCCTGCTTTCCATCATTCTCCCCTTCCTTTCCCGCTCATTGCTTTCCATCATTCTCCCCTTCCCTCCCCCCCTCCCTGCTTTCCATCATTCTCCCTTTCCTTCCCCCTCCCTGCTTTCCATCATTCTCCCTTTCCTCCGCCCCCCCCCTCCCGCTTTCCATTATTCTCCCTTTCCTTCCCCCTCCCTGCTTTCCATCATTCTCCCTTTCCTCCGCCCTCCCCCTCCCTGCTTTCCATCATTCTCCCTTTCCTCCCCCCCCCTCCCTGCTTTCCATCATTCTCCCCTTCCTTCTCCATTGCTTTCCATCACTCTTCCCTCCCTTTCCCCCTCACTACTTTCCATCACTCTCCCCTCCCCTTCCTTTCCCCGCTCATTGCTTTCCGTCCTTGTGACGCACGACGAGGACGGGCACGTGCGCGTGGTGGATGACGTAATCGCTGACGGAGCCCATGAGGGTTCTGCGGATCTTGCCCAGCCCGCGCGTGCCCGTGACGATGTAGGTGGCCCCGTGCTCCAGGGCGCACTCACAGATGGCCGCCCCTGGCTTGTCCTGGTTCACCAGGCGAACAAACTGACCCTTGATCTGAAAGCAGGTAAAAAGAAGACATGTCACCTTGATTGATTAATTTAATCCTAGGTGGCGTGAGTGTCATCTTTTTTTGGGGGGGCTGCCTCGTCTTCTGTGACGTCCCCGTCCTGTTGTTCACACGCCGCTCATGTCAATCACCTCCGCTACAGCCATACCCTGATTCGTTGTGTCTCATCCCCGGGACGGGAGTCCACAGGGAGTCCATCAATGTTAGGCCGCCGTAGGGTCACCAGCCAGAGGGGCCCTGCACTTCTGCTGAGTCACTTTGGTGGTGTTCAATGGTGCCTGTTTTGAGCTAACAAACGCGCAGGACACCACCTACTAAGCCCCCTATTAACGACAGTATTAGCCCAGTCGCGGAGCCAGACTGAGTTAGGGGTGAATGTCATCTGATTGATGCCCAGTGGGATGAGTGAGACCGAGTGCATATTTATTCTGGGTGACTCTACAGGGTGTTGAAGTTGAGAAACACCCCCCCCCCCCTCCCGTGTGGATGCCACTTCTGACCACTTCGCCACCCCTGCCCCAACATCTCCGAGACAACATTACTGTAACGACAGAAACAGGCGCAAGTATACACTATAGCTTCTTTATCATTAGAGCGACAACTTCCCAGAGATTTGTTGTAAAGGTCAGTTTAGAGGAAGAAATATCAGGGAAAAGAGACTGGACAAATTATGAAAACAATGATAATAATGATTATGTATGTATGTATGTATGTA
>CM060329.1:38050808-38063297 GCA_030674155.1 Stramonita haemastoma | reverse complement strand
ACACACACACACACACACACACACACATTCTTTTACATACGCGTTTACGCGCCATCAGCATACACACGCATATACCCACCGTGTATGGGCACACACACACTCACACACACGTGCGCACAAGCATGCCCTGGCCCTTCAGACACTTTTGACATTGCACACTTTTTGTCTCCTTGTGTGAAACAGACACCCACCAGCTGTTACAGTGTCCATAGTTTTGCACGTGAAATCCGTGTTTTTCCTGTCTGCAGCCTCATTGGCTGTCGCCAATTGTGAACTCACCTAGGCTGGTCTAGGCTTTTGTCTAGACCTGTCATTATTGCGGTGATTATTTATTGTCTGGGGAATGTGTGTACGCTTTTCAAGGTCGGATTTTGTGTCATTCTTTTTTCATTGCGATTGTGTAATGATCCTTGTGGAGTTTTTGCAAGCAGTTGTGTATATTCCTTTGTTGTCAGGGAATGTTCTACTGGATTAAGTTTTCGCTGCGAATGGATTTACTGCAAGTGGAAGTTTTTATCTCCTGTTTGTGTGGAGTTTCGTCACGGTTGTGTCTTTTATCTCCCAAATTTGTTCAATATCATATCTGAAGTGCTGCTGTTTGCAACTTATTCAGTATTCAGAAGGCGATTGCTTTGTTGATAACCATAGCCAACAGAGGTTTTGTTACGTCTCGTCTCAAAAAAAAAGGTGAAAGAAATCACGTCTATGCTCAGTGTTTACAGAGCGAGCGTAGTGATTGCTACTGCCTCATGGAGTACGAGGTTCAAATCCTGGATAGTTTGTGGGAAGAATTCCTCCTTGCATATTCTGGGTTCGTCTCGTTTGATGGAAAGTGTTTGTGAGTGGACCCCTGTATCTTATGTTGTATCATGACTAGAGGATATTTGACTGGAGCAGGGCTGGAGTATCATGGAAAGTTGATGTGAAAGAATGTGATTTGTTGTGGAGTCTCGAGGCTACAGGTGCGAAACATTTAACAGGTAAGTGTGATTTTTTATGGAAACTCTCTTTCTGTGTGTGTGTGTGTGTGTGTGTGTGTGTGTGTGTGTGTGTGTGTGTGTGTGTGTGTGTGTGTGTGAAGTTGGGTCAAAAATACTTAAATCATCCCTTGGAAGGCAATTACAAAATACAATACTGACAGGCACATAGCTTGGAATGGACTGTAATCTAGAAAAAAAACTGAATAAAAATATGATTAGGTATATGTCTAAACATTCCAAGATTATCAAATCAAATTCACACACACACACACACACACACACACACACACACACACACACACACACACACACACACACACACACAGATAGAGAGAGGATATGGTATATGTCTAAGCATTCCAAGATTATCAAATCAAAGTCTCACACACACACACACACACACACACACACACACACACACACACACACACACACACACACACACACACACCTTAGTTCCCCTTTATCCCACATTTCTGAAACAAAAATATTTGTCACAAATTTAAAGTCATTACGTTGACATCGAGAAATATATATACAACTAGGTACCGAATCAATCATTCCAATTGACAGTTTTTTTAATGCAAAAATTCTCGTCTTAACAGGAATTTAAAGAAGCAACAAAAAACTCCTCTCTGGATTTGGGAGTGAGGATAAGGGAGAGTTATACGAAAGGGACAGAGGACGAAGTGGAAATTGCACCTCGTCTCGATCCGTAATGAGAAAAGCTAATTTTAGAAGGAATAAGCAGCCAGAAATTGATTTACCTTACCTTGACCTTTAACGGTTGGGGGCGTGGAGGAGTGATGGGGAGGAGGGGGGGGGGGGCAGAGTGTCTTAAAGGAAGGGAATTAAGCAGAAATTGTACTTTCTTCTGGTCTGTAATAATGGGAAATGGATGTCTTAGCTGAAAAGGAAGTGTAAAAATGCTGCCTTAGCCTGATACTAAGCCAGGAAAAAAGACGACTTGAAGAAGTGTGGGTAGAAATACTGGTTTAGTGTGATCCTTAAAAAAACAACAACACAATTTTATACTGGGAGAGGGGGGTTATAACGGGGAACGGAGGAGGGGGTGAATATGTAACTATGTAATCCAGAGGTATGGTGAGAAAGTGGAAAAATATGTATTATTATAACTGGAGAAAATCAGTTTAGGTTCAGTAGTACTGAAGACGTAGTGGCATTATGAATGCCCTGATGAGAAGGCAACACACGAGATTAGAGAGCCAAAAGTTCAGGGTTCGAATCCCGGATTCGGTCTCCGTTTCTTGTAGACTTATGAAATGGTTTGGAAATGTTGATATGAACAGTACTTGGATAAACATGACTATTAGACATTCAGTGAAACTAACTCTTACAATGTCATGAAAGTTGTGTAGTGCTCAGTTGCCTCCCTTTATCTGTGTTCAGGTTTCTCAGTCTGAGACGATGGATTCGTGGAATCAACGGACATCACTCTTACATGTCAGCAGCACAAAAAGACCTACAAAAGCGGGGGGAAAAAAATTGACTGTTTCTACGAAAATGCTCTGAAGCAAAAAGAACATTATCATACGCAAGTGAGAAAAAAGTATTGGAGTGTAAGAAATTGACACCCAAAAAGTTTGCAAGAAGTTCCTGAAGAACTGCTGTTCAGCTGTTCCTAAAAGGTTTTGGGGACTGTTTTTTTTGTAGAGGTCTCTTTTTTTTTTGCTTTTTGTCTGTGCCCACTGGGAAAGTATTACATGTTTAATTGAACCTTTGTGCCTTAAGGGGCAACGCTAATTCAGAAAAAAAGAAAATTCTTTTCTGCTGTGTGGTCGTCAGAAGGAAGTGGTGGGCAGAAAGACGTAGGTTCTCGTCTGTATCAGTTATTTTCAAAGGATAGTCATATGCAACAGAAACTGACTTTCAGTCCGTCTTAGAGGTTTGAGGGTTGGCGTGTTTTCGAAAAGTACTAGAACTGAAAAAAGAATCAGAATGCGTGTTTGTTTGTTTTTCTTCTACGGGCTTTCACAAAATAAGAGACATTAAATGAAAAAAATGTTTTAAAAAACTGATAATGAGAAACATATAATATTGACATGAAGTTATAGTCTCCTACCAACCGGAAATATTGTTAGTATTGCTTTTGCTGTCTCCACCGCCGCTGTCATCGGTAACAGCTCCACACAATGCCACCAGGGTTCGCCATCTTTCTCTCTCTGTCTCTGCTGAGTTCTACCATCTCCTGTAGTCCTCCCAGACCACTGATCTCAGTGATGTTGGCAATGTAGGATGCTGGTGGTCTGCCTCTTTTTCCTTCTGCCCCCAACCTTGACTTGGAGAACTGTCGTCATCAGATTGGTGTGTGTGTTTCTGCTTTTGCGGCTGCAGCAGTGAAACAACAACAACAACAACAACAAACACAGGCCTGGGTTTAAATGAAACAACACTCAAAGGCAAAAAGAAAGAAAACTGGAAGAGACTCACATGCTCATTGATGTAGGATTTCCTCTTCGTCGTCGTCGAACGCCCAGACAGCAACTTACTGGTATCTGTCATATTAGCGAAAATGCGTCGCGCTGCCTTCTGGAGGAAAAAAGGCAGGAGAATGAACCAAGACTGCAAAGAATGGACAAGAAGGAGGTGACTTTGGGGGAAAAAAGTGGGGAACAAGGCAAAAAGAAAGAGAGGGATAGAAGAGAAAGTTCCTAGCACAGAATTTCCAGAAAGTGGGGATGCTATTTATACTGACAGCCCCCCTCCCCCTCCCCCGGTATCCTCACGGGGGATTGCGGTGGGACTTAAAACGAACACAAAACCTGGCAGCAGATAGACTGATGATTGTGTCAAAGCCGGAGAGACAGATGCCACTGACTGCTGACGCCAGGAACACAGAGAGAAACGTTGGCCAGATTGGACAATGTGGATTCAACTTTAGAAGGTAAGAAACATTGTCGTTGTTGTTGTTGTGTGCGTGCGTGCGTGCGTGCGTGCGTGCGTGCGTGTGTGTGTGTGTGTGTGTGTGTCGTGCGTGTGTGTGTGTGTGTGTGTGCGTGTGTGTGTGTGTGTGTGTGTGTGTGTGTGTGTGTTTGGTTTGTCTGTCTGTCTCTCTCTGTCTCTCTCTGTCTCTGTCTTTCTGTCTGTCTGTCTGTCTGTCTGTCTGTCTGTCTGTCTGTCTGTCTGTCTGTCTGTCTGTCTGTCTGTCTGTCTGTCTCTCTCTCTCTCTCTCTCTCTCTCTCTCTCTCTCTCTCTCTCCTCTCTCTCTCTCTCTCTCTCTCTCTCTCAAGGACATTGCAATCTCCATCCCAGGAGGGATCAGACCGTCTGGTTTATGTGTGCTGTGCCAGTTACTACTGATCAATCGCTGTTTTCAAGTTGTGACATTGAACAGACTTGTGTGCATACACACCTGTGTATGAATCACTCTCCCAGTGCTCCAAATTATCTTCGTTCTTGCAAAGACATTCATTCGTGTGCAACAACGCAAGCAGAAACATTGTGAATGTGAGCACTAGGAGGAATTCTCCCTGATTGTTGCTGAGGGACCTTGACAGTCACTGGACAAAGTGTGTTCAACTTGGTGATTGGGCATCGGTGATTCACCCAACTGTGGAGTGCGTGATAATCGACATCTTGTGACATTTATCACCACATCACCAGTGAAACGAATAAGTCACCTTCAGAAGTGTGTGTGTTATTGGACCACCCACAGCTCATATACATCTTCTTTTTGTTTTTGTCTTGTTTTGTTTGTTTTTGTCTCTTATATTGGCCATTTTATATTGTTGTTAGTTTGATTGTGTCTGTGTGTCTCTGAGTAACTATTGAAATTTTTTTTTCTTCTTACATTACATCATACCCCTAATTGAGTGCCCCACTCACATCCCCTTTATTCCATATAAAATAGATTTTTCACCCTTCCTGTTGCTACATTACATTGTTGTTGGTTGGATTGGGTCATAGATCTATATTTATATACACTGTTGGTGTATTTTTCTGAGCAATTTGAAAGCAGTCTTTTTTCTTTTTCCCCCTTTCTTTCCTACATTTCATCCTTCCTCCTATTGAGTGCCCACTCCCCTTTATTCCTAATTATCTCTCATTGATTGTCACCTTCCAGTTTTTACACACATTATCACATCGAGCAACTAAAATCAGTCTAGTTTTTTCACTTTTTTTCTTACCTTCATCCTTACCCCTATTGAGTGCCCACTACCCTTTATTCCTATTCATCTCTAATTGATTTTCACCTTTTCTTGTCTTAGGACACATTATCACATCTCCAGCAAAAACCAACACAACTGATGCATTCAAAACACAACACGTGGCCCTCTAAGGAAGGCCTACGAATTTGTCACTTAAATATAAATCATGCAGTCAATAAAATTGAAGACATATCAACACTTATTAGAAACCATGGCAAACCATTTCACATACTAGGGCTATCTGAATCAAGACTCTCGAAGCACATAGTAGACACTGATTTATATATCCCAGGATATAAAATCATACGAAAGGATCCACAAAGGCAAAAAGAAACAGGAATCATCATATACATTAGTGAATCTATAACATTCAAGCGTCTCATTCATCTTGAACATTGTGATGTAGAATCTGTCTGGTTTGAAATCTCCATGAAAGGTTCACCACCTATTGCAATGGGATTCTGCTATAGGAATCCAGCAGAAAGAAAAAATTGGATAGACAAGTTTGACGAAATGATGAATGTAGTTCTATTAGAATCCAGGGAAGTAATACTACTAGGTGATTTTAATATTGATTTAACAAAAGTAAATAATATATGGACGCAAATTACTAATTCATTCAACCTTCACCAACTAGTTAGTTTACCCACGAGAGTCACACCAAATTCAAGCACAATAATTGATCACATCTACGTATCAAATCCCAAAAACATCATAGAAACATGTGTCCCTGTCTATAACTGCAGCGATCACTACCCAGTCTGTACTACATGGTCAAAAAAAGGAGCAAAAATTCCCAAACCTGGACATAAAACCATAACATATCGTTCTTTTGCAAAATTTAATGAAACAGCTTTTCCTTCTTGATCTAAGTAACTCTATGCTCTCAGAAACATTAAACATTACTGATCCAGACAGGGCCATTGAATTCTGGATAAAAACCTTCACTGAAATCTACAACAAACATGCTCCACTTAAAACCATAAGGGTCAAACATGTCCCCAAACCGCCTTGGATTACAAAAGAACTAGAAGAAGCATGTTATCTTAGAGATTTATTAAAAAAACATAAATATCATGAAGAGTCAAATAGATTACGAAACGCCATAAACTCACAGAAACGTCAAGAAAAAAAGAAATATTTCCAAGATTTACTGTCTTCCAAACAAAACTCAAAAACTATTTGGAGGGCCATAAATCAAATAACAAATAAACAATCATCTTCCAAATCAAATGTAATCAAAGATGTTACTGCTGAACAACTCAACAATCATTTCATAAACGTCTCTACTAACGTTGTTAACAATGATGATTCAAAATCCAATAACCTCAACACATTAAGACAATACTGCCAAGACAAGCATATTCCGTCAAAACTTCACATACCATTCATTTCAGTTTTTGAGGTCTATAATTATTTAATTCACCTCAAACAATCAAGGACACGAGGTCTTGATGGAATAGACAGCAGAATTCTGAAACTGTCAGCTCCAGTTATCACAGACACCCTAACATATGTATATAACCAATGTCTTGAAAAGAACTATTTCCCCAATGCCTTCAAAACTGCTAAAGTAATCCCCATCCACAAATCTGGTGACACTTCAGATCCCTCAAATTATAGGCCAATCTCTATTATATCCCTCCTTTCAAAACCCCTGGAAAAACATATAAATAAACACTTAGTCCGTCATATAGACACTAACGACCTTCTTCACCCTAATCAATCAGGATTCAGACAAAATCACTCATGTCATACTGCACTGACTAGTCTCATAGAACAATTGGCTATCAAACATTAATGAAAACAAATTTTGTGGAGTATTATTTGTAGATTTCAAAAAAGCATTTGATACAATTGACCACACACTCCTCATCAGAAAGCTAGAACTGTACAATCTATCATCAGATAGTCTAGAACTACTTGCTTCTTATCTTAAAAACAGACAACAGTGTGTCTCAACAACTACATCCACATCCAATCTAAAACCCATTCATTATGGAGTACCACAGGGATCTATACTAGGACCTATTCTCTTTTCCTTATACATAAATGACCTTCCTCTACTTATCAAATCTAAATGTGAACTATTTGCTGATGATACAACCATACATACAAGCCATAACGACATTGACTCTCTTGCAACCATATTACAACAAAGCTGCAATGATCTTGTCAAATGGACAGAACTGAACCATATGTCTATTCACCCCCAAAAAACAAAATGCATGCTTATCACCACCAGACAAAAGCGACAAAATTTACCTCATAAACAGTTTCCAATCCATATAAGAAAGGAAGCAATTGAACAAACCTCTCATCACAAAGTTCTAGGAGTAACAATCGATGAAAATCTCAGCTGGTTCTACCACATATCTCATCTATGCAAATATTTGTCCCAAAGAGTATACCAGTTGACTAAAATTAAACATTTCCTTGACCACAATTCAAGGAAATTATTCTTCCAAGCTTACATACAATCCTCAATAGACTATGCCTCAACCCTATGGGATTCTGCCAGTGCAAACACTATGAAACCGTTACTAAGTCTGTATAAACGTGCTCTCAAACTTATCCTCCTGAAGAAAACAACTTTACTTGAAGTGGATTATACCCAGTTAAATATTCTCCCCCTACAACAAAGACTAAAATATAACAAAGACATTTTTATGTTTAAGATAATGGCAGGAGCTGTCCCCACATCCTTAAGAGATAAGTTCGCAATGAATCATTTCAGAAATATTGAAAAGCCAAGTGTCCCAATCCCAAGAATAGACTTGTTTAAATCTAGTTTACTATACTCAGGCCCTGTGCTGTGGAACTCCCTTCCCGATTCAATTAAAGAGCATCAATCATTGACAACCTTCAAAATTCACCTTCTAATCCACTTGATGCACCAAAAATAATAAACCAATTATATCCCCTTCTCCTTCTCCCCCTTCTCCTCCTCCCTCCCTCTGTGTGCGTGTGTGTGTGTGTGTGTGTGTGTGTGTGTGTGTGTGTGTGTGTGTGTGTGTGTGTGGAGAGAGAGAGAGAGAGAGAGAGAGAGAGAGAGAGAGAGAAGAGAGAGAGAGAGAGAGAGAGAGAGAGAGAGTGTGTGTGTGTGTGTGAGAGTGTGTGTGTGTGTGTGTGTGTGTGTGTGTGTGTGTGTGTGTGTGTGTGGTGTGTGTGTGTGTGTGTGAGTTGGGTTTTTTGTTGTTGTTGTCTTCTCCCCTTCAAAACTTATGTTTTATGAGACTATTTTGATGCTAGATGGTGGTGGATTGATGTTTTCAGTCATTAGCCTCATCATATTCTCTGTTTGCTCTTTAATTATTGCGCCCTTGTGTGTGTGTGTGTGTGTGTGTGTGTGTGTGTGTGTGTGTGTGTGTGTGTGTGTGTGTGTGTGTGTGTGTGTGTGTGTGTGTGTGAGTGTGTGTGTGTGAGTTGGGTTTGTTGTTGTTGTTCTTTCCCCCCTTTTATCAAACTTATGCTGTATGGGACTATTTTGATGACAGATGGTGGTGGATTGATGTTTTCAGTCATTCAACCTCATCATGTTCTCATGTTTGCTCTTTAATCATTGCGCCTTTTTTTTTTGTGCGTGTGTGTGTGTGTGTGTGTGTGTGTGTGTGTGTGTGTGTGTGTGGTGTGTGTGTGTGTTGTTTTTTTGTTTGTTTATTTGTTTTTTTTTATATTTGTTTTGTTTTTGTTTTATCATCCAAATCAAAATAATCATTGATTCTTACTCCATATTTTGCTTCTGAATGAGTGCCTTTTTTATAACATTACCTTAATATTGTATCTCTGTCGTATTCCTTACCTGTTGTTGTTGTTCTTTCTCCCCTTTATCAAAATCTTGTTTTATGGGACTTATTTGATGTTAGATGGTGGTAGATTGATGCTTTCAGTCATTTAACCTCATCATATTTTCATGTTTACTCTTAATTATTGCGCCTTTTCTTTGTTTTGTTTTGTTTTGTTTTTTCTTTGTTTTTCTTGCTTTCTTTATTCAACTCAAAATCATCATTGATTCTTACTTCTCATTTTCGTTTCTGAATCAGTGACTTTATAACATTACCTTAATATTGTATCTCTGTGTTAATTCTTGCCTGTTGTTTGATACTTGGTATGGTTCCTTATTTTTGGTATTTGGATCATTATAATTGTTGATTTTATTTATATTTTTATTGGCAGTATCTCCCCCCCCCCCCCTCCAATAAGGATATTAGTTTAAAAAAAAATTTCCCCCTTTTATCCAAATGTATGATTTATGTCACATGTATAATTTTTGACAGATGGTGGTGGATTGATGTTTTCAGTTGTTTATTCTCTTCTCTTGTTTGCTCTTTACCTATTAACACTTTTCTATTCTTTCATTATCAAAATCTTTAATTGTGACTTCTGATTTTTGTCTTCTGATCGAGTGCATTTTTATTACCTTATCATATATAGTGTCCTTATTCTTGTATGTTGTCTGGTTTGCATAAAGCTTTATTGTTTAGTATTTTTACAACTTGATGTATCCCTGAAAAGGGCGGGGACTGGATGTAAAAAAGCACACAAGTGCTTATCTATTATCCTCGAATAAAATATTTTGCCTTGCCTTGCCTTGCCTTGCCTTGCCTTGCCTCTCTCCCCCCCCCCTCTCTGTCCCCCCCAAGCAAATCCAAATCGTTTAAACAAAATAGCACCATTGTACGTTGAAAGCTGATTATCAGTTGTGATAATATATATAATATATATATATATATATATATATATATATATATATATATATATATATATGCGTGTGTGTGTGTGTGTGTGTGTGTGTGTGTGTGTGTGTGTGTGTGTGTGTGTGTGTGTGTGTGTGTGTGTGACCAGTACCTGCTAATTTTGGTTATATATCCTCTCTTTAGACTTGACTCCCTACCAGTGCGTCAGACATTATCAAACTCCTTTCACTGCTCAAAATGCATGATATGGCATACTATGAATCTTGTAGTTCCTCTTTTTCTTTTAGACTACCCGTCCATCAACAGGCAATAAGTGATAATAAGGGACGCAACTAGATAAAATGATTGTAGCTGTGACAGTAGTAAACTGCAGTTGTCTCCCGTGTAAACGGTTGCACCATGTATCTTTTCTCTAAGAGCAAGGGGCGCACGCACGTATTCATGTACTCATACGCAGCCACGCGCGTGCACACACACACGCACGCACGCACGCACACACACACACACACACACACACACACACACACACACACACACACAACACACACACACCTCCTAGAGCTACAAAAGTTTACAATTCAATTGTATCTGGTATTGTTTATCTTTTGTTCTAAACCCAGAAAGTGCAGTGCAAAAACTGTAGTAGGAAGTTGCATGATACAGCATTTTTGTATCTTCCTCCTTTCTTCTTGTTCTTTTTCTTCTCTTCTCCTCTTCATTCTCCTTGTTCCTCTTTCTCTCCTCCTCCTTCTCCTCTTTCTTCTCCTCTTTCTTCTCCTCCTCCTCCTTCTCCTCCTCCTCCTTCTCCTCCTCCTCCTTCTCCTCCTCCTCCTTCTCCTCCTCCTCCTTCTCCTCCTCCTCCTCCTTCTCCTCCTCCTTCTCCTCCTCCTCCTTCTCCTCCTCCTCCTTCTCTTCCTCCTCCTTCTCCTCCTCCTCCTTCTCCTCCTCCTCCTTCTCCTTTTCCTTCTCCTCCTCCTCCTTCTCCTCCTCCTCCTTTTCCTCCTCCTCCTTCTCCTCCTCCTTCTTCTCCTCCTCCTCCTTCTCCTCCTCCTCCTTTTCCTCCTCCTCCTTCTCCTCCTCCTCCTTCTCCTCCTCCTTCTTCTCCTCCTCCTCCTTTTCCTCCTCCTCCTTCTCCTCCTCCTCCTTCTCCTCCTCCTTCTTCTCCTCCTCCCTCCTTTTCCTTCTCCTCCTTCTCCTTTTCCTTCTCCTCCTTCTCCTTCTTTCCCTCCTCCTTCTTCTCCTCCTCGTCCTTCTCCTCCTCGTCCTTTTCCTCCTCCTCCTTCTCCTCCTCCTTCTCCTCCTCCTCCTTCTCCTCCTTCTTCTCCTCCTCCTTCTTTCCCTCCTCCTCCTCCTTCTCCTCCTCCTTCTTCTCCTCCTCCTTCTTTCCCTCCTCCTCCTTCTCCTCCTCCTCCTTCTCCTCCTCCTCCTTCTCCTCCTCCTTCTTCTCCTCCTCCTTCTTTCCCTCCTCCTCCTTCTCCTCCTCCTTCTCCTCCTCCTCCTTCTCCTTCTTCTCCTCCTCCTTCTTTCCCTCCTCCTCCTTCTCCTCCTCCTCCTTCTCCTCCTTCTTCTCCTCCTCCTTCTTTCCCTCCTCCTCCTCTTTCTTCTTTTTGCCTCCTCCTCCTCGTCGTCCTCTTTGTTGTTGTTGTTGTTGTTGTTGCTGTTGTTGTTGCTGTTGTTGTTGTTTTTGTTGTTGTTGTTCTTCTTCTTCTTCTTCTTCTTCTTCTTCTTCTTCTTCTTCTTCTTCTTCTTCTTCTTCTTCTTCCTGTTGTAACGGATGAAGACAGCCTCAAAATAACATTAAAATTTTCAGGGTATAACAATGATTTAATATAGGCCGTGGTACTTCCCTTACATCAGTAACTGACACAACGTTTGACCCGAACCAACTGTAAAGATGTGAAGCGTAGTATTTCTCTGTGGGGACGCGGATGGGAGGCCCATTCTCTATATAACTAGTATCCTCACTTAGACATTTTTTCACATAGAATTTTGGGGTTGGTTTTGTTGTTGTTGGTTGGTTGTTGTTTTTTTTATGTAGGTCTCTTTGCTTCTGTCTCTACCGTTTTTTGTGTGTAGAAGGATGGGGGGTGTGATTAATGGTGATAGTTGTTCCTTTGTACTGGTTTTTTACAATTTTTTTTTTTGGTCATTCGTTCCTCGGCTAGAGCTTTGAGGCTCACCATTGGTGATATTTTGCGTATGCAACCGTTTACCCACCATTATGGTAACTGCATTCTGGCCTCAGGGATGTCTAAACACGACACCAGCGTGTATGTAAGTTGTTCTTTTTATTATTATTATTTTGTTATCCGCTCCTGCCAGTACGAAATGGCCTACTCTTCCGAAAGGCATAACAAGTTTTAACGTGTGCACAAGAGACCTCGATTTATAGTCCCTTCTCTAGGACTTTTGGGGAGTGGAGTCGGCACTGCAGTAAACTCCAGAAGAAAACTCTTGAACGGTGTTTGTTGGATCCCGGCTGTCATATCATGAGTGCAACGTTTTAAACCACTAGGCTATCCCAACTCCTCTTGTTCTGGGCAACCTTTTTATTCTTGTTTATTATTTTCTCTTGTTGGTCGTTTCATCTTTACTTTTCATGTCCAAGTTTTCCGTTGGATTTGATATTTTAGTCAGGTTACA
>CM060329.1:38041120-38048208 GCA_030674155.1 Stramonita haemastoma | reverse complement strand
TGCGTGCGTGTGTGTGTGTGTGCGCGCGCGTTTGTGCGTGCGTGCGTGTGTGTGTGTTTTGCGCACGTGTGCGTGCGCATATATGTATTTAAGCATGTATGTGCGTGCGCGCATGTGTATGTGTGCATGTATTTCTATATTATGTTTTCTGCTCTCGCATATTTTATGATCCCTTCATCTTTATTTCTACATTCACAAAAAGACTTCTTTCCCTAGTTCTCTATGATGAAAAAAATAGACCACTATCGATGCAAGGCAAACACACGTTGAAAGCATACACCTGTCTTCAATCAAGATACGGGCAGTTCTGACTATCCTACACACATAATCTGACTCCGTACGAAAAGAACTTTGTAGGAAAAAAGCCACGTCACGCAAAAACACAGGCACTCGTTTCCACTTGCGGTGATTTTAGGAGCTACTGATACGGTACAATATGAATATACTATGAACTGTATGGAGACATTTGACACCGTGTTGCACAACAACACGAATACCATATTATCAATAGTAATCAGTACAATATTTCGAAATGATAATAGTAGTAGTAGTAGTAGTAGTAGTAGTAGTAGTAGTAGTAGTAGTAGTAGTAGTAGTAGTAGTAGTAGTAGTAGTAGTAAGAAGAAGAAGAAGAAGAAGAAGAAGAAGAAGAAGAAGAAGAAGAAGAAGAAGAAGAAGAAGAAGAAGAAGAAGAAGAAGAAGAAGAGAAGAAGAAGAATACCCTGTTTACATTCTTCATGTGTTCAGTATAGCGGTTTGTAACATACACAACTTTGGTCTTTGTTTCTTTTTTTTTAAATTTTGGTCCGACTTGTGAATTAGTCTTACTTCGAACTGGTTCTACGTTTGCACACTACACGTCAGCAAAGCAAAGCAGTATGTACGATTCGACGCGATAGGATAACACGCAAACTCCAGATTTTAACCATTTGCGACAAAGTGAGGTACAAGATATGGGACGAGACACGGTGTGGCATGTTCCGAAATCTTCACTTATAGTAGCCAAGCTTGGACGAGTGGCTTACTTTGTTAGTTCAGCATCCAAATCCAGACCTTTCGCCGTGTTGATAAGGGGCAAACGCAAAGAAAAACTACACAATCTGCTGTGAATGGGATTATGTAAAATGAACAGACAGAATATCTACAAAGACAAAGACACACCTTTTCCTACAAGAAAAGCCATAAAGACAAGTTAAGAATCAATAGCAAGACCATAAAAAACAGCCAAGAAACAAATATCACCGAAAACAATCACAAAATGATACCGATCAATTAATAACCACAAAAAATCGAAAACCGTCTACCACGCAAAATTGAGACATCAAAACAATTAAAGCCAAGGAACCAAAAGGTCTCAAGACAAAAGTCCACCCCCCAAAAAAAATCAACAACAAAAAAACGACAACACACACACAAAAACGCAAACATAAGGAAACATAAAAACCACCAACAACAAAAATAAAAAGTCCACAGGAAAACAAAACAAAACAAAGAAAACAAAACAAAGAAAACAAAGCCAAAATATTTCAACAAGTTTCTTTTTGCTGGGTTGCAGTATACCAGTGTATATGCATGCATTTCAGCTTAATCTAATACGATGACATAACGTTTAAAAAACCAAACCAAACCAAAACTTTGGGGAGAGGGGGGGGGGACTGACAACAGCAGCACGTAAGCTGAAATTAGTGAAAGACTGAGCTCTGTGAAAAGTAAATTACTTTCATGTTAAAAAATAAATAAATTACTGAACAAACAACCAAGTGACTAATCACACCCTTGAAATAATACGAGAACAAGTTCACAAATATGTAAACAAATAGTAAACAAGTACACTCAACATAAAATGCTGACTGATTAAACCAGTAGACAAAAAGACGAATATATGTATAAATGGGTTCATGATTAAATAAATCAAAGTGGGATTGCAACATTCAGTAAATGATCTAAAAACAATGCAAGTGTTTTATAATTTCCATGTGACAAAATGCATATGAAATTTGAACAAAATGGTCAATACTTCAAACGGTACAATATCTACTCACATGAAAACCTCTGACACGCAAAATAAAATCAAGACTTATCATTATTTCTTATAACATACACGAATATTTTCCTTATGGCAGAAGTTACAGTTTTACAACATTATATTCAACATGCCAAATCGTCAAATACAACATTGACATCAATTGAAACAACCCTACATAACAAAAAAACAAGACAAAAGCATACCTATCAGCATCAAAAGAAACAAGTCACGACTGAACCAAAAGTAAGAACAAAATATCAATATAGTAGTCACAGAACAGCCATATAAGTTGATGATAAAGGTAGCACTGTGGTTATGACGTTGACAATAATGAAAAATAGTGGTTGCTGTGATGAAAAATGTATTCTAACCTGCAAACCTGACAATAACAACGCTTTAAACCCAGAGGTACCATCTTAGCACAAAACCCCCACAAAAATGTGACAAAATTTGTTGTTGTTGTTCTTCATCTTTTCGACAATATGAGGGCAATGGTACCGCCACAGTTTGGCAAATCACAACAAAAAAGACATCCATTATAAATACCAGCACACACACAGACAGACATAGGCCTGCTACCCACATACACATCATTATCAGTAATGACAATATGGTAGTGAGTTTTAAGCGCTCATATACAAAAATATCTCGATAAAACAAATTAATTCTATGTTGACGTCATACTATGCTGTCTTCTTAGTAGCAAGTAAACATAAAATGATAGGCAGCGTCTGAACTGTGATGAAAATGATGATGGTGGTGACGATATGCTCTGAGTTTAAAGTCCCATGAAACAAAGAGGTGACAGTAGATGCAACCTTGATATCTATCAATTCTGATGTCATTATTTTTTTTAAAAATCAGCTGTTATGATCATTAGGTTGCTAACATGGGAAAGCTATTTTAAAATGGATACTGAATGTCTTTTGTGCAATAAGCACAACATTTTTCTCATAGTCACTTAACGGAAAAAAAACATTCGAAAAAAAACTTTCATGATTTCTGAATCTTTTAAAAATATTTTTTAACTCATAAGAAAATAAGTTGACTACCATTTTCTGAATGGTTGAAAAAGCGTACCTTGCATTAAAATGCATACTCATTCAAACCATTTCCCCCATAATTTTGTCATGACTTTTTATAGTATTATCTCTTCCTAATTTCAATAAAGACAGATAAAACTCGCAGCCACATGTCGATACTTTCGTCTGTCGTCAAGTTTGAATCAGACTTTTGAAAAAGGTGATCGGGGCTGCTATTCTTTCAAAACATTTCATATACCACAGTCTCTAAAACACTTTAAAGCACGTAAAAATATACCAGGGCAACTACTGATTTGGCATCGTAAAAATCCTCTTGTAAGTGTCTAACAAGTTGTAGTCAAAGAAAATAGTCACATACACGGAAAAAAGAACAAATGGAAACGCATTTTATCTTGCTGAAAAAAATCATGAATTTCTTCTCGCTGCCCCATCTTCTATGACGTTCCTGTCCTGCTGTTCCCCTAACGCTCATTTCAACCTCTCTGCCCTAGCCGTAGGGTCACCAGCCAGAGGAGCCCTGCACTGCTGCTGGGTCACTTTGGTAGTGTTCAGTGCTGCCTGCTGTCCGCTGACACCAGCAGGAAACAACCAAACTAAGCCTCCCCTACCCCCTTCTGACGACATGAATAGGTCAGTCACGGGGCCATACAATACACTACGATACCATACAATGAAATGTATACATAGCACGACAAAATACATTATGATACGATGCATTATGGTGAAATGCAATACGATGCAGTGATATACGATACAATTCAATACAATGTATTACTCATACAGCATAATACAAATGTAAGTAAATCCAGTGAACTGCAAAGCAACATAAAACAATGCCATGCACTTAATTGTAGTAGTCACCATCACCTTCATTATCATGACAGCACAATTTATGTCGAAAAACGTGATGCAAAAGATAGGCTAGAATTCTTGACTTGGATTTATCTATCTTGGTCCTTTTGCGCAGAAACAAAACAAAATAAAACAAAAACCAAAACTAACTTACAAAATTCAAAATGTTTTGGCTTTTTTCGCTCATGTTGGCCATCTTCTGTCTAAAATATTACTCATAAAAAAACACTTTTTTGCTAAGAATTTGATCTCAAATTTTCTTGTTGTACCGCTAGCGCAAAATGATAATACTTATGGCTGATATGGTCGCGAAAATTATTGGTATATAAATAGATATCTTCACTCTTGTCAAAGGGTTGATTAAAAAAAAAAAACCAACTGAAAAACTTCTCAGGAAAATATGTAATAGGTAGAAAACAAATTGAAGTTCACGGATTTAACGCATACGAGTAAATGACTCTCACGTACATACCTGGATATACCAGAAAATTTCTATTCATTTGAAAACTGTTATTTTAGATAGTACGATAGTAAGTCCTGACTTTCCTTGTTTCAATTAACGGGCTGAATATTATATTTTTCATAGAGTCTGTTTTATTAAAATGTCGACTGATGTGATGAAGGATGCAATTTACTGTGTTTAAGGCTTTGAAAAATTGTTCTATTTGAGGATTAGGAATAAATACTCACGTGCCTCTTTTTTACCTGCAGTCCCGACGTGCATGCAGTTTCATAAATGCTGTCATCCTTTCCTACTGACACAAGATGCACTACCCTTTCCAAAGGCAGAACAGGCTTTAATGTGTTCTAGATGTGTACGTTTGCTCACCGACTTACGGTTTATAATTGCATACGCTGGTTATAGAATGGGCAAAACCTATGGTTATATGGATAAGGATTTTAAGGCAACACTAAGAAGTTACACAAAGTAACAGTCTGATAATTATGGCTTTTGTGGTCCGCTGGCTTGTCAACCAGAACTGACTGACTGAATAATGGGCCCACACACACACACACACACACACACACACACACACACACACACATCCACACGCACATGATGGTATTGTTTCATTGGGTTTTTGTCCCTTTTGTGTAAAACAAGTCTTGTGACTTAAATGGCAATATATAATCAGCTTTTGAATCACACACACACACACACACGCATGCACGCACGCACAACTCACACACACACACACACACACACACACACACACACACACACACACACACACACACACACACACACACACACACACACACACACCCTAAACATATGCACGATTAATTTACTTAATATTGTTCCCGAGGTATTATACACTACATAATTATGTTGTAGCAAAAAGTGCCAAGAAATACTTTTAAAGATCTCAGCTCTATATGCCCTCTTTTTGTAAGTAAAAAAAAGGGTTCATGTGACTGATTGGTTTTGGTGACAAAATTATGCAATGTTCCAGTAGGTTTTCCCTTTTTAACTGGCATTGATACAACAGAAACGTGGTTTTCTCAAGTTTACCAAAATCGATGCTCTCAAACGAAAAACGTTAACTAAATTGTCGCTGGTAAGCTATATAGTACATTATATAGTGAAATCTATGTGACAAACGATATGTTACAAAGAAAATGATAAGAACTACAGTGCAAACAGTCTAGTAAACCATATAGCGCTAAGAATATTGCAAGGGATATAGTGCAAACAATCTGAGTATGATTGCGATATGAATTAAAGTTTTAATGAGTATCAGTGACAATGCTTAGATAGTGATAGCCTTTCGAGATTTAGACTGAAAATAGTCATTAGTAATAATATTAAATTCATGATACATGCTTTGAATGCGACAAGATTTTTTCAACGATGATAAGAATAAGAGCGGTGATAATACTGATGATCATGATTTGATATGACTACTACAATTATTGCTACAAAGTGACAAAAGCCATAAAATTGATGCATAAGTAATTAAGCCCACGACTGGTTGTTATGTGTGTCAATCTTAGCTTTTTGTGTTATACTCTGATTTAAATCTCAAGAAGTCCACTAACATCTAAACAAAGATTTCGCTCCCCTTAATGTTTTTGTAGTCTGGGTTGGCTATACATTTTTTTTTGTGCGTAAAACTTTGATCACTAGTCTTTTACACGTATTACACCTTTTTCATATATCATTCTTCTTTCTTTAGATACAAGCCAGGTTTTTAGCGCCAGACCTTTAAACTCTGCATCATTGGCTAAGCACTATGAACCATACTAGTTCACTTAAAAAACTCCAAACTCCAATGGTAAACCGAACAACCAGCCAACCAGCCTTAAAGTAGGCATACCTTTCCATCTCCAACAAAAAATTCACCAATATGATGTAATTTTTCTGAGAAAAATGGCCTACACAATGTTAGACAAATAACTAACTGATTAGGAAATTGGCAAATTGGCCTTGAACTTAAAGAACCATTACATGATACAAAAAATACCTGTTCATTTATTTGGCACTAAGCAGCACCTTTAGCATACATATACGAAAAAAAATGAACACTTTGACAAGAAACGGACGGACGGACGGACAGACAAAAAAACAAATTGACAGAGGGCAAGCAAGGGTAGATCATAAAATGACGAGGGTCAGTCAGTACACGCTCTCCCTCATTGCTTTCCATTCCCTGCTCATTGCTTTCCATTCCCTGCTCATTGCTTTCCATTCCCTGCTCATTGCTTTTCCTCATTCTCCCCTCCCCTTCCTTCCTCGCTGATCGCTTTCCATCATTCTCCCCTCCCCTCTCCCGCTCACCACTTTCCATCATTCTCCCTTTCCTTGCCACCCCCCCTGCTTTCCATCATTCTCCCCTTCCTTTCCCGCTCATTGCTTTCCATCATTCTCCCCTTCCCTCCCCCCCTCCCTGCTTTCCATCATTCTCCCTTTCCTTCCCCCTCCCTGCTTTCCATCATTCTCCCTTTCCTCCGCCCCCCCCCTCCCTGCTTTCCATCATTCTCCCTTTCCTTCCCCCTCCCTGCTTTCCATCATTCTCCCTTTCCTCCGCCCCCCCCCCTCCCTGCTTTCCATCATTCTCCCTTTCCTCCCCCCCCCCTGCTTTCCATCATTCTCCCCTTCCTTCTCCATTGCTTTCCATCACTCTTCCCTCCCTTTCCCCCTTCACTACTTTCCATCACTCTCC